>CM057147.1:30325207-31525207 GCA_029964075.1 Patiria pectinifera | reverse complement strand
TGACCAATTGCACTCAATGTATTTGATACGTTTGGTACGCTTGCATCTAATACTCTCTTCTTGTCCTCGTCTTTTCTTGTGAACATGTAATTAACTGCCTTGGTGAAGAGGCGTGAAGTTGTTTCTGGGAGTTTTTGACTCTCCCTCCACAATAGGCACATAAGAAGTAGCAACATAGGATTTGTTGCAAAATCACGCAGCGTGTTGGACTTTCCGATGGTTTGGATTAGTGTTTTGCCACTATCAAGATCCGTTTTTTCATAGAATTTCCGAACGTAATCCTTAACGTCGTCGTCGGTAAACCCCAGAACCTCCACGTGTGTGCAAGGATTTTGGACAAGTGATGTTGACATCAGTGTCTCAAGACGGGAGGGGCGCGTTGATACACAGATGCAACATTCACGGTATTTTTTTCTATTGAGTGCTTTTAGGACAGAACCGAAAGAGGCTGCGTTGAGTGTTTTGGTCTTCATTTCATCAAACCCATCCAAAAGAACCAAGACCTCATTTGAGTTAGCCTGGATGACTTTATCAAGCTCATGTTTTGTTATTCCCGAATCTTCGTCTAGAAGTTGATCTAAAATGGAATCAACAAGATCGGATTCTTGGAACAGAGCATACATCTTTAAAAGAAAGACAAATTTGAATCTTTTCAGGAATTCGTCTTCCCCCTCAGCCCAGTCGTATGCAATCTTATCAAAAATGGTTGACTTCCCAACACCTCCCATGCCAAAGAAAATGAGGCGTTTTATGAGTTCCCCAGTTCTTGTCGTTAGTAGGAATATTTTTGCATACTCTGTTGAGTCTACAGATTCTCCTTTCTTGCCAGTGACAACTGCTACACCTTCCAGTGTTTCTAACTGCACTTTAGTGTATATACCAGCTATGTGCATTTGGTCATTATCAACCCCAGGCAGCAACTGCACGTAGCTGCCTGTTGTCTTATAAACTCCCTTCAAAATGTCCCTAGTCTTGTTACCAGCTTCTTGGTAGTAAGGAGCCCTCAACCTTGGGTCTTGGTCCGGGCTCAGACTAAGCTGAGGTCGTGATGCAGGCAATCCTATTCAGATAAAAACAAGAAACATGTCAGTCTAAGACGTAGAAAATATGTAAAAGAAATTATGACTTGGGATTGCAAGTGCGTTAGTAAGGCAGTTTATAAAATAAATGAATAAATGAAAGCAAATAAATATATGTTTTGGCTTTTGCTGTTAGACACAACCTTGTCAAGTTGTGCTTTATTCAATGACATGTAGAACATTCACTTTTTTTTTATAACACGGACAAAATAGATTCAGACCAAAAAATGGTAACCGCAGGTGTACACAAAAGTTAATTGGACATCGTTATCCAAATGTTGACTCAGACAACAGCAATAATCTTCTTGTGGTAATCACTACACTCCAAAATAATTAGTCATATATGGTTCCTAATCCTTGAATTCTGACTGATGATAATATTGTTATCATTAGTCAGAATTCAAGGAATAGGAACCATATATGACTAATTTAAAGTTGAAGTCAATATCAATATTTAAGTTTAAAAAAAAAAGAAGCTCACGTTACCAACCGTGATTACTCCTGTTTTGCTATTTAATAGCTTATTATAGTCAGTCATGTATAGATGCAATATTCATGGGCAACTTAGCCCTTTTCAATGGAGGAACACATAAGGGTGCTTTCTGTTGTGGCCTTGTGGGTAAATAGAGGAACAAATTACAAGACTTAACCGCTATAAACAGCGCCCTCCTATTAAATCCACCATATATCGAACTGGCTTAAAAATGGCGACTCTCTACCAAGCGGAACTGTCAACCAGTCTTTTGTTTTCATGGTTATGTAGTATAACCTCCCCTCCCCCCACCGACCAAAAAAAATCCTTTACACTTGATTGGATATAAAATTGGTTTTATCTCAACAAACAAGATTATATTTACCCGGTCCCTCCAACGGGAAGTTGTAAGTGATGTTCACTCCACTTGAGTCAACAATGGAAGGGTTGTTGTTCCCGCTGACTGTGCCCATGTTTCCGATGTTTCCAGTTGGTTGTGGGGAACCTACAAGCAGAAGCAAAAAGTAAAACATCCTTTAAAAAATATCAGCCGATAAAATGATACATGTACTTGATTCCATCTCCAATTGTCTGTACTTGGAAACACTGTCTTATAAATTTAAAAGGATTTTTTTTTTCATCTGACTGTTCATAGAAAAAGAAGTACATGAAAAACCAGGCTATGACTAAAAAACAACTTGAGAGAGGGGAGGGTGGTGTAACAATATGTACTATGCACCCTTTAGCCAACAGAGGGCGCTGTGTATATGTCAATCTCTGAAACATGGCTGCTTCCACAAAGTTATAATCTGTGTCAAACTCGTGTCATTATTTATGCTCTACCCGCGCTTGAAACATGCTGGCAGCGGTGGTAAGCTTCATGGACATTTATAGAAGTTTCTGCAATTAATGTTTGTTTGCTGTTGACAACATTATTGGCACAAATAGATTTCTGACTGTTTTATGCCGAACTGCGTGAGTCTCATTTTCACTGCATACTGTGGCATTGTACTGCATGTACTGCACTGTACACATGAACATGTTGAACTGTGACATTCCCGTGTGACTACTGCTGGAAGAATTGTCATCTCTCTCTCATTTCAACTTGGATAAATGACTGTCCAAAGTGTGATTCTGCACTGTGTTTTTGCTCATACGTGTACTTTTGCCTACACCAATAACTGAATAACTGACAATGTACTGTAAAAATGCCAACTACCCCTGGAGCAACCCAAACTGCTTCAAGCTCTAATGTTTCGGAGCAATATAAAAAGCCACACATCAATCCACCAGCTCATTTTAATGCAAGTGCTAAGGATGCAGCCGAAGAGTGGAAGATGTGGCGTCAAATGTGGGACAACTACTGTGTCCTCACAAACCTTGCAAGCCAACCTGAGGCTTACCAGACTGCTCTGCTGCTCCACAGTATTGGCACGGAGGGTGTACGCATATACAATGGGATGAAATTTGATAATCCTGCGGACAATTAGATCTGCTCAAAGATTCTCGAGAAATTTGACTCTCATTTTCTCGGCCAACGTCAAGAATTTTTTGAGCGCTTCAAATTCAACCGTCGCAACCAAGACGAAGGTGAGCCTATTGAGCAATACATCTCTATACTCCGCACCATGAGCAAAACATGTGGACTCTGGGCCTGCATGAAGGACAAACTCCTAATGGACCGCCTCCTAATGGGAGTACTAGATGACAAAATGAGAGAGAAAATGATGGCGACTCACGACCTCACACTGACAAAGGCCATAGAGATCTGCAAAGCTGTTGAGGTTGCAACCGTGTAGATGAAGGCGATAAAGAAGGAGGAAACTGTGCACAAAGTGAGGACAAAGAAAACTGACAAAAAGCCACGACAGCCGAAGCAGCGTCCTCCTCGTAAAGCCCCAGTGAACGAAGGCGGGAAGCCTATCTCTAAGCGATGCAAGTTCTGCAGTGGGAACCATCCCATGAAAAAGGAACTCTGTCCAGCCTGGGGCCGCACCTGTGATTCATGCGGTGTAAAGAATCACTTCAAGAAATCCAGAGTTTGCAAAAATCACCGTGTCCATGCAGTAGAAGAAGACGGCTACACTTCTTCTTCAGGAGAGAGCGTGAGCTGTGTCACCACTGACATTAACTCAGTAACAGACGACAGCAAGCCAGTATACTGCACCATGGAAATCAATGGTGAACCTGTGAAGTTTCAGGTTGACTGTGGCGCAACTATCAATCTGATTCCCAAGAAATATGCCGTGGAGATCTCTCCAGCAAGAATTGAGCTCAAGATGTGGAACAACTCCTGTATGACTGCTGTCGGCAGAAGCACCATAAAAATTCGCAACCCAGTGACACTGAAGAAGTACAAAGTCAACTTCGTGATCGTGGACAAGGACCTCACACCTCTCATAGGTCGTAAGGCCGCCGACCAGATGGGTCTCATTACCATCAACTACGACAAGTTCTCACAAGTCCATGGTGTTACCCCAACTCATGCTGATTTCGTCAGTGAGTACCCTGACGTTTTCAATGCGTCTGTCACTGGCATTCTGCCTGGCCAAAGAGTGCACCTTACGGTCAGCTCGGATGCCGAACCTGTCATACGCCCTGCACGCACAGTTCCAGAAGCACTCAAGCCTACTGTCAAGGCCGAGCTCGAGAAATTGACAGACCGAGATGTGTTAGCAGAAGTGGATGAGCCAACTAACTGGGTCAGCCAAATGTCTGTAGCCAAGAAGAAATCCGGCTCTGTCAGAATCTGCATTGATCCTGGTCCCCTGAATAAATACCTCATGAGGGAGCACTACACTCTCCCGGTACTGAACGACATCCTGCCAGAGCTAAATGAGGCCACTCATTTCTCCATCTGTGATCTGAAAGATGGCTACCTGCACTGCGAGCTTGACGAAGAGTCCAGTAAGCTGACTACTTTCGCCACTCCTTGGGGCAGATACCGTTGGAAACGGTTACCATTTGGCCTGAAGGTGAGCAGCGAGATCTTTCAGAAGAGACTGCATCAAGCCCTTGATGGTCTTGAAGGCGTCCGCTGCGTAGCAGACGACATCATCATATGGGGCAGAGATGTCAAAGAGCACAATCGTCGTGTTCGAAAACTGCTGCAACGATGCAAAGAGGTGGGAATCATCCTCAACAGAGAGAAGTCTCGCTTCACTGTGCACGAAGTGCACTTCCTGGGCCATATAATCTCTCACGATGGTCCAAAAGCTCATCCTTCTAAGATAGAGGCTATACTCAACATGAAGCCCCCGACAAGCAAAGATGACGTTGACAGGCTTAGAGGTATGGTGAATTACCTGTCCAAATTTCTCCCTAGTCTGTCACAGGTGATGGAGCCTATAAATGCACTAACCCGCAAAGGTGTCGAGTGGTCATGGAATGCTTGCCATGACAAAGCATTTGGTAAGCTGAAACAGTTGCTGACCGAAGCTCCAGTCCTGACCTACTTCAACCCTGAGAAGGAGCTCGTTACTCACACTGATGCTAGTGATAGAGGAATTGGGGCTGCTCTTCTTCAAAATGGAAAACCCCTTGCTTATGCCAGCCGAGCCCTGAGCGATACCGAAACCAGGTACGCAGTCATCGAGAAGGAGATGCTCTGCTGTGGTGTTTGCACTTGAGAAGTGGCACCAATACACATTTGGACGACATGTAACCGTCTACTCTGACCACAAGCCACTGGAGAGCATCGTGAAGAAACCCCTTGACAAGGCACCCCGTCGCCTACAGGGAATGCTCTTGCGAGCATTGGCCTATAACGCTGATGTAAACTATCTTCAGGGAAAGAAGAATCTAATAGCTGATCCCCTCAGTAGATCGTTCCTACCCTACGAGTCTAGCCAAAAGGAGTTCGAAACGGTGAATGCACTCCAGTACCTGACCCTACCTGAGGAGCGGATATACGACATCAAACAGATGACTGCCAGTGATGATGTTCTTCAACTCTTGAAGAAATCCATTCAGGAGGGATCGCCAGAACATAAGAATCTGCTTCCTGCGCAGATTACTCCATATTTCTCCGTCCGTGATGAGCTCTGCGTCCATGATGGCCTAGTGTTCCGGGGTGAGCGACTTGTGATCCCGAAAGCCATGAGACAGGTCATCAAGCAAGATCTGCATGTGGGCCATATCGGTGTGGAAGGCACTTTGCGAAGAGCAAGAGAATACGTCTTCTGGCCTGGTATGACAGATGAAATCCGTCAGTGCTGTGAGACATGCAGAGAATACGAGGTGTCCCAAGCTCCACTTCCACTGATGTCCCATGACATACCTGAACGACCCTGGGAAAAACTTGGCATTGATCTTTTCCACCATGATGGGAAAGATTACCTCATCACC
The DNA here is from genome assembly GCA_029964075.1 of Patiria pectinifera. Lineage (NCBI taxonomy): Eukaryota > Metazoa > Echinodermata > Asteroidea > Valvatida > Asterinidae > Patiria > Patiria pectinifera. Next base: position 31,519,309 of record CM057147.1, on the reverse strand, counting down.
GTGTGCTACAAGTCCAACTTCTGGAAGGTGGATCGTCTGCACAACACATCTGCCAGATCAGTCATTGGCAAGCTCAAACATCATTTTGGCAGATACGGCATACCAGACATCATAGTCAGCGATAATGGTCCACCATTCTCTTCAAAGGACTTTGGTGATTTCACACGAAAGTGGGGAATCAAGCACAACACCATCTCCCCATACAACAGCAAGGCAAATGGAAAGGCTGAGTCTGCAGTCAAGTCTGCAAAAAAAGATGCTGAAGAAATGCCTTGCCACTGGTGAAGATGAAGACCTTGCCCTGTTGAACATCAGGAACACACCAACTCAAGGTGTTGACTCCAGCCCCGCTCAATGATTCCTTGGGCGGAGAACAAAGACACTGCTACCAACATCACGACGCCTACTCCAAGCCAGAGGTTCCGAGGGCAAACGCGAGATGAAACAGTTGGAGCTGAACCAGAGGAGACAAGCGAAATACTACAACCAATCCACAAAAGACCTACCCTCACTGATACAAGGTGACACTGTGCGCATGAAACCGTTTCGGCAAGGAGAAGACCGTTGGAAGAAAGCACTCGTTCTGCGCAAACTTGATGAGAGATCCTATGAAGTGCTTCAAGATGACCAGGTTTACAGACGGAACCGAGAACACCTGAGGAAGTCAAAGAAACCACCCCCAAAACAACATAAGCCTAGTACTGGAAACACACTGCACGTCCCAGAAGGATGTCCCAGAACCACTGACTCCCAGAAGGAAGTCTCCATCAAACCAGACATGACTCCAGTTCCACCCAATCCTGTCCAAGCCGCACCACCTACTAACTCCAAAATCCCAACATCGCACGATAACCCAGATCCGACAACCACCTCCACTGAACAGCCCACACTGCGAAGATCCACTCGCACTCGATGTGAACCAGTTAAATTCCAAGATTATGTTCGATTCTAATCACTAGTCAAACAACTACAAAAAAACATAGCACACACAAAAAACACAAATCTTTCCTCTCCATTTTAATCCTTTTCTCTCTGGAACCAAAAACAACCATCGTCAGGAAAAGTGATTTTCTATTCAAGTTTTGAAACAAAAAAACATAAAAAAAAAACAAATAGTGAAAGTTCGTTTTTGCATTTTCAAGTGTTACTCATGTTGCATTTACTCTAATTTTTTTGATAAGCTGTTGTTGCCTAATCATGTTACTCTTTAAGCCATCTAGTTCAAATTGTTGATTCAGACATGGAAGCCTGCATTTTGAAAGCCTTTTGAAAAGAAAAAAAAATCTCAGCACTATTGTTGAAAGACAGCTAATTTACACTCAGCACGTGAACTCTTGAACTTTGAACTCAAAGACGTTACTGTTGTAACCATCAGACTGTTAAATGTATAAGGAAATCAATGTTCTACATGTAATTTGTGGAAAAAAAACCCAAATTGTATGCATTTTTTCACAAACTCAAAAAGGGGAGGATGTAGCAATATGTACTATGCACCCTTTAGCCAACAGAGGGCGCTGTGTATATGTCAATCTCTGAAACATGGCTGCTTCCACAAAGTTATAATCTGTGTCAAACTCGTGTCATTATTTATGCTCTTCCCGCGCTTGAAACAGGTGGTAAATGCCCTTCCACTCCCCAGTTAGGTTATACATTGACTCCAAACAACTATTCATTCATTCCTCCATGCTCCAAGCAACTAGCTACTACGCACTCACCTGTTGCATCAGAGCAGGCGGGTTCCCGAGCCTCCTGTTGCATCGTGGTAGGTACACTGAGTGATAGTCTGATGGCAGGCTACTCCAGATCATTCAGCCACAAACGGAAGTCCTGCGTGTCAATTATCAATGAAATATGCTCTTCACATTCTGTTCGTTAATAGCTGGAGTTACCCAGCCCTAAATTTTATCATTGGGTTGTCATCTAGGGCTGGAGGTCCCAAGCAGGTCCCAACATTTTTCGAAAATGTTCAATTTTGTCCCCGTTACACACTAATTGCAACTGCAACTCACCCCAAACTTGCATGGAATAACCATTACACAGGTCCTTGAAGTAAAATACGATCCACGATGAAGATTCAGTCTACAATTGCAGTGAAAAAAGGAGGAATAACCGCTAACCTGACAACCTTGCAGGCCAGGACTGCAATTGGTTTGTGCACAAAAAAAATTGTGTACAATGAATGGCGGTCGATTACCATGCACAGCGCGCTGGTACTAGTCGTTTTTGCCGGCTGCGCGCATGACGTCACGCGGAAGCGCAACACCCGATGACTGTTTCATGCACTAATATGAGGTTTACCATCACAGCTGCGGTACTGGAACGGCAACCGACAAAATTGAACATTTTCGAATTTTTTTCGCAATTTTTTTTGGGACCTGCCTACGCTGCTGGGTTACGTGAAAAAATTATCTCCAGCCCTAGATGACAACCCAATGATAAAATTTAGGGCTGGGTAAGGGGCCATTCAGAATTGTCAATGTTTTAAAATTTCGACTTTTTTTCCAAATTATTTTGACCCACCCACCCACCCCTAATTTCGATTAATAAAAAACTGAACATGTACATGTACATGCACTTGCATACAGTACATGTACTTGAACACCATGTACATGTGTGGCTAGTTCAGTGACGGCGTGAAGTTGTCGGTCTTCATCTTTTGCACTGGTGACCTTCAGTTTTCTTGTGTTTTGCCAGCTGATATGCTGTTGGGAATGACGGGTTGCAGTTTTGGAAGCCACAAAGATGACCGTGGTTTTGTCGTTTTCTGGACGAGGTGGATGACATGTGACATACGAGGTTGTGCCTGTCACGTGAGGTAGCTGAGAAAAACATTCGCTCGTACCCCCGCCCTGTTTGCAGGGCGGGGTAGCGAAAGAAAACATCAGGTTTGGGCAGACATCACATCACAGGCTGCGGTCCTCGCAGTCTTGGAGAACTGTTCAATTGCCTCATTGATGTTCTCCGAAGTCACCGTGTTAAAATTAGAAAAAGTTTTAACTATGGAAGGTTGTGAATCTTTTCTTTCAAAACTGAGGGAGGAATTATTGCAGTCATATTTATTTTATCGTGTAAAATTGTGTCTTATTTCATTTTGTTCCCGGGTATTTTCTTGTTGTTTCTTTAGTGTGTGTACATGTATATTGTGAGTGTAGACCTATGTATGTCAACTAGGTTGTTTGTTTTTATGGTTTGCATTTTTCTCTCTGGGGCTTTAAAAGTAACATCATCATGGATTCCCAGCACAACTCCTCACAATAAGCCCAGTGTTAACAACATTTCTCGTTGTGGATCTGAAAATGAAAATTGTCGGTTTGTGTATTATGAATATGATCAAGTGAAATTATTTATGCAGTTCGCCCATTTCCCTCAAAATTGCATATTGTAATATTGTACATTTTTATCAATTTGCTAGAGTATGTGAGATACCTCACCAACAAGTATCTTTTAACGAAATTCAATCAGAATATTTTATAAATGTTTTAAATTTTTTTAGTTGTTGTGTTACTTGTTGGTGTCCCTGCCACACTGTACGTTGGTGTAGCCGTGTGTCATGCACGTGGATTGTTTACTTTCGTTTTGACGGGGTTTTTACTGAATAGAGTCTGGTGACTGTACATAGAAATTTCTTTGAATAAAAGTCGAATCGTTCATTCATGTGCACTTGTTATGCAAAGCAGGGGCAGTGGTTCAAGGATATCTATGTCGATTGCAGAAAGTGTGCAAGAACGCGACTTGAATGCTTTTATGTGTTCACAATACAACGACGCTGTTAAGTTATTTCACTGTGTGACACAGTGAGAAATTTTGGAATCATAATGGCGTCAGCGATACTTGCTAAGGAGCTCTTGCGTACGACTTTCTGTACTTTGGTACTGTTGTTTCCAGGACAATTGTGTGTACGGTAACCCGACATACCCATATTTTTAAAGACGAAATTGCCGACCTCAAACTTGTTAGTGCCATATTTGGCAACTATATGTGCGTTATTAGTTTAATTAAACAAATGAACAGGTTAATTAAACATAGTACCATTGAAGGTACCTAAAAGTAAACATAACAGCATAGAAGACCGACAGACGAACATGAAATGTTACAAAATAAACATATTTGTCTGGATAAATTTTTACTGCGTTACCGGCAAGTTAACACAAACTTGGTGTCAAATAGATCATGGGAGTTACTTTTCTTTGACTTTTCATACAAGTTTACATACACTTTAACTGTATGACCTGCAGTGGCGTAGCCACGGGGGGGGGGGGGGGCGACAGCAGTTCGCCCATTTCCCTCAAAATTGCATATTGTAATATTGTACATTTTTATCAATTTGCTAGAGTATGTGATACCTCACCAACAAGTATCTTTTAACGAAATTCAATCAGAATATTTTATAAATGTTTTAAATTTTTTTAGTTGTTGTGTTACTTGTTGGTGTCCCTGCCACACTGTACGATGGTGTAGCCGTGTGTCATGCACGTGGATTGTTTACTTTCGTTTTGACGGGGTTTTTACTGAACAGAGTCTGGTGACTGTACATAGAAATTTCTTTGAATAAAAGTCGAATCGTTCATTCATGTGCACTTGTTATGCAAAGCAGGGGCAGTGGTTCAAGGATATCTATGTCGATTGCAGAAAGTGTGCAAGAACGCGACTTGAATGCTTTTATGTGTTCACAATACAACGACGCTGTTAAGTTATTTCACTGTGTGACACAGTGAGAAATTTTGGAATCATAATGGCGTCAGCGATACTTGCTAAGGAGCTCTTGCGTACGACTTTCTGTACTTTGGTACTGTTGTTTCCAGGACAATTGTGTGTACGGTAACCCGACATACCCATATTTTTAAAGACGAAATTGCCGACCTCAAACTTGTTAGTGCCATATTTGGCAACTATATGTGCGTTATTAGTTTAATTAAACAAATGAACAGGTTAATTAAACATAGTACCATTGAAGGTACCTAAAAGTAAACATAACAGCATAGAAGACCGACAGACGAACATGAAATGTTACAAAATAAACATATTTGTCTGGATAATTTTTTACTGCGTTACCGGCAAGTTAACACAAACTTGGTGTCAAATAGATCATGGGAGTTACTTTTCTTTGACTTTTCATACAAGTTTACATACACTTTAACTGTATGACCTGCAGTGGCGTAGCCACGGGGGGGCCCCCCCCCCAGTCCCCTCCCCACTGAGATTTTGAGTTTCTAAAAAAATTATCATTGATCTACATGACGCACCCCCTCTATGAAATGTTCCAGCCCCCATGCAGCGCCCCCACTGAAAAATTCCTGGCTACGCCACTGACAGTACATACAGGGGACGAAGTTGGAAAAGAAACACGCATCGCGATATCGGAACGCTTGCGCGTAGTTCAGGCAAGTCAAAAGATCTATCTTTCTTTGTTTTTTTTAATCTTTTTTCCATGGAAAGTGAATTTCGATTTTCAATTATTTAGCTTGACTCACCCACCCACAATTTGGACAAAAGATCGAAATTTTAAAACATTGAAAATTCTGAATGGCCCCTAACTCCAACTAGTTCGTTAATAGAATTAATCTTGTGAGTATTTTAACAGATTTTTAAAACAAACCCACGATCAAGGCAAGGCAAGCCTCGTCTGAAAATGTGGGACTCTTAATAAACCTGATTGAATATTCGCATTGCATCATGGGTATGGATGACAAACAACCAATGCAGTCGTGGCAGTTTATTGCACGAACCTACGACTCGATGCAGCGGAACCATTCAATTTTCGGTGTTTACCATGTCAAAAATGACGAAACTTTGTCAGTTTGTAGATTAAATACAATATGAAATGTCCACTTACCTCAGAAAAGCGTCTGTAGTATTTATCTGTGAGAAAAGATCTGTTGAATTTGAACAAGAGTTTGAAAGTGGGCGACGATACGAACCGTCGCAGCAGTAAATGGGATTTCCTCATACGTCATAGCAAAAAATAAACGGGGAACCACCAAAGCCAATAAGCAAGGGCGCCCTCAGTCTGCGGAAGCCCTCTGCGTGATGCGCCCGCTGGAGTTCCGAAGGGGAGAGGAGTATTTGCATAATCAATTTATTTTATAGGATGCCGCATTCGGGTTTCGTTGCGCTTAAACTAGTGTTGGGTTTCGTTTTTGCTTTTCCTGTTACACTTTTTTCAAAGTTTTTCAAAGTATTTAGTTGTTCGCTTTTATGGCGTTTCTGTTACAGTAAAGCAAATATTTAAATATTGTCGAAATGCGAGTGTGCTGTTTTTATTTTCATATTTCAACTGTGTAAACGGAAAACGGTTTATTATTCGTTTTCTTCGATATACACATTTAAAAAAGGAATACTGTTACTCGATAGTCGATAGGTTTTCCCTTTTTCTTAATACAGATTCCGAAACGGCAAAACGGTAAAGGGTTCGTTTTTCATTTTTCTTTATTCGATAAAGTGTTAATTGATTGGTATGTACACGGATCGTTTAGTCTGTCATGCTTTGTCAATTTGATCTTAATTATGCTGGCGCTGTCAGGGAGGGGAACTAGTGCATTTACCGTCAAAAAGCTGTTACTAATGTGACGTGTATATTGATTATTCTTCTCGCGGGAAACTGACAATTAAGTGAGGGATCTCATTGCATTACTAAACCAGGATGGTTAGGGCTAAAACATGAATTATTCAGTAGTTTCGATCGTGCCAGTATGTTTATTCATAAGAGCAGAACAATGATATCAAGAGCATCGTTGTTATTTAGTCAACCAGTTACATTAAAGCATTTTTAAGTACGTACCACAGTGGGCTAGTGAGATGGATACAACAATCCCTGGTTCGAATCCTCATCGTCGCTGCTCATTTTCAGCGACTATTTTCTTATCTAAATGTGTCGTTGAGATAATTTTAAAGATACATCTCGAAATCGTGACTACCACACCAAATATAGAGCCGAGAAAGCAGACGATATTTTTGCTTTTCATGCTTGGCACATTCCCTCTCCCCAAAGTCTTTGTATTTTCTAGCATTTTTTCAATTGTCATTTCTTTCGCGAGCAGGAGGGGGGCATTTACCCACCCCACCCGATTGATACCCCTGCAGACGCCTACTTTATTAAATGTGTATTAAATTAATAGGAAATAAAAAAAATATTTTTTTGGCTTTTCCGGGAAGGGGGGGGGGGGGGGGGGGGGGGGGGCAAGCGCCCCCTTGGCCCATCTTAGCGACGCATCCATGGATATGCCAAGGATTTGGTTAGCATTATGTTCAGGGGTGGATCCAGCTATATCAGGAAACGGGGTGGTTGGGGGCGGGGGGCGGTGATATGAAGGGGGGTTGATTAAAGACGTCCCTGGCCTTGCGGAAAATTTGGAAAGTTAAGAATAATTTTGGAACTTTAGCACTCCATTTATTATTTTTGGCTCCATAACATAAGTCAGCGGCTGTCTTACAATAACCCCACCCCCTCTAGATCCGCCACTTACTTTTTTTTCTGAATTATCTTAACGAATTTGATCTGGTTGGTGGATGATCCGAATACCTTGATGAAATCAAACAAAAAGTTCGACTTTTTTTTTGAGAAACGATTCCGGCATTGTCTAACGATGGGGGCGCTATCATTTTGCTGGTCCCCGAAGGGTGCAGGCGAGTAAATAGGCTCGAAGTTGCCAAATCACGATTTCATGCCCTCAAATTCTCTGGTATTAGAGCACTTTGTGGGATATAAACTTGAGGTTTTGGAAAAAAGGATGGAAGTAGTGCAGAGTACCGTACAAGCTCGTATTTCTGTGAAGTTAGGCCCTAAAATTGCTCTATTTTGCCATGGAGAGAAGGCATCTTTTTTTTTTTTAAAGGGAATATACATCATTTGCTTTTGCTGTAATTTTCCGAAATGGATGGAATTGGGGGGTTGGAAATATATAGCAAATATAGTTACACTGACTTTTTGAGGTTTTGGGTTCGAAAATGCTATAAAAATCAAGAAAAAAGATCATTTTCCTGTAGTCTGGTTCCCTGACTCCATATAAAAAGAAACAGGGTAGTTTACATAAATTGGGGAATTGTAAGGTCAGGGAACCAGTCTAGCTGGCTCGTACCCGTTCATAGGTTTGTAATCGATTGCAAACAAGTGCGATGGTCAATTGGGGTCAGTATTTGGAAAAAAAGCCAGTTGTTTCCAACGCTGATCGGCCGATTAGCGTTGGAAATTGATACAAAAATACCACTTTTCTTGAAAATGACAGTATACCAGGTGCCATGATTTTACAGGATGCTTTACATTGTCATTCACTAACAGTCCAGCAAGGTATTTCAAAATGATTTGGTATTTTTATTTTTTGATGTTTGCAAATGTTGTATTTTCCCTTTAAATGGCGATGGGCTTCAAGACTTATTTGAGGGGTAATCATCTTTGGATGGAATTTTCTCCCAAAAGTCATCAATCAACCCCGAAAAAATCGAACAGAAAATGAAAGATGATGAAATACGATTTGATTTTATGTGTGTCTCAAACACCTTGGACAGTTGTGAATATTGTTTTTAAAAATTGGAAGTGCGCCTAGTTACCATTGAGGTCTATGAAAGTATATTTACTGGTCTGCAACCCGAAACCCATCTTTCCAAATTCCGGCTTCGGTCCGTCTTCGGCCCCAGTTCAATAATTGCCAAAAAGCATGCATATAACCAGCGACAAAACGAAGCCGGGGATTGTAAAACGGCCTTTGACATCAGTAAAAATTATAGCCTTTCCCCATCCTCCAACAAACTCGCACAGGGCAGTGGGTACGAAATAAAAGAAAAACAAACAAGCAAAACAAAAACAACTGCAAAAAAGGTCAACTTGAAACGAAACTTGAAAATCTCACATTTTACGATCGTCATAAACATTTATTCATTTTCATTGGTAAAGTAAAAGAGGAAATGAGAAGGTGGATTTCAGACGAAGTTCACAAATTTTACAACCACACAGAACTCAGAACTACATTGAATGAGAACAAAGGCTGTTTCCAAACGAACAATATTGCGTCAGCACCCGTCGAAGACATGTAATTTTATGACATGTAATTTTATTGGCTCAGTTTTTCAACAATCTTTATCAATGTTTACTTCTTCTCAAAAGTTTGTAAAGGGTGCATGACAGGTGGCAATTGAACTTTGATACAAGTCTTAATAATTATTTTCGTACACACAATGAATAAGTATCAAAATACATATGTATTATCTAAGAGATATGTAAGAACTTCCATCGTTTTGAATTTTAAAACCCGAATTTTATTGTATTTATTATTGTATTTTATTATTTACAAGACAATTTTGCAGGCAGAATACATAGCAAATGTTTCATAGTAGGACCTATGAAGTATATATAAACCTAAGCTTTCAATATAAAACCACAGTTGATCAACTAACAAAAACTGATAAAATAAACAAATGTCTGGTTAGTTGAGGGGAAAAATCCGACAAAACATACTTTCTGTGGTTTTGATACAAAATATCATTATTAGCAGTGTGATCTTTAACAACAAATCCCATGGGCCCTTTATCGTCGAGAAAATTTGGAGCAGGGTGATCCTGAAAAAAAGAGCCAAATTTGTTGGACCATGATTTTAAAGCTATTTTTTTTTTCAAAACTCGTTTTGAATATGGATTTATTTCTTGAGTTTTTATAATTGTATAAAGCTTGATTCTAGCATGCTTGTTTTTGTTGGACCATAATTTAAAAGCTACTCTATTTTCAAAACTCGTTTTGAGTATGGATTTATTTCTTGACCTTTCATGAAGCATGTATAAGGCTTGGTTCTAGGCTTGTTTTGGATTTAAGTCTCCTGATAAGTAAGATTTGAGGCTTTGCATGGTGGAGATACTAAATAATGAAAGGTTTGCGGAAACACCATGTGCGAATAATTTCTCAACTAAGAGAATGGTTCTGAAAAAAACAGATGTATAAACTCTGGGATCAGAGGTGTAAACTCTGTAGAGTTTACGCCTCTGGTTCTTTTCAGAACCATTCTCTTAGTTGAGAAATTATTCGCAAATGGTGTTTCCGCAAACCTTTCATTATTTATTAAGTCTCCTGATGCAGCCCGCCCCCGCCCCCGGCGGTCCCTGGCAAGCGCAGCAGCACTAGAGGTGTTGTTGATAGCACCCTGTAATGTACCGCCGTGGTAGCCTCACCATAAAACTACAAAATACTACTACTAGTAAACTGCAGTGTGAAACACTTCAGCATCCTTGCATAAGTGTGCAAAAGTCAGCAAAACACTCATAGTATTCTGTTGTACTCAGTACTTTATCCCAAAGTAATGATTAGGACGTTAGGGAGATGTATTCCCTGTACTGAGTTTGATCCTAAAATCTAACAGTTATTCACTTTTGAATGAAGCATCGATCAAAAATAAATGCGGCCCGATAATAATTCGAGTGCATGCATATGTTCCCCACTACCGATGTTTCCCACTTCCGATGTTCCCCGAAATCCTAACCATATAACCCTAACCCAAACCCTAACCCTAACCCTAACCCTAACCCCGTAACCCTAGCCATAACCCTAATCCTAAGGATATCGGGGAACATCGGTATTGGGGAACAAAGGTATTGGGGAACATCGGCTAGACCCAATAATTCGGCTCTCACAGGGAGGGTTCATTATTTTGTGCGCAAAAAGAAAGCCCTTCAAGAGTGTTGCAGACGCCCAAAATGGGGGGGGGGGGGGGTTTCCCCGCTAAAACAAAACATACAAATATTGAAAAGTCGTTAGGAGAAGAACAAACAAATCCATTTTTCTTAAGAGCACGGGTCACGTGTCTTAATTGACTGAGATTGCCATTGGTCTGGGCTGCGTTGAGGAATAGTTGAAAATTACCTATACATGGATTTCTTGATTTCTTCTGAATTTATGTTCGCAAGCCACACGGAATAATTTCACAAGGCGTTTAGTATCCAAGGAAGCTCAATGAAAAACATAACTCGGTTGGTGACTGCGGAAATAAATGCAAATGATCCTATATGCCTTTAAATTTGACAGATTGGCGACTTTGGGAGACAAATATACGATCATGCAGAAGGAAGTGTTGCAGAATTTTGTGGATTATTTGCTGAAAGCCCAGGTAGTCAGTACCATGAACGCGGTCAGCAGGACACTGAAGGAGATAGCGACCGGGGCTGAGTTGCAACCGTCCCCGGTACAACAGTACTCGGTAGAACACACGTTATTTACACAATTATGATAGTAGCTGGTTGTCGAGTCGTCCCTACACTTGTCTTCGTTGCGGCAAGATCGTGTCACCGAATTGTCGTTATCAAAGGTTTTCTGTAAATTAAAAAAAAGTGCTGTAAATATATTTCACAACAGAAAGAAGCGAAAGAAGGAAGAGAAAATAGTTTTCTTTTAGCACAAGCAACATATATTATGTTCTTTTTGCTAGCAACATTTTAAAACGATATAAAACAAGTATAACAAACGCATTTTATTGAGGATGTACATATCTTATCGTTACTACCTTAAGCTGTGTTCACGTACCAGTAACTAGTCTGTGATAGGCAATTGTTTTCAGGTTTTGCTTTGTTAGGTCTAGTAGGGAAAATTCACCACAAGCCTTGTATTTTACGATGACGCCTCCGGGCAAGCTGTTTCTAATATTGTGTGGAAATCAATCTTTTTGAGTGAAAAACATCTATACCTCAGCGTTTCCGACAAACCTTGGGTAAGTTGGGTGTCTTGTTGTCTCACTGTATAGCGATTTGGTTCCACTTACCAAGCAGGTTTGGCCGCTGGTGCACGCCTTCAGCCAGTCCTGGTGGTTGGATGCGTCGAACGGATCGTCACCACAGCCGCTGTTTGATGGCGTGCACTGGTAACAGTTGACGGCTTCACTCGGTGCCAACTGGGCCAAGAAAACTGCCACGAAATGAGAAAGAAAAACGTGTGATATCAATTTGGTATAGGGTGGAAGAAAATCGAAAGGTTGTTTTCTTTGGTGGTGTTGGAACATCACCTTCAGTAGGAGGCCAAGGGCGGATCCAGAACCAACTTTTCGGGGGGGGGGTGTCGTCATCTTTCTCAAAAGGGTAAGGGGATTATGTAGTATCGTGCGCTTTTTCCACATTGTAATAATATAACTAAAAGGGATGTGTAGCTGATGGCTAGCAAGGGAGATACGCAACGTTTTAATTTATTTCCTGAAAATTTCAGACAAAAAGGTGTCTTCACTCCTCCGATAAAAAAAGAAATCATCTTTTTTTTTGGGGGGGGGAGGGGGCGGGGGCATGGCCCTGTCCCCACGGATCCGCCAATGTAGGAAGCTAATAATGGATTGCCCACCGAAAGTGTATTACGAAAAATGTTTCGTGGAATTTTATTATTTAAGTCTTTAAGCCACTCCAGAAAAAAGCTGCAAAAGAAGAAAGTAGACAGGAAAGACAAATCGGAAGATTGTGAATGGATAGCAGAGTGCGCATTTGAGATTCATCTTTTTCTCACAGTATATGGTCTCATCTCATGTAGCTGCTTTTCACAGGCATTTTTGGAACACTCAGACAATATTTTCTCTTCAAAAACTGGTAGCCATGCAGTAAAAGTGCCATGTGATCTGCGACGTGTTCAGGTTTTAGGTTCGGAAGGGGGTGGTACTTTTTCAAAATAAAAATAGTCGAAAAGGTCAGAGTTTGGTTCCTGTAATCCATAAATATTTCTGCTTGTGAGAATTTGAGACTTTTAGTCGTCCACTTTTGAGTCGCCTATATATATAGAGAGAGAGTCCTCAAAGTAAAATTTAAATTTCTGCTAGCAGAAAACTGAGATTTTTCAATACGGGTAGCACGGCTGCAAAAACTCTGAAATTCTGCTATATAAAAGCAGAAAATGGGAAAACTTGGTTGTTCTTGAAACGTTTATTGACAAGGCCAAAAACCGCTGCCACGTTGGGTGTCAGCATACAAGGTTTTTAACGGGTTTTTTTTTCAGTAAATGTAAGCCATTATGTAGATCTCCTGCATGTAACACGGACCTTTTAACAAAATCTGAAACATGAAAATTGAGCAAAATTTGGCAGAATGTGCCCTTAAAAAAAAAATTAATCACCAGTGCTCAAACCTGCACCTAAAACTAGCCAAAGAGATTTGACACAAAATGCATCAGAAAGATCTTGGGCATCAGTTGGAATGACTTCATCACCTACGAAGAAGTCCAAGAGCGGTCAAAACAACCTCCAGTGCCGGTATGCCCAGAGTGCTAGGGATGATTTATGTAAGGCGGGAAATGAACTGGTCGGGTCACGTTGCACGGCTCCCCCCGGCCCCAAGGCTCGCCAACCAAGTGTTGTGGTGGACCCCAGGGGGATGGGAAGAAGGAGGATAGGCCGGCCCGGAAGATGCTGACAGCCGACATATCCTACTGGAGAGCGTTTTTTCTGATGCGTCGAATGACGTGGGAGCTACTAAACTGAACTAAATGCTCAAAACTTCGCAAGATGCCAACAGTTTATATCCTATCGTGCGTTACCATGCTGTCACGCGCAATGTGGGAATCTGGGTAAATTCCGAATTTGCCCAGGGCAAAGTTGGAATACCAACACTGTGCGGCAAAGTACATAAAATTAACAGAATTCCCATTTTGCCCAGGTTCAGTAGTAGCGCAATGTACGAATCGCAATTTCAACTCCCTTTAACTACAGAAATTACATCAAAATTGACGGGAATTCACACTTTGCTAAGGTTCAGCAGCAGCGCAATGTATGAATATTAATTGTGGGTAATTTTAACGCCCCTTTTCTCAGGCAACTTAAACAAAAAAATTCACGAAATTCACACCTTGCCCAGGTTCAGTAGCAGCGCAATGTAGGAATATTAACTATGGATAATTTTAACACCACTTTTCTAAGGCAACTTAAATAAAATATAAGTTTCACGAAATTCACAATTTGCCCATGCAGGTTCAATAGTAGCGTAATGTGGGATTATTACCCATTGGTCATTTCAAAACCCCTTACCTATTAAAAAATAGGCCTACATCAAATTTACAAATTCCAACTGTGCCTATATAGGTTCAGTAGTGGCGCAATTTAGGAGTAATTTCAATACCCCTTATCTATAGCATTTACATCAAAATTGAAAGAAATTCACAATTTGCCCACTACAGGTTCGTTGGAAACGCAATGTGGGAATATTACCAATCTGTAATTTCAACACTCCATACCTATAGAAAAGTACATCCAAATTGACCCAATGTCCCATTTCTACAGCAATTTGGACTACAGCTAAATTTGGCGCAAATTCACTCTTGTGTGAATGATCGCATGAAACTCATCAAAGAACGTTGAAAACTTCGTACAATTGACAACATGTTAGTTTTGGATGCATTCCTACTTTGCGCGGGCAGTATTGGAATTCCCGCATTGCCCAGCCAGACAAAATGGGAATTCCAACCTTGCGCGGATTCCCACTTTGTCCGCGACAATATTGCAAACAAAAAAAAACATGAGGAAATTAATTGACAAACTTACCGCCCAGGAAAGCAGTCAGAAACAGAACAGACTTCATCGTGATGCGTGATACTCTTTCCCTGAAAACTCCGGCGCAACTACAAAATAAAAGGCCAAGTCGTCGTTCGAGAAGTTGACTCAAGAAAACTTATCAGGACTTAAAATAATTATGACTCCTGTTTTAATTTTTAAAAATCCCTAAGTTTAACTCAAGTTACAACTAGAAATAAGTGGATTTGGCATTTTGTAAGAATGGAAAGAGAAAGATTATTGGTATTTGAAATTTTGAACACCAATTTCAACTACAACATGAACTTAGAATGCGCGACAAAACCCTAAAGGCATTGTATTTGATGTGCAAATGCATGAACAAATCTTAATTTCCACAAATAGTTGATTGACGAATAATGGAAATACACGAAGTCTTCGTACCAGTAAATGAACAGTTTTAGCTTTTCTCTTGTGGTCTTCAAAAAACGGCGAGGAATCGTCGAAGAGTTCTCCTAGCGAGTTAGCACTGGGGACCAACGCCGTACTACACGGGTTATATACTCGCCCATCCCGGTCCTCATCCCCGGCCCACACGTGACTATTGACGCAAAACAGACGCACGACAAAGTGAGAAATTGGTTGGCTAAAATCCATGCAAAGTAGTCACGCCTCTCGAAATCAGGCACTTCGACAGACCTCATGCATATTCATGAGTAGTTTTGTGCTCTCATTGGTCAAATCGTGAAGAGTCTCTTCCTTGGGAACAGCGTTTACAATTATTAACATAAACGTCAAACGTAGGACAAAGTTTGCACGGTCTATCAAGTGCAATGCTATAAATGTAGGAAGTCTTATTGTCCGTCTCGATATCTCTTTGAATGACGTTAATAAAACTTACAATGAGCTCATATCTGGGTAAATATCAGGGGGTTAAGAAGTTGCGTCAAAAGTAAAACAATTAGGCCAAAAATAGGCAATCGGGGAGTCAGCCTATTCTTGCTTTGTGTTGTGCAATATTTTATATGTAAGGGGGGAGGCACTTTTTGTCCTAAACCTGAAATGTGAAATTTTAACAAACGCGTAGAGAGCACTCTTATTTTGTTACTTGAATAAAAGGAAGAGAAAAATGAAACGTTAACGTATTGGAGTCATGAAGGAAGGCTGATTGTAATGATCATAGACCGTAATAACCACCTGCTACGATCATTCGCTTTGGAAGCATTTTGTTCGTTTCCTTTAATAATACCACTCAAAATCCAAAGAATGTTCAAAACCAAACCTTCTGAAGTTTCAGCTTATTGGATATTACACTTCACTAAATCATGCCTTCGTTCATAATACCTTTTATATAAAAATTAAACTGACTGATCGTTGGAAATCATCTACATTTCTTGATTACTTCTAAATGACAGCAAGCCAGACGGAATAATTTCAAGGGGGGGTTCAGTACCAGTACGATCTTTAATCCAAGTAAGCTTCTTTTGATGATAATTCGGTAGGTTACTTTTGGGATAAATGCAAATGATCCTATATGTGCCTTTAAGCTGTCCCCTGCATAGCTCACCCATGCTGATCCTTCAACACAACAAGCGCGTCCCTGAACTTCACTCTATATATCCTCCACATTAAAAAAAAATGCATGCCAGTAAAAAAACAGAATGTTTCTAGAATTAAAAAAGAAGAAGAAAAGGGAACTGAAAATGAATTAATATCTGAACTGAGGAGCACAGGAAATCACGGAATTTTAGAAAGACATTTTTTGTTTTTGTTCACGCCTTCGCGCCCCGTATCACCGAGTCGCGAATGTTTACAACCGTCGGACGAGTCATCGAACCATTTCTCGATCGCTGATTGGTTCCCTAGGAAAACTTTATCATTATAAGATGGAATTTTTGCGTCGGGGTGATATAAATCAAATTAGGTTTTGCCCTTCACCGACGTTTTTTTTAAACACTGTATACTCAGTGTGTTACCTCCCGAGTGAAAGTTGGGAAAAAAAATATCTTATAATAGTTTATGCGGTACCCGCTGCTATGTACATCAGATTCGAACCGGCCAACCGATCCCGTTAGCTCGGTGGTCGAGTGGTAAGACATCTGCACTAGAAAGCAGGAGGTCGTGGGTTCGAGTCCCACCCGAGTGATTTTTTCCAACTTTCACTCGGGAGGTAACACACTGAGTATACAGTGTTTAAAAAAAAACGTCGGTGAAGGACAAAACCTAATTTGAAGCTATATAATGCTAGGTCACCGTCACCGTACGTACATGTATAAAGTATGTATCTTTACAACCGTTGGGAGAACCTTTGAACTATTTCTCAATTTCTAATCAAGTTCAGTCAACTAACCGGACCTAACCTTTCTTTGGCACTATTGAGACTTTGGCACGTAACAATGGCGTTTTGACGAATTAATATGATAAATAGCGACAAATAAGGTATACAAAGTTCATTGACCACCATATGAAGTCGAGGGGTACGGGTCAACGCTAATTGCGACTCATCTTCCATCCAACCAACCGACCAATATTGTTCACCAAATCAAGAAGGGATCAACAATCGTGCTGGACAGTCATGATGGGATAGAGCTGGAAAGAAGCTGCCAAGATGTAGACGCAGCTAGCTCCACATGGACATTGCAAATTGACTGAACTTGATTAGAAATTGAACTTGATTTATAAGAATTAGGAGCCAATTGCCGTGAGCCTGTTTATTGAATTCGAACTGACAATAACTGAATCATGGGAATTAAACATTATGTGCAAATGAAGCTAGAAACAAAC
This sequence comes from Patiria pectinifera, assembly GCA_029964075.1. Lineage (NCBI taxonomy): Eukaryota > Metazoa > Echinodermata > Asteroidea > Valvatida > Asterinidae > Patiria > Patiria pectinifera. Next base: position 31,502,081 of record CM057147.1, on the reverse strand, counting down.
ACAAATCTGTCAAAATATAGTAATTGTCTTTCGTGCATCATCTATATTTGTATAACAGTTTTCAACGTAATCACAAGAATTGTGTGAGCCCGATTCCATTCCACGAATAATGGAAATACACGAAGTCTTCGTACCAGTAAATGAACAGATTTAGCTTTTCTCTTGTGGTCTTCAAAAAACGGCGAGGAATCGTCGAAGAGTTCTCCTAGCGAGTTAGCACTGGGGACCAACGCCGTACTACACGGGTTATATACTCGCCCATCCCCGGTCCCCATCCCCGGACCACACGTGACTATTGACGCAAAACAGACGCACGACAAAGTGAGAAATTGGTTGGCTAAAATCCATGCAAAGTAGTCACGCCTCTCGAAATCAGGCACTTCGACAGACCTCATGCATATTCATGAGTAGTTTTGTGCTCTCATTGGTCAAATCGTGAAGAGTCTCTTCCTTGGGAACAGCGTTTACAATTATTAACATAAACGTCAAACGTAGGACAAAGTTTGCACGGTCTATCAAGTGCAATGCTATAAATTTAGGAAGTTTTATTGTCCGTCTCGATATCTCTTTGAATGACGTTAATAAAACTTACAATGAGCTCATATCTGGGTAAATATCAGGGGGTTAAGAAGTTGCGTCAAAAGTAAAACAATTAGGCCAAAAATAGGCAATCGGGGAGTCAGCCTATTCTTGCTTTGTGTTGTGCAATATTTTATATGTAAGGGGGGAGGCACTTTTTGTCCTAAACCTGAAATGTGAAATTTTAACAAACGCGTAGAGAGCACTCTTATTTTGTTACTTGAATAAAAGGAAGAGAAAAATGAAACGTTAACGTATTGGAGTCATGAAGGAAGGCTGATTGTAATGATCATAGACCGCAATAACCACCTGCTACGATCATTCGCTTTGGAAGCATTTTGTTCGTTTCCAATAATAATACCATTTAAAATCCAAAGAATGTTCAAAACCAAACCTTTTGAAGTTTCAGCTTATTGAATATTACACTTCACTAAATCATGCCTTCGTTCATAATACCTTTCATATAAAAATTAAACTGACTGATCGTTGGAAATCATCTACATTTCTTGATTACTTCTAAATGACAGCAAGCCAGACGGAATAATTTCACAGGGTGTTCAGCACTGGTACGATCTTGAATCCAAGTAAGCTTTTTTTATGATAATTCGGTAGGTTACTTTTGGGATAAATGCAAATGATCCTATATGCCTTTAAGCTGTTCCCTGCATAGCTCACCCATGCTGATCTTCCAACACAACAAGCGCGTCCCTGAACTTCACTCTATATATCCTCCACATGTTTAAAAAAAAAATACATGCCAGTAAAAAACTAGATATCGTTCGCCGAGTCTGGTTGGCCTTTTACAAATCGACCTTTATGAGATAAGTTAATACAAAATCCGTTTGAGTTTTATATACGAGCGAGGTTGGGCTGAACTTTGAATTTCTGAGTTATTCATTTGCAAAATCAAAGTTATTGATAAACGAGGTCATGTTTTGTTTCCTTATGGAAACGAGGCAAGCACCAAACACGGTGAACTATAAGAGCCATTTGTATGTTTATGTACAGGATATGTTAAAAACGTCGTGCGGAATAATGGGAACATTCAAACCAAATATGGAAAACAGCAATACGCGAAGAATGATCAAAAGGTCATAAAAAAGCATTAGAAAAGATAACCCGTATATGGCTATTTATTAATTACTTTTAATTAAAAGCAATATTTAAAAATCATTTTTTTTCGGTAGGGGTTTGGGATGGGAAGATTTCTTAAGATGGAAGTATTTGCGTCATCGTCATAATGTTATTCAAAATTTCGCTTCACCGATATGCCCAGTGTGTTACCTCTCGAGTGAAAGTTGGAAAAATCACTCGGCTGGGACTCGAACCTACGACCTCCTGCTTTAGTCTCGAGAGGTAACACACTGGGTATACAGTGTTTATACGTCGATGTTATTCATGGGCCACATTACTTATTGTTAATAATTGTTTGACCTCTCCACGGGAGTGCATTACATTGTATAGTACACTCCCTTGAAAAGATAACACTATGGCGAGCAGTGAAATACCTCGACTCGTCAGGAGACGGATATTGGAATCCTGCAACAAAGATCGACATCAACCACGGTGAGACTATAAAGATTTCATTCTTAAAACTAGAAAGCAAACACAGAGTACAAACATCCGCCAAGGCTAAACAATTTCCCTCAATATTGTCAGTCCACCAAAAGAAATACTTGCATATCCACTGGACTTGTATATTTTAGTGCACATTGCCTGTGTTGGTTTACCTTCCCACTCCATTATTGTATAACACGGTCTAGTCCATTGACCTGTGTGGTTAGATTAGGTGGGTGATGAGGCGGTTACACCTCTATGTTCCGACACCCCTATGTTCCGACTGCACATATTCCTATTCCTAACCCTAACCCTAACCCCTAACCCTAACCCCTAACCCCTAACCCTAACCCTAACCAGTAACACAATCTTATGTGCGGGTTGTCGGAACATAGGGGTGTCGGAACATAGAGCAGTCACCGATGAGGCAGGGTCAGCGGGTAAATGCCACGCACATGAATCTGCTCACTCAGAGCGATCAGGTGAAAGTTTTCTATATGACAGATGAAGAATCCTTAAAAAAATATCCTCCATCCAGAACCAGATCCGGATCACTTCCAAACTCTAATCGATTACTTGAAGCAAGGACTAACCCTAAACTTTTTTTCATGCAAATCCGTTCACACTATGAGTTATCTTGTTAACAGACAAGATCAACCAACTTACAAACAAACCAAATCCGATGGAAACAGAACCTCCTTGGCGGAGGTAATAAATTATGAACATGAATAAGACTGCTGCAAACTGCTTGCCCTTTGAACTAGAGTTATCTGCTTCAAAGGTAAAAAGACTATTGTACAAAAACGAACAGGAGGGTGACACACAAGCCGAACAAAGGACAGATGACATGGGGGACAGACTATGAGGGATAAGGGGACATACTCAGGTAGTCTGATTCCCTGACCCCATTGTCCTTCGGACTTAAAAAATTGGGACAGGTAGCTAGCGTTGAATCTTTCAAACATCTGGAGGCATCCCTCTTGATGTATGCAAATGATATGCATGACGTGTACAGGTCTGAATCCCGCCTCCTGAATTGAACAAAAAAACACACAATATGTTTGCCCGCAACCAGCGTATTGCAAAATGGCAATAGGCCGCGCTAAAAATGTACAATTTCGGAGGTGATGAGCTTCGATTTTTGATGAATTTGAAAGTGTCTCTGGTAAACAACAGAATTACTGCAACGCAGAAACGGAAAGTATAAGCTGGAAACTAGTTGCATCAATTCATTCACCAGTACAGAGCAACTCCACATTCCTCAACTAACCTGACATAACCTTTCTTTGGCACTATTGAGACTTTGGCACGTAACAATGGCATTTTGACGAATTAATCATGATGATAAATAGCGACAAATAAGGTATACAAAGTTCATTGACCACCATATGAAGTCGAGGGGTACGGGTCAACGCTAATTGCGACTCATCTTCCATCCAACCAACCGACCAATTGTTCAGTAAATCACGAATGGATCAACACTCGTGCTGAATCACATGATGAGATAGAGCTGGAAAGAAGCTGCCAAGATGTAGACGCAGCTAGCTCCACATGAACATTGCAAATTGACTGAACTTGATTAGAAATTGAACTTGATTTATAAGAATTAGGAGCCAATTGCCGTGAGCCTGTTTATTGAATTCGAACTGACAATAACTGAATCATGGGAATTAAACATTATGTGCAAATGAAGCTAGAAACAAACACAAATCTGTCAAAATATAGTAATTGTCATCGTGAATCATCTGTATTTGTATAACAGTTTTCAACGTCATCACAAGAATTGTGTGAGCCCGATTCACTTCTCCACCAGAACTTGGTGTAATTCACGGTGAACACGATAAACACGACACAATTGGAACGCAACACAATGACCATAATAGCTTGAGTAACTCCAGTTGACATGCAAATCAGGCATTCTCACGTAATGCTGGAGACAGAAACACGTTGTAAAAGTGAGATCGTAACTAAACGGCCTCTACAAAATGGTCCTTTGTGGATGCCGTTTTAGAGTCTCTGACGATCTCACTTTTACAACGTAGTTCTGCCCCCAGCGTTACATGTGAATTCCTGATGAGCATGTCAGCTGGAGTTATACTCAAGCTACATAATGACCCATGCAGTGTAGTTCAACAGCGCCCCCTGATGTTGTGTGGTGAAGTTCTATCATAATATTCGATGCAGATGTGTTACTGATAAGTTCCATTCGTGTCCATAATTCCAGCTCAATCGTCATATCACATCAACTTATAAAGTTAAACTTAGTGATCATGTTAATTGATACAGGAGTCATAATTATTTTGAGTACTAAAATTTTCCTAAAGACAACTTTTTGTTTCGAGTGAACGATTTGTAGGATTTAGTGTTTTTTTTATATTTTGATTTTCTAAGATATTTTTTGGCATGTAGTTGAGCCGGAGTTTCCAGGGATCACGCCTAACCATGAAGTCTGTTCCCTTTTTTACTGCTTTCCTGGGCGGTAAGTTGTGAAAGAATTTTTCCATATTTTATTGTTTGCTATCACGTTTGTCAGCTTGCGGCTAGCTTGCTATATAGCTTGATATAGCTTGCTATAGCTCGATATAGCTTTCTGTAGCTTGCTAACTTGCTGTAGCTCGCTATAGGTTGCTAGCTTGCTATAGGTTGCTAGCTTGCTATAGCTTGCTAGCTTGCTATAGCTTGCTAGCTTGCTAACTTGTTATAGCTTGCTAGCTTGCTAGGTTATATCTTGCTAGCTTGCTATAGCTTGCTAAGTTGCCTAGCTTGCTATAGCTTGCTAGGTTGCCTAGCTTGCTATAGCTTGCTAGGTTGCCTAGCTTGCTAGCTTGTTATAGCTGGCTAGCTTGCTCTAGCATGCTAGCTTAAACTAGCTTGCTATAGTTAGCTAGCTTGCTATAGCTTACCAGCTTGCTATAGCTTGCTGTAGCTTGTTTTAGCTTGCTAGCTTGCTATAGCTATTGCTAGCCTGCTAGCCTGCTGGCTCGCTAGCTTGCTATGGGCTTGGTTGTTGAGTTGACAATCTTTTTGTAGTGATGAATGATAATGCACAATAGTTTTGGAATCTTGTGACGTTTTGAACATTGGTGATTATCGCACAATATCAATAACGGAACACATTTTGCCAGATTGTGTTCATTTTTCGTGTTTCAGATTTCATGGCTTCGGGTCTAACTTTTCTTCGCTGATCACAACATCAAAACAAAGTTTTATCATGCAAAACTGTTCCTGATTATTTAAAAGTGGACATGTATCTATTTAATTTTTGAGAGGAGGGGATACATTTAGCTGGCGTTCGAATTCAAGAGCTTAATTAAAAATTGCCCAAAGCCAATGACGAAATCAAAAATTTGAAAATGTGTTTAAAGTCAGGTTTTGGGATAGTATTTAGTGCGTTCCAGAACCACAAGGTGGGAGACTGTCACATGCTGTTTGTTTGTACACGACAAGCGGCCGCTGTACCGGAGTGTATTCGCAAAGTAATGTGAACATAACAAAATTGCACTGCAAGTCGCTGCAAATATTTTTTTTCGCCAAAGTTTGCTTTTATTTTCTTGGGGACTTGGGTCTTATTGGCTTTCGCTCGAGTCGAGTCAAGTCTTCTGGTGAGGGACTCGAGTCGAGTCGAGTCATTGACTCTAAAGGTAGTCGAGACGAGTCGAGTCACCAAAAATTGTGACTCGAGTCGGACTCGAGTCAAGTAATTGACTCGAGTCATTGAGAGACAAGAGGAATCTTACAAACGCACTTCATTTACATCTTCCGTTTTGACTTTCCTGTCTACTTTCTTCATGTGTAAATCTTGAGTGGCTTGAAGACTTATAATACATTTAAGTAGAATTCCATGAAACGCTTTTCGTAATACTTTCGGTGGGTCAGTCACTTAGCCTCCTACTGAAGGTGATGTTCGAACACCACAAAAACACTTTTGATAAAATCAGTCGACTTTTTGTCAAACCTTGATACCAAAACTGGCGTGACGCACCTTTTTTCTCGTTTCATGACAGTTTTCTTGGCCCATTCGGCACCGAGTGAAGCCGTCGATTGTTACCAGTGCACACCATCAAACAGTGGCTGTGGTGACGATCCGTTCGACGCATCCAGCCACCAGGACTGGCTGAAGCCGTGCCCAGGCGTCAAAACCTGTTTGGTAAGTGCACCCAAATCTCTAGTCGTTGACGAAAAAACACACAAGGTTTGTTGGACATGCTAAAGTAGATTTTTTTTGTACCCCCTTGCGACAATATTTATATCAAATGAAAGATATTTCCAAGCTTAATCGATTACCCTAAAAAAACGAATTTGACCTATCGACCCATTTTTCGCCCTTACGACCTACTTCCAAGCACCCGATTATTCTCTCTTGTGCTTATTGAAAAAAATATTATTTTCTCTTCCTCCTTTCGCTTCTGTCTGTTGTAAAATGCTTTTACAGAAAGTTGCGCTAGAACAAATTGACGAGAGTGGGCCATACCTTTTCTTTAATTTTACAGAAAACCTACAATGACGACATTTTGGTGACATCACGAACTTGCAACACCAGAGACGAGTGTTTGGGTGAGGAATATCTCCTGTGCAACGGTACAGACTCCTGCGTCTTCCAGCGGTGCTGTTACGGGGACGGTTGCAACTCAGCCCCGGTCGCCATCCCCTTCAGTGTCCTGCTGACCGCGTTCATGGTACCGGTCACCTGGGTTTTCATCAAATAATCATCAACACTCTGAAAATTAAATGATCCTATATAACTTCGGGCAAGTCCACACAACGTCTCTGCCACCTGGTTTATGTGGACCTCTTTGTTCCGAAGTCCACACAGTGAATGTAATGCTGGTACACCCTTAACTTAAGGGTGCATTGGTTTTTTTTCAATGAAGCCACCCACACTAAAAATTATATGTTGTTTGTGCTCCAATGTAGACTGATTCATAGTCGATTTGCCTAAGTCTTTTATTTGGCACATGAAACCCATAATAGTCTTTGTCCAAGTCTGGTTTTTAAATTTTATTTCCTCAATGCCGTCCCGAGCAACGGGTATAGTGGGAGCAAACGGGTATAGTGGGAGCGTACTGCTCCATAGGAACGAGGATGGGTCACGCTATACCGCGTTGGTATAGGTTGCTATATATTAACAAGATGAATCAAATACTATTAACACACACCTCTTAAAAGTGAACAGCTGCAATAAGAGACTAACATAAAATACAGCCTAGAAAGAAAACTACATGCAACATGAAAAAACAAGCATAAATCCATTCTTAAAAACGCGTTTTGAAAAAGGAGTAGCTTTTAAATCATGGTAGAACAACTTTGGCTCCATTTTAGGGACACCCTGCTCGAAAGTTTCTCAACGATAAAGGTCCCAAGGGATTTATTACTGAAGAAAACGCTGCCAGTCATGATCTTTGTATCAAACCCAATCAACGTTTATTTTAACTGATTTTTGTTTCACTGCAATAACCATGTTTAATGTATTTGGAATAATTGTGGTAATATTATGCAGACTCGGATTTAATTATGAAAACTCAGATTTATACTCTTGTAGTGTGAACGAAAATGTTAAAACTGACTTTCAAGGTTCAATGTCTGCGCGCCAGCCAATTGGAGTTGACTTTGGAAATTGTGACTTCATTTCGACCAGAAATGTGGATTAAGCTGTTGATTGGTCAATTTGGCTGACATGTTTTTGTAATACAGCAACGGGCTTCCGACAACCCGCTAGAAGGCGCCCACTGATTAGTCAGAGTCTCGAGGTCAAGACGCAGTCTTGTATATGGCTATTAATAAGTACATGTATATTAATCACGTTTAATTGGAATCAATAATTTAAATTCACCAAGATCAAACATTTGTTTTTCGCGGGGGGTGTAATACTCCTTTGTGGCATTTATACATGGAAATAAAGAGATAATTATTTAAGGTATGGAATTTCCCAATGGTTTAATCACAGTTTCGTATTTGATTGTTTGCAATTGGTGTATACATTACCTTTAATTAATGGCAGATTGCTGTAAATATTTCCCTTCAACTTACATTTTGCAAATACGGCCTGATATCGCTAGATTACTCACCTGAGCCATGGTCTAACGTACGTATTTCAAGCAGGAGTTCTGAGCACTACTCTCCACAAAGACTATTAAAAGTTTCAGCCTCGCCTACGTGATCTTATTCTCAATCACTTCCCTTATAAACTCAGAGATTACTTAATTATCTGCATTATGATACAGGAATCATTTGTCAATTACACTCACATAAAGTATGAGGCTCCCTCCACTGCGACCATAGGTGATTGGTTATTTGATTGTGGGAGATTAGAGCAGTGCGAGAACGCTTCACGAGACCGCGCTCGGAATACGGCAACAGCAAAAAGAGAGCGAAGGTTCCCAGACCAAAAGATTTTGACTATTCCTGATGAATCTTAGGTCAGGTAGCCTCCGGTAATACATTGTATTACAATTTACATCACGAGACTAAAACGGGAGGAATTCCTCCTTTTTCGAAAATGTCCGAAGTTTGCCTAGTTCATTTCGTCGACAATCGGATAGCGCCCGAGTATTTCTGAGTATAATATAGGTTTAATTAACTGCTAATTGCTTTATATGAACAACTTTTTAAAATGAGTTGATAATTAATAGTCATTGCTTTCATTAAGAAAACTTGAAATTCAACGACGATTTTGTGCTTCAAGTATACTCGGATCGTATGGGCGAACTTTTTGCTGCGTCATGTTCTATTTCGAATTTGACGACCGTTACCGAGATTTTCCAAAATTCGGTCCTCATTCAGCAACCGCCGGCTAACAGTGCTATTTGGGTGCCTAATTTTGAAGATTCGAGATCAACATTAGTCAATATTATCTTACAGAAACATCAAACTGTATTATCATAACTGTATGATATTACGAAGCTAGTGATTTACTTAAAAATTTTATCAGATCGAACATTAAAAGCTAAAAGTGATAAAGCGAAATCGGAAACGAAGGCGAGCTTCGAAAAAGGGCCATCAATGTCGTCATGTTTATTTTTAGCAACGGAGGCTGCCTAACCTCAACCTCGACCCCAGGGTGTCGAGCAGTACGCGCCCATCACTACCTGCTCTCTCACCCTGGTATTGGATCATTTGCATGTGCAAGATTTTTGAACACGTATGCAAATGAGAACAGTCTGGTGCCTGGATATGCGTTACACATTAGCGTTTGTTTTTGTATGCGGTGTCTGGGGTGAAAACAGAGTCAATTCGTAGCAGCGCGAGCACGCGGCGTGAGTTACGAAACACGATTTTTGAAATGAAACTGTTACGATCTTATCGAGACAATTAACATGCAGTATCATATTTCATATTAATATGAGCAAATTGGAAAGGAAATTAGTATTTTCGAGAAGGCGTGGACGAATGATCGCGAACACACGTACTGCACGTTGTGAATAATAGCACCAAGTACACGATAAAAATCCATTACTAGCCAATTGCGGTATCCAATCAGGATACAGGAAGAAAGTTTCCTATCCAGGGTTTACTATTGGAAACGCGGTTGGAAATAAAGGGGACGAGGTTGGCCTAACCTAAGATTCATCAGGAATGGTCAGAATCTTTTGGTCTGGGAACCAGACTACATAAACCTTGGTGAGTGCACGCGCACCCCGCTGGCTACCAGTGAAGAACTAAAGTGCGCCCTCAATCAAATGCATTGCGCTACAATATGTATTTTGTTCCCAAAGGATTGTCGAGCAGTGCGATAGCTTAGTCGATAGCGGCGTGATTTTGAACCGCGAGGTTATGGGTTCAAGTCACAGATTTGCATTCGAATTTTTTTCTTTTCTAATGTGAGGCTTCGGAGGATTTTTTTAAAGGGAAATGAAATCCAAAATTCAATTACGTTCGAAATCAGTATTTTTTTTCTAATTTCATATTACACGTATCTTTCAAATTAGGTTTTGCCCTGCACCGACGTTTTAAAATAATGTATACTCAGTGTGTTACCTCCCGAGTGAAAGTTGGAAAAAAATCACTCGGGTGGGACTCGAACCCACGACCTCCTGCTTTCTAGTGCAGATGTCTTACCACTCGACCACCGAGCTAAGGGGAGCGGTTGGCCGGTTCGAATCTGATGTACATAGCAGCGGAAGATGGAATTTTGCAGGGTGCAGGGCAAAACCTAATTTGATTTATATCGCCCCGACGCAAAATTCCATCTTATTTCATATTATCTTCTCATGTTTTTAGAGAAGTAAAGTCCAAAACGCCATAGCGTACATTATGCAGATGTCGCTTGGGGAAAAAAACAATCACGGGCCGGCTGACTGACTGATGTGTATAGACAAAATGCATGAAGACACATCCAGGGAATGGCCATCCTGCATGAATTGGATAAATTGTTTCGCACTGTGGGACCTGCTTTATTAGGCTTGCTTATCTTGCTTTGCATGAGACGATGGAAAACAAAATGTGTCCAACTAATGATGGGGGCAGAACTTGCATTTTTTCCCCAATGATGGTCGGCTGGACATCGTTACGTTGGAAATCGATACCAAATTTCCACTTTTCTTGAAAATGACAGCACACACGAGGTTGAGAATGTACACACGCTGATCATGTTTAGTTTCCATCCACAATGCTTCGAGATGTCTGCGTTTCCTTCAACAAATTCCGTGAAAGCATTTTTGACGACTATAGCTCCTGCAGGTATATAGGCGTGGATGCGAGCGAATTATACAACATGTGTTGGTGTCATAACCTGCTTATTTGTATATTCATTCTTGCAGTATGCATATATCAACAGCGCCCTCTCTTGAGTCATGTTTCGTAACATGGCGCTCTCCTGTTCCTACATGTCATTCGTCTCGGTTGTTGAATAAATCTCCTGTTGAAGTTAGAAGACAGAATCTCTTGTGAGTGCATCCTTGAAGTTACTAAAGTTGGGGTCTAGACAAGACGTAGCGGGTAGTCGGGTAGGGTAGTTCACCATGGACGTGCGTGGGGTTTTAATAAAATTGTAAGACATTTCCCTCAGTTGCTGATTTTTGAAACGATTTGGCTCATTTAGAGGGAAACTGGAATGGTTTTTGTCTCACGACGAGAACTAAAATCAACATGCGAAACAAAAGGTCAAGAAAATGAAACCTACAAAATGTCACATTTTGCAATCGTCACCAAAACAATCGTCTCGTTTTATTCAGTTGTAATGGTGAAGTTACAGAGAAAGGAGAGAGGGTGAACTTCAGTTGCATTAACAAACTTGACAACTAGACGGCAGTCATATGATATTCAATTGTACTGAATGAGACAACAAAGTCCGTATCTAAGCGAAAATTTTTCCATTATCACTTGTCGAGGACAAGTAATTTTATGATTTTTTCCCCGACAATATTTGTCAAACTTCTCGCCAAAATTTTGGCATCAGGAACGGATGGAAGGTAGTCTATGGAAGTTTATGATAAGCGAGGAGATTTGGCGATTATTATGCAAAACAAGACAGTGTCTTGACTTCGTGATTCCAACCATTCAGCTGGCGCCTTCAATCGGATCTTTGGTAGCCCGTTGTTGTACATGTATTTAAAATACTGCAGCCAAATTGACCAATCATCAGCTTAGTCAACACTTCTGATAAGAAATGACGTCACAAGTCGACTCTGATTGGCTGGCGCGCGGGCTCCGTGGCAACAGCGGGTGAAACTCCGACTATGTGGGAAGGCAGCTACTGAACTTTGTAGTCAAGTCTTAATATTTTCCAAAATATAAACATAATTTTTCATAGTAAAATCAAAATCTCCAAAAGTTCTAAATTCATTAACAAATAAAAACCGATTATATGAAAAAAAAATGCCAAAAAGAGAAACCAAATTAATCAAAATAAACATTGATTGGTTTCGATACAAAATATCATGACTAACAGTATGATCTTTGACATAAAATCCCATGGTACCTTTATTTTTTAAAAACGTTCCAGCAGGGTGTCTCTACAATGGAGCCGACTTTGTTTGATCATGATTAAAAAGCTACTCCGTTTTCAAATGGATTTTTAAAATTGTATTTTAGTCTCCTATTGCAGCCGTTCACTGGCAAGAGGTGTGTATTAAGAATACTTGAATCATCCTGTAGCAACCTATTAACAACGGCTGAAATAGGGGCGCTGTGGTCCAGTGGTTACGGTGTTCGACTTGCGTGCCGGGGTGAATGGGTTCGAATCCTGACCGTGGGAACATGGTGCTTGTGATCTTGGGCAAGGCACTTTACCATTATTGCTTTGTCCTTTGGATGGGACATAAAGCCGTAGTTCCCGTGTGTTAACACTTGTCGCTAAGAGAAGGGGTTTGCCCCAGTGTTTCTGACAGTTGGCTGCAATATGCGCCGCAGCACCTAGCAAAAAAGGTGCTACATAATGGGTCTCATATGTTCATATCCTTTTGTTGCATTCTCCCCAGCGGCTTTGTATCCTTTGGAAAATTTTCATTGAATCCCAAGTAGCAAAGTGTGGAAGCCTTCAATAAAAACACAATGCTAAATCTAAGTGTCGCCCATGGACGCCTTATAAATCCTGACCAATAACTCAATGCGACATATTTCGCTAGCGCATGTGCAAGCTCTCATGGGCAATGCAATTTTAAGATAAACAAAACACGTCACGTTGTCCTTGACCAATAGATAGCCATCTTACAGAATCACGTGGGTTTGTTGATCCAAAGTTGCATTGTTCATTCATTACTCAATCATAAGATGTCGAATTGGTTTATTGCAAGATGGCATAGTTTTCAAATCATTCATACAACAACAAAACGGTTTCATTTTTAGACACCCCGCGAATATAGTAAACTACTGTGTTTAAATTTAAAGGTACCGTCCATCATTTGCAGCTATCTAAAAAGTAACTGACGTGATTATTGTTAAAAGCATACTTGGTTTAAAGATAGTGATAGGACTGTAACTCTCTGTGAAGTTAAATTATTCTTTCTGGCAAGCTGTCATTTTGAAGAAATCAATGAAAGAAGGCCTTTCCAACCGTCGGAAATTTCCGTTATTAGTTCGTTTTTTTTTTCATTCGGCAAAGCGCGCGCAAGCGTTGACACGATACACACGCGCGCGCTGTTGCAATAATTCGTCGGTTTTGTGCGCGGGGCCGTATCGTAAGTCCGACGCCTCATAAGTCCGAAATTTCGGAATTATGAGGCGTCGGATTTATGAGGCTTGGACTTGGGGATTCGGCCTCATAGCTCCGACGCCTCCTAAGTCCGACGCCTCAAAATTCCGACAACGGACAAACGATGTTTCGGACTTACGAGGCGTCGGACATGTGAGGCGTCGGACCTATGAGGCGTCGGACTTATGCACGGACCCCTATAGTGCGCGACTTCGCGTAGCTGCAAACGGCTCAGTGACAATGTGTCTCGGAGGCTGAATTCAGGCCCAATTCAAAACATGACTCAGCGACTTTTGATTTGTAATTAAGGTCCTCCAATGTTGTTTTTCTCGGAATATACAGCATTCACTTGTACTGAGCTGAAACTTCATCAGGTTAGTTGTTCAGCACCCTTCTTTAGATTTTGAGCACGTTTGTTGCTTCAAACGAACATAATGTACACATTACAAATGATGGACGCTACCTTTTAACTGAATTGCTATTTGGAATAAAAATACGATTAGAATCAAGCAGTTGCTGAATATTGCGTATTATTTTCTGAAAGCCCAGGTAGCCAGAACCATGAAAGCGGTCAGCAGGACACTGAAGGAGACAGCGACCGGGGCTGAGTTGCAGCCATCCCCGGTACAGCAATACTCCTCTGTACACCTGTTATTGAAACAGTTTTGATTGTAGCTAGTTGTCGCGCCGTCCCTACACGTGTCCTTGTTGTTGCAAGCTCGAATCGTCGTGTTGTCGAAATTGATGGTTTGCTGTAAAATACAAAAAGATATCGGGCCTACTGTTGTCAATTTGTTCTAGGGAAACCTTCTGTAAATACATTTCACAACGAGAGTGGAAAGCAGGAAGAGAAAATATTATTTTTTTTTCGCTTTTAGCACTAACAACATATTTATGTCTTTTTTCTTAGCAACATTTCAAAGGACTTCAAAACGGTTTAAAAATCTCAATTATTTATTTTTGAAGTAGTTGTGAAGTTGACTGTGAAGTAGTGTTCAGCTTCCCGTTACTAGTCTGTGATATGTTATCGTCTGCTTCTGTTTTTTTGATGTATTGGTATTTCGCATTTGTTTGATGTTTTGTTTGTTGAGTTGGAAACATCCATGTCAACTTTGGATTTTTAAGATAATGTAACCGGACAGTCTTAATATTTGACTGTGTTAATACCAATATTGTGTGAAAAATAATGTTGTTTTTAGTGAAAACACTTTAACATGTCCGACAAACATTGGTTGTTGTTTTTCTCCTCACCGAATAGCGATTTGGTTCCACTTACCAAGCAGGTTTTGCCGCTGGTGCACGCCTTCAGCCAGTCCTGGTGCTCGGATGTGACGAACGGAGATCTACAACCGCTGTCTGTTGGCGCGCAGAGGTAACAACTAATGGCTTCACTCAGTGTCAATTGGGCCAGGAAAACTGTGAGAAAACTGTGAGAAAAAATTAATGTTGGTGATGTAAAGGGTTGCAGAATCGAATGATCGATGGATTTCAACGAAATTATCTTTTGCGGTGTTGGAACATAGCCTTGAGTGTAAAATCTCAGTACTGATGACGTCACACTTTGTTTACATGTGGGCTTTCTTATGGGAGCCTGGTGGGGACGACGGTTTTGTAGCCCCATAGAAAAGCGCACAAGTAAACAAAGCGTGACGTCATCAGTACAGAGTCTTGATCATGCTCAACCTGAACACCGTTTTGAAATCGTTTGTTTTCGTTCTCCATTTTCTTTTCTTGGCAATAATTCTCCCTCACTATTGTTCTAAACGGTATACGTGGGAAAACTTTTAAACTTGGAATATCTATCAACCCTGATGTCAGGGTGTACATATTACTATGACGTCATAATGAAGCCATTAGATATTAAATGATAGGCGATTATAGTTGAACATATGACTACTTATATTCATTAATAACTCATGAACAAAATGAAGAGCCATCTTTATAATTTGTCCTCTGATAGAACATACCTTGGTAAATTATTTTTTGTGTACGTGTGTTGTGTACGTGAAGTTGAATGACCTTTCCTTCCGGATGGTAGTTAGGTGAATTCCAAATGCAAACGGAATGCTCAAATCACAAACAAATTACAATTTCGTGATTCACGGGATCGCGATAAAACCTTGTGCGAACTTGAATCCTAGAACAAAGATGTGAACAATTGTGTGACTTCTTCATGACGTCGTCAGGTATCAAATTACAAGCGATTTAAGGTAAAAATGAAAACAAAAGTAATTTTAACAACATGATGTTGTAGACACAGTCTTATTTTGGATTCCCGGGGACAAAACCATTCAACCTTTACTTCCGATGTGAGTGTTATGAGAACTGAACAAAACTTGAAAACAAAAGCAATTTACTACAGAAAAACAAATCGAGGAAGTGTTTAGTGCATGAGGAATGCCAAACACAAAACCGCATGATGGCGTCATCACCCGAAAGGGCGCCATCTAACGGCAGATGAAAGACAATTTAACTCTTGTTTTAATTTAGAAACCATTCTTCAGCATTTTATTCTCTCTTTTCTTATCATTCATGGGTGCAGACCAGTAAATCGGTCCGAAATTGCCTACGGCGGCCAAATCACGATTTGCATGCCCTCAAAATCTTCAGTATTTGAGCATGCTGTGGGCCATGAACTTGAGGGTTTGTAAAAAATATGGGTGAAAGCCGTGCACAGGGCTGGGAGCTTGCAGTTCTGTGTAATTTGGATGTAATTTGGACCCTAAAAGCGCTCTAATTTGCAATCGAGTGTAGGCATCGTTTTTCAAAATGGCGATAAGCTTCAGGACTATTTTCAGGGGTGATCATCTTCAGATGGAAATTTCTCCTAAAAGTCATCAGTTGACCCCCCAAAAATTGAAAAGAAAATGAAAGATGATGAAATAAGCTTTAATTTGATGTGTGTCTCGAACACCTTGGAGAGTTGTGAGTATTTGTAAAGAATTTTTGAAGTGGGAGCATTTACCATTGGGGTCTATGGAAGTTTATTTACTGGTCTGCTACCTCATGGTTCTGGAGAATTTTTTAAAGGGAAGTTAAGTCCGTGAACCATTCCGAAAGAGGGCAGCATATTCCTCCATTGTTAACATGTGATATGCACACAAAATAAGGAGACCAGGTTGACCTTTTACCACGGATGGTTTGTGAATTTATAAGCGAGACGAGAATTTATATTTTGCAACGGGCAAACAAAACCCTGGTTACGCGACTGGCGAGTTGAGGATATTTTAGCAGTCTACTTTACAAGGAAAACCCCCCAGATTCTATGAGAAAAGGGTAAAGCATGAATATTTTTTTTTGTGTAAAAAATACCGGAGTTGGCGTTAAGCATGACTTGTTTCATTCAATGAAAGCCGGTTCCATTCCCAAATAGTTTTGGGATTTGTGTATAATCGCAGGATGAACTTTGCTAGTTGTTAAGGCTTGGCACAGAATTTTTGCAAAGGACATCCGTGCCAGGTCAATACAGCTTTAAAATAAAAAAAGGACTTGAACTTTCAGGGGTAAGGTATAACAATTGCCCTTATTGCAAAATCGAAAGAAAAAGTGCCCACAACTTTTAGCAAGCATACACAAACTTGTCATGGACGAGGTTTGTTGCTTTTGGGTCAAGCGTCCACCATATGGCGCCACAATGAATTGCGCAAGTTGATAATAATTATCATGGACAGGTCGTGATTTATAGATAGTGTTAGAAAAATTTCGCTTCTGCACTGCGTGAAGATTAAGAAAATACCTCTTCTGTTTCTATGGCATTATATACCAGTGATGTAGTGCCTTGATGCTGGGCCTTGGCCTTAAGGCTGCCTTAAGGCTGGATTTTAGGGCCTTGGCCTTGGCCTCGAGGCTTGAGGGCAAAAGCCTTGGCCTTGGCCTTGAGGGTTCAGGGCCTTGCAATTTTGAGTCAAGGCTTTTCAAGGCCCATAGATTTTTGCATTTTCCAGATAAATCTGTTCGAAATTTTGCTGTTACCATTTTAATCGTATAACCATGGAGGAGGGAAGCACCCTATAGATTTGTGTGTTGGGAACACTTCCACTTTTGTAGCATCACATTTTGTTACCATTGTAGTAGATTTGCTGCAAAAATATTCCGTACACTTGTGGGGCTAATGAGATGATCACTTTAATTGTATATAACTATGGAATAGATCTGATAGGTTGTATATGTCTCCCTGATAAGTGCTAAAGATTTGCATTATCTGTTTTAGATAATGCTGATATTGGGCCAGCAAATAACAGATAACAGATATGTTGGGCCAGCAAATACAAATTTCCCAAATCAGTTTCTTGGATCCCCCTTTTGTTACACTTGGGAGAATTGTGTGTCAATATAGAAGTAAATCATTATTTTGTTTAGTTACACCATATTGAAGACCTGAACTTATACTTTAATAGATACAGTGCAGTCATAAAACGGTGTAGGCCTATGCGAGCATGTTGATTGCAATTAAAGAAATGTTGTTCTTCGTAACGAGCAATTCGTGTGATGATGAGCGGATCAGGGGGGGGGCAAAAAAGGCCCCCTCCCCAAAAAAAAAAAAAAAACATTTTTTTATGTGACGTCGTAATAAAGGCAGGCAATGAGTACACCACCATCTTTCCTCAAAAGAAATTGCCTCAAATCGAGCCACCAGAGAATCCAAAAAATCCAAAATTGGCAGGGCTTAAGGCCCCAAAAGCCCAAGCTGTATTTTTTTTTTTTTTTGGGGGGGGGACCAAAAATTCTTTCCCCCCCCCCATGTGTGTTCTCTGGATCCGCCCTTGCGTGATGATGTGTCACTCATGTGACTATAATTAGTTCTATATCAGTGGTCATTTCACAAAACAGGGCCTTGGCCTTGGCCTTGGCCTTGAGGGTCAAAGCCTTGGCCTTGGCCTTGAGGGTCAAAGCCTTTGCTCCAACACTGTTATATACCCTCCAGTTCACTTGTGAGAACTTACCACAATCGACAGTGAAAATTATAGTACCCTGTAAGGCATTGGAATATTAAAAATCTTCCCTTTGAGGGACCATCAACATATTAGCCTGGCGCTTCCCCATTCAAAATGTTTAGCCTTTGCAGCAGCCGTTAAAGATTTGCCGCCAACTTGGCTTTGCCATCGACTAGTACGTCTGTCGTGTGGCTAGCTCAAAGGTTGGTCAGGATTGACATGCCCCATGCTGTATGTGTGGACAGGTTTGGATACCAAGAGGTAGAGCAAGTAGTTGGTAGATTGGAAAAAAGTACCGCCTTTTGAAATCATAAATGGAGGTTGGAATTCCTGATTTTGTTTAATTAAAATCCAATAGTCCAAATTTACCAAATTACCTCTAGATATTCTTTGGACAACCGCAAATGGCTTTGCAAGGTTTCCGAATCATGACGTCATCAGTCCGAAAGTTTTTGTAGGGAAAATTTGATAATGATCAGAAATTTCTTTTCGTTTTCTTTTAAATTCAAATCCATCATTTACTCCGGGTACGAGGACTATGTTCGTAGCACAAATAATTATATCCTGTACAATGTTGACCTCGGGCTTCCAAATGCTGTTACGTCACCAAACCGCAAGTGTAGGTTTTATTAATGCAAACACAGAAAATCATGACAATTGACATATTCTCAGAAGTTATTTTCATTTCATGATGGACACATGAACTAGACCAATCAGTTTCCGTATTTTAACTGATGACGTCATTAAACCCAAAATAACGTGTATACGTGTAAATTATCGTGAAACCCAAAAGGTGCATGTTTTCATATTGAACAAAATGGCTGGATAGGCTGGATAGGCCGAATATTCACAAAGTTGTGAATATTCAAATATTCACAACTCAACTGGGAAATGTTCACTGAAATATAGGTGCCTGCCCTGATCACCCTTCGTTTGTAACTCGACAAACGCAAATCTCGAGCTTTACTTATTGAAGTCTTCCAGCCACTCAAGAAAAAAACCCCTGGAGATCAAGAAAATATGAAAACTGGGTTCTACACTATTATACAGCTAAGGAAAAAAAACACTGCAAAGTCCGATGTAAACATACAAGGGTTTTAACCCAGACTTTTCAAATAATAAGAACACAACCTGAAACATGCGCAATGAGCAAACATCTGGCAGAATGTGTACCTTTCTTCCTTTTCTTAATGATCACCAATCCCCAAACTAAGCAAGATATGCCAAACAATTATTCAATTTTTCAACTCAATAACCAACACACATGTCAGCTAGCAAGCAAACTGCCATGCATGATATAGCAAACAATAAAACATGAGAAAAATCACAAACTCACCGCCCAGGAAAGCAGCCAAAAAGACAACAGACTTCATCGGGATGCTTGATACTATTTGCCTGGGAACTCTGTTTCAACTACATGCCAAAAAAAAAACACACCAACAAATAATCAAGGTAAAAAACCTGAGGCCTTCAAGTCGTTTACTAAAACAAGAAGTTGACTTATGGAAACATTATCAAGACTAACAATAATTATGATTCGTGTTTCAATTAAAACGATCCCTAAGTTTAACTATCAGTGGCTTTCAGCACAGAACGATTGTTGGTGTCTGACATTTTAAATTTCTGTATCCATAACAATGATGAACTTAGTGAACAACAAAACCCTAGAACCAATGTAGTTGACGTTCTTGCAAATGCGTAATCAAATCTTGACATCCAAAAATATTTCACTGATGAAAGATGGAAAAACACAGTCTTTGTAAAAAATATGAGAAAAGTCCGCTTTACCGTGGTCTTCAAAAACGGTGAGGATTCGTCGAAGAGTTCTCCTAGCGCGGCTACTTCGGCTTGCACTGGAGACCAACGCCGTACTACACGGGTTATATACTCACCCCATTCCCGGTCCCCATCCCCGGCCCCGGGACAACATGTGACTGACTATTGACGCAGAAACACGACAAAGCGAGAAATTGGTTGGCTGAATTTTATGCAAAACAGCCACTCTTTGCGAAACTAGAACTTAAATAGACCAAACCAATGGATATTCATGAGTATAGTCTGTTTTGCGCTCTCATTGGTCAAATCGTCACAATTGTAAAAATTACAGAATCCCTTTCCCTTTGGAACAGTATTACCATTGTTAATATAGACGACAAACTGACGTCAAAGTTTGCACAGTCTATCAAGTGCAATGCTCAATGTAGACAGTTTAATTGTCCGTTTCGATTTCTTTTATAATGACATTAACAAAACTTACAATGAACTCACGCGTGTCTAAAAAATTATCGTCAAATGAATTAGGCCAGTTATTCGGGTGAGTTTGCAGATTGCTTTGTAACACTAGGGGACGTTTTCTAACACTAGGGGCGCTGTTTATCATTATGTTGTATATAGACAGCCGCATTATAGCCCTCTATCAGGCAATTCTACTGGAAATAATACGTGAAATTTTGCGTGAAACATTTGGCCTCTTCTTCCACTTTTCCTCTTAAAAAAATTAATCCGAAATACAAATCAATCGGTTTCACACTATGAAAAGTTTCAGTGGCGTAGAATTATATTTTGTTTCAGTGCATTGAAAAACGGACCTAATCTTTGTGATTTGCCGACCATTGAAGTCTTCTGTTTCGATACATGGCGGACCTTATTGAGACGGAATCGTATCTTTTCGATAATGAGTTTTAAAAATAAACACTTCTCAGTTCCGCTTTCGTTCTCGGTTGCATTTCAAGCCCGTGATAAAATCGTCTAGTTTGAATCCTAATTGACACAAAAGGCAATCAGCTTCACAGGAATGAAATAATTTCCCGCATTGCCTAACCAATCATTCATATTACCAATACTAGCCCAAAGATCCACGTTTATTCGCATTATACTAGGTTTGAATTTATACAAAACCTTTCGGACCTTTCAGGGCACATTGACCCACGGGGGAGGGGGGTGGGGGGGGGGAATCAGAATTACCGTTTACACCGGATTCAAATTCTTCTCTAAAAGTGAACAGACTTCTTTATCCTTAACCAAATTAGCTTTTTTTTAAATATTGGGCGGAAAATGCTACACTGTACTATGGGTGTAGTGAACTAATTCAAGTGAGAATTTCTACGCGAGCTGATTAGCATAAAAAGTGACCCCACAGTTTATGTTGAAAGCGGAGACCGTTTGGCTTAAAAAACGGTGGAATTGTGTAAATGTAGCCAAGGATCATCTCCCTGGTTTTGGGGCTTCCATCTGAGGGCAGGCTTGATAAAATTACGGTTGAAAAATGAGCCCTATTTGCCAGAGAAAGTGGAAGGATGCCACTTGTAAAACGGCTACATGCAGGCTTGGGAACTATCACTTTTCGGGAGGTGATTTTGGTTTGGTGTGAATATTTAAAAATGTAATCGGCTAATCTACCCAAAATTGAAAAGAAATGAAAAGATGAAGTACAAGACAATAATTAATTTTTTTTGTTTGAGAAACCCCAGTGATGTCGGCTTGCATGTTATTTGGCCCTGAACTTTGTTGATTTTACACTGTTTTCAATGGGGCTTGAATTGGATCAGTGCACTCCTATGGGCAAAGGCAAATCGGTAGTCCAGCTGCGCATGCGTAAAAACAGCGGGTCATTGGTCATTCGTCAGGATAGTCACAAACAGGCCAAGAAAACAAACCCCTATTGGTTATTCACGGTACTTTCTGGCTTAGCTGCTACTGTTTTCGGTGAATGCCACATTTAGCGACTTTTAAGGTGGGCAGCGGCGCGGCAGTGACCTTTGGTACTTGTACGTCTTCGGACGTCCTTATCCTGACTGACCTTTGACCTTAACTATTTCACTGCGCAGGAGCCGACTACCGATACTCATTGTGCACGACGAAAAAATACTCGAAATAGGCCCCTATATGCGATGAAAGAATGCTGCACTGAGTAACGGAAAATTAATAATTTTCAACGAAGAATACACAGAAGACTACTGGCCCCAGACGGGTAACTGGCGTCTTCCCGCGTGATTTTAAAGGTCACGTTTAGATGCCAGCTGGGTAGCCTCCTTTCCGGTCGTCACTGTAAGCGTTCAAGAATCCCTGCGCGTCACGCAGTATGCCTAGCACTACACATTTACCCGAATACTCCATGGGATAGTTGCCCTTCTCTCTCAAACCATCGATGACGGCCTGAAAAGAGACAAGCACAGTTCATGCAAAGAGTTTGTCGAATCTCAGGAATAAACTGGTTGAAAACACCGGTCACGAAATAATGTAGAGGGCGCCGTTACTAGCCCATGATAAATTATGCCAGACGAAACGTTTTGAAAAATTATCATAGTCTGCCAAATCTTTTGAAGTCAATTCTCTGTACATCTAAAATGCTAGACTTTTTATTCAAAAACACAACTTTTATTCGTTAGAAAAAAGTGATGTTTTAACCTGACCACACTGTCAATAGTGAGAATCCTGTTCGGGAACATCCTTCGTGTGTTGCTTGTCACCATGCGAAACTCAACGCCTTTCTCGTGTTCCCTCAACAGGAGATGGGGTTTCGAATACATCCTTTGTAGGTGTCTGCATTTGTTGGCCTACTTCGCCTGTACGCTCATGCGTCACGTTTAGCGCAGCAACCTATAGACCTTTATCGTGCTGCCACCATTTAAGTCATGTTCCCTGTATCCAATAACAGTACTGAATGATGTTCTTCTTTGCAAAAAAGGAACAAGACTATTTTTCCTTTCAGACTCACTTTGGTTACGTTGATTTAAATGGGAAACAAAATCAAGATGGCCGCAACATGATAAAGGTTGGTCATTAGTCACTCTGTGTTCAGACTAACCTGGTTGTAGCCTGGCTCATAGGTGACATTATTTGGAACCAACTGATGATGAAGACGTTTGCGTTGGATCGCTTCTTTTATGCTCTCACCATACCAAAGTGTATTCACTGATACCTGAAACATCAAGCCAGTGTAAGTACAATTTTATACAAACAAGACCTTTTCAAAGATGTCTTGAAAATGTCTCCTTGGATATACTTCCTTTTGAGGAAAGAATCGACAACTGTGGATTATTTTTGGCAAGGTCTGCGCGTCCTGTTTCATGTTTTACCAGTCCATTTTGTGTGGTAGGTGAAAGTTGCCAAACCTGTGTTTGAACTGGAGTTCATTCGTATAATTTGTCCAAATAATCCAACTAACTCATTACCAATACTAGTGCTCTGAAATTGTTTGAACTCACACCTAACCTTCATGCCTAGTCATAATCGGACTGCAATGCTGACCAAAGGCAACATTATGCGAGCGCCAAATAATCCTAAGAAGTCCAACATATTTTTGCAAAATTATTCCTGACTGTGTATCAATAGACACGAGTTGCTGCGTAGACCCACTTCAACCATGTAGGCTACATGAACAACAATATTTAGTTTTCTTTCATTGTGAAGTTAATAGGGCTGGAAAATGAGCGATGTAGCGAGACGAAGATGTTTGATACCCAGGATTGATTCCAATAAGGAAGTGAGGAAAACGCATGGTTGGGTGGAACATTCCTCGATCTTTATCCCGTACCATTTTAACTTATAAGATCTTATAAGATTCTTATAAGAATCTTATAAGATTCTTGTAAATAAGTAAGAATCTTATAAGATTCTTACAAGTGAGTAAGAATATGGTAAGGTTCTTATAACATATTTTCAAGTCAGAATATCTTCTGATAACTTCTTATTGTTGCTGAGGAATTCTTATAAGAGACCAAAGTTTGAGTCAGAATGTTTAAAGAATTCTTATAAGAAACCCTTTCTTGGTAGGGGGTCTCTATAAGAAACTTTGTCAGAAGGATTATGTTAATAAGCTGGCTGCTAATGGGCCACAAGTACATGTAGGTCACATGACACAGTGACCTTGCATTCCAGAGATAAACAGTCAGCGTGGGGAATTTGAAATTTGCAGTCAGTATTAAGTGCAGCAGTGTTGAGTGCACATACACATGTATACTGGCTTGCAACTGGGGACAAAAATTGTATAAAACTGGATTAAAATTATGGATATGGCCTTTGGACATGATTTTGTGTTCATGTACACACTTAAGCTGTACATTACATCCAAAATACATGTGTGCTGGACCAATATCTGGATGGAAGTCTCTGGAAAGATTGCTGTCAAGAATTGTGAGTCAACACTCTCAAGCTGTTTGCATGATGTTGTGCACTGCAACTGGTAAGTCTTCATGAACATGTACATGGGCATGTATAATTTTTTTGTGTACATACAACTAGGACACAATTTAATTCTTTATGTGTTAATATAACTGTACTGCTTTGACTGCATTTACATGAATCAGGTGTCTTTCAAGTGACAAATTAACTTAAGCATGGAAAGGGAATTGAACAAATAGTACAACTTAATCGTTGAACGCTCAAAAGCTAATACTCTAAAAAAAAGTTAAAAAGCTAAAAAAATTCAAACCTTGTTTTTACATTACATTTGTATTAATTTTAAGTATTCTGTTTTTCATTTCAGATAGAGCAAAACTGCAATAACATGATTGTGGTGGACTACATCCTTAAGTCTGGATTCCATCTACGACAAAGGTCTATCATCAAGCAGAAGAAATCAAGACGTCATCAAAGCCTGCATCTCACTGATCTTGACTACGTGGACGATCTGGCCCTCACGGCTGATCAACTGTGTGATGCTCATAAGACCTGTTAACATCTCTCGAGAATGCTGCAGCCATTAGCTCTGCCTGTTTCTTAATTCAAAGAAGACTGAGTACATGACCATCAATGAGGATGAAAACCACTACCCAATATACACCAGTGACGGCACCTAACTGTGATTTCAGGTACCTTGGGTCCTATGTTGCCGACAGTAAAAAGGACTTCACTCGCGAAGGAATAGCTTGGAGTGCATGTAACAAGCTTCATAACATCTGGCTATCAAGTATAGCACAATCAACAACGCTTGCCTTCTTCAGAGCCTGTGTGGAGAGCATTCTTCTCCATGGAGCTGAAACCTGGACCATGAAGAAGCTTCAAGATCGCCTTGATGGCACATACACCAGGCTTCTTGAGCTTGCAGGACATCTCATGGCGTGAGGACAAGACTAAAGAACAGATTTACGGAGACATTCCACCTACGTCTGCTATTGTTGCTCAACGACGTGTTCGCTTTGCTGGCCACTGCTACCGTGCTGTAACCCCCGTCATATCTGATGTATTATTTTGGAGACTTCAATGCCCTAATAGAAGACAAAGACCCTTCAACCATGGAGCTAAATCCTTTTTATAGCTCCATTTTTTAAGCTCCATGCTTCAACTACATTGATGTGATTGGCAGAGAAATTGAAGTCCTTCCGTACATAATGAGGGATAAAGACACCTAGCGTGGTGTTGTGAACGAGATCTCGGTTGCATCCGCTAGATGATAATGATGATGATGAATTTGAAATTTAATCCTCAACAAAAATCTACATGTATACATTACATTAGTGTGTATTTGCCTGCAATCGGGGACCCCTATTGTCTCTCTTTTGTTTGTACTCTTGACTTTTCAGGGAGAACTATGTAGCTCCCACATGTTTTGTACACGATTGTAAATTGGGGACCCTATTGTCCTCTATTGTTCAACATCCCATACTGAATGCAGAAACGAACTCACATATATACAAGATTCAAGTACCTTTTTCTGGAATATTTTGTACATCAGATGACTGATTCGGATCACTTCATTTCAACGAAAAGAATTATTGTCTTCCAACTTTTCCTCTGCAAGCTGTTAATTAAATGATCCGTTTCATGTGTTGTTTTGTCCTGAAACAAACTGTAAGTATTAAACTAATTCTTTTAGCCTACTTTTACTGTCCTGGCATCCATCAATTGTTGAGGTGTGAATTATTTGAATATTTATTTCATCAGCAAAAACAAGATTTGTTAGTCATGGGTTTTCATAGATGTTTGGTAGCGAGCATGTCTATTTATGATGTAGGAAAAGTTTTACAATATTTTCAAAATTTTATAAGATGTTTAACAATCTTGTAAGATTTTAAAAATTTTGTAAGATTTTTTCATAAGATTCTGTGACTATTCTTATAAGATTGTTATAATTAAGATACTGGCAAGATTCTTATAAGATTCTTATAAGAGTATTTTGTAGGCCGCGCTGGGATTCTTATAAGAATCTTATAAGAATCTTATAAGAATCTTATAAGATCTTACTAATTTGCATATAAAATACTTATAAGAATCTTATAAGATTCTTATAAGATTCTTATAAGATTCTTATAAGAAGGTTCTCAGATTCTTATAAGATTCCCACAACATTCTTATAAGATTCTTATAAGATTCTTATAGATTCTTATAAGAGTATTTCCGATAATGCAAAAAATTTCGCCGATAAACCAAGCCGAGACTTGCATACCTGAGTACACTTACATACCTGAGCAATACCGGTAGTAATACGCGACCCTCCCGATGCACCAACCACTAACTTAACTTTCCCGTCGCGATCCACGATGATGGTGGGTGTCATGGAAGACATCGGCCGCTTCCCCGGCCGGATGAAATTGCTCGGTGACGGCGGGAGGTGGTAATAATTCGGCCTTTCAGGTTGAGAAAAGTCGTCCATCACGTTGTTGAAGACGATCCCTGTTCGAGTACCGCGAACTTTGGAACCGAAGCTACGCAACAATTATAAGATTAAGCCAAGGTCAAGGGTCAACAAAAGGTCAAGCTTCATAGGTCCTAATGGATTTTATCATTTACACAAACTTAACTTTCCGAGTATTTGTAAAGCTTTGAAACCTGTGCGACACAGTTTCTCAAAATTTTTATTGAGTCCTCGAAATTTGGATGATTTTCAGACCAGGGAAACAACATAATAAATAGGCCTACTGTGGCCTTTTAGATTAAGGGAATAACAGTGCGAGAAGCCGGTCTTGACTACGTGATAATGACCGGGTTTGGGGGTGACCGCTGTTAATGGATCGAGATGAAAATAAATACCTTTTTATCGAAATAAACAGTTAAAATGCTCCAATTTTGTGATTTTCTTTCGGCGATATTTCCAGACTTTATTGGTGTTCATGTTCACGGGCCATATTTTAGCTTATGCGTGGTACACCACAGCTGGGCCCAGGCTGCGCTGAACAAGGGTTTGGACTTCCGCTGCCGTAGCGAAACAAATTACAACAATGTTTTCATATTTTTACCTGATGGAGGAAGCTGAAATTTCGTTTACACATGCCTTGTGTCCAGAATTACAAAGATGCTTGGTTTAGGAAAGGTAAATATGTCGATGGGCGAAGTGTTTAAAGAAAAAAATCGTAGATCTAAGCTTTCGTCGTAAACATCCTCAGTATACTGTAACGGCGGTGCCGGGCCGCCGGCAGAGGGCGCCAGCACGGACCCACGGTGCAACCGTAGCGTTGAGACCCCTGCTGCTGGGCCAGGGAGACCCGTTGCCAGACTGCGCCGACTCAGTAGTGTGACTTTTATATAGCGTTCTTTTTTTGTTGTGAGTTGTATAAAGTGAGAGCCTCGTGTAAAGAAAGTGAAGAGAATAAATGCCCGGAGAGCCCCGAAGCCCTGAAGAATAGTGTCTGTGGTTTCCTTCGTCTGGCGTGTGAGAACCCTAGATTCGTTCGACGTTACATTGGTGGCAGCGGTGGGATGTCTGATGGAGGAAAAACAGGTAGAATTTGGAGTGTTTTTCGCCATGAATACACCGGGTCGAGTTAGTCTGGCGTCCGACTCGCCACACGGCGGGTACGCACGCTGGATCGGGGCCTCGCAGAGCGTAAACCAACCTGGTGAGATGGCCAGCAAAGCGTTCGTCACGTTGGATGACTCGGAGTTGGACTTTTTCAAGGTTTCGGGGAGCCAGCTAGGCCCACATGCTACATCCCATGGAGAATCGCGCCGCACTGTGCACCACGGCGCAACAGACGCTCTGTTCCACTCGGAACACTGCCGAGTTGCGCCTGTTGATAAAGCGGGGCTGGCCGGGCTTGATCGTCCGGAGACACCCCGCATCAACACACGTGCCAGGGCCCACGATGGGAACAGCCCCGTAACACACACACCATACAACGGACGCATGTTTTTCTCCGGAACAGCTCCGTTTTACAAACACCAATTCACCGGGTGCACGTTCCCCCCGGAACTGCCCCGTAACACACATTCATACAACGGACGCATCCCATGGGGAATCGCGCCGCACTGTGCACCACGGCGCAACAGACGCTCTGTTCCACTCGGAACACTGCCGAGTTGCGCCTGTTGATAAAGCGGGCCTGGCCGGGCTTGATCGTCCGGAGACACCCCGCATCAACACACGTGCCAGGGCCCGCGATGGGAACAGCCCCGAAACACACACATTCATACAACGGACGCATGTTTCATCCGGAACGGCTCCGTTCCACGGACACCAATACACCGGGCACGGTTTCCCTCCGAAACGGCCCCGTTCCGCGCATGTACAAGCGCCGGATGCGTGTTCGCCGGTAGAGTTGCTCCGCACGGGATTCAATGGAGCGGAGCTGGAAAAGTTGCTCCGCACGGGAATCAATGGAGCGGAGCCGGTAGAGACGCTCCGCACGGGATTCAATGGAGCGGAGCTGGAAAAGTTGCTCCGCACGGGAATCAATGGAGCGGAGCCGGTAGAGACGCTCCGCACGGGATTCAATGGAGCGGAGCTGGAAAAGTTGCTCCGCACGGGAATCAATGGAGTGGAGCCGGTAGAGACGCTCCGCACGGGATTCAATGGAGCGGAGGTGGAAAAGTTGCTCCGCACGGGAATCAATGGAGTGGAGCCGGTAGAGTTGCTCCGCACGTGATTCAATGGAGCGGAGCCGGCGAGGTTGCCCCGCACGGGAGTCTATGGAGCGGAGCCGAGGGAGTTGCGCTGCACGGGAGTAAATGGAGTTGAGCCGACAGAGTCGCTCCGCACGGGAGTTAATGGAGCGGAGCCGTGGAGTCGCTCCGCACGGGAGTCAATGGAGAGGAGCCGGCGCAGTTTCTCCGCACGGGACTCAATGGAGCGGAGCCGATGGAGTTCGCCGCACAGGAGTCAATGGAGAGGAGACCCCGGGGTGGGCCAAGAGGAGAACCCAGAGGTGATCCCAGAGGTGATCCAAACGGAGAACCCAGAGGAAAACCCAGAGGAGACCCCAGAGGTGACCCCGGAGGAGACCACAGAGGAGACCAGGAGACCCAAGCGGAGACCCAAGCGGATACCCCAGCGGAGGCGCCGCCTTGTTCGGGGACGAACAAGGGTCCTCGGAGGGGGCTGTGTAACGGCGGTGCCGGGCCGCCGGCAGAGGGCGCCAGCACGGACCCACGGTGCAACCGTAGCGTTGAGACCCCTGCTGCTGGGCCAGGGAGACCCGTTGCCAGACTGCGCCGACTCAGTAGTGTGACTTTTATATAGCGTTCTTTTTTTGTTGTGAGTTGTATAAAGTGAGAGCCTCGTGTAAAGAAAGTGAAGAGAATAAATGGCCGGAGAGCCCCGAAGCCCTGAAGAATAGTGTCTGTGGTTTCCTTCGTCTGGCGTGTGAGAACCCTAGATTCGTTCGACGTTACAATACTGCACTGCTGTACGATGTCGTTTCAAAACTTCCTTACGCGCGCGCACCCATAGCAACTGTGTTGCGTACGCGCGCATCAGTCTCATGCGAAGGTGGTTGAGCGCATGTGCAGTGCTGTATTGTTACAAGCTGCCGTATGACTGTTGTAAATTTGGCCAATCATTGCCTTCCATGGGGCTGGATCAATGCTAGTTCAGGGGCCATTTTTTCGCTTGTTCTTTGAAGCCGGTCTTTATATCACCGTTAATACACCCCCACGTGATCGAGTCTGGACCAATCAGGAACCATCAACTCTCCAAGGCATTTATTATTATCGTTCTCAATATCCTACCAATCTTAATGTTTAATTAATTATCACTCTGTTGTTATCAAAGTTACTTTTTGAAGATTTTAACATTGACGGTGCCTGCATGTATGTGTTACTATTAATCATCATGATTGTTCAATTTGTGCCGCAAATGTAATGCCAAAAAAAAAGTCTCTGGTATTTTGGTCTGCGCGCATCGCCGTAGCCATGCGCGTCGGCAAAATTAAACAGTTTTTTTTCAATATAAGATGATGTCTCAAAACCGCCAAACTCACTGGTTTGACTGGAATCCTGCTGCTGCACAATTTTAACGTGTTTTTAGATGGGGTGACGATCGAGTATAAGCTTTATGTGGCCTCTCTGGGCTTCCATACATTTTGCACTAAATTAAGTAGGGCAGCATTTGCAGACGGGTGTTTTAATTTTGTAATTGTGCGTCTGGAAGCCAGACTGAGGGAGCAATGGTACATCTGGAACCTGTAAATGCTTTTTAATTAGCGCAATATGTAAGGGAGCAGACTAATGACCAGCCTGGCAACACATGCACGATGTCGATGTCACTGTATGGTCTGACGTTACCGTTTTCTCTGATTTTGTCTTGACTATCCAAATTTCACAAAGAATGTTCGTGTCGGTCGAGATCGTAAGTGAGTGCAGAATAAATTTGAGATAATGCATAAAATATTTTGCTTACTTTTAGCATTAAAGATTAAATTGCTTACTATGTGTTAATGGTGCTTGATACAGACACCGCGTTGCCATCCCCATCAACAACTGACAGATGTGCTGTGCCGCTATCTGGCTGGTTGTAGTAAGCTTTGTAGTAGGATGGATCATGCGAGGAGTCGTCACTAATAGCGGCTCGTAAGGAGTCTGCGTAAGACTGTGACGTCATGTTGGCAACAATCTTAAGACCAAAAGAAAACCCAAAAAACCCCCCGATTGGATAACACAGTGCTACTCCTTTTCGCTCCCCACACTCTTAAAAGTCCCGGGTCAGACTTGACCCGGAAAAGGGTCATGTGGGGCCTGACCCTTTTCCAGGTCCAAAATGAGCTCTTTACGGGTCAAAAATGACACCTTTCCGGGTCAAAATGACCCGGAAAATGGGTCATTAAGTTTAATTTTGACCCGGAAAAGTGTCATTTTTTTACCCAGAAAAGGGTCAGGCCCCACATGACCCTTTTCCGGGTCAAGTCTGACCCGGGACTATTTAGAGTGCAGAATATTCCATGAAATGTTAGGCCACCCATTCGGTATAGCTGCTTCTATTTTGACTTTAGACAACCCTTCCTCAGTGATATACCTTTTCCTGCTGAACCACATTTATAAAAGCTGCTATTTTGCACAGTTATAGTATTCGCTTCTCTCTTTTCAAGGTCGCCCGGACCCAGCCTTGACTAAATAATGACTCGTAAAAATACTCCAAATCTGAAACATTTCCTCCTTGTTATTCATACCAAACGAAGTAAACACCAACAATAGTCTAGCAAGAGCTACAAAAGTAAAAAGTAAATACTTTCAGCCTTTAGCAAATGCTTTCCAGAAAAAGCATTTACTTCATTTTTACCGATGCGAGTAAATACTTGGTAGTCAAAGGCAAATGCTAGTTTTTGCACATTCGTCCCAGCGTCTTGTTACTTTGCTGTGATTACATACATTTGCTTGTGGTTATCCTTACATTATCTCACCAAATTCTTCATCATCAACGCTTTATACCAGATCCTCTCACCTCTTTGACGTCCACGTAGTCTTCATCTCCAAGGAATGATCGGCCTGCAGAGGCGAACTTGAAAGATTCCACCATGCGATGAGTTGTTAGGATCTCAGCTTCGGCAGTAGCTATGCTGTCCGGACCAATTTCATATCCTGAAACCCATCACAATACGGAATAATAAATACAAATAATAAAACGGACACTAACAGATGCGCCTTTCGTGTTCTTCAACATGTTCACTTTCGTTTCTCCTAACGAAGTTTCACTCTCTAAATTCCTAAGAGTGAAATTAGGGACTATAATAGACGTTTTAGAATGAAAATAACTCTCATTTTCGATTGAAATAGTCTGAAAAAAGAACCACTTTAGTCCCTAGTTTCCGACTGTGGGAACGATTCTTCACTCGAATGGAGTGAATTTTCACTAACAACTTGTAGGCCTATTTCTTTTTTTAATGGTAACAACTACTTTGTTGTTTGGTGCGTTTGCAACTGCATGTAAGCAGATCAGCTCTGAGCTTAGACTGGTTCCCGGTCTATACATAATCGATGCTGATCAAGTGTCGGTAACCAGTCTATCCCTCGAGAACTGAACTCCTCTCGAGTCGCATGATTTAAACATCGGCCTTTAGTCATTCGAGTGTCTCATTTAAAACGAGATTTTCTATTAATAGAAAGTTAGACAGTATATAAAATATTTTTTTTATGGGGGGAAAAGGTGAAACTAACAAAAATAATACAAATGTAGCAGGAACAGTGCATGTACATCTTTAATATTAAGACTAAAGCCACCAAACGGGATCGGACATGATAACACGAGGAAAGTTGAGACTACAAAAGAGGAAACGAGAAGTGATTTTGGAGCGAGTGAGGGCGCTATACCAACGCTATTTAGAAGCAACTTTACTTTAATAGAAAAAATTAGAAATAAATTGCCTGTACCAAAAAATGTTGCAATTTAAGTGCCCCCATTAGGTCAAGAGTGAGACCTTTGACAAAAGAAATACTACTCTGACGGAGCAATGAAATTTAGACAGAGAGGAATCTATACGCATTCTATACGCCAAATCCTGAGCCTTACCGTCAAGGATATTCATCATGAGTGAATACACAGCGCCGCTGCCTGGCGGTGGGGGCGTGTACACCTTCATACCGTCCAATTCAATCATCAGAGGTGTCCTTCGTCGGACACTGTATCCTTCCAGATCTTCCTTTGTAATTACGCCATCTTATAATTAGAGGGGAAAAACAAAGATAAATCGCTAATTAGTTATTAAATGATGCGCTTTTAGTTAAACAAAAAAAATAAAAATAATAATCCACACACGTTCCGGGCAATATTCCTCGGAAACGGCAGGATTTGTTTTGCTTCAGAAGAAAGATGCATCAACATCTTTTCAATGGACATTAAAAATTATCTTAAGAATTTGCCCAAAGTAGCCTAATTGCTAAATTCCCCATTTTGCCTTTTCCAAAAAAGGAAACGTATTTTGAAAAAGGGACAATCTTTGCTCCATTCGTCGCTACACTGACTCCGCGAAAAAACTAGTTTAAAACGAGGCTTGTGCGCAGACGCGTTCTTGAAGTTTAGGCGCGTTGGCCTACATCTTAACCCTAAAGGGGCCGGGGGCGGAATCCGCCCCCCCCCTCAACATTGTCCGCGATAGCCTCTTAAAATTTTTTTCGCGACCCGAGCTGCTATGACTTTTTAGCCTCGAGCTTTGCGCATCTTTTGATACCAAAAACATAAAAATCAGACCACGGGTTGCCGCGCATATACGTCGTGTACACAAAGCAGAATTGCCATTCGTACATATAAATAATTAATTAGCCATAATTCCAAAACCCTTTGACCTATAGTCATGAAATTTCTTGGGTATGTTTAGGAAGAGTTGCTCTATGCATGTGCTGAGTTTCAAAATTTTTGTCAAAAAGAGATATGAATCGAGTGCCCATACGCACTGCGCACAATCATCATAACATCTGAGTACTGAGTTCTACTACGCCGCGTGAGCAGCCTGTAAAATACCCACTTCTGTCTGTAATATCAGCCAAGATGTCATCCGTCAGTTCTCCCCTATAGTAGGCATCTTCTCCACCCTCGGCTAGTTTCTTGTAAGTCGCTGCCAGTTTGGTGTTAATCAACGTGTCTCCCTCCTTCAGAATCTCCCCCGTGGCAGAGTTCACAAAAATTTCACTGAAAAGAATTTTTAATAAGGTTGCGAATAGGCCTTTAAGGTTCAAATTTCAAAAAACCAGTGTAAAAGAACTGCATTAATTTCACTTTAGGAAACCTGGATAAGCCGTTTTTAAGATTGTGGTGATGTGCAACAAAGAACGGAAAGAATAGATGGGTGGATTGTTCCTTTCACAGTTATTTAATCTTAATGCTACTTTTGAAGGAAAAAAACCCAAGGGGTCATGTTTTTATTTAGGCCCTACCTTAGGCTTGAATCGCTCTTAATTTTACTCTCTTCAGAAAAAATGACACCAGCCAGTGTTTTGCCTATAACATATCCTTCCTCTGCTAATCTGATTGCAGGTTGGAATAGATCCCTCCAGGGTAAGACACCGTAGCGTTGGTGAGCGGTCCAGTAGCCAGCTACCTCCCCGGGAACACCGATAGACAAACCACCTGTAGTTGGAAAAAGGATATAACTAACGATCTCAGAGTGCATTCCATTTTGCGTTGATTCGCCGTATTGGAACAAAAGTGAGCTTGGACTTGAGCTACAAAGACTTTTTGGCATCGAATACTATGAATACTGCTTACCTGTTATGTAATAATGCATTTCACTCTGAAAAGTCCGGAGTCAGATTTGACATAGAATCCGGGTGAAATATTTGACCTGATACTTTTCCAGGTCAAAATGACACTTTTCCCGGTCACAATGACACTTTTCCGGGTCACAGTGACACTTTTCCGTGCCACACTGACACTTTTCCGGGGTCACAATGACACTTTTCCGGGTCACGATGATTCTTTTCCGGGTCAAAATGACACTTTTCCTATCATATGCTGGGTCACTTGACACGAATGTGATCCGGATTCCGGGTCAAGTTCTTACACGAATATGATCCAGATTTCGGGTCAAATTCTGACACAGGACGTTTAGAGTGTTGGGACTCAAAGGCCCCTCAACCTTAAAAACCCTCAAAAACGGGCCAAGTTCAAACAGGGTCGACCGGGTCGATTTCTGATCTGGGTCAAATTGGATATGACATCGGGGAAAATGACTTTTTTTCTTGTCAAAATGACACCTTTTTTTCAGTGTCAATATGACAATTTTTTGGGTCAACTGACTCAGAGGAGTGTCATCTAGACATGGAAAGTGTCAGATCAAATTTGACTCGGATTTGGCTCAAATTGGACCCAGGACTTTAGGAAACAGTAAAACTGTAACAAAGTGAACTTTCTGTTCGTACAAATATATAAAATATACATTTCTGAAATTTTGTCAAGCTACAGAAAAACCCCGCAATTACTAGCCTTGGTCAAGGCGCTATATAGTTGTTATTCATCTGGCCGTAATGCGGTAAACGATTTCTTCGCTAGCGCTATGCATAGTCATATGTCTATGCATGCAGTGCATTAAAAATACAGCGCGAACAGCGACCTAACGCGGCCACTATTTTTATGCAAATCAGTTGGACCCAATCTAGCGCCTTGGTTCAATCGTCCTTGTGAGGTTTTGGGAGTGGTGCTCATTATGTTAATAGCCTTAGCTGACCTTAAATGTTGTTTTCTTATTGGTGGATCGTTGGGTGGAAACTTGCATAGTGAAACGTGGCACCGCACATAATCCATACAAGTACACGTTGTGTGTCTCTGCACACGGCACCAATTAGCCTTGTTCAATGCGGTCTCTCGGCTTTTTGTCGAAGGGAGATAATCGGGCCCTGCACCCACAATCAACGCGGCTACATGCGTGTACCACCGACCCTTGTCCGTACGAACGGTTCGGTACTAACACAACCAGCAAGCACACACACGCGAGTACGGACTGTACGCATGGTGTAATAAGGCAGTAAATGTAGGCCTACTGTGTTCTGCGTGTGGGTGTACGTACATGTACGTACGTGTGGGGAATACACGCGCCGCGTGGCCTGTTGAACGACCGCCTTGTTGGGTCTGCAACTTCCGGGTTTAATGTCTTTCTTTACTTTTTCGTCCAGTTTTGGACGAAAATGGGCGGGCTTCAGGATATGCGGGTATGCCGTGATGATTATGTAGGTTCGTCTTGGACCAATTACATGAAACAACCTTCCCAATAGTATGATTAATTCATTTTTAACCTGACCAATTGTAAGCTTCACAAGAATCTTGTGACGTCGCGCGGCATGCATAATGCATTAGTCATCATGGCGTCTTCCATGTCTTTTTAACGAGAGCGAAATGTTCGTCACTTTTTTTTTAACAATTTGACATTGATTCGAGTTTTTTCAAAACTGCTTCGGACAGACTGGGACTGAACGACTTTCACCCACAGCAACGGGCCGCCATTGCAGCGTTTCTTCGCGGATGCGACGTGTTTGTTAGCCTATTGCGGGCTGACCAATGAGAATTCAGTATACGCGGGGGTGGTACCTCATTACCGTAATAGGTTTTGCTGGGTCAACTCAAAACCATCAAGGCGTTGAGTTACGCGGACTAGCTCATGCATGTACTGTGTGTGCATGGCTGTTGTACGAGTACGTGTGTGTACGTACGTACGTACAAGCATAGCCTCGCTGTATGGTACAAGTTACTTTCTCACTAGCAGCGTACGGGCATCGATATGTGCACGCAATTATGCCTTGCCAAGTTGAGTAGGGATTTTCTTATCGGCGAATTTTTTTATCGGCGAATCGATAAGCCCAACGCCTTGGTCAAGGCTAGGCACCAATGCACAAAAACTGTGGTTCCTGTCACGTCCGCAAAAGGCGAATAGCTGCAAATAATTTGATGACGTCCGGATTGACCAAGGTGTGATTGGACACTCCACATATTAGCCCCGCCTACCCTTATCTGTATTCGCATACGAGGTCGTGCACTAGAAATCCAGCGCAAAATAAAGAAAAACATAACCTTTTGCCGACGATTGAACCAAGGCGCTAGATTGGGTCCAACAGATTTGCATAGAAATGGTGGCCGCGTGAGGTCGCTGTTCGCGCTGTATTTTTAATGCACCGCATGCATAGCGCTAGCGCAGCGAGGATGAACGTTTACCGCGCTACGGCCGGGATGAATAACAACTAGCGCCTTGACCAAGTCTACGCAATTACCAAAGGTGGACGCATCATCAGTCTCATTTTTAAACATGTTTTCAAAAGCGGCAAGTGGAGCCTTCTCTCTGGCATCCAACATGTCTATGGTTCGAGTCCTGGCGTTGTAGGTCAGCATAAAGAACCCTCCTCCGATCCCTGCATTGTGACAGTTATGAAGACCGACACACAACAAGGCTGCAATAGCTGCGTCAACGGCTGAGCCGCCCTTTTCCAATATATCCCTGAAAATAATAATAAAATCATAAACAGTATTAAAGAACCAAAATGAGGAGCGATTGTCAGTGATGTGCTATGTCCAATCACAATGTGTGAACAGAATTATTGTCTTTATGTTGGCCGAGTATAAACTGGCCATATTCAAATTATTTCTGTGCCCATACTTTCTAATGTCCATCCTGCAATGTTGTAGTCAAATGCATCACAACTCTGGTCACAAACTATAACAGTGGAAAAACAAGAATAAGGGGAGGGGGGTGCCTCAGTATCCGGGGTGTACATCCAGGGGGGGGGGGGGGATATAGACCCCTACTTTTAGAGTGGGGGGATGGGCTTTTGAATCATCCCCCACTTGGGAAAAACAAAACTCAGATTTTGAGGTATTTTTCTAACATCCCAACCACCCGAATGTATTAAAGTAGCATTAAAAATGGAGAAACAAAGTACAAAAGCTTTAAAAATGCGCTGTTTTAATATTAGCACGAATATACATCTATAACCTGAAGAGCGCCCCCTAGTGTTATGTGGTGTCCAGCCCCCCCCCCCCCCACCCCGCGCTTTCGAATTTCAACGCCCGGACAATTGTGGAATTCTGGTCATCCCCCATCCCCCCTCTCGCCGGCACAGATTTACACATGTACATCACTGTTCAGTATCATTTCATCTTGTGATTTATTTGAATTCGGGCAAAATGGCTTGTGATTGACTAGCCCCATAAATGGGGCTAAAATGTGGCCTATTTACTGGACTACCTCCATAAACATAGGCCACACATCCACATGTACAAAAACGTGTAGCACTTTGCTAAATTTTGACTTTCAAATTTAGGCTTTAGTTTGAAGGTTTTTTTTTGCTTTAGAAGCATACTCACCCTCTTTATAATTATAGGCTAATCAGAAAGTGCTGCCTTTTCAGATCTCAGATGTCTATTTGTCGTGAAATTTCCAGATTCATTTGCACATGTTTGCGTATCAAAATTTCAACATGAAATTTCACAAAAATTAGACATCTGAAAAAGGCAGCACTTTCTGATTAGCCTGGTAAGTATGCTTCTAAAGCAAAAACCCCCCTACAAACTAAGCCTAAATGTGAAAATCAAAACTTAGCAAAGTGCGACACGTTTTTGTACATGTGGATGTGTGGCCTATGTTTACAGAGGTAGTCCAGTAAATAGGCCACATTTATGGGGCTAGTGATTGACCTGTGATTGACGTGGGATTGACTTGTGATTAACTTGTGATTGACTTGTGATTGACTTGTGATGGACTTGTGAGGATTTGCGATGGATCCGGTCACAACACTTAATACTTATGAAAACATATAGACCTATACCGTCCATTCCAGCCCTTACCAAACTTCCCCGCATTACCACACTGGCCAGTTTACAGGCCAACTTACCTGCCAATCTCTGAGCATTCTCCAACATCGGCGACCACCGCAGCTTTGGCGTACCGGTACTCGCCACTCGGCTGTGGCGCGCGCGGGGCTTGAATTGGCTCATTGCCAGTGTCTTTGTAGTAATAGTCCTCCGTGCCCCCCTTCTCCAAATCGCTGTCAGGGTCTAACTTTGACATCTTGTCCGAAATCGTGTGGACCGGATCTAATACGTTTACACTGTACTGATGTTCAGACACCCATATGGAATCCTCTAGTGACTCTAGTCTAACCCTCACACACAATCGATATCACATACATGTACATGACATGCGTACGTACGTACGTACGTACGTACGTGACTTGCCTTTCGCTCGTACCCGGGTACCCCCGCCCTGCAAACAGGACGCCGGGAATGAGCTTCACAGAATCTTGTGAAGAAAATGGCCTAAGACCTATGTATAAAGCATCTGGCTGCAGCTGTTCTCAACCGTGTTTAGACAATGTGCTCAAATGCTATCCGAAACTTTCCAAAGAATTGCGCGCATTCCATACCGGATGTGATTTCTGTTTCATTACGGACCATGTGGACACAATTTTGAGCGTCGCATAATGCAATCCGACCGTTCGTGATTCGAAATGGAGCCTGAGCGAGTAACGGGAATTGTAAATTTACAACACAGATAAGTTTTACAGAATTTCCTACATTATTACGCTTTTTCAACTAGAAAAACATCTCTAAACTGGAATAAAAGAGTAACGAATCAGTCTTAACGGCCGTTTCGAACTATGCAGAATCATGACCTTGATGACCGCAGGTCACTGGTCACGAAAAATCCAACCAATCAGAGCGTGAATTCATCAGAGTATCCCAGCGTCCTGTTTGCGGTGTGGGGGGTACGAGCGAAAGACTTGCCTATGGGACTTTTGAATATGACGCAAAAATGGACAGGCGTGTTTGCTGCCAACAGCGTCTCAAAAGTCTCCCATTCTGTCTACTGATGAACCATGCGCAATACTACAGAAACTCTGAAGGGCCACAAGCAATTAATAAAATCTAAATTTGTGGGTAGATAGTTACGGAGC
Source organism: Patiria pectinifera (assembly GCA_029964075.1). Lineage (NCBI taxonomy): Eukaryota > Metazoa > Echinodermata > Asteroidea > Valvatida > Asterinidae > Patiria > Patiria pectinifera. The sequence goes on along the minus strand of CM057147.1, from coordinate 31,462,364 downwards.
TCTGGAGTTGCCATCCAAGATGCTATGATCCTCACGGGCTAAAGACTTTTTACACGTAAGGTGTCCACATCCTGAAATTATTTTGACGGGCTGACAACATCCTGAACTGGATGTTAACATCTTGAGTTGAGATCATTTATCAGGGGAGGACGACATCCAAAGAGTTTAAACTCCAACATCCTCAGGTAATTATCATCACAACATCGTAAAAATGGTACGCTTCCTTACTTCTACGCTTCCGTAGAAGACAAATGAAGGACGCTCACAGGGGAACAGAATGATAGAAACGCGTTAAAGGGAATGAAACGAACTCCAGTGATGTGCACTTAATGAGACACAACAGCATGAATCTGACAAAAGGACAGAGACAATGAGCATACAGGATGGAATAATACTTTATTCATTCAGATTAATTGGTAAAAACACCTGTCTCCCAAAAATACAACTATCCAATTAAAAGTAGTATACCCAATTTGATTAAAAAACGTCAAACAGAGTAAAAATACATTAACAACAATAATTCCCTTAATTACAATAATTCCCTTAAAAATATGAAAAATATGTGCGACAATTAGTCGTGTATATTATAATTTTTTAAGGTTGCATTATAACAGTGTGTTAAATATCTCAAATTTTGAAAGATTAACGAAAAACAAAATCAATTACAGGACTGACCAGGAATATATATACTTGAAAAACTGCATAGTTATATTTTTACAGAAATTCTATTGATAGAGGATGGTCGTTGTGTTTTCCAAGCTTAGTGTTTGCAGGAGGCAAAAGAATTGATAACATTTTTGAATACAACTGTTGAATGTCAATGAATCAAAAAAAATCGAAGTTTTGAATTTACGGGACGGACGGAGCAGCGTTTTGTGCATTATTACCTTGACGTAGGCCATGATGACCTCTCATGTCGGATTGACTTATTCCTTAAACTTGGTAAACGTTATGCGTATAGTGGCCATCTTAGAGGGCATCCTTTGTTATTTTAACTTAGAAACAATGAGTGCTTAAAAGGTTTATTGCTGGTATGTCACAGCAAGACAAATGTATTGCCTTGATGGCTGCTACTTATAATAGGTCCATATTCGCCTTCTTTTGAAATATTGTGGGCAAGAGAGAGCGCCTTTTTTCAGTGGGTGACCTCTCTTGTATATTCACCCCCAAAATGTATTATATTATGTTATTAATTAATTTAAAAAAAAAATGTCATTGAAAATAAAACATGACAGCCAGGAGGCTAAATAACAGTCATTTTTACAATAGCAATAATATACATAAAGTCATCTTAAGCAAACTTACAACTAAATCAATATTGTAAAAACTTATAAGCAGTCAGACAACAGTTATAAAAACACCACAAATCCAGAAAACTGTAACTTAAACATGATAAAGGAGTTGGGGGTATAATGTTGGGGCTAGGGATAAGGTTGGAGGGAAGCATTGGGGAGTAAGAGAGATGGTATGAGGATTAGGAAGTGAAGAAGAAATGGTGAGTATATAATCACACAACACATTAAATAAGATCTTAAATAACATCCAAAACATAAAATGACGCTTACAGATAAAAAGTATTAGGCCCTACTATAAAATTATTGTGAGCTCAACTATATATATCTTGCGCCCACCATTATATCTCCAAAGGTGTGGGCCCAATTTCATGGCGCTGCTTACCAGTAAGCATAAAAGTTATACTTACTATATCAGACAATAATTGTGATAACCTTACTACTTCATGAATTTCATGGCGCGGATGTGCTAACTTTGGCCCGCGCATGGAGATTTATTTATGTACCGTCACCGTCAATGTACACGGAGGCTCAGTTAGCAGAAAATCGTCTGCTTAGCAGCGCCATGAAACTGGGCCCTGATTGTGAGGTTACAGCCCAGTAAATAGGTCCAGTATTGCTACGCTGTCCAAATCACGATGTGTATACTGTCAATCTTTCTCTTTAATTATTTTGTGGCACCTAAAGGTTCCCGGCTCTAAAATGGTAGGCCTATTTGAAGTAGTGTGTCTGTGAAATTTATTGCTCTATTTTGCAAAGTGGAAGGATTTAAAAATGGATATGGACCTCAGGACTAGCCTTTAGGCGTTATCATCATAGGAGGAAAACAATACCCTATTATGTTATATGTATATGGCCTTTGAATATTTTTACCGATTTTGTTAGGTCTGGTATTCTTCATTTGTGCCTGTAGAAATTAATATAGTGATGTGTGCATAATGAGCGATTCACTATACATGTACACAGCGCCACCAAGAGGTCATAGTGGGAGAAGGCATAAAATGGGAGTGTGGGCCACACGGGTATCTATTCCTTTTGCACGAGCCACCAGAGGAAACATTATGTGGCACATGGGCTTTGAAGTTGGCACATACGGGTTACCATCTTCCTTTGCGTGATTAAAAAGGTCAAGTTTAGATGCCAGCCGGGTAGCCTCCTTTCCGGTCGTCACTGTAAGCGTTCAAGAATCCCTGCGCGTCACGAAGGATGCCTTGCACTACGCATCCACTCGAAGACACCATTGGATAGTTACCCTTCTCTCTCAAACCATCGATGACGTCCTGAAAAGAGACAAACAAGGAGCATGCAAGGAAAACATGTTTGGTCAAATTTCATGAACAATAACAACTGGTATATATTGCCTTTACATATACCAACGACAATCACATCAAATTAATACGAAAGCCATCATTTTTCAAAGCCATTTTTTTTGGGTACATGTACGCAATCTACTTCAAATGCTGGACATAGGCCTACATTAACTTAAATTTGTGTTTGTTAAAGCGATTTTTTTCTTGCCTGTATTTCTTTCCACAAAAACATGTACTCAACCAGACCGTTGAGGGTGTCCTACCTGATTGTAGTCTGCCTCGTAGGTGACATTATTGGGAACCCATTGATGATGAAGACGTTTGCGTTGGATCGCTTCTTTTATGCTCTCACCATACCAAAGTGTATCCACTGATACCTGAAACATCAAACCAGTGCAAATACTATTGTATATAAAAAAGATTTTTCAAAGATGTTTTGAAATGACCCCTTAGTGATAGGCCGACCTTCTTTTAAAAGTTTTAGGAAAGAATGGATAACCCTTCCGATGAAATATTACAAGATCCGTGGACATCCTGCTCGATGTTTTTCCAGTCCATGTTTGATTCGTGGGTGAAAGTTACTGAACTTGTGTTTTAACTGGCGTCCTTTTGCATCCCCCAAGTGATCTCAAGTTACTCAATATAACACCGAGAGCTTTTTACGTTGTCTAGCTCCAAGACCTATTTACTCAATACCATATGGTTCTTGATTCTGGAGTGCTGTAACCGGCGAAAACTGGTTTGCTAATCAATAGCTGTCTTCATTGGCTGAGAGAGTAAATTGAATTGTTGCCTACCTGGGCAACGCCAGTTGTAATACGCGACCCTCCCGATGCACCAACCACCAGTTTAACTTTCCCGTCACGATCCACGACGATGGTGGGTGTCATGGAAGACATTGGCCGCTTCCCCGGCCGGATGAAATTGCTCGGTGACGGCGGGAGGCCGTAGGAATTCGGCCTATCAGGTTGAGAAAAGTCGTCCATCTCGTTGTTGAAGATGATCCCTGTTCGAGTACCGCGAACTTTGGAACCCAAACTGCGCAGCAATTATAAGGTAAAGCCAAGGTCAAGGGTCAACAAAAGGTCAAGCTTCATAGGTCCTAATGGATTTATCATTTTGACAAACTTAACTTTCCGAGTATTTGTAAAGCTTTGAAACCTGTGCGATACAGTTTCTCACAATTTTTATTGAGTCCTCGAAATTTGGATGATTTTCGGACCGGGGAAACAACATAATAAATAGGCTATGTAGCGCTTTAGATTATCTGTTCTCAATAACCTACCCATCTTTATGTTTAGTTAATTATCACTCTTTAGTTATCAAAGTTCGTTTTTGAAGATTTTAACATTTACGGTGCCTGCATGTATGTGTTACTATTAATCACCATGATTGTTCAATTTGTGCCGCAAAATGTAAGGCCCAAAAAAAAGTCACCCGTTTTTTTTTTTTCTGCGCACATCGCCATGGCCATGCGCGTCGGCAAAATTAAAAAGTTTTTTTTTCAATATAAGATGATGTCTCAAAACCGCCAAACTCACTGGTTTGACTGGAATCCTGCTGCTGCACAATTTTAACGTGTTTTTAGATGGGGTTACGATCGAGTATAAGCTTTATGTGGCCTCTCTGGGCTTCCATATATTTTGCACTAAATTTAGTAGGGCAGCATTTGCAGACGGGTGTTTTAATTTTGTAATTGTGCGTCTGGAAGCCAGACTGAGGGAGCAATCAATGGTACATCTGGAACCTGTAAACGCTTTTTAAATAGCGCAATATGTAAGGGAGCAGACTATTAACCAGCCTGGCAGCACATGCACGATGTCGATGTCGGTGTATTGTCCGACGTTACCGTTTTCTCTGATTTTGTCTTGACTGTCCAAATTTCCCGAAGAATGTTCGTGTCGGTCGAGATCGTAAGTGGGTGCAGAATAAATTTTACATAATGCATAAAATATTGTTCTTACTTTTAGTATTAAAGATTAAATTGCTTACTATGTGTTAATGGTGCTCGTTACGGACACCGCGTTGCCATCCCCATCAACAACTGACAGATGTGATGTCCCGCTATTTGGCTGGTTGTAGTACCCTGCGTAGTAGGATGGATCGTGTGAGGAGTCGTCACTAATAGCGGCTCGTAAGGAGTCTGCGTAAGACTGTGACGTCATGTTGGCAACAATCTTAAGACAATACAAACACAAGAAAACCCCGATTCATTAAGACATTGCTAACCCTTTTCGATCCCCAGAATGTTCCACGAAATGGTCGGATACCCACGCCACATTGCTTTCCTCAAATCGGTAGAGCTGCATGCTAGTATTCTGATTTCATACAACCCGTCCGCCGTGAATAACTTACACTGTAAACCGCATGTAAAAGCTGCTATTTTGCATTGTATTTGCTTCTCTCTTTTCAAGGTTGCCCCGACCCATCTTTGATAAATGACTTGTGAAAACTCCAAATCCGAAGCATTTACTCATTTTTGTTCATACCAAACGAAGCAAACACACAAAAATGTCTAGCAAAAGCTACAAAAGTAAAAACTAAATGCTTTTAGCTTTTACCAAGTGCTTTCCATTAAAAGTATTTGCTTCCTTTTCATTCATAGAGATGCAAGTAAATTGGTAGTAAAAACAAATGCCAGTTTGTATACACACGACCCAGTGTCTCATTACGTTGCTGTGATTACGTAAATTTGCTTCTGATTATCTTTACATTATTTTACCAAATAATTCAATTATCAATGCTTAATACCAAATCTTCTGACCTCTTTGACGTCCACGTAGTCTTCATCTCCAAGGAATGATCGGCCTGCATAGGCGAACTTGAAAGATTCCACCATGCGATGAGTCGCTAGGATCTCGGTTTCAGTGGTAGTTATACTGTCCGGGCCAATGTCATATCCTGAAACCCATCCCAATAATTATGGAATAATAAATACAAATAATAAACCGACACTAGCAGATGCACATTCGTGTCCTTTAACCTGTTCAGTTTTGTTACTCCTAACGAAGTTTCAACTTGTAGGCTAGGCCTATTTCTTTTTCAATGAAAAAACTACTTTCTTCTTGTTTGGTGCGTCTGCAACCGCGCGCAAGCAGATCAGCTCTGAGCTTAGAGTAGACTGGTTCCAGGTCTATACATAATCGATGCTGATCAAGTGTCGGTAATCAGTCTATCCCGTGAGAACTGAACTCCTCTCGAGTCGCGTGAATTAAACATCTTTAAACAATATAGGAGGAACAATACATGTACATCTTTAATATTAAGACTAAAGCCACCAAACGGGATCGGACATGATAACACGAGGAAAGTTGAGACTACAAAAGAGGAAACGAGAAGTGATTTTGGAGCGAGTGAGGGCGCTATACCAACGCTATTTAACAAGAAAAAAATGCCGTATATTGAAACAGAAGCAACTTTACTTTGATAGAAAAATTAGAAATAAATTGCCTATACCAAAAAATGTTGCAATTTTAGTGCCCTCATCAGGTCAAGAGTGAGGCCTTTGACAAAAGAAATACTACTTTAACGGAGCAATAAAATTTAGACAGAGAGGAATCTATACGCATTCTAATTTTGGCGCCAAATCCTGAGCCTTACCGTCAAGGATATTCATCATGAGTGAATACACAGCGCCGCTGCCTGGCGGTGGGGGCGTGTACACCTTCATACCGTCCAATTCAATCATCAGAGGTGTCCTTCGTCGGACACTGTATCCTTCCAGATCTTCCTTTGTTATTATGCCATCTTATAATTAGAGGGAAAAAAATTGCTAATTAGTTATTAAATGAGGCGCTTTTAGTTAAACAAAAAAAATAAAAAAAATACATTTTCAAAAAAGGAAATGTATTTTGAAAAAGGGACAATCTTTGCTCCATTCGTCGCTACACTGACTCCGCGAACAAACTAGCTTAAAACGAGGCTTGTGCGCAGACGCGTTCTTGAAGTTTAGGCGCGTTAAGCCTACATCTTAATCCTATTGTCAAAAAGAGATATGAATCGAGTGCCCGTACGCACTGCGCGCAAGCATCATAACACCTGAGTACTGAGTTCTACTACGCCGCGTGAGCAGCCTGTAAAATACCCACCTCTGTCTGTAATATCAGCGACGATGTCATCCGTCAGTTCTCCCCTATAGTAGGCATCTTCTCCACCCTCGGCTAGCTTCTTGTAAGTCTCGGCCAGTTTGGTGTTAATCAACATGTCTCCTTCCTTCAGAATCTCGCCCGTGGCAGAGTTCACAAAAATTTCACTGAAAAGAATTTTTAAAAAGGTTGCGAATAGGCCTTAAAAGTTCAAATTTCAAAAGCATGTGTAAACGAACCGCATTAACTTCACTTTAGAAAACCTGGATAAGCCGGTTTTAACGGATTGTGGTAATGTGCAACAAAGAATGAAATCATTGATGGGTGGATTGTTCCTTTCACAGTTATTTAATCTTAATGCTACTTTTGAAGGAAAAAACCCCAAGGGGTCATGTTTTTATTTAGGCCCTACCTTAGGCTTGAATCGTTCTTAATTTTACTCTCTTCAGAAAGAATGGCACCAGCCAATGCTTTGCCTATAACATATCCTTCCTCTGCTAATCTGATTGCAGGTTGGAATAGATCCCTCCAGGGTAAGACACCGTAGCGTTGGTGAGCGGTCCAGTAGCCAGCTAGTTCCCCGGGAACACCGATAGACAAACCACCTGTAGTTGGAAAAAGGATATAACTAACGATCTCAGAGTGCATTCCATTTTGCGTTGATTCGCCGTATTGGAACAAAAGTGAGCTTGGACTTGAGCTACAAAGACTTTTTGGCATCGAATACTATGAATACTGCTTAGCTGTTATATGTAATAATGCATTTCACTCTGAAAAGTCCGGAGTCAGATTTGACGTAGAATCCAGGTCAAATATTTGACCTGATACATGTCCCGGTCAAAGTGACACTTTTCTGGGTCACGATGGCACTTTTCCGGGTCACCATGACACTTTTTCCGGGTCACAATTATTCTTTTCCGGGTCAAAATGACACTTTTCCGTCTCATAAGCCGGGTCACTTGACACGAATATGATCCGGATTCCGGGTCAAATTCTTACACGAATATGATCCGGATTTCGGGTCAAATTCTGACATGGGACGTTGAGAGTGTTGGGACTCAACGGCCCCTCAACCTTAAAATGGGCCAAGTTCAAACGGGGTCGATTTCGGATCCGGGTCAAATTGGACCTGACATCGGGGAAAATGACTTTTTTTCCTTGTCAAAATGACACTTTTTTTTTCTGTGTCAATATGACAGTGTTTCGGGTCAATTGACTCAGAGGAGGGTCATCGAGACCCGGAAAGTGTCTGGTCAAATCTGAGTTGGATTTGGCTCGAATTGGACCCAGGACTCTAGGAAACAGTGAAACCGTAACAAAGTGAACTTTCTTTTCGTACAAATATATAAAGTATACATTTCTGGAATGTTGTCAAGCTAAAGAAAAACCCCGCAATTACCAAAGGTGGACGCATCATCAGTCTCATTTTCATACATGTTTGCAAAAGTAGCAAGTGGAGCCTTCTCTCTGGCATCCAACATGTCTACGGTTCGAGTCCTGGCGTTGTAGGTCAGCATAAAGAACCCTCCTCCGATCCCTGCACTTTGACAATTATGAAGACCGACACACAACAAGGCTGCAATAGCCGCGTCAACGGCTGAGCCGCCCTTTTCCAATATATCCCTGAAAAAGAAGAAGAAGAAGAATCGAATCATAAAGAGGTAGTAAATAACTAATATGAGGAATGATTGTAAAGATTGTAAGTATAAACTGGCCATATTCAAATGATTTCTTTGTCTATACTTTCTAATGTCCATCCTGCAATGTTGTAGTCAAATCCATCATAAATCCGGTCTTAAATAACAGTGGAAAAACAAGATCAAGGGGAAGGGGTTGACTCAGTATCCGGGGCGTACATCCGGGGGGGGGGGGTATATATCCCCCCCACTTTTAGACCAGGGGGGATGGGCTATTGAATCGTCCTCCGGCCCCCACTTTTTCGTGATGGGAAAAACAAAACTCGGATTTGAGGTATTTTTCGAACATTTCAACGACTCAAATGTATTCAATAGCATTACAAATGGAGAAACAAAGTCTTTTAAAAAGCCCTGTTTTGATGTTAGCACAAATATACAATATCCCGAAGAGCGCCCCTAGTGAAATGTAGTGTTCCCCCCCCCCCCGCCCGCTTTCGAATTTCCACGGCCGGGCAATTTTAGGATTCTGGTCATCCCCCATCCCCCCGCTCGCCGACACAGATTTACGCCACTATTCAGTATCATTTCATCTTGTGATTTATTTGAATTCGGGCAACATGGCTTGTGATTGACCTGTGATTGACGTGGGATTGACTTATGATTGACTTGTGATTGACTTGTGATTGACTTGTGAGGATTTGCGATGGACTCGGTCACAACACTTATGAAAACATATAGACCTGTACCGTCCATTTCCAGCCCTTACCAAACTTCCCCGCATTACCACACTGGCCAGTTTACAGGCCAACTCACCGGCCAATCTCTGAGCATTCTCCAGCATCGGCGGCCACCGCAGCTTTGGCGTACTGGTACTCGCCACTCGGCTGTGGCGGGGCTTGAATTGGCTCATTGCCAGTGTCTTTGTAGTAATACAACAATCCCATGGTCACACCTGCAGCCACCGCCACTATCAGCAGCATTGCGAAAGCCACTCGCCATTTTAGCAGTTTAGATTTTCTGGATAAATGTAAACACCTAAATTTTACCGATGAGAAAACGGCAATGCAATTATTAGAGTGGGAATTTTACATCAAGTACTTGACGTTAAGCTGATGATTCGTGACGTGACCAGAATGCACAGCAATACTTAGGCATAGGCTCAATGGGCGTGGAAAACATGTGGGGGAGGGGAGTCGCAAAGAGGACACTTGGCTGGACCTCTGGGACCAGCACAAACTGGTTCCTTGTCATTGGCATCGTTGTTTGCGTAGGCATGCGTTCATTGCTCGCAGACTAAAAGTGCCCAAAATTGCCTGCGCTGACCAAATCACCATTTGCATGCCCGGTCGATTTCCTTGCAACGGAGTGCGAGGCTGCGATTTCAGCGACTGGTGTGTTTACACAGTGTTGTCTGTGCAAAGTGTAAGGTGCAGAGTAAAAGTCAAGTATGTATGTATAACGGTTATGCAAAAAGGATAGCGGTATACCAATTCGCACGAATGGTGGAAACACTACTATTTTAACCGTGACCCATAAGTTAGCAACTTACAAAGTCGACACTTTGTGTTTCTCTTGTGAGAAGATGAGGGGTTCTTCCTCCGTGCCCCCCGTCTCCAAATCGCTGTCAGGGTCTAACTTTGACATCTTGTCCTAACTCGTGTGGACCGGATCTAATGAGTTGACACTGATGTTCATACACCCATTGGAATATGAAATATTTTGTTTTGTTCATCCTCTAGTGGACTCTAACCCTCACATACGTACGTACGTGACTTGCAAATGGGACTTTTGAGACGTTGGTGGCGGTATACACACCGGTCATTTTGCTTACGTCATGTTTAAGCTAAAGCACGCACGCTCAATATGACGCAAACAGTGGAAAATGGACAGGCGTGTTTGCTGCCACCAGCGTCTCAAAAGTCTCCCATTCTGTCCAATGATGAACCATGCGCAATACTACGGAAACTCTGAAGGGCCAAAACCAATTATAATAAAATCTAAATTTGTGGGTAGATACTTACGGAGCTCTGGAGTTGCCATCCAAGAGGCTAAGATCCTCACGGGCTGAAGACATTTTACACGTAAGATGTCGACATCCTGAGATAATTTTGACGGGCTGACAACATCCTGAACTGGATGTTAACATCTTGAGATCATTTATCTGGGGATGAGGACATCCAAAAAGTTTGGACTCCAATACCCTCAGGTAATTATCATCACAACATCGTTAAAATGGCACGATTCCTTACTTCTACGCTTCCGTAGAAGACAAACGAAGGACGCTCACTGGGGGAACGGAATGATAGAAACGCGTTAAAGGGAATGAAACGAACTCCAGTGATGTGCACTGAATGAGACACAATAGCATGAATCTGGGAAAGGGACAGAGACAATGAGCATACAGGATGGAATGATACTTTATTCATTCAGCTTAATTGGTAAAAACACCTGCCTCCCAAACAACTATTCAATTAAAAGTAGTATACCAAATTTGAATAAAAACCGTCCAAAAGAGTAAAAATAGCCTACATTAACAACAATAATTCCCTAAATTACAACAATTCCCTTAATAATATACAAATCTGTGAGACAATTACATGTAGTCGTGTATATTATAATTATTTTGAGTTGCATTGAAACAGTGTGTTAATTATCTCAAATTTCTGAAAGATTAACGAAATACAAAGTCAATTACAAGACTGACCAGGAAAATATATACTAGAAAAACTGCATAGTTATATTTCTACAGAAGTTCTATTGATTAAGGATGGTCGTTGTGTTTTCCAAGCTTAGTGTTTGCAGGAGGCAAAAGAATTGATAACATTTTTGAATTCAACTGTTGAATGTCAATGAATCAAAAAATCGAAATTTTGAAATAACGGGACGGACGGAGCAGCGTTTTGCGCATTATTACCATGATGCCCTCTCATGCCAGATTGACTTATTACTTAAACTTGAGCAGCCTCCGTACTTCTTAGACCTAATTGGTAGACTTTATGCGTAGCGGCCATCTTAGAGGGCATCCTTCGTTATTTTAATTCAGAAACAATGAGTGCTAAAAAGGTTTATTTCTGGTATATCACAGCAAGACAAATGCATTGCCTTGATGACTGCTACTTATGAGGTCCATATTCGCCTTTTTTTGAAATACTGTGAGCAAGAGAGAGAAAGAGATCGCCTTTTTCAGTAGGTGACCTCTCTTGTATATTCAAACCGCAAATTATTCATGTTTTTTTTTTTTTAACTATTTCATTGAAAATGAAACATGACAGCCAGGAGGCTGAATTACAGTCATTTTTACATTAGTTATAATGCACATAAAGTCATCTTATGCAAACTTACAACAAAATCAATATTATAAAATCTTATAAGCCATAATCAGATATAAAAACACCACAGAACCAGAAAACTGTAACTCAAACATGATAAGGGAGTAGGGGAAAGTAATGTTGGGGCTAGGGATCATGGTTCACGGGAGAATAGGGGAGTAAGAGAGATGGTATGAGGATGAGGCAGTGAATAAGAAATGGTCACTATATAATCATAAAACACATTAAATATGATCTTAATATCTAAAACATAAAACATAAAATGACGCTTGCAGGTAAAAAGTATTAAGCCCTACTGTATTATATTGCGCCAACCATCCTATCTGCAAAGGTGTGGGCCCAATGTCATGGCGCTGCTTACCAGTAAGCATAAAGGTAAGGCTAACTTTAAGCACTTTATGAATTTCATGGCGCGGATGTGCTAACTTTGGCCCGCGCATGGAGATTTATTTATGTACCGTCACCGTCAGTGTACACGGAGGCTCAGTTAGCAGAAAATCGTCTGCTTAGCAGCGCCATGGAACTGGGCCCTGATTGTGAGGTTACAGCCCAGTAAATAGGCCCAGTATTGCTACGCTGTGCAAATCACGATTTGTATACTGTCAATCTTTCTCTTTAATTATTTTGTGGCACCTAAAGGTTCTCGGCTCTAAACTGGTATTTGAAGTAGTGTGTCTGTGAAATTTATTGCTCTATTTTGCAAATGCAGTGGAAGGATTTAAAAATGGATATGGACCTCGAGGAAAACAATACCCTATTATGTTACATGTATATGTATATGGCCTTTGAATATTTTTACCGATTTTCTTAGGTCTTAGGTCTGGTAGAAATTAATTTACTGATGTGTGCATAAGGAGCGATTCACAATACATGTACACAGCGCCACCAAGAGGTCATAGTGGGAGAAGGCATGAAATGGGAGTGTGGGCGACAACCGGGCGCCACACGGGTATCTATTCTTTTTGCACGAGCCACAAGAGGAAACATTATGTGGCACATGGGCTTTGAAGTTGGCACATACGGGTTACCATCTTCCTTTGCGTGATTAAAAAGGTCAAGTTTAGATGCCAGCCGGGTAGCCTCCTTTCCGGTCGTCACTGTAAGCGTTCAAGAATCCCTGCGCGTCACGAAGGATGCCTTGCACTACGCATCCACTCGAAGACACCATTGGATAGTTACCCTTCTCTCTCAAACCATCGATGACGTCCTGAAAAGAGACAAACAAGGAGCATGCAAGGAAAACATGTTTAATTGGTCAAATTTCACGAACAATATCAACTGGTATATATTGTAGAGGGCGCTTTTACATTATACCAACGACAATCACATAAAATTAATACGAAAGCCAACATTTTTCAAAGCCATTTTTTTTGTACATGTACGCAATCTACTTCAAATGCTGAACATAGCCTACATTATAACTTAAATTTGTGTTCGTTAAAGCGATTTTGTTCTTGCTTGTATACCTTTCCACAAAAAAACATTTACTCAACCAGACCGTTGAGGGTGTCCTACCTGATTGTAGTCTGCCTCGTAGGTGACGTTATTGGGAACCCATTGATGATGAAGACGTTTGCGTTGGATCGCTTCTTTTATGCTCTCACCATACCAAAGTGTATCCACTGATACCTGAAACATCAAACCAGTGCAAATACTATTGTATGATGTCTTTTCAAAGATGTTTTGAAATGACTCCTCCTTCTAAAAGTTTTAGGAAAGAATGGATAACCCTACCGATAAAATATTACAAGATCCGTGGACATCCTGTTCGATGTTTTTCCCGTCCATGTTTGATTCGTGGGTGAAAGTTACTGAACTTGTGTTGTAACTGGCGTCCTTTTGCATCCCCTAAGTGCACTCTAGTTACTCAATAGTACACCCGAGAGCTTTTTACGATGTCTAGCTCCAAGACCTATTTACTCAATACTGTATGGTTCTTGAGTCTGGAGTGCTGTAACCGGCGAAAACTGGTTTGCTTATCAATAGCTGTCTTCATTGGCTGAGAGAGTAAATTGAATTGTTACCTACCTGGGCAACGCCAGTTGTAATACGCGACCCTCCCGATGCACCAACCACCAGTTTAACTTTCCCGTCGCGATCCACGACGATGGTGGGTGTCATGGAAGACATTGGCCGCTTCCCCGGCCGGATGAAATTGCTCGGTGACGGCGGGAGGCCGAAAGCATTTGGCTTATCAGGTTGAGAAAAGTCGTCCATTTCGTCGTTGAACATGATCCCCGTGCGAGTACCGCGAACTTTGGAACCGAAACTAGGCAACAAATATAAGATTAAGTCAAAGTTTAAGGGTCACCAAAAAGGTCAAGCTGTAATGGTTTTTCTCGTTGAGAAGAAATTCATTTTTCGAGTATTGATGAAATTGTTAATCCTTTACGAAGTACACAATTTTTCTAAAGGTTTCTCAAAATCTTAAATTGTTCCGGCCCACGAAACCCATGCACTCTCCTGCTAGCCTAACGTGTGGGTTTGCCTAAAAAGTTGCGAAATTGATGTTGGACTAAACATTTCCTTAAATTGAAGTTTAAAAGATTAAATTGCTTACTATAGGTTAATGGTGCTCGTTACAGACACAACGTTGCCATCCCCATCGACAACTGACAGGTGGGCTGTGCCGCTATCTGGCTGGTTGTAGTACCCTGCGTAGTACGATGGATCGTGCGAGGAGTCGTCACTAATAGCGGCTCGTAAGGAGTCTGCGTAAGACTGTGACGTCATGTTGGCAACAACCTGAAGACCAAAAAATAAATCAAAAGCAATTAAAAATCATGGGACCATGTAGTAGCTATTCTGCTCCGAGGGTTCCAGTTCTTGCAGCCTATACACTCTAAAAAGTCCCGGGTCAGAATTGACCCGGAAAAGAGTCATGTGGGGTCTGATGTGGGGTCAAAATGACACTTTCCTTGGTCAAAATTACACTGTGTGACTCGTTTTCCGGGTTATTTTGAACCGGAAAAGTGTCATTTTTTACCCGGAAAAGGGTCAGGCCCCACATGACCCTTTTCCGGGTCAAATCTAACCCGGGACTTTTTAGAGTGTAGTACACGTGTATCTCCAAAAATCTGAAAACATTCTGACACATTTATGATCAATCGAGGGCGCAGTACTTTTGGTAAAAAATGCGCCGTTAATGGCCTCAACATAATTGATAAGCTTAATTAGGTCAAAAGCATTACAGGTAGTAAAATTGTATCATAATGTCTGCGGTAGCCATAACTTTACACTCAGATTGCAAGCTCATGCATAAATCCGTCGAATACATGATTTGGTTCACAAACAGCCATTACAAGAACACTTTGTAACAAACCGCAATTCTACGTTGATAAAAGTGGTGTCCAATTAGTTCGCTGTGATTTACGTGCACTGCTTTAAGGTTATCTCATCAGTTTTGATATTTATCCTCAACGTTTTATTTATCATCAACGTTGTATATCAATGCCTCTCACCTCTTTGACGTCCACGTAGTCTTCATCTCCAAGGAATGATCGGCCTGCATAGGCGAACTTGAAAGATTCCACCATACGATGAGTCGCTAGGATCTCGGCTTCAGTGGTAGCTATGCTGTCCGGACCAATGTCATATCCTGAAATCCACCATGGGAGGACGAAAGACAATACACTAACACTTAAACTGTTCTTCGCGAGCTGTTGAGCAAATTATATTTTGTTCTCGCCTTCTGTTTTATTACCATAAAAAACAACCTCGTGTCATTTTCCTATTATGCACACAAAAAGATTCGCGGCTCCCGGGGATGAGAGCATTGAAATTTACAGCTCTAACGGAGGGGAATCTTTAAGCATTCCAATTTTGGCGCCAAATCCTGAGACTTACCGTCAAGGATATTCATCATGAGTGAATACACAGCGCCGCTGCCTGGCGGTGGGGGCGTGTACACCTTCATACCGTCCAATTCAATCATCAGAGGTGTCTTTCGTCGGACACTGTATCCTGCCAGATCTTCCTTTGTGATAATGCCATCTGATTGAAAAAAATTAAAGAAGCTTAATGAATTCCGAAAAACTCAAGCAAAAAAGTATTAACTGAATCACTAACACTTTAAAATAGCGCAAATTTATCATTTATTCAAGAGAATATATCACAATATTTTTTGTTTGTCATTTCAGCGAAAAGAACCAGCATCGTCACTTTAAGAGACACCGATATCGACATCAGTTATGCAAAATAAGCCAAATTCGGAATTCCACTTGCGCATGCTTTAAATACAGCGGGTCATGTGTAATTCGGGATCAACATAAACAGCGATCTCCAAGACGATACATCCTGCAATTGATTTGGATCAGTATCATATTAACAAGTGCGAGTGCACAATAAGCTATGGCTGTCTTGCATGTAAGTCTTGCAAGAAATTTATCAAAACGATCCCTGCCAGAGCTTAAAAAGTGCGACACAGGGCTCCTTTTCGCACCAGTGCCAAGAAATAACCGTGTGCTTCGGGGTACCATCCACGCCAGCACGAAATATTTCACCGTGCATGCAACGGACGGTCAACTTGACCGGAGATTGTGCGTACAAGCCCGGGCCGGCCGCAGTCCCATCCTTCGAAATCACGCTGCGCCAGTCTGTCCCCAAAAATTGACCAAAATAAGCACCCTAAGTTTCCAATAAAATATAGCGTGTTTTTAAAGCGCCGGTATATAGCGCGCTATACACCACGTGACCTTATCCTTACTGCACATATATTGCCTCCATTTACACAATTTTCATAAATTGTTACGAACAATTTTTGTTAAAGTATTTAATTTATTTTGTTTGCTTTTTTAAATCAAAAGTTGATAGTTATATTTTACTGGAAACTATATCGATAGGGGGCTCATTTTGGTCAATTTTCCAGGACAGACAGACCGACCTTGAAGTGACATGTGGAAGCTCCTGCCACAGCTAAAAAGGGTAAGTGGCGACCTTTGGTGCTTACGGTATGGCCATTTCTCAAACGTCACCAGTCAGCGTTACTTGGTGTCCAACTGGAAAAACTGTCATAAGCTTTGTCCGTTCTTCGCTATCCTGTGTATAACCCACCTCTGTCTGCAATATCAGCCACGATGTCATCAGTCAGTTCTCCCCTATAGTAGGCATCTTCTCCACCCTCGGCTAGTTTCTTGTAAGTCGCGGCCAGTTTGGTGTTAATCAACGTGTCCCCTTCCTTCAGAGTCTCGCCCGTGGCAGAGTTCACGAAAATCTCACTGAAAAGAGTTAAACACGGAGCTGCGAGTAGGCGTTACGATTCCAAATTTGAATTTCAAAAACAAAATATATCAGAACTGAATCGTTATTATTTTTTACGAAATTGGATTGGTAGATTGTTCCTTTCGTAGTTATTCTACCTTTATGATATAATTTTGAAACAGAAAACCCCAAGAATTAAATGGAGTGATGTGGCCTCATGGTTCAGGGCACTAGATTCATTGTCTGTGGGTAAAGCTGCAGGTTGTTGGTTCGAGTCCAGCCCGGGGTCATGGTGCGTGTGCCCTTGGGCAAGGCACTTTGTCACTCATTGCTTCTCTCCACCCAAGAGTAAATGGGTACCTGTGAGGGCAGAGATGGTTATTGTGATTGAATTAGCTTCCTTGCGCCAAACAGGCAGCATCGAGCTGTATACTCCCAAGGGAGCTGAGATGGTATTTGGAATGTTTAATTGGCCCAATGATCAGGGGTGATAATAATGTAAAGCACTTTGATCTTAGTTAAAAACGCAATATAAAAACCTGTTTTTATTACTATTATTATTAAGAATTTATGTTTTTTTAGTTTAATTTTTTTTATAGGCCCTACCTTAGGCTTGGATCGCCCTTAATGACACTCTCTCTCACACGAATGGCACCAGCCAATGCTTCGCCTACAACATATCCGTCCTCTGCCAATTTAATAGAAGGTTGAAATAAATCCCTCCAGGGTAGGAGACCGTAGCGTTGGTGAGCGGTCCAGTAGCCAGCTATCTCCCCGGGAACACCAATCGCCAAGCCACCTACAGTCAGAAAAAGAAACAAAAATATTGATGATCTCAAAGAAAATTCGATTCTGCTACGATTCTCCAAATTGAAACAAAAGTAGCTGGGAATTGAAATACAAAGACTCTTTGACATCGTATACTATAGCTGTTAGGTAATAATCAAATTGCCAAAACTCACTATAAGATGTTCTGGGTTGGAATTTGACCCGGGAATCCGGGTTCTATTTGACCTGACACTTGACCTGATACATTCCGGGTCAAAATGACACTTTTGCTGGTCAAAATGACACTTTTGCTGGTCAAAATGACACTTTTGCTGGTCAAAATGACACTTTTGCTGGTCAAAATGACACTATGCTGGTCCAAATGACACTTTGCTGGTCAAAATGACACTTTCTGTTCAAAACGACAGTTTTGCTGATCAAAATGACACTTTTGCTTGTCAAAATGACACTATGCTGGTCCAAATGACACTTTGCTGGTCCAAATGACACTTTGCTGGTTAAAATGACACTTCTCTGTATTATTTTTTTTGGTCATTTCGACCCGGAAAAGTGTAATCTTGACCCGGAAAAGTGTAAATTTGACCCGGAAAAGTAACAGGTTATGGCACTCTTTGTCCTTTCAACCTAGAAACTGGGCCAACTTTAAATCACATCAGCTATACTTCGACTGGTTATGTCTGCTACACTCTCTATTCCCGAGACATTTTGACCCTGGATCCAGATCAAATTGGACCTGACATCAAGGCAAAATGATATTTTGTTCGTGTCAAAATGACATTTTTGCTGTGGCAATATGATATTTTTTTTCGGGTCAAACGGTACCGAAAAAGTGACTCAGATTTTGACACGAAGAAGTGCCGGGCCAAATTTGACCGGGATCCGGGTGGAATCTGACCGGGGCCATTTAAGAGTGTAAGGTATTCCTTACCAGCCTCCACCTAATTGATTTTTTTTAAATGAAATATAGCAAACATTATACTGTCACAAAATCAACATTTTTTTCGTATACATTTTTGATATGTAGGCCTATTAGCTGCAGCTTTGTTAAGCTATAAACAACGACAATAACGACAACAGCAACAACAACAACTTCATTACCAGAGGTAGACGCATCATCAGTCTCATTTTCAAACATATTTTCAGAGGCCGCAAGTGGAGCTTTTTCTCTGGCATCCAACATGTCTACGGTTCGAGTCCTGGCGTTGTAGGTCAGCATAAAGAACCCTCCTCCGATCCCTGCACTGTGACAGTTATGAAGACCGACACACAACAAGGCTGCAATAGCCGCGTCAACGGCTGAGCCGCCCTTTTCCAAAATATCCCTGAAAAAGACAAAAACAATAAAATAAATGTAATAAACGTAACAATTAAGGATGAATGGTGGAGTGACTATTAGTGATGCATTATGTCCATTCACAAGTTTTGCTGAGAAACAAAGCCATGTTGGCTATACAATAAATATCTGGTCATGATTTTACCTTCTTCCAACATTGTTGTTATCGAATTCATCACAAGTCTAGTCACAGACTCGGGGAGTTAGGTTGGTGAAGCGGTACTTTCCCCGCCTTCCACAGCTGTGACCCGGGTTCGAATCCCGCCGGGCCAATATGTGGATTGGGTTTTTAGTCCCTGCCTGATTCCATTGGTTTTTCTCAGAATATTCTTTTGGTTTTTTCCCCACATCTAAAACTGTAATTTCTTCACAATGTCTTCTCTTTACTGGGCCACATTGGAGTCCAGTGGATTCCACTGAGTGGGCTACCAAGTTGAAATAAGAATTAAATATACAAGTATATCACAAGTCAATTCATGTTATCGTTAATCCGGTCACATAGGATTAATGATAACATGAATTCCTTTGTCATAGTTCCCCCCCCGTGTCTCATGTCTTTGGGTGAAACGGATTGTGATTGACTTGCGATGGACCAGTGAGGACTTGTGAGAACTTGTGAGGACCTATGCGGACCTGATTAGATCACTGGCCATTTCCAGCCACCGCTTTTCATGGTCAGAAAACATGGCTGGCCAGCTTACAGGCCAGTTTACTGGCCAACTCACCGGCCAATCTCTGAGCATTCCCCAGCATCGGCGGCCACCGCAGCTTTGGCGTACTGGTACTCGCCAGTCGGCTGTGGCGGCGCTTCTGTTGGTCGTTGGGTGCCAGTATCTTTGTAGTGGTACAACAATCCCATGGTCAGGCCCACAGCCACAGCCACTATCAGAGCCAAGGCAAAAGCCACTTGCCATTTCAGTAGATTAGATTTCCTGTTACCAAATGTAAACATTGGCATGTTTAGAGATTAGGAAACAGAAAATGTAATAGTTTGGACGTAGACAACCGTGATGTAGCTGTCAGACGGAGTCTACCCGACGTTCTCCAAGACAGGGTGATTAAAAAAAACGAAACCCAAGTGTCGGGACTAATTGTTTTAGTTAAGTTCTCCATGTAGCACTTTCAAAATCTAGGATATGAAAGCCCAATTCATAAGCTTTCTGTTAGTACAAGAATAATTCAAATCATTCATGTAATTTTTAAGTAATGGAATTTTAAACACAACCACCGTTTTAAAGTTCTGTCCACGGATCACAAAAAGGTAAGTGTTCTTTCAGCAAAACAAAAACAAATCACGTAGAGATGTGTGTGAATTGTTTTCGTTATGCTGAAAGAATAGACACCTTTTTAAGATCCGTGGACAGAACTTTAAAACAGTGGTTGTGTTTAAAGTTCCGTAACTTGAGAGGTACTTAAGTGATTTGAATGATTCTTATACTAAAAGACAGCTTATGAATTTGGCTTTAATATCCTAGATTTTAAAAGTTTTACATGCAGAACTTCACTAAAACAATAGCCAAGACATATGGGTTTCACTTTTTTGACTCACCCTGTATGTTCGTGAAACTCAATGGGTCTTGAGTCTGGAGTGCTGAATGGTAACACACAACAACCATATGAAAATCCGGTGTGCAAACGAATAAATGTTTTCATCAGATGGCGACAGCCCGCCTCAACTATTAGAGTGGACTTTAATTTACATAAAATATTTTGACGTTAACAATTGGATCAGAATGCTATTATGTGGAAGCCTTTCCGTGCATCTGGTGCACACAATGATCCGGACTCAGTTCATTACGGGCTATTCCTATAGGATGGTATTTACTTACTCGGCTCGTACTAGCCAACAAACAAGTTTAGTAACGGAGACAGTAAGTAAAAAGTCAGTCAGTAAAGTGCGCCAAGAGGACACTGAACTTGGCTGGCCCTCTGGGACCTGCAAAACGGAACCCTACACATTCTGTTCTATGTGCACTACTTGCGCATACCATATACTCCGTTTCAATATCAAATTAAAATATGCAAACATCGCATGGGCCTTATTCACGAGTTGGCCATTTTTGTCGAGTTCCCTGAATGCATTTCATTCATTATTACCGGTTAAATGGGATGGCGCCAGACTATCTATGCAGGCTCAACGCAGCTGTTATTTTACTGTCATTTCTTTTTTTCAACATGGCTTTAAACATTTGGGAATGCTTACTTACAAATTTTAAATTATTCATCGAAGCAGACTGGAATTTATTATAAAATAACTTACTTTCATTTCTTTTCGCAAGTTCCAAAAATTAAGATTTTACTTAACTTTCAATTCAATATGGCCGACTTTTGAATAAGGCCCATGTAGCCTGTCGCCTGGCTAACGTCGGCTGCTTTATCAGTTCATTAATACAGTTAAAAAATCACATATTTGTATTCAAATTATTGTATAGTTACAAAACATTCGACGGAAGCTCTCTTTTGCGTCGTTTGAGGTTTTCGCAACTCGCTTTCAACTAAATTTGCTGTAAGTTTAAATTTTAATTACTAAATTCGTATGATATCATTCTATTACTTGTCAATTGCCCAGGGTAAACAACCAGAGGTAAAACTCTATGAGGTAAAAACTCTGGAAAACCTTGTGGCCGATCCCTTGTAGTTCTTGATTTGCATTACTTACTTGTTTGAATACATACTCCAGGTTTCTCAGGCTCTTCTTTTTGAATTGAAAATATGATGAGTTATATGGTCGTAAAATTAACCGACCAACTAGCGACGTACGTGGTAGAAGCAGGCTAGAATGGCCACACATGCACGCCGTTTTACTCAAGAACGTCCTCAATAACATTTCTAATCAAATTAACCCTATTCATTATCCTGATCACTCAAGCATCAAGCTTTAAGCAGGAAAATAAACGTCTGTAGTGTCTTTTTTGTAAAAGGATCGAATTCGAAATGAAGGCTGGAACTCAAACAACTTTAAGACCCTCTAGTTCCCTAAAAAAATAGCCTGTTACAAATATCCAAACTATGCAACAAAGTATGTGACAAAATTTGGAACATCGCAAATATGTGCCAAGAGATTTTCGATGGTGTGATGTCCCTTCAGGGCCACCATAGATCCGGACTCGGAATTACTGGGAAAAAAAGTGGATGAAATTGGAGCGAAAAATTGCTCTATTGATCATTTTCAAAATGGCTGTCGGACTTCAGAATTTTTTTTTTAGGGGTGATCAAATTACTTTGGGTAGAGAAATCACACCAAAAAATGAACAGAAAGTAAATCAAGCAAAATCTGTGAATCACCGTGACTCAACATTTCCCCTTAACCAATCGCATCATCTATCCCCCCCCCTCATCGGCCCCTCCCGAAAACAATTATGAGGACACAAAGTTGAAAAAAGCAAACTCAGTGAGAACTGTACATAACAACGGAGTGTCCAACCGCAATTTCAGTGACTGATGTTTAATCAATGCAAACTTGCATATACAGGCACCAAAAGAACGGTATTCATGTGTACGCAAATGCAAACACGCCTAGATTTCATACCGATAGCAGCACGTTGTATGCATATACCAATTCGCCTTTCAACAAAAGGACTACAATAAGGCACACCCGTACAATGTTCCTCCGGGAATAGGCCCAAGTAATGTACTTGATTACCTGCTGAAGCAAAATTCGTTTTCTTCATGCAACTCTCAAATTGATTCAAGAGCACAAAATCATGTCTTTTTATGACTGTTGGTCCGCCATGTTGGATGTATTCAAATTTGATTAGGCGTTTGTAATTAAGTTCGACGTTTAAGACCACCGCCGCGCTTATGCCGCGCTAACGTAGCGCTAAATTCGATTATATTCGACACGGCATATAAGCACGATGTCTGAAAGAGGCCTAACTGTGACCCATAAATTAGGCCTGCGTCAACGTCGAGCTTCTGCCGTGTCGAACTCAAATACTGACAAAACTGTCTATTAAATACGGCAGTAGCGCGACGTTTGACAACAACCTTTTTGATTAAGTTCGACTATAGCACCGCAGGCTCTAGCTCTGTTGTGATACACGGCAGTTACACGGCATGGATTTAACGTCGTGCTCTTGCCGCGTCGAATCAAATTGAATTCTAACCTGGGCTAAGGCGATTTTGGAATGCGGATGCGTTGTCAGATTGTCATCTTGTCCTAAATCGTGTGGACCGGTTTTAGAAAGTTTGGGGGATTCCTGACGTTCATGCACCCAGTGTCATGAAATCTGATTTTTTAAAATTTTGAAATGGACTCTAACCCTTACGCCTGACCTGCCTCTTGTTCTAATTCTGTCCACTAAGATATGCACAATCACAATCAATTAGTCTGTATTTCACGGAGTCGAAATTTCACACGATATACATTACACCGGCATTGCGTAACAGATCAATCAATCAATACTTTATTTCCACTCAATCAAATAACAATACATGGAAAATGGGTATAATTAGAATGAAGGGCGATTAAGTGGTGGGGGCCTCCAAAAAGCAGGGCTTGTCGAGTAGAGACCCCCATAATGTGCATAGCTTAAAGGATTAGATAAACAGACATGGTTAAATTGAATGCTATACACTAAGCAATAATGACTAAGTTACACAAGCAACAAGGACTAGGACAAAGACGAGGACGTACTGCACGGCAGTATAGGGTATTGTTCATAAAGATCAACCATGGAGGAAGGAATGGGATATGATAATAAGGTAAATAATATAAATGGACTGTATTCAATTAAGTCAAATCAACCGTTTTGATATTTTCCCAGTAAGATACACTTCAATTTTCGCTTAAATAAACGACGACTATTAACACATTTAGTGTCATTATCCAAAGAATTCCAGAACTTAGAACCTTGAAAACGAATTCCTTTTTGGGCAAATGAAGTACGTGTAAATGGGATATGAATGTCACTGGCATGTCTAGTATAATGTTGATGGACAGAAGTATTTATACAAAACATAGATTGGAAATAATTAGGTAGGCCTAATTCATGTTTAAAGAACTTATACATAAAAACTCCTCACTGGAGTAAATAAATATCATTCACTTTAAGAGTCTTATGTCTAATGGATAATGGATTTGAGTGGGCTCTACAGTCTACATGATCAATAATTCTCAATGCCCGTTTTTGTAAAATAAAAATTCTACTTACAAAATGTGTATTTCCCCAGGCTAGAGTACCATAGGTAATATGTGATAAAATCAAAGAATTGTAAATATTATGTAAAACCTCGGACGGAAAGACATATTTCAATTTACTGATAATGCCTATGTTTCTCGACATTAGTTTACTAAGGTAATTAATGTGTTGACTCCAAGATAGCTTGGCATCAATAAACAAACCTAAAAATGTAATACAGTCAGTTTGAGTAATCGATGAATTATCGAATAAAATATCTTGAGGAAGACAAGAAACTGTGTTGCTGAATAACATGAAACTAGTTTTATCAATATTAATAGACAACTTGTTAGCTTTAATCTAGTTTGAAACATGAGTGTGAGCTCCCGATTAACTGTATAAATAAGATTGTCTACGTTTTTTTATCAAAATCATTAATATAAATAGAAAACAACAAAGGAGCCAGTAAGGACCCCTGTGGTACTCCACACGTTAATTCTTTAAGGTTAGATTTCTTGTCGTCAATACAAACAAACTGTTGACGATTAGTAAGATAATTCCTGAACCACTCCAAGGCAATACCTCTCATTCCATAAAAATTCAGTTTCGATAAGAGAATTTCATGATCAACAGTATCAAATGCCTTGGAGAGGTCCAAGAAAATTCCCAGAGTATGGCAAGACTGGTCGCGTCCTGTGGTAATTTTGTCAATTAGTTGCAGGATAGCATGTGAGGTTGAGAGATTCTCTCTGAACCCATATTGAACATCAGATATAATATTGTTTTTCTTTAAAAACGTAGATGTGCGAGTATAAATAATACGTTCAAGAATACACTATGGAACACTTGTAAAGAACTGACCGATGGTCCAGTGACTCAATCAATTATTTGATGTATTGTCAAAAGTTTCTGACTGAATTTAAATTGTGGAACTTTGCAAACTCTATCGATTATTGTCCATCCTATGGGGTCAAAAAGATATACGATGACAAAGCTCTTTTCGGGCATATTACAGTAGTTATGCAATTAGCTGTTATGAGATTATTGAGCACATGACGCATACAAATATAGGTCAATTTGACAGGATGACAAAGTATTTTTCATGCGAACCAAGAAAAGAACCCCGCCCCTCCAGCCCCCCCCCCCCCCAAAAGAAAGAAAAACTAATCTTCACAAACTGAAGACGCCCATTCCACATGTACATGCACGCTATACATAACTTCTGCATGTATATAAAAGGAATGACCCTATATGCCCGCTCGTAAACTGTTTGTCACACCTTGCTAATTTTGGCACCGTGTAAAGGTAAGAGGGCTTTTTACATGAAAGGGGCTCCGAAGTATTTTTCTCAAGGTCATGTGTCCTGCACCTTTGACCGTTTAATTTGTCCTGGTTATTCACCAGGTATGAGAAGCGAATCTCAAGTGATAAAACAGTCCCGATTTCGATTTCTTCAACAACATTTTTCTATACAAAAGTGTGGCTCTAAATACAGAGGAAGTGCAGTATATTTGAGCCACATTTATGGGGCTAGTCCACACCGTCGTACTCATAAAACTTGGGGTCCTCAGAGCCAACTGAACGTTTAGATGCAAATCGTCCAAGGCCGTGTATAAAAAAAACCTGGCCCATTTTCAGTCGAAATTCTCAAGATGCTTCTTTAAATATATTACCGTGTACGAACAACGAATGGGTTGATTTGGTCCCGACTCCGAGTCCGCCAGAAATGACAAAAACGATCTCCGTTTTCCGCTCGAGCACAAGTGTGTGTATACAAAGACAACAGCAGTCTGTGTTTAAACGCTGAAATATTTTATACCCTTTTGCAAATTGTCCTATAACCCTCTAGACATTGCTGTCGCAAAATGGGCGGGGGGGGGGGGTAGTTTACAGATGTTGTAAAAACCAATAAAAACCCAGTTTATTCGGAAGATGACACACAATAAACTAATAAACCGCTGGACGTAAAGTTCACCAATAAATCGTCTGCCATGTACACGACACTAACTACAGTACAACTGAAAACGATGACCAATTAGTTTTCAACGTTTAGCGTCAAAGTATGAAATGCAACGCTACAGGGAAATAAAATGTCGAGTTGATGCAAAATAAGTAATAATAATCACCACAATCCACATTTTTCATAGCTTTTTTACATGTCAGCACATTGTTTTGCTGAAATGAAAAAAAATCTATACCTTCTGTCGGTAAGCAACCAGTGTTCCCATAAATGAGAGAGGGCGAAAGACTCTTTACCATTACATCATGTGAGAAACTACAATCTTCAGTTTGAATCGGAAAATTATTGATAGATAGAATTCTAACTGGGTTTTATATGAGTGTCGGATATCCAACGTTTCGCAGCAGATTACGTTAAGGGATGGCATTTGACAAAAAAAATAGTTCCTAATATTTAAGTACATTGTAGTAGGGCCTAAATCAACTGATTTGATTTTCCTGTCAAATTTAAATTTAAAGATTGGGATATTACAATTAGGGCCTACATTTATGTGTTTAAATATCTTTGCAAACGCGCTCCATCCTTTTTACACAGTAAGCATTACATTCTGCAAAGAATCATTCTGTTTCAATTGTCGGAGTTACACAGGATCAATGCATGTGTGGCTACGCCTTCGACTGCAGAATGCATCTTCAAAAAACAGATATGATTTCTTAGAATCGTTGGAAAAACATTCAAACATTTACAAAAACATGGTAGGCGAAGTATAGTTTAAACAAACCAGTAACCAAATTAATCCCAACGCCCGCATCAAAACAATCGATTTTCTGTCATCATATCATATTTTATTTTTAAAAGGCAGTTTGTTTTTCAAATGAAACTTTATACACTGTGTGAACGCAATCTAGACCGAGCTTTGAACGACAATCGAACTTTGGCTTGAAGTATTTATTGACATCTGTATTTAAACTCTCATTTAGCCTCTAGGGCCTATGCATGGTGTCTGCTTACCCCTTGAGTTGTACCCCTTCCACGTCAAGGCTCGTTAATTGCTGGGTCGATTTGCCGTTTTCCATCTTGGGTTATAAGAGAACTCGCCGATATCTCAGATTCAACTTCCAGACTACAATTCGTGCCACTGAGCGAAGCTTTCTGTCTTGCGCCACACACGAGCATAAACAACTGTCCACCAAGTGACAATACGTGACAATGCAACCTGCGGTGCAAGGAGGCGTTAACGTAGACTTGTAATCAAGTCGGTAATTGGCTGGGAGTAGTTCCCCCACTGCGCACCGGCGCGGCGTGGACAGATCCAGCTTAGTAGCATCACGGTAGCATACATCACAAAAATGCACGGATGTTATGCAAACATTGGGCACCCCCTGTAACACCCCCTCCCCCTCACTCTGCTGGGTACGCCGCTGGTCAAAGGCCAGCAAATGAACGCGATACAACGCCGTACACCGACACACACAATACGACTGTCTAGCGACTTGTCCTCAAGTCTAGCGTTCACGTGTTGAGTTGAACTGTACACGGCTGAACGTTTATTCAGTAAACGACCAAAAAGCAAGCAGGACTTTGCCTGTTGATCGTCGAAATCCAATGTTTCGATGGATGTCTATTATAGAGGCGCCAATTAAATTGACCCGCATTAAATTCGGGCCAAGCACTTAATGGTTACTGTGTACTTTTGGCACTAGGAGTGTCGGGTAATTGCGTATATCGAGATCTGTGGCTCGATAATTGTAATCAGAGCGGCTCTTGAACTTTATTCGATACATTGACAATTGAAACATCGATATTCGAAACATCGATATTCGACAAATTCATCTTAGGATGAGAGAAAGATGTTGCAACCACTTGAAGGCGTTCACCGTCAACATACCATGCTCGGACTCATGCAATAAATGATGGTGATTAGACTTTACCGGCGTTTCAAAGACATACACGAAGGTCAAAATTGTTTCTCTCCCTCTATTCTAGTTTTTAATGGACGCTCCTAAATCTGCTTCTGAATCGCGGGCGTGTAAAAAGTTTTCGCGATAAAACAATGCAAGGAAAAAAACACAAAGGTCTTGCATGGAACCATGGAGCTATTGATTGGAACCTCAATGCGCCGACACGGATTTAGGCTATACTGATAAAATGTCTCGGGGCATCTCCAATTAGACTTCAATCAGACCAAGACTGTTTGTTACGTTAAGATAAAGTTAGCCACAACAGGTGGTCACAGGTTGCTGTTAGGATCATTACAACAAAAGCCTATCCTTGAACCTAACACCATGCAGTCAGTCAATTAAAACAAGAATTTACTTTCCCTTTTCTGAGACGTGTGAACACCGTACCTCAATTTGAAATCAAAACTAGGAGCTAGACTTATATCCTGTCGCTCACCCTAAGTTCATTTGCGCAGTTTGAAACATCTCCAGGAAAATTTCATCATTCATGCACCAAGATTTTCATCGCAATAAAAAAAGGAACGGAACATTTCTAAGAAAATAAACAGTCAAAATTAAGAAGAAAACTGAAACAAATTCCGAAGATGCCTAAAAGAAATGAATCAAGTCTGCTGCACATTAAAATATTATAATTACTGTTTCCTTGTACGAACCAACCATCTTAAGACAAAAGCATCAACTCACTCATTCATTTTGTATATGATTATACAAATGTAATGACATACTTGAGCTTGAAATAAAGTAATCCCAGCGTATCATAGTGGGTGTGATCTTCCTGTGCCAAACAGCGCCATGTTGGTTCCTGTCATGCCTAGGGCCATGTTATTCCCTGGAGTTGTGTAGTTTTATTTGTGCCAATATTTGGCACATTTTAAATTAGAACTGTATCGCAAATGAGCGACGTTTACTATGGGCTGTGCGAGCGCGAGAAGGCACAAGTCACTAAGCGATGTTAAGCTATAGAGGGCGCTAGCGCGTTACTGAGTGAGGAAGCCATTCAGCGATCGGGAGTACGGAGTGCAGTGTGCGCTACTGTTGGAAATACCTACCCACCGGTCGTGGGTTTCCTAGACTCTGAAAATTAGTCCACTGAGGAGTAAGAAGACACTAATGGCTATTGGAAGTCATTTCAATCCATTTATTCTGCTTATTTGGCTGCCATCATCGGGCGCGGTTCTGGGGGGGGGGGGGCCTAGGGGGCTGTAGCCCCCAAACTTTTGTCTAGGCCCCCCCCCAAAAAGAAATCAATAAACAATGGCAGCAAGCAAATTTAAGAAGGTGACGTCACATGCAAACGGTCTCACCCTAAGAAATAGTCGTTGGAAGGGGGCATTTGTACACTAGTATATATTGTGCATGATTTTGTAGGATTTTATCAGCGCTCCCCATTGAAAATATGGTACAAACCCCCCCCCCCCCCCCCTACTGATTTTCGAGGCCTAAGTGTCTGGGAAAAAAACCCAGTCTACAGCACGCCTCCTTCCAAAATTTTTGGATCAACCCCTAGCTGCTAGCCCCCCAAAATAAAGGCTCTAGAACCGCGCCTGATGCTCATTTACTTTGAAACGCAAATTCACCAGTTGTATTATGTATGAAGTACATGTAGGCTATATCGACCGGAGGGGCGAAGCTAGGCTGATGATGAGGGCGGGACTTACTAGGACGTCCTAGCCAGACCATCTTCATAATTTACAAGTGAACAAAAAATTAACGGACACGATTTTAAAACAAATATACCAGACCGGTATCAACTGAACATTTATTCTTGCAACCAGCCTGTTGCAAATATAGGCCTGACACGAATGTGCAGTTTTGGATGTAATTAGCTTCGATTTGTGCTGAATTTGAAATTATCTCTGGCAAGTTTCACTAAAGAGAGAAATATTGCTATTAAAAATGTACAACCTATGCAGTTGAATTGAAATACTTGAAAGTTGCTTTCGTGGAGACACTGGTGATTTTGTGTACTTTTTGTGGTATAACATGAGTTCTTGATAATCGTGAGTTCAATCACCGGCGCAACGTCCATGCACAAAAGTTGAATAGTGATTAAAAAATATACAATCGCGATGCGCGCGCGCAGTGGCGATACAATCAAAGGCTTTAAATTGGAGTATTTACCGGTCCCCATATATTTAGGGGGGGGGGGGAGGGGCGGGAAACAGTCTAAGTTTAAATGCCAGCCGGGTAGCCTCCTTTCCGGTCGTCACTATAGGCATTCAAGAATCCCTGCGCGTCACGCAGAATGCCTTGCACAACACTCAAGCGTGAAGACTCGTAAGGATAGTGTCCTTTTGCTCTCAGACCGTCGATAACTCCCTGAGAAAGAACAGAACATGACAAGGTTTGGCTGAGTTTGCATTGGAACAGCTGCAGGAGCTTCGCTATGAATTTGAATAGGGTGCAGGGTGACGACACGTTTGCCGACCGACCATCCGTGCTGCTGGGAGGTAGCCAGCAAAATGGGGGAAGGAGGGGGATACTATCTGACTATGTGGGGCACCGTTCAAATTGGACGGTCTTCGACAAAATCAAACAGAAGTGGTGCTATATTCCTTGCACACATTTGCCAACAGACGCGCGATTTTGCCGACAAAACTTTTTTGCCGACAAAACCGATTGCAAACTCTTGTCACGCTGATCGCTGTTATGCACCGTCGTATATAAGGGCGCCTGTGACCTCAGTTAAATTCTCGAGCAGTTATTGGACACATTTTGTACACCTGGGTGACCTGGGTCACTACTTCCGGTGAGCTATAAAATGTACGCGCATCAGTCAAACATGATGACGAGTGCAGCCACATGCCTACCGTGTTGCCTTTGCAAAATGCGCCAGTGAGGTTAGTGACGGCCAGTGGCGTCACCAGACTTTTCAGTCTGGGGGGGCACAGGGGGCACCAGCATTTGATGGGGGCACTTAGGTGGATACGGATCGCCATCCTGGGGTCCCTTTGGAAAATTTTCGCATACGGAGGATGGGCTAGATGCAAAATGGTGCCACATTGGATGCTAAATTCGATCTGAAGATATCTCCAGAAATTGCTATTTTTGAGGTAATGATTTTAACAACGCGCAGAATATTTTTCCAACCCAAATCTCAGGGCGACGCCACTGGTGACGGCCTGTCGTGAAAATGACTGATTAAGAACAGAAAGAGAAACCCGACTAGAGCGGGATTTGAACCTATAATCTCCGGAATACCGTAATGCTATGTTACAAAATGAGCTATCCCCGGTCCACGTGGGCAGGTTCCCAATTATGTCATAGGGCGGTGGGTGCGAGCGAATTCGTTCGCTTCAGTTAAGGAGAATACACGAGAAAGTGTGGATTCGTAATTTAAGAATTCACGAGGCGCGAAGCGCCGAGTGAATTCGTAAAATAAGAATCCACACTTGCGAGTGTATTCTTCGACCTAAACCATTGCGTCAAAAGAAGTATTGGAAAGAATGTTGCAAACTGACGCCACTTTTTGCTTCATCATCTCAATGAAGGTCATTTGTTGCAAAAATGACGATAAGACGAGAATCTGGGACTGAGAAATGTTTCCAATTTTGTTAGGAAATACTTGAAATGACTCTCCATAGACTTTGTACACAAGCGCGGAAGTGGCGGCAGGTTGCAACATTTTTTCCTGGCGCCTTTAGCATGTGTATCGTACAACCATGTCATTTTGTTTGTGTAGGCTCCTTACGTCAAAATGGATAGTTCAGACGACGATTTCTTTCTGACTAAAAGTAGATTTTGCAGTGACGGCGGAGAATCTGACAGTGAAGATGCATTGGTAATTTTCGGAAAGCAAATCTTCACGCAGACGGTCCTATTCAGGCTCATTATGGAGAACAATTGTCCGACGTGTTCAAAGTGTGGATATTTGTAATTCCGAATCCACACTTTACTTAAGATTCGTCGTTCGGAATCCACACTTCGTGACCAGTGTAATGGATTCGTAGATCCGAATCCACACTTTAAACACTAGTGTGACGTCATAGCAATGGTTTGACATAACATAATCGTGAACTGCAGAACTTGACACTGAGGAATTAAATGTGTTACCAACTAAAAAAGCCCTCAGTGAAAAAAAGAACTCTTGTGATCTAACCTGATCAAAACCCGGCTCATAGGTGACATTATTGGGGACGAGTTGATGAAAAAAGCGTCTGCGTTGTATCGCCTCTTTGATACCCTCACCATACCACAAAGTATCCACAGATATCTATACAAACAATATAGAGACAATGTTTTTAAAAACAATTTAGCGATGAGTTGAAATAGGATTTAGATGTCTTTGAAATAAGCTTCCTGTACAGGGTGAGTAAAAAAAAACGTATCCCAAATGGCAGGACCAATTTTTGAATGAAGTTTTGCCAGTAGCACTTTTAAAAGCTAGGAAATGAAAGCCCAATCAATGAGCTTTCTCTTAGTACAAGAATCATTCACAACATCCATGTACTGTTCAAGTTAAGGCATTTTGAACACAAACACCGTTAAAACCAATTCATATGCATCCCTATGAGAATTGTTTTCGTTTTGCTAAAAGAACACGTACACAAGTTATCTGAATGATTCTTGAACAATGTACTAAAAGAAAGCGTAATGACTGGGCTTTCATATCCTAGTACTTTAGAAAGTGCGACAGGAAAAACTTGGCCCTGCCATTTGGAATGCTTTTAAAATTTTTTTTTTATAATAACTGTTAAGTGCAGCAACGAGAGCGAAGTAGACTGGTTCTCAGTCCTATCGGAGAGACCGGTCGTGTCTTAAACGAACTTCCAGAGCATGTTTTGCCATTCTTCGTACATGTAGTTTGAATTGTTGAAGACATGACAAATAGCTCTAGACTATCGCTTTTCTTCTGCACCAAAGTATACCGTTACTAAAATAATATCACTACTTACATGGTTTTGATTAGTTCAATGATCTTTAATCAATTCCATCTTTTTTATCAAATAAATTTCACCTTTTATTCTGAAGCATGTTTTAGTTAAAGGGAAGTGAAGTCCGAGAACAATTTCGTTAAATACAAACGCATGCGCATTATGGCCATTGACTATACTTGGTTGCAGAACAAGACTTAAAGACGGTTACCTGGGCCAACGCGTTTGGTATACGTGAACCCCCTGCTGCACCAACCACCAGTTTAACTTTCCCGTCTCGATCCACAACGATGGTGGGTGTCATAGAAGACATTGGCCGCTTCCCCGGCCGGATGAAATTGCTCGGTGACGGAGGAAAACCAAAGTAGTTGGGCTGACTGGGTTTGGAGAAGTCATCCATTTCGTTGTTGAAGATGATCCCTGTACGGTTACCGCGAACTTTGGAGCCCAAACTGAGCAAGAAAACAAAGGTCAGTGGGAGGGGTCAAAGATCATATGGAAAGGTCAAGTTGGTCGAGTGTGGGTTACATGTGGTCACTTCCTGCAGTTTTCTCGTTTGTACTATTTCCCTCAAAATGTTGCCTTCGATTTTAATAACAGTATTGCATGCTGACATCGATCTTTTCTTATGTGAATTTTTTTTGAATTTCAAAGGAACAACACAGAAGCACTAATTCAATAAAATCAGTGAACAACACAATTCAACCAATTATCGCCAAAGCTGGGAACTTTGTAAAGCTTTATGTAAGCCGTACTTACGATAGGTTGAGAGTGCTTGTCATTGCGACGGCATTGCCATCACCATCCACAACAGACAGATGAGATGTGCCGCTATCTGGCTGATTGTAGTACGCTTTGTAGTACGACGGACCGTGAGACTCGGTGTCGCTAATAGCGGCTCGTAAGGAGTCTGCGTAAAACTGTGACGTCATGTTGGCAACAAGCTGGGACACAGGAAACCAGATATTAAATTGAAAAGCTTATAAGGGTACAGACATGTAAATGACCCGAAATAGCTTACGCCGGCTAAATCACGATTCGCATGCCCTCAAATTGTCCGGTATTAGAGCATTTTGAGGGCCGTGAATTTGAGGATTTGTAAAAAAGAAGAGTGGAAGTCGCGCAGAGGACTGCGAGCTTGTATATTTGTGAAAGTTGGATGAAATTAGGCCCTAAAATGACTCTATGTTGCAATGGAGCGTAGGCGTCCATTTTCAAAGTGGCCATGGGCTTCAGGAGTGCTTTTAGGGGTGATCATCCTTGGATGGAATTTTCTCCCCAAAGTCATTAGTTAACCCCCCAAACCCAAAAATTAGATGGAAAATGAAAGATGATGAAATAACCTTTAATTTGATGTGTGTCTCAAACACCTTGGAAAGTTTTAATAATTTTGGGAAGGGCACGTAATTATCTCTGAGGTCTATGGCCGTCTATTTACTAGTCTGCAACCGTTACGTCATGGTCACAGGCATGTTAAAATCACAGTCGTGGATTAACAAGGCGGAAACAAGTCAGTCATCTTAAAATATGACTAGGCCTATACTACATAAAAGTAAACAAATAAATATTTCTTTAATATTCAGTTTAAAATTGTCATGTCTCTTGTATATTATTGTTTTTCAAGGCAACGAGCCACAAGTTTGGAGAGTTGAGTCCTTATAACCGCCTGCTGACTGAAAAAAAAGTTAGCGTTTGATACAGTGGCGCACCCAGGATTTGGCTTCTTCTTTTTTTAAGAAGCTTGATTTTTTTTTTCAAAAATGTTGTCCAAAAAGTTTTGGCCGCAGAAATTTTTTTATTGGGGGGGGGGGGGACGGACTATTTTGACCGTGGCGCCATTTATACCCCTATTGTACTCTTCGAAAATAGGCCACGGTCAAATCGTAGGACTAAAAGAAAAATGCCTCCCCCAAAAAAGTGGACAACCTCGGGGGGGGGGGGGTCAAGCCCCTACGATGGGCCTCCGCCCCTATTGCGCCACACGTTTGATATGGTCAAGTCGATCGAAACAAACATAACAAAGTTGTTAAAGGGTGTAAGAGAGCGGTAAATGTATTTTCTGGTGCAAGAAATGTATTTAGTCAAAACACTAGTGCTGGAGCAGTACATAATGAACTAAATACAGACAGACGTTTCTCTTTTATATTTCCCGATATCAGAGGGATAGCTTATAATTATGTACCTCACGGACTAACTCACTGACTGCCACTTGTGAGTTGAGCAGTGCTATCATATAGGATAACCCTGTAACACCAATGCATGGGCTATATCCGACCAATTGTGTACAGATGCATGCAAAGACTTCCAGGAAATAGCATTCTCCATAACTTTAATAGAATCTTTGCGGTCTTGGACCAGATTAGTAGCTTTGACTTGTTTGGTGATAATTTTGTTAACATATTTTATACCAAATCTTCTCACTTCTTTGACGTCCACGTAGTCTTCATCTCCAAGGAATGATCGGCCTGCATAGGCGAACTTGAAAGATTCAACCATTCGATGAGTAGTCAAGATCTCGGCTTCAGTGGTAGCTGTGCTCGAAGAAGTAATGTCATATCCTATAGGAATAAAAGTGGGTTATTATTACGATTTTTTTTTATTTTCGTTTAATTTTATTGGGCCACTGTTTTTTGGGTTTTTTTTGGGCAGGGAGAGGCTTGAAAACCATGTGCGCAAATTGTGCTCAACACCCACCTGTGTTTTAACGAAACTGAAAGTTCTGTAAAAAAAATCAACGTAGTGAGACACAAAACGGCACAAGACGAGATAAGATGAGAATTGACGAGACTTATATGGAAGCCGTAGGCCGTGTTTTCAGTGCTTGGGAACGGGCCGGTGAGGTTTGAAATTTGGACTCTACATGTATATGAAATACGGAATCATTGGTTGTATTGCGCATGCCCTAGAGAACATAAATACGAAAGTGACAGGTCACATGTAAGGTTTTCATTCCATATAAGGTAAATAGGAGTCCAAATTCCATATGACACCGACAGTCACACGTGACGAAGGAAGTGGATGCAGCCGCTTCCACAGGCGCATGTGTCTTTGGCGGTGTATAGCGTGAATTTAATACCTACGAAGTACGGACTCAGTAGTAGTATTGCGCATGCCTACGCGCTGTTAATTAGGAGAGTGCCAGTCAGGTATAGAGGGTTTAACCAATTATAGGGTAAAGAGTCTGATTTTCATCAGGAGTCCGCTTTTCATATGACACTGGTCG
Source organism: Patiria pectinifera (assembly GCA_029964075.1). Lineage (NCBI taxonomy): Eukaryota > Metazoa > Echinodermata > Asteroidea > Valvatida > Asterinidae > Patiria > Patiria pectinifera. The sequence goes on along the minus strand of CM057147.1, from coordinate 31,426,252 downwards.
TAGCCAAGGTAACCAACGAGGAACGGCCACACAAGAAATGGACAAAACAAAACTCACATAAACCTTAAACAAATTTGCCGAATATTAAGGCATGAAATTACCTATCAGAAAAATAAAACCGAGAAGATTTGAACGAGAATAAAAGAATGGGGACTCCGTCTACATATATAGACCATTATCATGTTGCGGCCATCTTGATTTTGTTCCCCATTCAAATCAACGTAATCAAAGCGAGGCTGGAATGAAATATAGTCTGGTTCCAAAACATTATCATTCAGTACTGTTATTGGATACAGGGAACATGACTGAAATGGTGGCAGCATGCTAAAGGTCTACAGTGACAACTGTTGTTACGTACCCTCCAGGATGTTCATGATGAGTGAATACACAGCACCGCTTGATGGCGGCGGGGGCGTGTACACCTTCAGATCACCGATCTCAATCATCAGAGGTGTCCTTCGTCGGACACTGTAGTCTTCCAGATCTTTCTTTGTGATAATACCACCTGTTTGAATCATCAGATTATTATAAAGAATAATTAATTTCAAATCTTTCGAGGTCAGACTGTGACGGGCTTCGTGTTTACAGGAACTGACACATAGGTTGCTCACAGTTTCATACCCGTTCATATTTCAGCTTGGTGGGCGTCCGTGATATCAATCTAAATTTATCCAACAACAGCATAGGAAACCAAAACAGAATATTTATTGAATATTTATTGATCTCGCGGGGTAGGCTGGTTCCCGCTCCACAATCAGTATACGGGCCGAGGAGGCCGGGCAGTCTGCTCGCAAAGCGGATTGTTTTTGCCCCCCAAAAGCCACCATTTTTTCAGAGGTTGCAGACGTCTAAAACAAAAAGGGAAAACGACTTTTAGAGTGGGAAAAAAACATAAATAGGTTAACATTTTGTTGACATTTGAGAAAAAAAATGGAAGAGTTGAAGAGCATACGGAATGCAACTTTAACGTAAGGTTTTAAAGTGTACAGCCTTATCCCTTCGGCAATTTTCTTGTTGTATAATATGAAACAAGAAAATTGCTAGTATATTATACTAGACCGCGTATTGAGGTGTCCGCATTCGACCTTCGGGCGAATAACGCAGTACGTCCAAAATGGCTTGCAAATATCAGCACCGACTTAAATAGTACATAAATTCCGCACCTCTGTCTGCAATATCGGCCACGATGTCATCAGTCAGTTCTCCCCTATAGTAGGCATTCTCTCCACCCTCGGCTAGTTTTTTGTAAGTCGCGGCCAGTTTGAGGTTGGTTATCATGTCACCTTCCTTTCGAATCTCACCCGCAGAGTCCACGAACAGTTCGCTGAAATTGAAAACCGCGAGCTTTTTGGTTAATAGCATGCATTTCTTCATTCCTTTTTTAATCATGCAGAAAATCAAGTTTTAAAACACTTTAAACACTTATTTGCATGTAAACATTGATAATCCTTATCTTGCCAAAATATCTGTCCAATAGGTTCCGATCGTCCGACGTCTATAAGTGCCACGTGACCATCCGATTTCCCCGTGATCGGCCGCCATTGTAGTGGGCAAGCGTTTGGTTATATCAACCAGGGCCAATTTCACGGCGCTGATAAGCAAAAAATTGCTAAGCACAAAACAGTCTGGCTTATAAAAGCAGGTTATCAGCCAGAATTTCATGTACATTGTACATTGCTCGTGATTAGTATTCAGCTGTTGTTTGCATAGCATGAAAATCACAATAGTGGAGTTTTGGCTTGTAACCTGCTTTAATAAACCAGACTTTTTTGTGCTAAGCAATTTGTTTGTGTGCTAAGCAGCGCCGTGAAATTGGGCCCAGTACTGAACTAGACATGGTAAGTCATATTTTCACGACGGTAAAAATAACCGCGAATTCTTTATCACGTGGCATAAAGGTCAGTGGTCACTACATATGCCGTGTACGGGTGTCATAATCGGTCTCCGCGTTTTTTTCACAGTTTTTGCCATCCATCGCAGCTTTACCAATACAATCTTTGCCTACTACAATGGCGACGCTAACTTTCTGGTACCCGGATGAAGACCGGGTAGTGAGAGAGCTCATAACAATTTGTCCAACCTCGTTTCCATGGGCACGATCTTGCTGCGCCATGTTGGTTCCCGTCATGGCCTACGCGATCTTAACCCCTGGAATTGTGACATTTAAAATGTGCCAATTATTTGGCTCATTTAAATTCGGACTGCAGTCTATGTATATAACGCGCGACGCAAATTTTTTTTGGGTAGAATCCATTCTTTCAAATATGAGATGTCGACGTCGCGTTATTTAGCAAGGATTTATATTAAATGTTACCTGTGTTGTCCCTTTACAACACAAGATACAGGTTTTTTTGCGAAAAACGAGGCTTCCAGACTCCATATCGTACAGGCAGGACATAACGCGCATTACGCTCTGAATAGCCGGTCAGCGTCGTTTGCGTGTTCGTCACGGCCAGGGGTTAGTGAAGGAACGCGCACGTTCCCATGGAGTCGAGGCTGCAATTTGTCAAGTAGTGTAATGGGCCTCCATACCTCAAGTTTGGATCTGCTCTGATGATACTCTCTCTAGCAGTGATGATACCAGCCAATGCTTTGCCTATAACATATCCTTCCTCTGCTAATCTGATTGCAGGTTGGAATAGATCCCTCCAGGGTAAGACACCGTAGCGTTGATGAGCGGTCCAGTAGCCAGCTAGTTCCCCGGGAACACCGATAGACAAACCACCTGAATTTTAGAGAAAAAAACAACCATACATTATTTTTGACAGGTGTATAGTGTGAAATGTAGACTCTATGAAATAAGGACTCATGAGTTGCATTGCGCAAGCCTAAGTGAAGATAATAACAAATGAGTGACAGGTCACGTGTGAAAGTTACAGTCCTTATAAGGTAAGACAGACCGAGGAGGCACCGCATTGGCTCCATGGGCGTGGCCTCGGGAGGGGGGGGGGGCTTAACTTTGTAGAAGGACCATTACTGTAATTAAAGTTGTCAGAAAACTTTCACCGGTGACCGACACCTAGAGATCAGAGAGGGGATGGGGCGCGGGAGGGAGCAGGGCTGGACATTATTTGACACAAGGTGGCGCTAATAATTGCGACCTCTTTTGTAGACATACTTTACACGATTTCCCAAAACGTGCGGGGGTATTGCGCCCCACACCTCATCTATCGACAACTCTGATTGGCTTAAACAATACTTCTGAATGAAACAAAATCATCTTACCTCAAATTTGAGACCATAACCGACTCATCACGAAACAAAAGCTATGTGTGACGCATTTAAAAAATCTCCTACTAACTAGGCTTCTAAAAATAAATTTCTTTGTTAATAAACATATAAGGTTATATAAAAGAATATCATTACCAAACGTAGACGCATCATCAGTCGCATTTTCATACATGTTTTCGGTGGCCGCAAGTGGCGCTCTTTCCCTCGCATCCAGTGCGTCTACGGTTCGAGTCCTGGCGTTGTAGTGTAACATGAAGAAACCTCCTCCGATGCCCGCACTCTGACAGCTGTGCAGACCGATGCAAAACATGGTGGCTATGGCGGAGTCGACGGCAGAACCTCCCATTAGCAACATATCTCTGAAAAAAAGTTACCAGTATCGCTTTTTAAACGTGGCTATGGGAAATGCCAGATTTGATGCAACATTAATAAATACCTAATTACCCAATCATATTGGTCGAGAGCTCGTCACGTGGCCGGTCTTAAACGGTTGATAAAACACCGGCTGGCTGGTCTTAAACACTTTTCCAGTGTCACATGAAATTTGGACTCCTATGAAATCTGGTTTACCTTTTATTGGTTGAACGTTTACAATCCTCGGTTAGGTATGCGCAATACTACCAGTGAGTCCGTATTTCATAGTCCTAAATAGATCTTTCTCCTAGGACGCCATCTTCGTAGGAATATTACAACTGCGTATTCAACGCCATCAGGTGCGCGTGCGCGCAGTTTCCACAATTTCTAAACGCGCGCGCATGTTGCTCAAACTTTCTTCGAAATACGGCGCTGCCGATACATCACGACAATTTGACGCACAAAATGCCAATGTTCGTGACAATGTGTTGGAAGCAATGTCATTTGAGAGAGACCTATTCACACAACACCGGTACAGCTGCGTTTTGCGCCACATAGTGCAGTACGCGCAACGACGCGCGCCAATCTCCATATAAGGAGTTGTTTACGACTACTCTTGAGAGGCACATACCATAACATAGCCATAGGGGTGTTAGAATAACATGAAGTAAACTTGTTGAACAAAATCATTGGAAATTTATAATTTTTGACTTGTTTTGACTGTTTGACCAATAAAGGTATTTATGAATGGGAATAAATATGTGCTTGATCGGTATTTAAACACTACGTTTAAGACCAGTTTGGGGTTTTAAACATAGCCAAGCACACATTTATTCCTTTAGTTGTGAGAATGGTCATCTTCGTTACCTGCTTTAAGAATCTTCACAGTCCTACGGGTGAAGTAACGTGGCAGGGGAGCACACAACATTGAGGATGGGGTTTATAGAATACCTGCATTGCTCTCCCTTTACCCTCTCCTTTATAATGTGGGCCTTTCTGGGGTACCGCTTTACAGAGACCGACTTGTGCGGTACCACTGTTCCCTTTGTGCAAGTTGCAAGGTACTTGCACAAAAGCCCAGACGCAACCGACGCCACCAACCACACACACACACGAGGCATGTGCTCTTTTTTGTACAGGGCAGGCTATTAAACTCACCGGCCAATCTCTGAGCATGCCCCAGCATCGGCGGCCACCGCAGCTTTGGCGTACTGGTACTCGCCAGTCGGCTGTGGCGGCGCTTCAGTTGGTCGCTGGGTGCCAGTGTCTTTGTAGTGATACAACAATCCCATGGTCAGGCCCACAGCCACAGCCACTATCAGCACCACGACGAAGGCTAACTGCCATCTCAGAACTGTGGATTTTCTAAGACAAAATAGGAATGAATTTCAGCCGCAGATATTATACAAATATTGACTGCTTCGAGTGGTGTAGTCAAACTAGCCACCCGAGGTGATCCACGAAGCATTGTATTTTTCCCGAGGCGAAACCGAAGGAAAAAGTTGCTCCATGGATCACCGAGGGAGGCTAGTTTTACTACACCACGAGATAAAACAGTTAATATTTGTTTTATAACACCTCTCCCACGGATTCTGCTTGATTTTAAAGATATAGTCCATCGATTTTGTGCATTTTGTTCGTATGAAGAAACAAAAGTGTTTAAAATCTAATGAAGGATACTGAACAACTAACCTGATGAAGTTTCAGCTCAGCTTCAGCTGTATATTCCGAGAAAAACAGCATTCTAGGATCTCAATTTCAAATCAAAAGTTGCTGAATCATGTTTTGAATTGTTTTGAATTGCAGCTATACACGATGTCGCGCACTGATCCGACGAATTATAGCAACCGCGCGCGCCTGTGCGTCGTGCCAATGCTTGCGCGCGCTGCGCCGAATAACACAACAAACTACTAATTTATATTTTCCTACGGTGCGTCTTAAGACGCACCGTTGGAAAGGCCTTCTTTCGTTGATTACTTCAAAATGACAGCTTGCCAGAGAGAATAATTTCACAGGGAGTTTAGTCCACTTACTATCTTTCAACCAAGTGTGTTTTTCAACAATAATACGCCAGTTACTTTTTCGGATGGCTGTAAATGATGGACTATAGCTTTAAGCGATAACTGATGAATTCAAACTTAATACAATACAAATTTACTTCTATTTGAATACGAAATTAGTTGAAATTTTAACTTGCACTTTTTCTAAACTACCCCTTCACGAAATGTTTAAACCCAGAGCTGTTTTTTTTTATCCCCCCCCCAGGCCGGATCCACGCCTGTTGCATGCTGTGCACGGCCAAAAGTACTATACCCATAGCAACCAAAGTACTATAAGCATTGTGTGCAAAATGCATACGGTGTGTGCATTGTGCGTTGCGCGCGCACGTTGCGCGTATTGTTCCCAAGCGCTAGCGCTACAGAGCTGGGTTCAAAGATTTCGTGAAGGGGTAGTTTGGAAAAGTGCAAGTTAATTTTCAACTAATTTAGTATTCAAATAGAAGTAAATATAATTGTACAGAATAAATTAATCAGATATCGCTTAAATTGAGCAGAATCTGTGGGAGAGGTGTTATATAGACTGCTTATCTCGTGGTGAAGTAAAACTAGCCTCCCTTGGTGATCCATGGAGCATTCTATTTTCCCTGGGCTTCGCCTCGGGATAAAAAGAATGCTTCATGGATCACCTTAGCCATTCGCCAAGGCTATCGTGGCTTAACTTGCCGGCATTAGACAAAGCGGCGAAGCCGCGAAGCGACTGGAGCGACTGGACTGGATTCGTGCGTGCTGACTTAATCTTTGCTCCAGTCGCTTCGTGCTTTCGCAGCTACGCCGCTCTAAGCCACGATGGCCTTGGCGAAAGGCTAAGATCACCTTGGGAGGCTAGTTTTACTACACCACTCGAAGCAGTCAATATTTGTATACCATAGTTCGGTTATAAAAGCAACTCGACCATGTTATATGGCCAAGTACTTACCCGGTTTAGTTGCTTTTATTGTCATTTTAAGGGTGTTTAGGTGCATTTTTGATTTTTGTATGCTAATGTAAATTTGCATATTAACGAGCAAAACTGTGATGTCATTCAGTTTCACATCTGCTTGAGCATAAAAAAGTCACTGGAATTTGTTGTAGTTACGTTTCTGTTTTCAATGGTTCAATGTTGTTTCATTATGACAGTAATTAGACAATGAGAAAACTGTATGACAAATGTTTTCAATAAGCAGAAGTTTGGTTTTACAATTTGAAGAGAAAAACCCTAATCCGAAGAGTGTGTTCCTAAAGTGACAACACATAAACAGCGCCCTCAGTTGTCAGGAAAACACTGAAACATTTTAATTGTTTTAAAAATGGGCACTTTGCAAATTTTGTTACCAAAATGGGATGTCTCATCCTTTTGCATACGTTTCAGAGGAATTGATTTTTGTTACAAATTGCTCCAGTGTAAAATTCATTTCATGGCCCTTTAAAATCGCTTCACTTGTATAATGAAGCATGGACGTGTGCATATTGCTGCACCGTACACAGACCTGTTATACGTGTAGTTCGTGTTGATGTGAAAATGATATTCGATGGAGTGTATATGTAATAAACATTACACCGCCCAGTTGAACTAACACTTCGTGGTTCGAGAATACAAATAAATAAATTGCTTTTCAAGACATGCAAGGCCACTGAATGGCCCCGTTCTAATTAGATTCAACAAATCGGGCTCAAACTGCAGTCTGGGTTTGACCTCAGCCCCGACGAGGTCAATTAGGTAAGAGTACCAGGGGCAAGTTCGATCAAGGACCAGTGGATTAACTAGTGGTTGGTTCTATCGTGAAGTACCCAGCTCATGCGCACTGAAGTTAAAGTGCACAGGACTCTAGGCGAACTATTGTTATATGTGAACGATTGTCAGAAAATGGCGATGGCCAAATTATATTCAACACTTGTTGTTTCTGTTTATTTACACAAATAATAGTGATTTTGAAGTTCAGGATATCTTACATAATCGCCATTGTTATTATAAATTGGTGACAAAAGTGACAGAATCGAAAAACAATTCAATGAGAATAAAATTTAGGGCTCACGGTTTCATTTTCCCGCCATTTTGTTGACAGTTGGTCCCCTCTGCACTATGCTATGGAAATTGCTTTTGATAACCAGCTTTCATAGGATGGAATATTTTGCGTCGGGTGATATAAATCAAATTAGGTTTTGCCATTTTAAACACTTTTTACTCAGTGTGTGACCTCCCGAGTGAAATTTGGAAAAAAGTTGGATTTTTTCCAACTTCCACTCGGGAGGTCACACACTGAGTATACAGTGTTTGAACGTCGGTGAAGGGCAAAACCTAATTTGATAACCAGCTTTATAAATCGTCGCGCGACCAACTGCGGTAGGCTGGTCGCGGTGTTTTTATGTGCAGCAATCATCGTCAATGGATCATGATTATTCATCAAGTCGATGTCTATTCATATAAAATGACGCCAAAACATTGCCATCCCTCATTCATGCATGTAGATTAATGCATTTCAAAGAACGGCTTTCGTCGAGCTGCCACAGTGGCCTGAGGCGCGGATCCGGGGGGTATTTGTAAACCATTTTGTAATATAGTGTTAATTATCGTCAAATTTAAACAGCGCCCCCATTGATTTTCGGAGGCAAAGTGTCCGGAGAAACACCCCACCCCCCCCTGCGAAAATTCCGGGATCCGCCCCTGCTGCAAAAAAAACCGCAGGCTGGTCCCGAATCGTTGACTAGACTAGTGGCAACCGTCGTCGACTAGCGTGCGTTCGGTCAGAGCATGCATGGAGGAAGATAGTCGAATTATGCTGAGCTATGGTCCTTGACTGAACTTGCTCCAGAATGTAGTGGCTATAGAGTTGCTTCACCCAACTACAGCAACTATAATTGGAACAGACCTAACAATGAGTTGGAAAAGCCCCAACTTTACAGTTGGAATAGCCCAAACTATACAGTTAGACCAGTCCTAACTATCAGGGGTGGATCATAAAGGGGAGGGTGATTGAGTCTAAGGTGTACGTGATGAAGGGATCGAGGACTTTGAATCTACGAAGCTTTCTTCTGCATTCCTATAGGCGATTTAGGAACTTTAGCATTCCATGTATTATTTTTTTGACCCCATGCATATTACTAGTATAGTCATCAGCGACTGAACGGGGTATTCAACCCCCAAACCCTCCCTCTAGATCCACTTATATTAGGATCAGGCCAACCATGGAATTAGTTCTTAGTTGGGACAATGTCATATAGTTTAGGCCTATCTGAGGCCTAATATCGTCTTACCGCTTGACATCAACCTCTTCCATGTCCAAACTTGCCACTCTCGAAGTTGATTTGCCGTTCTCCATCGTCGTCTGCCGCTGCCACTTTGTTGTTCAATGTATAATGTTCACTTCACTATGACTCTCGATGACGAAAAGATGACCTTGCGTGGGTGCGGGAAGGAATAAACCAATCATTCAGGAATGATGTCGGAGGTTCTTCTAGCCAAACCGACTGTTAAGCTCTCAGCCTTGGGTTCACTTGTCTTCAGTATGGCTCAGTTGCACTTGACGTCGTCGAGTCTTGAATGGGATTACTGTGCAGTGCACAATACACGATACGACCTTACAACTATTCTGTCGGTCCGGTACTTCTGTCTTAACTTATTCTTTATGATGAGACTTGCTGGTTTTGCCGAAGTCAATTGAGCCTGATAGGCCGTCTGATAAGGTTTGTGCACAAAACCCCGGCGCTAGGGGTTTTGTGTTGAATTATTAGTGTGTGACTTTTACGGCAATGTGTCAGCATGGAGCTATGTGTGGATATCTTCCAAAAATGACCCTGATCGATAACCTTCCTTCTGTAGCTAGACGTTGTTATGGTTTGACTATGCGATAACCCGTCACAGAGATAACCCGCCTACGCGAGAGGGCGCTATCACGACCAACCAATATCACGCACCCTGTCGGAACAGGTTGCGGAACAGGTTGTTACCCAGAATGCCATCCCCACTTCCTTCACAAGATTCTGTGAAGCTCATCAGCGTGTCCCAGCGCCCTGTTTGCAGGGCGGGGGTACGAGCGAATAACAACGGTGCATTCTTTGGTGGGACATGTACTTCGCTGGTTCAAAGTTGGTTTTGAAGTTGGGCCTTAGTCAATTTGATTTTCCTATTATCCTAAGATACCATCGTAATATGCCATAAGAATTAAAATGGGATATTCGGTATGATACCTTCATGTCTTTTCGTCAATCAAAGTTGGTTTTGAAGTTAGGCCCTAGTCTATTTGATTTTCCTATTTTTTTTCAACTTGGTTTCTTTTAATTAAATGAGATACAATTCTTGAAACTAGTCTTAGCATTTTGTATATAATATTACCTCGATATCAGTAGTTCATATATATGAATGTTTTCTTCAAGGACTACGTGGTATCTCCTAGATACCACCGTAAATGTGCCATACGAATTTCCTAGACTCTTAAAACAGTTTACTCGTGAGTATGCAGACACTAATGGCTATTGGAAGTCATTCCAATCCATTTATTCTGCTTATTTTGCTGTCATACATGCTAGAGAAGGGTAATGCTCCACTTTGAGACGCAAGTTCACCAGTTGAATAATGAAGTAAATCAATCGGAGGGGCGGAGCTATAGACTGATAGTGAGGGCGGGACATACTAGGACATCCTAGGTAGAACTTCCCGAAGGCAGAAAGTGAACAACTGCAAAATGGACAAATTGTTGAAACAAATATGGTGTGGTCTGTATCTTCCAATATATGACGTCCTGATGGGCGGGTCCAGGCTGCTCATGTGGGCGGGACATCCTAGGACATCCTAGGTAGACCTTCCTCAAGGCAGAAAGTTTACAAGTAAACAAATAGACACAATTTTGAAACAAATATACCAGACCGGTATCAACTGAACATTTATTGATTCCCAATCTTGCTTGGTATAAGCATAATTCCGTACACCACTACACTTGGCTAAGGAATTGAACATTCTGGTTTGTGCTGAAGTTACAAATCACCAATTATCCGTGTTCTGATGAGTTTATAATTACCGTTCTCATGGTTATTTGTTTCTTTTACCCTGCTTTGATGGAAATAAATATTATTGAATTAAAGTTGCACTTTGAAACATGTATTGTATGAGTCAGTGACATCCTGTCTGAATATTTTTTTGTGCTGTACAATTTATCAAGGTGAACATATTTTACATAGCTGTGTAATCAGTGCAATAATCATAGTCTTAAATAATTAAAAATATTTCTTAAAATATATATCAATCATTGATGGATCCAGACATATATTACCGGTATTGTTTACTAAAGAAACTAAATAAACCAAACTTTCTTTACTTGATTTTTTTCACATATTATTCGAATAAGAAACGTATTTCGAGTTTTTTAATTTATTCATTCGTTATTTTTCAGTACAGAATCTGGATCAATCATTGATGTTTTTGAACAAGTTTGTGCCATGTAAGGTGCAATACACAAGTATCTCTACTCACATAGTCAATTTGTAGAACCATTAAGTTTACCACACTCTAAGACAATATATTTTCAGACACTGAGAACATGACTAAATATCTGGCTGATTGGATTCACTATCTAATGCAGAATTACTTTAAAAAAATTGCAGATTTCTCAGAGAGCGAAGTTACAATGATTTACAAAACATTTTACGTATGCCCATCCCACCGATACTAAAACATTAACGCTTTAATTCTATTAGGTCTGCGCGTACCAATGACTTCATCTAATATAGCCTCTTTGTTATTTACCAGCATGGAACCAACATCGTTACACACACTAACTTGACTAACACAATGCAATGCTTTATTTCCAACATAGTTTCATTCACTAATTTTAACAACACTGTACCACTTACAAATGTCACCCTTCTAAGCTTCCCTAAATAATTTTAGCAGCATTTACCAAATGTTTTTGCAACATAGCTCAAAATATATATTACCAACAAAGTACAGATTATTTTATCCAACATAGCTGCAGAGACAACATCAAAAACATTGATAAGATATAGTTCTACAACAGATTTGTATTAATTTAAGCATCTTTCATAATCTTCTGTACATATCAATGAAATGTGTTTTACTTTTTCAATGGTTCTCAAAAATAGTTGCAAATTATTGAAAAACGTGTGTAATTAAACTCTTTCATATCCTTATATACCCATTAATTACAGTCAGTGATGGATCACACGTGTATTATCATACATCCACTAAAAGTAACATTTCTTTTAAAACTTTTATATATTCTAAAAAAAATGAAATGAAAAGGGTACTTTTCGAGTTTGATTTTACAAACAACTAATGAATTTAAATTGTTCTGTATTACGTCTGAAGAACCAGAAATTATTGCCCTTAATTTTATCTACAAGTATATATAATATTAGGTGGAACACTACATGTTCACGATTTGAAAAAAAAAAATTTCAATAAATCAACATTTGATTTGCTCCAATACCACAAAACGTCTTGACATTAAACGTTTAACTACAGAATCATCATCATCATCATCATCACGTCGTCCACAAAATGCTAAAAAGGAGAATCATGCAATTCACGTCAAAATAAAATTCACAAGATTTGTTTTTCTTACTTTTTCTAAAATTCCTTTTCTGACCTTCTTACAGGCCTACCACGTTTTTCGTTAGTTCAACTCAACAACATAGGTGATTTGACAATTTGATCGTAATAACTCTAAAATAATTAAAAGTTATGTACACAACATTTTTATCGATTCATATTTGCCTTGCATGTAGATATTTGTCAACACTTTCTAAAAGCAATTTCTTAAGAAATGTCTTTTTGGAAAAGTAACTATAAATTAAGTTTAAGAAAAGCAAACTATTTAATTGTATCCTACCCAAGACTACAGTCTTTTGGACATACATGTGCATGTAATTATACAAGAAGTGCCATGCTATGCACCCTTATGATACAATGTAACGGAACAGAAAAAACCTTTCTGTTCAAAATGTTGCAAAAGCAACTTGCACCAATTCGGGCGATTCACAATGCAGTGCGCCACCAAGAGTTTGCCATGGAGAGTTAATTTTTCACAGTGCATTGTGGGAGATGGTCGACAAATTCGCAGAGCGGGACATTTGAAATTGTTAGGTTTTTTTCCGGTCAGTGGTTTCGTAAGCGTATGATTCGAGGATCTGTTTGCCCATTTCTCTTCTTGTTATCAATTTGGTGTTTTTTGTAAGGCGGCAGAACACTATGCCCCATTAGCTCAAGTTGTCTACTGACACTCATCCAAATGGGCCATGTTTTGTCGACCGTAAACTTGAAAAAATGGACTCTCTGTGGCAAACTCTTGGTGGCGCACTGCATTGTGAATCGCCCGAATTGCTTTGTTAACACAACTTTATACTAGTACAACAGTTTTATTTTTTATTTATTACTTCTGGTACTGAAACCAAGGATTCCCCAAATAGCGCCCTGGGCACTGTAAGCTCGAAAGCCCGAAGAAACCAGTAGAGAGAAGACAATGAGAAGAAATTACAATTTTAGAGGTAGAAGGAAAAGCCCAGAAGAATATTCTGGGGAAAACCCACGGAATCAGGCAGGGACTGAAAACCCAATCCACATATTGGCCCGGCCGAGATCTGAACCCGGGTCACAGCGGTGGAAGGCGAGGAAAGTACCGCTACGCCAACCTGACTCCTACCTTATCATGTAGAGACATCCCTTATATTTGTAGTGAGTATGACAAATACACTTAAATGTATGATGGCCTGAGTAATTAGACTTGCTTTTGTTTGTGGGGCCGGGTATGAATGTGAGTATTTGAACCAAAAGAAAGAGGGAAATGGTTAGAATTAAAAGGAAAAGGCAACAAAGGAGGTGATAAACCCCAAGAGGGTTTGCCAGGATTTCCTGAAACAAATGACAATTGCGGAAAGAAAATGAAAAGATTAATAGTTGCCTTGTTGGATGGTAAGACCCAATGCTTCAACAGTACGCTTCCTTTCTCCTCCCCGTTAAGGCGAACTGGGGGGTTCTTTTTCATAGAAATTCATTAAAAATAATTTGAACCCCCTCCCCCCTGCTCTGACACGCAAAACAAATTACACTGGCAATAATGTCCACCTGTGTACAAAATACGGACAGAGCCAGCTTGGTTAGGGGGCATTTAACTTTATGTAATACGGTGTTGACAATTGTCGGATTAAACAGCGCCCAAATTAAAAGAGTAGGTATTAGTGGGGGATTCCAGACATTGCCATAGGTCTGGGGGTAGTACAGGGCCAATGGGGAGAAGCCAGGGTATCAGACTTTACCCCCTCCCCCGTCTCTGCCCCTCCCATTGTCCCCCTCCCTTTCCAATGATCCCCGCCCCCAAATAGATCCCTCCCCCAATATATCTGTCTCCCTCCCCAAATATATCTCCCCCTCTAGCTCCCCAAATATATCTCTTTTCTCTCTGAGTTGTTATATTATAAGTGGGGGGCAGGTACCAGACTTTACCCCTCCCCACCCCTATGATCCCCCTCCTCCACCCCCTCCCCATCCCCACCACTCCCACCCCACCCCTTTTTCTTCCCAAATATATCTCCCTCTCAATATCTCAGTCTCGAAATCAGACCAGACTCTTCATATTTACAGTCACCCTCTTGGAGATCTCAACACAGACTCACAGCGACTGGTGCGCCCTCTATCAATACTTACAAATAAATAAACAAACAGCGTTTTCTTAGGTTTACAAAACAAAGTTTTAACTTTATTAAAACACATGTAACTTTAACAAAATATAATTTATAAACCAGAGAAACTTATTACAGTTAGAGAGGAAGCAAGCTTCCCTTTGCTAATAATACTGATGACATCATTCTCATCGATGAAACTTATTACAGTTAGAGAGGAAGCAAGCTTCCCTTTGCTAATAATACTGATGACATCATTCTCATCGATGAAACTTATTACAGTTAGAGAGGAAGCAAGCTTCCCTTTGCTAATAATACTGATGACATCATTCTCATCGATGAAACTTATTACAGTTAGAGAGGAAGCAAGCTTCCCTTTGCTAATAATACTGATGACATCATTCTTATCGATGAAACTTATTACAGTTAGAGGAAGCAAGCTTCCCCATTGCTAATAATACTGATGACATCATTCTTATCGATGAAACTTATTACAGTTAGAGAGGAAGCAAGCTTCCCTTTGCTAATAATACTGATGACATCATTCTTATCGATGAAACTTATTACAGTTAGAGAGGAAGCAAGCTTCCCTTTGCTAATAATACTGATGACATCATTCTCATCGATGAAACTTATTACAGTTAGAGAAGCAAGCTTCCCTTTGCTAATAATACTGATGACATCATTCTCATCGATGAAACTTATTACAGTTAGAGGAGAAGTATGAGTAAGCGTTTTGGTCAATTTTTATATCATAATAGATATATCAAAATGGTACACTTTTAAGTTACTTTATAAGAAATATCTCGAGGTTTTTACACTTAAAAAATGGTATTAGCGGTACTTGAAAAAATCTTGCTTGTGCGATAAACCCGACGCAAAGTTATAAAGCAGCATATCCTCTTTTTCACAGGTTGCGATGGGGGTCATCATCTGAAAATATTACAAGTGGAAAAAAGCATTTACACTCAATGTTTGATCAAAACATCACACACACTAATGGGTGGCTAGACTTTTAGTGATTGTGTAGTATAGGTTGTTTTTTTAGAGAACAAAATCAATATGAAAACCTACATTATTGCCAGTCTTTAATGTTAAAAACAATTTACCTTTTGGCTGGTGACTGCACGTTGGGCGTAGACGTCTGTACCGATCGACATATCATGTTGAAATGACGCTGATATACTGAATTGCACAACAGACAGAAATAGGCCTACTGAATTGCGAAAGATTTTTCTGGAAATTTCTAAAGCTAAATTTAGTGACAGGCTATTCAACCCGAAGAATAGGCTGTTCACGGTCGGTTACCATGCATATTTCAGTGCACAGTCATGATCGAACTAGAACGGGGTCGCAAGTCTTTTGTGTGATGTGACTGTGTCATGTATGGAGCGCCGATGGTATGGGTAGTATAAAATGAGCAAAAAGGTATGAAGCGCCAAAATGTCAATATCTCTCTCACAAGCCGGTGAGTCTGATTGCTTATAAATCCAAAAGTCTGACCTCTTAAAAAAAATTAAAAAAAATTATATTGATATATATAAATGATGGATATGATTAGACCAATCGTTAAGGGATTTTCTAGATGGAATAAAGCCACGCTGCGCGATTACGTCCAGCGATATAATGTACCGTACAATCAAAATGTTGCTCTTACGCGTAAAGTCTACATCAACGGGATAAAAAAATACGAAGCTCAATTTAGAAACTTGAGGAAAAAGAAGCTACATGAGCTCAAACAGATTGTAGACAATTATGATCTAGAATATAACCCGTCGGGTTATAAAGGTCGATTGTTGAAAAAAGATTTAATCTCGGCGATTCAAAACTCTAGGCAACCCGAAGATTTTCAAGAGGCTAAGTTCAGAGCGACGAGAAGATTTAGAAACAACTTTAGAAACTGGGAACTGATTCCTAGACTTTTTAACGACGATTTAGTCAGATTTTTTGATACGCACAAAGATCAAATTGTAAATAAAATCAAGTCAGAATTGAGAGAGCTAAGAGGTTTAAAAATGGAGCTCACAATCAAAATAAAATACGAAAAAACCAAACCGGATGGTACGATCGAAACGATCGAAGCTATACATTTTACCGATCAGAGAGTCGTTTTAAATCAAAGTCAAATAAAACAGGTTTTAAAAGAAGACATCGACCAGCTATTTAAAAAGGATGAAAGGTATACGAATCAAGGATCGGGTTGGGTTTTAAAAAAGATAATGGCGTTGTATATCAACATCAACAGGTTTAACCCCGTGAGGGGTAGTTCTTATATTGACCTACCAAAATATATCAAACAGAAAACGGCGATGATTAACATTAAAAACAAAGACGACGAGTGTTTGAGATGGTGTTTGAGAGCCGCTCTTGGGTTGTATACGGATAAAGTAAAAATAACATAAAAACGATCCTAAATATAAAATTCATAAAGAAGAACCTGTTGTATACACCAAAGACGACGGACTCAAATTTAAAGGCGTAGACTTTCCAACACCGATCGACCAGATACCAAAGATTGAAAGACAAAATAATTTAACGATAAACGTATACGGTTATGAGGAGGAAATATATCCGTTATACGTGTCTAAAAACTATAAACCAGAGTCACGACCTATCGATCTGTTTTGTTTTCTGACGGCGACAAGCATCACTACTGCTGGATAAATAATTTTTCGAGATTGATTCACAACGTTACAAAACATAAAAGTAAGAAATATTTTTGTCGAAGGTGTCTGTGTCATTATAGAACGCAAGTAAAATTAGATAGACACATGACCGATTGTAACGGTATAGATACACATCCGTCAAAGATTGTATTTCCTACCGCTAAGCGAAAATATGTAAATAACGAGTGGATAGTCGACGAAAACGATGTGCCAATATTAGAATTTAAAAACTACAGGTTTAAACAAAAAGCACCGTTTGTAGTTTACGCCGACTTTGAATCGATATTAGAAAAACTCGGACGATAAAAGGACAACACAAAAGACAAACATTCACAAAGCAAGCGGTTATTCGCTAGTTGTCGTCCGATGCGACGGCACCAATGTGTATCAAGAGACTTATAGAGGTAAAGATACCGCATCAAAGTTTGTCCATAAAATGTTAAAAATACAAAGCGACATAAATTGCATATTTAAAAACCCCAACCCATGAAATTTAACGAGCGAGCTAAAGAACATCATGATAAAACAAACACGTGTTGGATTTGCGAGAAACCAATTTATCCCAATTACTCGAGCAACTGTCAGTGCCAGAAACCCAAAAAACCAAAAACAGAAAAACAAATAAAAGAACATCAGTACGAAAACAAAATGGATTTACCGAGTCTAAATGTCTCGAATGCAAAAGAAAATCAACAAATTTAGAAAGGTGAGAGATCACTGCCACGTCACGGGTAGATATAGAGGTGCCGCGCACGCCTACTGCAATCTAAAATTACAAGTTAAACCAGGTTTTACCCCCATACCGGTCGTCTTTCACAATTTGCAAAATTACGACGCTCACTTGATCATGCAGAGTATTTCAGAGTACGATGACAAAGAGGAAATACAAGTTATCGCTAGAAATTCGGAAAAGTATATTTTGTTTTCGATCGGAAATATGCGATTTATAGACTCGTTTAATTTTATGGCGTCTTCGTTGGATAGATTATCTAAAGCTTGTCCGAGAGAGTCGTTTAAACTACTCAGAGAACATTTTAATCGTCAAAACATCGACTCGTTGTTACAAAAGGAGTTTATCCGTATGAATACATGGACTCGTTTGACAGATTTCAAGAGACAAGCCTACCCCATCGAACAATTTTACAGCAGCCTAAAAGACGAAAATATATCGCGAGAGGACTACGACAGAGCTAAACTGACGTGGAACGAGTTTAAAGTTAAAAACATGGGGGAATATCACGATTTGTACGTCACTACCGATACGTTATTACTGGCTTGCGTATTTGAAAACTTTAGGCAAACGTGTATTACAAACTACGCGTTAGATCCTGCTAATTACTACACAGCACCAGGATTGTCGTGGGATGCCTTGTTAAAACACTCGGAAGTTAAACTCGAACTATTGCAAGACGTAGACAAACATTTATTTTTTGAAAAGGCAAAAAGAGGTGGTATCTCGAGCGTGGGTGGTATGAGATACTACAAAGCCAACAACAAATACCTACCCGACCATAATCCAAACGAGCCGTCGAGTTACATCACCTACCTCGATGCAAACAATCTGTACGGCTGGGCCATGAGTCAATACCTGCCGTACAAAGACTTTAAATGGGCGTCTACAAAAACATTTACCGAGTCCAAGATATTATCTCTCAGGAAAACGTCAAACACCGGTTACTGCTTCGAAGTAGACCTCGATTACCCGGACAATCTCCACGACCTGCACACCTGGAATAAAGCCACGCTGCGCGATTACGTCCAGCGATATAATGTACCGTACAATCAAAATGTTGCTCTTACGCGTAAAGTCTACATCAACGGGATAAAAAAATACGAAGCTCAATTTAGAAACTTGAGGAAAAAGAAGCTACATGAGCTCAAACAGATTGTAGACAATTATGATCTAGAATATAACCCGTCGGGTTATAAAGGTCGATTGTTGAAAAAAGATTTAATCTCGGCGATTCAAAACTCTAGGCAACCCGAAGATTTTCAAGAGGCTAAGTTCAGAGCGACGAGAAGATTTAGAAACAACTTTAGAAACTGGGAACTGATTCCTAGACTTTTTAACGACGATTTAGTCAGATTTTTTGATACGCACAAAGATCAAATTGTAAATAAAATCAAGTCAGAATTGAGAGAGCTAAGAGGTTTAAAAATGGAGCTCACAATCAAAATAAAATACGAAAAAACCAAACCGGATGGTACGATCGAAACGATCGAAGCTATACATTTTACCGATCAGAGAGTCGTTTTAAATCAAAGTCAAATAAAACAGGTTTTAAAAGAAGACATCGACCAGCTATTTAAAAAGGATGAAAGGTATACGAATCAAGGATCGGGTTGGGTTTTAAAAAAGATAATGGCGTTGTATATCAACATCAACAGGTTTAACCCCGTGAGGGGTAGTTCTTATATTGACCTACCAAAATATATCAAACAGAAAACGGCGATGATTAACATTAAAAACAAAGACGACGAGTGTTTGAGATGGTGTTTGAGAGCCGCTCTTGGGTTGTATACGGATAAAGTAAAAATAACATAAAAACGATCCTAAATATAAAATTCATAAAGAAGAACCTGTTGTATACACCAAAGACGACGGACTCAAATTTAAAGGCGTAGACTTTCCAACACCGATCGACCAGATACCAAAGATTGAAAGACAAAATAATTTAACGATAAACGTATACGGTTATGAGGAGGAAATATATCCGTTATACGTGTCTAAAAACTATAAACCAGAGTCACGACCTATCGATCTGTTTTTGTTTTCTGACGGCGACAAGCATCACTACTGCTGGATAAATAATTTTTCGAGATTGATTCACAACGTTACAAAACATAAAAGTAAGAAATATTTTTGTCGAAGGTGTCTGTGTCATTATAGAACGCAAGTAAAATTAGATAGACACATGACCGATTGTAACGGTATAGATACACATCCGTCAAAGATTGTATTTCCTACCGCTAAGCGAAAATATGTAAATAACGAGTGGATAGTCGACGAAAACGATGTGCCAATATTAGAATTTAAAAACTACAGGTTTAAACAAAAAGCACCGTTTGTAGTTTACGCCGACTTTGAATCGATATTAGAAAACAACTCGGACGATAAAAAGGACAACACACAAAAGACAAACATTCACAAAGCAAGCGGTTATTCGCTAGTTGTCGTCCGATGCGACGGCACCAATGTGTATCAAGAGACTTATAGAGGTAAAGATACCGCATCAAAGTTTGTCCATAAAATGTTAAAAATACAAAGCGACATAAATTGCATATTTAAAAAACCCCAACCCATGAAATTTAACGAGCGAGCTAAAGAACATCATGATAAAACAAACACGTGTTGGATTTGCGAGAAACCAATTTATCCCAATTACTCGAGCAACTGTCAGTGCCAGAAACCCAAAAAACCAAAAACAGAAAAACAAATAAAAGAACATCAGTACGAAAACAAAAATGGATTTACCGAGTCTAAATGTCTCGAATGCAAAAAGAAAATCAACAAATTTAGAAAGGTGAGAGATCACTGCCACGTCACGGGTAGATATAGAGGTGCCGCGCACGCCTACTGCAATCTAAAATTACAAGTTAAACCAGGTTTTACCCCCATACCGGTCGTCTTTCACAATTTGCAAAATTACGACGCTCACTTGATCATGCAGAGTATTTCAGAGTACGATGACAAAAAGGAAATACAAGTTATCGCTAGAAATTCGGAAAAGTATATTTTGTTTTCGATCGGAAATATGCGATTTATAGACTCGTTTAATTTTATGGCGTCTTCGTTGGATAGATTATCTAAAGCTTGTCCGAGAGAGTCGTTTAAACTACTCAGAGAACATTTTAATCGTCAAAACATCGACTCGTTGTTACAAAAAGGAGTTTATCCGTATGAATACATGGACTCGTTTGACAGATTTCAAGAGACAAGCCTACCCCCCATCGAACAATTTTACAGCAGCCTAAAAGACGAAAATATATCGCGAGAGGACTACGACAGAGCTAAACTGACGTGGAACGAGTTTAAAGTTAAAAACATGGGGGAATATCACGATTTGTACGTCACTACCGATACGTTATTACTGGCTTGCGTATTTGAAAACTTTAGGCAAACGTGTATTACAAACTACGCGTTAGATCCTGCTAATTACTACACAGCACCAGGATTGTCGTGGGATGCCTTGTTAAAACACTCGGAAGTTAAACTCGAACTATTGCAAGACGTAGACAAACATTTATTTTTGAAAAGGCAAAAAGAGGTGGTATCTCGAGCGTGGGTGGTATGAGATACTACAAAGCCAACAACAAATACCTACCCGACCATAATCCAAACGAGCCGTCGAGTTACATCACCTACCTCGATGCAAACAATCTGTACGGCTGGGCCATGAGTCAATACCTGCCGTACAAAGACTTTAAATGGGCGTCTACAAAAACATTTACCGAGTCCAAGATATTATCTCTCAGGAAAACGTCAAACACCGGTTACTGCTTCGAAGTAGACCTCGATTACCCGGACAATCTCCACGACCTGCACAACGATTACCCCCTAGCGCCAGAAAACATCGTCATACCAAAAGAATGGATGTCTGATTATCAAAACGAGTTATTGGATACCGAACCTAGTAGCAACGTGCAAAAACTAACGTGTACCCTTAATCCTAAACAAAAATATGTTTTGCACTACGTCACGTTGCAGTTGTATCTCAAACTCGGCTTGAAACTTAAAAAGGTGCATCGAGTGCTGCAATTTAAACAAGCGCCTTGGATGGCATCTTACATCGACAAAAACACGCAACTCCGAACAAAAGCGACCTCTGATTTTGAGAAAGACTTTTTTAAACTGATGAACAACAGCGTGTTTGGTAAGACGATGGAAAACGTCAGAAACCGAATTGACGGTTACCTACTCAGAGACAGTAACGATGACGATCGAGATAAATACCAAAAAATTATACAGAAACCGAGCTACAAAACGACGACGTCATTTTCAGAATGCAAATTGTCATTTGTCGAAAAGTACAAGACTAAAACCGTGTTAAACAAACCAATCTATTGCGGAGTGAGTATCTTGGATCTATCTAAGACGCTGATGTACGATTTTTATTACAACCATTTGAAAGACAAGTACAAAGAGAAAATCAGGTTGATGTACACAGATACTGACAGTTTGGTACTCGTGGTGCACACGGACGACGTATACAAAGATATGCAGCAAAACGGACAACAATACGACCTTACAAATTATCCGACGGATCATCCTTTGTACGATCCAACCAATAAGAAAGTGATCGGTAAATTTAAAGACGAGTTTGGAGGTAAAACAATCAAAGAAGTCGTTTGTATAAGACCTAAAATGTACTCGATTTTAACCGCTGACATCAACTTGAAAAAAGCCAAGGGAGTCACAAAATCGGTCACCTCTAAGAAATTAAAACACCGACACTATTACGACTGCATCTTAAACAAGAAATCTCATTACGAAACCATGACTCACATTAGATCGGAAAATCACATCCTTTACACCGTATCTCAAAATAAACTATCGTTGAGTCCGTTGGACACAAAGAGGTACATTTTACCGGATGGAATACACACGCTCGCTTATGGTCACCGTAATCTAGATATTAATTAGGCGGTAATTGCGTGTCCTCAGGTACGACTTGAAGCTCTTGTCTCACAAAACTCCTTTTTGGGCCGTCTTGCAGGTAATAAAGAGTAGGACCCGTCGTGACTTTTTTACCTTCAATCATTTTAAATTGACTCGTTCTTTTTTCCACGTTGAAGATGTCTACACTCCAAATGGGATCCGTGGCTCTTTTCGCAGTCCCACCCTCTTGCTCACCCGGGTAATATAAATATCTAACCATAGCGTCTTGCGGTAATTGTTGCTCTTTTGTTTTAACGGGGTTAGCCGGCAATTGCCGGACCTGTTTTAGTTTAACCGCCTCTGACGGCGCTTTAGCTATTAATCTCGTCGTTTCATCGTTTATAGCTTTGATCACGCTGGGTAATCGCTCGACCCATTGCGTGTTTCTACTCTCGGGATTTAACATTTCTTGAGCGTACTGATGACCAAACAGTCTCTCGGCTAGCGTTCGATTAAATCTTTCTACGATACCCTGCGATCGGTGGTTTCCGGGTTCGCCGACGATAATCTCGACGTTTTTGAGGCCATCCATTTTTAAAAGCGCCTTTAAATTCGGTACCGGCGTCTACTCTCAACGTTTTAGGGTAACTCAAAGGCGACCTCGCGTAAATCTTGACGATAGCATCTCGCGTGGAATCTGCCGTTTTAGAAACCAAAGGTTCTGCTTCGTGGTATCGACTCGCAACATCGACAACCGTCAAAGCGTATTTATAAGTCTTGCGTTTTACTTTATCCCAGGGTAGGTATAGCACATCCATTTGGTGAAAGTCGTTTGGTGTTTCAAACTCTCGTGATGTACTCGTAGGCCTGGGTACATACGCAGGACCCGGTAGATAAATTTGCCATATCGCTTGTTTTTTAAGCCAATCTCTGATTACCTTTTTATCGATTTTTGTTTTATCGTGTAAATGGTCGACGGCACTTTCACCTCTCCAATAACCGCTCGGGCTATAATACAGTTTAGATAATGTTTGCATATTATTTAATATAAAAGACGTTTATAATAATATGGCTAGCGTTGCTATGATGTTAGGAGGCGCGATCGTCAACGCCTTAGCTTTTACGGGTTCAAACTTTTATTTTCAAATCTGAAACAGAGTGACGAGGAGCGTAAGAGACACGATTTAGCGATAGAACAACTCTCAGCCGCCAAAGATAAGTGGCAACGAGAACGAACGAAATATCTAGATTTTCTAAACGAACGTATCAGAAAACAAAATGCTTCTAAAGAAACATTTTCTAACGTAGACCGAGCGTTGCGTTACTACAACGAGGTGAGTGGACAATCTACCAAACTACCCGTAGGACTGCAACGCGAACCCAAACTCGAAGATTTTTACGAGCCTAGCGACCAACAAATAGAAAAAGAACTGGTGTTTATCGCGGGAGGAACGCTATTGGTGGGCTTCTTGGCTTACAGATACCTTTAAATTTAAAACTCGTATAAATAAAATGAATGCGTATGGAAAAAAGCTCAATCCCAGCAGACTATTAAAAATACCCAGATCTATCAAGGGTGAGAGAAAAGAGGTGGTCATTACCCACAATCCTAGTAGTATATCGGCGGGGCAAACGCTGAGGGTCAAGTTTCCTCAATTGGGTGTAGACGACGTGATCGTACCCGGCACTTGTAAACTAGCTTTCAATTTAGAACTCGACGGTGGAAGTGACAACAATAGAACCATTTTTGGTAATTTGGCCAGAAACTTAGTCAGCGAAATCAGCGTCAGGCTTCAAGGTCACGAAATTGTGAGTTATCGTCACGCCGACGTGTATCACAACTTTAAAGACAATTGGATCAACAGCTCGACGACTCGAAACATGGCGTACTCGGGCATAGAAAAAGAAAACGTGTCTAAACTAAGAACTGGGGCTGAAGATGCTAACGCGGGCGCCAACAACGGTAAGGATCAAGCTATCGCGGATGCCTATGGTAACAGATATTGTATTCCCCTAGACATTGACATACTGACTTCGCATCACCCTTTTTACCCCAGCGGTTTAAAACAACCTCTGACGTACGAGATAAAGTTTAACGATCACGAAAAAGTAGTCAACAGTTCAGATACGGCGGCGATGTATTCTATCTCAGACTTGTCTCTCGAATACGAAGTGGTGACCAACAGAGACCTAGCTATCACCATCAGGAATAAACACAAGGGGTTAATGCAATATCTGTTTGATAAAATCCACTCGCTAGAAGTTAGATCCGTCAACAAATCGGACACGCTTTGGAACGTCAGCGTTAATCAACCCATCAGGAGTCTCAAGGGTATTTTGTTTTTGTTTAAAGATCCCGCTGTCAAAAATCCGCAGCGATTTTACAATCCAAAAATAACCAAAACATCGGTGACCGTAGAAGGTAAACCCAATCAACTCTACAGTCAAGGCATGTTTCAGTATCAACACTGGAATGAAATCAACAAGTTCTTTGGAGACAGCGATACCGAAAGCGGGCGCGGAGTAGCTAAAGACTTAAATTTGACGGGTTTTGACCTCGGAGACTACCAAAAGACAAGTACGGTCTGTGGCTCGATTTTAGAAGTAACGACGACAATTCCGCTCACGGATCCGGTAGGAAACTCGGAGACGGAGGAGGCATCAACATTCAATTTAACAGAGAAGCCGAAAGTCAAGGTGACCTCACGATGTACGTATTTTTAGTCATGGATGCTCAATTGAACTTGGAAGACGGAAATTTTAAATCTCTGTTAAGTTAAAATGACACAACCGCATTGCGCTTTAATCGTCGGCAAAACAAATTCAGGTAAAACCAAATGGATTATAGATCTGTTAGAGTCAGACTATAAACACATTTGAAGCGATAGTCATCATTTGTCCTACCATATTTAAAAACAAAACGTACATCGAAAGAAAGTGGATTCAAGCAGATCCCGAGGTATACCTCTGCGATCCGGAATTGTACAAGATGACGCTCAACGAAGCGATCGATTTTTACAGGAAAATATTTGAAGGTGTTGCCACGTTGTTTATCGTGGACGATTGCTCTTCGGATCAAGAGATTAAATATCGTAAAAAGACGTGCGCGCTAAGCAAGATGGCATTTAGCGGAAGACACGTAAATCACAGCTGTTGGTTACTGACCCAAAAGTACAACAGCGTTTTAAAAGATTATAGAGAAAACACGGCTTGGTTGGCATTATTTTACTGCAAAGATAAAACATCGTTTGATCAAGCGTTAGACGAAAACGACGTCGTACCCATTGAACAACGAGATTATATAAAACGACGTTTGAGAGATGTGAAATATAGTAAATTGGTCGTATACACCGAACCTCCAGTTAGTTACAAGCTACTTGAGTAGCTAGTTGAGTAACAATTAATAGCTAGGTGAGTAACAATTAATAGCTAGGTGAGTAACAATTAATAGCTAGTTCAGTAGCAACCTATTCAACAAACTACACATGTATTACAATTTGTTAATCAACAAACGTCAACAAAATGTATTTTGTTGTTAGTAAATGATAGCAATATTCGAGTATATGCAGTTTTTGGCTATTATCATCATATCGCTTAATTTATCGTTTTACACATACGAATACCTTCGCTTTTGTAACAAAGTTGCAACAGCTACAACAAAATTAAATTCGTTTCTAATTAAATGGAGGACCTAAAACTGACTTTAACGAACGAACAAGATCACAACGCAGAACATAAAGATCGTTTGTGCGGTGTCGTAGCAGCCGGAAACTCTAAAAAGTACTTGGGAAAGGAATACACCGTTAAACATATCGAAGCTCTTGACAGTAAAGAACTCGAAAAGCTGTATCATCTGTACGAAACTAAATTTGGAAATGAAATTGTTAAAACCGTTGGTAAATACACTTTAAGTCTATTTTCGAGAGTGTTAGCTGTTGTTACACCCGTACAAGTTTTAGGATATAACGTCACTATAGATTCTGAAGAAGAACTCACCAACGACTTGAGTTCTGATCCTATTATAAGCGCGAGTATGGCTGGTATGTTGAGCGACGTTTGTTACAAGTACGGAACTTTAATATCACCCCTAGTTGCTACGATTATCACAACAAAACATTTGAAATTTAATAAACCTAATATAATAAATGGAAGATCAGAAAGCAGCGACAGCAACGCCTGCAGCTCAACCAGCAGAGACAGAGACACCCCCACCGATAAAAACAACGACATCACCGACGGTAACGAGAGTGACCAAGACTAAAAATCCTAAACGAATTCAGCAGGGTAAAGCTTTAGCCGAGCACAATAGACAGATGAAATTAAAATTAGCAAAAATGGACGTAACCTCGGTCGATAATACGAGCTCACCAGACTACAACTCTTGGGCGATGTGGGGGGCTATAGCGTCTATAATAGGGGTGGGGCTACTGGTACTAAAAAGTAAGGCAACTGCGCCGGTAGTACAGCCAGTGCCGGTAGTCACGCAACCCACTACACCCAGCGCCCCCAAAACGCTAGACATGGAATAAACATCAATTTAAAAATTGTTATATTAAAAACGATGAGTAACTTTGACACCAACGGAATAGCAAATACGATTTATCACGGAGCCGTCATATCGGGTCTTTCGATGGGATACGCCATGGTAGGAGCTAAACTACTCAAAATGAAAGCGCCAGATTTAAGCAAACTAAGCGTAGAAGATGCGGCTAAATTGACAGGCATTATAAGTGGAGCTCTGGCCACGCAAAATTGGTTGGTGACCCAGGGTATACTACCGGGCAGTATAATGAAAACGGCATAATTTAAATAGGTTTATTAAATAAATGGCTGAGGGAGGATTTGACTTTGACCCCGTTGATGATTACGATTACGATGACGACGATGATGTAGCAGAGACCAATCTGGACGACAACTTTGATACTCCTGCACCACCCATCCTCACTACCGACATAGATGACGTTTTAGATCAAGGAAGAAGCATGCTCACTAATGGTCGCGTTGATGAGTTTTACGATACTTATAACATATACAATAAACCAATATCTCCGAGATACGAAAAATTTATTCTCAAACCAGACGGTTTATTTTATGACACTGGTAAAGGCTTACTAAGGTTAACGGATCAAAGAAAACCAGACAGATTCTTGACTCTGAGGACTATAGAGTTAAATGTAAGAAAGATGGGTTTAAACGGTAGAGATTTTATTAGAAAGGAATTAGGCTTTACGCATTACGAACGTAAGACACTCAGTGACGATCAAAGTCAACAACTGCAATCAATACAACCCGAGAGTATCCCCATGACAGAACTACCCAGAGTCACCGATGAGGTTATCGAGATTATAGACGATTTAGAACAAGACACCGGCGCTCAAACAGAAGGATTGAATTACAGAGAACTCCAGGGTTTAGACAAAACTCTTCAGACGTTGAGAGGTAACCTAGAACTTAATTTAGCGCGTCTCACAGAACTGGACCGAGAGATTGCAGCCACGAGACAAGAACTCGACGAATCTCACAGCGAAGAGGGTCGACGAGAGTTAAACGATAAATTGAGCGACTTGAACGTTGAAAGATCTGCCAGATTAGAAGCCGCAAAAGCCAACGAACGAGGGCTCAAAAGTCAGATCGCTAGAATCAAAGAAACGATTAATAAAATATTAGGCGACGACACGACTCTGGCGGAAAAGATCAGAACTCTGTTTAGAGAACAAGGTGTGACCGTAGTGAGTATTTTAGCCGCTTTTAGTTTAGCCATCAGCACGATAGTGAGTAGCATCGTCGCTAGCGTGAGAGGTGCGGGTGCCCCACCCGCGCCATCGCCAACACCTGCACCAACACCAACACCAAAAGGTGGTATCAAAGAGTGGATTTCAAAACAACTCGCTAATTTTGCATCTGCTCTTCAAAAACTGGGAGTGAGCGCACTGGGTGCTCTGCCGGGTATCATAGGCAGCGTACTCAGTTGGATATTTAACGCGCTGAGTAACTCCGTATCGTGGTTGGCCGAACACGTGTGGGCTTTGTTTTTGGGTGTGGGAGCCTTGGTGTTTGCGTACCTGCAAAAACGATGGTAGTTATAGTTGTAATCAAGTTAAACAAAAAAATAAGCCTTACCAACTTTGTGCTGGTAAGGCTTATTTTTTTTTGTCTTGTGAGATTAGAGTGTGACTTATCGCGTTGCCTCGTAAGCTAAAATACCCATACCAACGATAGCCAACGTTCCTACCGTCAACGATAATTTTTCGTCTTGGTGAGTTTGTAGTTTCGTGGGCTCTTGGGTTAAAACTGTAGGTGCAGGTGCTGGTGTTGGCGCTGGTGTTGGTGCTGGTGTTGGTGCTGGTGCTGGTGTAGGTGATACAACATCGTTCGTCATAGGCTCTGGGGGTGTTGGTGGCGCGACGTCATCGGTGTCATCAAAAGAGTCGTCCGGCTGAGGTTGTACGTTTAAATCTGGCACCAAACCAGTGTTCATACTCTGGGTAGCGATTTGAAGATTGTTGTTATAGCCGTCGTGCGTTCCAACCCTCAAGTTCATATCCGATGGAATTAAATACAACCCCGGTTTCACGACAAAATTTAAAGGCGTTCTGGCATACTGCAAAGAGTCTTGAAATTGATCGATACTCGTTTCCATGTCGTCTACTGCATTGATGATATCTTCAACGATGACGTTAAATTGTCTCTGAGCGTCTAATCCCGTGCCTGGTGATAATACGCTCGTTTTTGTTTGAGCCTGCGCACCGAGTAAAGCGTACACGTAAGATCTAATTGATTCGTTGATCTTTATGATTCCCGCGGAGGTAAACGAACTCTTGGCGGGTATAAAATCTAACCACGCCTTTTGTACCGATTCGTTTTGTTCGATGTAAATAACCGTCCAAGGAACGTAACTGCTTCCACTCTTTTTAGGACTGTCTAGACCGTGGTAGCCGCCGTAAAGAACGTTGGGTTTGTTGGGTAGTGTTTTATCATATTCACCAACCGCCACAAACTTGCCTTTATTAAAGATATATGAGGTACCTAAACCGTTAGATTTTGTGTCTCTCGTCTGTTTAAAAGACTTGTTTTGATCTATGCCAAACAACAAACACGTATCGGTAAATGCTCTGTGATTATAACTGTTGTCTAGAGCGTTAAATGCGTCATCTCCCGGTAAAGGAGCGGCAATGTCGTACAGGATCTTTCTAACCGTAAAATATAAATGAAAGTTAAAGATGGCCCAAACGTAACGGTTGCTCGCGTTTAAAAGATCGAATCCAATACCGCAGCCCGTAGTAGCGCAGTAGATTGCAAAATTTAACTGATTTTGATAAAACGACATGGGGTGTGATTTCCAACGATCTACATCCTCGTCCGTCTCAACGTGAGGCAATTTGTAGTCCGAGGTTAAGTCGGGAAACATGGTTAAAAACCCGTTGGTATTATTAACTATGACCTCCAGTTCACTGGGTTTAGTGCTGTTTAAAAACTTTGCTTGGGGTGCAGCTTGATGTTTTAGCTCGTTTGCCTTGGCTACATTTTGATTTACTTGTCTCGTTACCTGATCGGCTATCGATTGTATCTGCTTTTTAACGACTTAAAATCACTCATTATTTTAGTTTCAGTTTTAATATAAAAAGACTTTAAAATAAATGCATTCGTTTCACTTGTTTCAAAATGAGCAGACGTTTAAATTAGAAGACGTCGTAGATAATTTAAACGGTCAAAAATCTATACGCGTAAAAGGGTGTTGTTTAACGCCGGATATTTTAATATTTCCAGCGCCACGGAGATTGATTGGTATACGAATATAGACGGGAGACCAGCTGAAAGACCTGATGATGATAGAAGATACGAACGGGTTGACTCAGATATAGCAGTAAGAACAGATAGAGATTTTATTGAATCGTTGATACCCGAGTACCCCTACGACTTTTTAATTAACGACGAAAATACTTTTAATAGAGTTATAAACGATCTTATAGAAGCGTACGAAGAAGATAGACTAGACTCTGCTTTAGAATCGATCAAAAGAAATAGAACAAATAATTGAAAGACAAAGAAATTTACACACCAAAAGTCAAGAAAGAAAAATAACCGAAGTACAACGCAATACGATTATCTTTTTAATAACAAATTTATTCGAAAGAAAGGCTTCATCAATGAAGGTAAAAGATGGCGCTAGAATATATCGAAGGTATAATAAGCAAACCTAGGGTTAGACTAATTAGACAAGCTGGGATAACAATACGGGGAAGTCTTATCGTGTCTGGTGATAATTTAGATTTTATTTCTCCGAGTCTTTTAGCGCCGTTACCAGCTGGAGTCACCGGTTCGGTCACCATACCACCGGGGTGGTACGACGTCGATTGGTTCGATTTCATTTTGAATTATATACCCGGGGTAAGTTTTCGAATATTTAGAGAATCTAAAAAGGTGACGTTGGTGGTAACCGACGTAAATCTCAAATTGCGCTTGAACAGAGAAGTATCTCGATTACTCAATTTACCCAAAGGAAGACTGATACCCAAAGTGGTGTATACGGGGTCTTACGACGTTAATCCGTTTAAATTTTTGTTTATTCGCTGCCCGCAATTAAGTACGAGTGAAAACTTTTAGATGGTCGTCCTTCTGACATCTTAAAAATCGTACCCGTGGCTACGCGCAAACCCGAGCCTGATAGAGTCAAAGATTTCAAAAACTTAAAAACGGTATAATCGACAAACTGACATTTTCTATCACAGGTGAAAGGGAAAGATCATCAACAACAAGGGTGTGAGTATAATGATAGAGTTGGAGATCTTTTAATTTTAAAATCTTTTTATATTAAAAACATGAGTAATAATGTATTATACCCCGATATTTCTGGAGATGTACTACGATTAAATAGTAACGAAGAAACAATTTCTGGAGATGTACTCCAATTACGTAGTAACGAAGAAACAAAAGTGTTCAGACTTAAAAAGATTGAAGAGATTCGATCTTTAATCTTGAAAGAGAGAGACCACCGTGAGCGCACTTATAAAAAATAAAGAGAATGATCGTCACTATTCATTACGTAGAGATAGGATTAGAAGGATTGGGGGCTATAGCGGGGGCTGTCAGTATTCCCGCTCTCTTGGGTGTTGTATCAGCCCCCGTTGGATTGGTGCTAGAAGGAACGTTTATAGGCGCTTTTGGTGTAGGTATTCTGCTTAGAATCACGTCTAAGCGATTATCCACCAAGCTGAAAAAGCACGACCAGATTAAAATATTAGCAGACTCCAAACTTAACACGATTGAAGAATACGTCTCTCAAGCCATCAACGACGGAGATATATCGCACGAAGAGTTCTTACTGATTACGAGAGAGCTCGGAAAATTTAACGAGCTTAAGCAAAAAATTAGAACAAAGACCAGCACAAAGCTTCAAAAAATTAAAAACGATACAGACTTTGAAAAAGAAGTTAAAAAACGGGTAGACGAACGGCTGGCAAAAGAAAAAAAATCTCTTATCGAAAAACTTACAAGTTCAAATTCTCGGTAAATAAACATTATGAAAGCGATCCACCGAGTTATACCTCTATTTCACCTCTTAGGGTTATACCCTCGGCCCCGCCTTTATTGTAGTGGTCATCGTATCTTTTTAGTGCCTTATTAAATTGATTTTGAGTCACTTTAAATACATCTTTAACTCGTTCTTTGTTCCATCCAACGACGTGATGATAACACGCCGCTATTAACGACCGTTTTACGCATCCGTTTCCCCTCAATGTTTTGTAATTAACGAGCTCGTTATATTTATTGATTGTTTCTTGGACATCTTCTGAGTCTTGCTCTGGACAAACAGAAAAAATAAGTTTCTCCACAGTTTTTCTTTTGTTTCCTTTTAAAGTTGACCAATTGATACGATCTTCTTGCGCATTTTCTGCCAAAAAATCAAAGTAACGTGAAACTATTTCACCGCACGTTTCACAAACTAAAAAACCATTCTCGATGATTATATGGTGATCGCACTGATCTGTTTTATTAGATAGCTCGAGGTTCATTTATTAAAAATGATTTATTTGTTTAAATAAAGTTTTTAAAATAGACAGAGGGAGATGCCTAGACAGAGGGAGATATGGGGTTTGTCGCCGTACCCCCCACTTATAATATAACAACTCGGAGAGAGAAGAGATATATTTGGGGAGCTAGAGGGAAGATATATTTGGGGAGCTAGACAGATATATTTGGGGAGGGATCTATTTGGGGGCGGGGATCATTGGAAAGGGATGGGTACAATGGGAGGGGGGCAGAGACGGGGAGGGGGTAAAGTCTGGTACCCTGGCTTCTCCCCATTGGCCCTGTACTACCCCCAGACCTATGGCAATGTCTGGAATCCCCCACTAATACCTACTAAAAGTATGGTACGACCCCACCCCAACCCCCACCTATTGATTTCACGGAGCAAAGCGTCCGGACAAAAATAAAACCTGTCTACATTTCAGCATTGATTTGCTGATGACCCCCCCCCCTGCTAAAATGCCTGGATCCGCCCTGAAGTGATGTTACCAATAGTGCTGTGGGTAATGCCAAAAGAGTGGTCAAAAAACGAGTCAGAGACTCCTGGATGTGAACCTGGCAATCAACAAATCTGGAACTGCACTTAAATGTAGCATGCTGGATGGGAGGGGATGCATCCAAGGTAGGGACTTTGGCTCGAACAATCAGGTCTAGTAGGTCTCATGAATATGGAAATTTTCATTAGCACAAACAAGACACCAAAATACCCTTGAAAATGGAAAACAAAAATTGGAAATAGGGTCAAATGGGACAACGTGCATTTTCAACGATTGCATTAAGCAAATAAATTGCATATAATTTGTCAGAGTGGCTAACTTACTTTTACATTTGCCTACCCATTATATTCGTACCGTATAACTTTGTCCTGTTTTAAATACTGTGTTTGTGTGAACGTTTCTACTGATTTCGTTACTAACGTATTGCTTGTGCTTTATTATTTAATGTTTGTATTGTATTTGTCGTCTGGAAAGCCCTTATAGTTAGCTTTTGGGCAATCCTTAAGCTTGTCTTTTTCTCCAAGTGTTGTTTTATTGTTTGCCTGAAAAATCGTAATAAATCAGGTACTCATTTGACACCCTTGCAGCTGCATGTCAGGCTTAATAGGCCGCTAAATCCCATTTTAAGCTGTTGTTTCGTGCAACACAGCTGTGGACAACTAAATTCATAGCTGAAAATTCGTAAAATGATGGTATATATTTCAAAATTGATTATACACAACGATAAAAATTGCTCAGTAAGCCGTAAAAAAACACGAACATTTTTTATCATTATGATTCCTTCAATACCACCTAATAATTCAGAATATGTGACAACTCAGACGGACAATCGAGTAAATAGCTGTCATAGACATATTTTTAGCAACATCAAAACAATCATTCCATACTACACATCTTCTTACATAAATACCCTCATAATGCTGCCCATTAATTCTTCAGACGTCTGAATAGGCATCTTTTTGCCGACTTACTACTTTATTCAACAAACCTGCATTAATTTATCTGATTAACAAGGTTTCTTCGAAAGTGTTTTGTAACAGACCGTAGTTGGTATAACATTGAATTTTCGTGGCGCTTTTTATGAAGATTTTATTTTCATAGCACATCTTTTGATGTTATAGTATACAAATATTGAATTCTTGGAGTGGTGTAGTAAAACTAGCCTCCCGAGGTGATCCATGGACATTCTATTTTCCCGAGGCGAAGCCGAGGGAAAATAGAATGGTCCATGGATCACCGAGGGAGGCTAGTTTTACTTTACCACGAGATAAAGCATTCAATATTTGTTTTATAACACTTCACCCACAGATTCTGCTTGATTTTAATATTTTAAATTATTTAAATCTGAACACAGTTGAAATAAACTTCAATTTCAATACAAAATTGGTGGAAAATGTATTTCTCTCTTTTATATAACTGACATACAGATCCTAGTCATTTGATTGGTGGAACTCACATCACGTGACATTCGTTATTGCTCCCATTCACGCCGCGGCTCAAAAAGTACTATCCGCCCATGGGGAATGGGAAATACTATTCAACAGTTAGGATCATGACGTGGTATTTGTGTGCAAATGCATGCTGGTGTGCGCGTTCAGCGTTGCGCGTAGCGCTTATTGTTTCAAAGAGCCAGCGCTACAGCGTTGGGTACAATCATTTTCGTGAAGGGGTATTTGGAAGAGAGAAATACATTTTCCCTCAGTTTTCTATTGAAAAAAAAACCGTTCAAATATATCAAATGACAAGGATCTATATGTCAGTTATATAAAACAAATATTGAGTGGCT
Source organism: Patiria pectinifera (assembly GCA_029964075.1). Lineage (NCBI taxonomy): Eukaryota > Metazoa > Echinodermata > Asteroidea > Valvatida > Asterinidae > Patiria > Patiria pectinifera. The sequence goes on along the minus strand of CM057147.1, from coordinate 31,391,423 downwards.
TTAAATTGTGAAATTGGAGGAATATTATCGCTCGGTAAAATCTGGACTTTTCCAGTTCACTCGGCTTCGCCTCGTGAAATGGAAAAGTCCAGATTTTACCTTAACCCTAAACGGGGAATCCCGCCCCCTCAACATTTTCCGTGATAGCCTCTAAAAAATTTTTTTTCGCGACCCAAGCTGTTATGACTTTCATAAAAATCGGTTTGCCGCGTAAAAAAAAAAATTTAGCCGCGCCGTGAAAACTGAATTTGAATTTTCGCATATATGTCGTACACAGAATTGCCATTCCATTCGCACAATAATTAAAATTAATAATAATTCCAAAAACCCTTGCTATAGTCATGAAATTTCTTGGGTATGTTTAGGAAGAGTTGCTCTATGCATGTGTGCCAGTCAAATTTTTCGTTTTCACTCGGATGGCCGATTAGGGGGGGGGGGGCTGCCCCGGCTGAGAGTTGGTCAAAATAACCCGGCCCCTTTAGGGTTAATATTCCTCCCATTCCACGCTGAGCCACTCAATATTTGTACACCAAACTACCCCTTCACGAAATGTATGAACCCAAGTCTGCGGCGCGCTCTCTTTGGAACAATACGCGCTACGCGCAACGTGCAACGCGCACACCAGCATCCATTTGCACACAAATACCGCGCCGTGGAAATAGTACTTTGGTTGCTAATGGTATAGTACTTTGGTTGCTACGGCTATAGTACTTTTGACCGTGCACAGAAAGATAGCAAAATTAGAAAGTAACATGTGACTCGCTCTCGACCAATTAAGACACAGAATCTGTGGGTGAGGTGTTATAATAATCGCTCTTCCAAGCCAGCCATTATATGTGATTCTGAAACTTCCCTTGCCCAAACCTTCCATTTAAATTTGATTAATAACATGCCCTATACCACCAGCCCCCTTTATTCAGTCTAGCACAGGAATCATAATATATGTCCTTGTCTTTGTCTTTAGTTGAAAACATCATTTCAGTGAGTCTCCTGCAGTGCTGTGAAAATTCTAAATAGTGTTTTGTATGGCCAAATTTATGTTCGAAGCTCTGTTTATCCATAAATTCCAGAGAGTGAAATTGTCATTATTTCTGACTCTCAAGGTCTTATTTTCATGGAACAGTCTTTCAGGTTATTCCTCTTCCAAGATTTCCATACCATACCATTCCGAGTATATTCTTGCCTAATTCCATTCAAATTGGACTTACAACAATGTTTGTACCACCATGCCCCTTTACGGAGTGTGGCACATGATCCTAAATACTTGTCATTGTCCCTGTCTTTAGTTGAAAACATCATTCCATTGTGTTGTGTGAGTGAGTCTCCTGCAGTGCTGTGGGTATTGTATGAGTTGACTCGGAGTACGTAGTTATCTCCATGAATCTGAAAGTCGTCATATTCAGCCCAGGCCGTGTTATTCTCCCAGTCCTCCAAGTCAATTCGTAGTTGCCACTTACCTTCAGTCTCAGTCAGGCTACGTAGGTTGTCATTCCCAAGCCAGAACTCACCAGACAAGCTGCCAAAGCCAACCTGGTAGTCAGTCCAGTTGCGGTAGAAGTCATCGCTGCCATTTTGACGCCTCTGAATGACGATCCATCCCCTTCCATCAGTCTCCATGTCACAGTAGACCTGTAGCCCATCATTGAATCCAGCTGGGAATATCGTGTAGATACCACTCACATTATGACCAGCTTGAAGGACCTCATCACAACCTCTGAACTGAGGCACAGAGAAGAGAGATGTGTCTACATCATCATCAAAGTACACACTGCCGTAGTGTGTAGTGAAATCAGCAGGATATTGCATCCTTGTCAAATTGTTCATTTGACAAAGTTGATCTGTTTTATGATAATTCACAGATCGGCAGTTGTTATCAGCATGACAGTAGCTAACACAGCGGACCGCAGACTTGACCTGTTCCTGTCTAAATGTAGAAGTCTGAAGTGCACGATTGTCTGCAGCAATGAATGTTTTCTTGAGGTTACCGCAGTTACGTTCTCCGTACAAACCTTCAACAGTCAGCACAACCACTAAAACAATCGCAAGTCTGAGTTTAATCATCTTGGTGGTAGAGAAGTTGAGAGTTTGTCTGTTTTTCATGCTAGCACTTCTATATTTTATCATGAATGTTTCGCTCAATTTAAGGAAACACTGTGATGTATGTTGCATTCAATGCAAAGTTTACAAAGTGCTGAGAGATGTGTTAGACTGTAAATAGCAACTCCGTCGTATGCAGCATCAACCACCAAGAACATCTAAACTTGTACCAGTGTTGCTACTATGGAGTCATGTCCCTAAACCCGAGAACCGATGCTTACCTAAATATAAATAACACCAGTGTCACAAGATCTTGAACTGTACGTGGGGGAAGCTGATTGGCCGCTTCAAGTCACATGTGTAAACCTTTATTGAGTCCCTCATCTCCAAACGTAAGGTATGGCCTCAGAATTAATATAGCGTTCTAGTTTTCCCAATTATTGCCTGCGCTCTAGAAATGGTTACAAAATACGTTACAATAAACCTCCGCGACGCAAATTGCAGTGTACACAATGCAGTGCAGCTTACCGTTATGGACGTCGTCTCCAAGGCGTCCTTGTTACCAGTGAATATAGCACTTCTCCTCGACTTGCTCTATATTTGATGGATGCTGCTCATCAACATATGAAATATTTTTTTTGAGATAACTGAAGCATGCTGTTTCATATAAGACTTTATACAGAGCGAGTAAAAAAAACGAAACCCAAATGTCGGGACTATTGTTTGATTAAAGTTCTGCATGTAGCATTTTCAAAATCAAGGATATAAAAGCCCAATTCATAAGATTTCTTTTAGTACCAGAATCATTCAAATCACTCATGTACTTTTTAAATTACGGAATTTTAAACACAACCGCCGTTTTCAGGTTCTGTCCACGGATCTCAAAAAAGTCTGCGTTCTGTCAGCAAAACGAAAACAATTCACACACATCCCTATGTGATTTCCTTTCGTTTTGCTGAAAGAACACTGAACTTTTTTTGTGATCCGTGGACATAACCTTTAAACGGTTTTGTGTTTAAAAATTCCGTAACTTGAAAAGTACATGAGTGATTTGAATGAATCTTTTACTGAAAGAAAGCTTAGGAATTGGGCTTTCACATCTTAGATTTCGAAAATGCCACATGCAGAACTTCCCTAAAACAATGGTCCCAACATTTGGGTTTCGTTTTCTTTTGCTCACCCTGTAGTCTTTTACTTTAATTGAAGTATTACACAGAGATCTAAAAAAATAAAAAAAAATAAGGATGACGAACCATTAGGTATAAATTTACAACTGCGAAATGGACAGAGCGTTGCAAACAGACATACCAGACTGGTATCAACTGATCATTTTTTGTCACCTTGCTTGGTCATGGTATTAATTTTCATTGGTGACTATCAATGCAGTAATCACAAAATAGCACAAAACAAAATAGCATTTTACGTTCACAAAACAAAGAGAGTTGATATGTACTGGTGTAGGTCTACTTTTAGTATGATGCTTAACATGTATTATGCATTCCTTGTAAAATGGCGACCGACTTGGTCGTGTTGTATGGGCAGTGATGGCATGTTATTACCTGAAGTCAAGTGCGAAATTGTCATCACACAGTTACACACGTGGATAACTGCGAGCATTCACACAGAACGAACATGAGGCTGCATTAATAAAGGGGGAAAATAGGCCACTATTGTTGGTTCGTTGTGGGTGATATAAGGTCCGTCCATAATATAGGTGGGCGCGAAAATGTTTACATTTGCTTAGCTCCCAGACCTATGTTCTTGAAACTCAATGGTTCTTGAGTCTGTACAGAATGATTCAAAAAACGAAACCCAAATATCGGGACTATTGTTTGATTAAAGTTCTGCATGTAGCACTTTTAAAATCTAGGATATAAAAGCCCAATTCATAAGCTTTCTTTTAGTACAAGAATCATTCAAATTACTTATGTACTTTTCAAGTTACGGATTTTTAAACACAACCACCGTTTAAACGTTCTGTCCACGGATCACAAAAAAAGGTGTGCGTAATTCTTTCAGCAAAACGAAAACAATTCACACACATCTTTATGTGATTTGTTTTCGTCTTGCTGAAAGAACACTGAATTTGTTGTGATCCGTGGACATTATCTTTAAACGGTGGTTGTGTTTAAAAATTCTGTAACTTAAAAAGTACGTAAGTAATTCGAATGATTCTTGTACTAAAAGAAAGCTTATGAATTTGGCTTTTATATCCTAGATTTTGAAAGTGCTACATGCAGAACTTCACTAAAACAATGGTCCTGACATTTGGGTTTCGTTTTTTTACTCACCCTGTATATAACATTGCTAAGTATCAGTGTAACTATCCTGCAGTTTTGTTTAATTACTTTAATAACACACTAATCATGAATGAATCTAGACTCGCATATTTTCATCAACTAAATTATGATGTTCTGTCAAAGTACTGAGCATATTTTCAAATTACTGATTCCGAAAAGTAAATTTTAACTGAAGTTACGAGAAGAGAAAATCAATATTTTCAAATAGTTTTCTGCATTTAGCTTCTGAAAACCTGGATCAATCATTGATAAAATACAACCTGAAGAAACATACTTTACAATCCAACATTTAAATTATTAACACCTTTTATATCTCATTAATTTGTCACTTCAGGGTGTCCTGAAAATAATGGTGCATGCAAACTCCGCCATTTTCGCCAATTTACAACCGGAATTTACTGCAAATGTTTACACGATCTTCAAGGTTATAGATTTAGCTTGAAAATACCGTTTGTTTAATTAAGATTGCCTTTGTGAATCCAGAGATATGTTTGAATAACCGCAAAGCAAAAACAAAAACAAAAAAACAAAACAAAACAAACATTCTGTGCCACTTTTAGGAAGCGAGTGCTTCAAAGATCAGACAACGCCAGTATGGCTCTTTCGATAAGATCATCCCTATGGGTGTAAGACAAACATTCCATACACACGACAATATAGGGTTTTGTTCTCATGTTGAAACAATTTATTAGTACAGACAGGTTCACTTTTTTAAAACGTCAATGAAAGAGTTCAATTAAATATATATAAATATTGAACACTCTGCTTAAAAATTTTAAAATCACTAGAGTGATTTGGTTTTAGACTATACTGATTTTAACTACTTCACAGAAAGTGGCCCCAAATGGGTTTCTTGGCTTTGCCGTTATTTGAACATATCTTTGGATTTACAAAAGCAATCTCAATGAAACAAATGGTATTCTCAAGCTAAATCTATTACCTTGCAGATGGTGTAAACCATTTTTTTGTTCATGACGCCCTGTATATAGTACCAGTTTCACCTTTTTACACAGCAGCAAAGAACCCATTATTCAATCCACCATGGACGCAGATATAGAACGCCAATCTTACAAAGATAGTACCAATAACGTACTCTTACACAGCAGCATACACTATAATGTTATCCAAATAGTACCAATATGTCACCCAATACAACTGGATACACCAATTGTACCTGCTTTGAACCAATTAATATTTTAGTATACTTATTTTACAAAAGTCACGCCCAAAAACACTAATCCCCCATTACTGTACTAATTTCTATAACACAACTGCATACTACTTTACTAAATTGATATTTAGCTGTTTCGGTGACACACCGAAACAGCTCTTGTTTTCGTTAAGATTTTTTTTTTTCTTTTTTCTTTTTTAGCTGTTTCGGTGACTCACCGAAACAGCTCTTGTTTTCGTTAAGATTTTTTTTTTTCTTTTTTTTTCTTTTTAGCTGTTTCGGTTACAACCGAAACAGCTCTTGTTTTCGTTAAAGTTTTTTTTTTTTTTTTTTTTTTTTTTTTTTTTTTTTTTTTTTTTAGACTCTTCTCCATAGGGTTTGTACACGTTTTTTTTTCAGCAAGGGCACTTTGGCACTTTCTTAACTCGCATCAACCTCATACTTGGCACACACTTAGACCACCATCCACAGATGGTCCTAGAAGAAATTCGTAATCATGACGTCATCAAGTGTCAAGTTACGTAACATTAAAGGTGCATTTTTTGTCCATAGCTTTTGTACACGTTCTTTTCTCCATAGGGTTTGTACACGTTCTTTTCTCCATCGGGGTTGTACACGTTCTTTTCTCCATAGGGTTTGTACACGTTCTTTTCTCCATAGGGTTTGTACACGTTCTTTTCTCCATAGGGTTTGTACACGTTCTTTTCTCCATAGGGTTTGTACACGTTCTTTTCTCCATAGGGTTTGTACACGATCTTTTCTCCATAGGGTTGATATTGGGATCTGTTATATTTGATAATATAGGTGAAATCATAGTGACTTTATTTGCTGTCATGTGAGGGCACCCTGACTTTGCATCATTTCCATTCCCATGGCTCCCATCTTCTTTTCGATTTTTTCGCTTTGATTTTGGTTGTATTCTTGTCAGACCTCGCACACAACTGTGGCACTGTTAAAGTTGTTTGCTGCCCTCTAGTGTTTTAAACGATCTACCTATAATGAAACGTTCGAGATTATCAGGATTATATTTCGAGGGGCAAAATTACATACAATCTGAGGAATCAATGTGTGCAGTTACACGTAAAAGGAGACAGTCATGTGACGAATGCAGGGGCGGGGATAAAGGATATCATCAGAGAAGGTCAAAACTGGAAACCAAGTGATGATTTGGGCAGTCATATACATGTAGGCTGATAACGTTTTTAAAAAAATCAGAGGTGCTTAGTAAACTACGTGTAAAGAATAGAATATTCACATAGAATCACTCCCCCCCCCCATTGCACAACCATGCCCATTGCCTACAATGTGGGGAAAAAAATCATCCTTGTTTGCCATTCAAGTGTCAATAAAAATGACTTCACACTATTTTTCATTTGTTTACCAGGTAGTTTGCTTTACATAATCACTCTTAGAATCAGAGACATGTGTCCTGAATTACAAAATCTTACACAAGTCAGATGTAACTCGCAAATTTATGGAATCACCCACCTACGCTTTGCACGCGCACCCATTCCCAAACGCAAAGAAAAGAGGACTGTGCACACATTGAACCACGTGGATTTAGGACGTCTGACATAAATCGACTTCACACACTTGGCACACACGGCAAAAACTTAGAATCCCCACACAAAGGTTCTGGGTTCGATAGCCGCCGATGGCCACGTCAATCTTTTTTATTCAAAGACAGAAAAAACACCGAAACAGCTCGGTGTTTGTTTACCTACAAACACAACGTCCGTCTAGTTTTTTTTTTCTTTTTCTCTTTCAGACTCTTCTCCATAGGGTTTGTACACGTTTTTTTTTCAGCAAGGGCACTTTGGCACTTTCTTAACTCGCATCAACCTCATACTTGGCACACACTTAGACCACCATCCACAGATGGTCCTAGAAGAAATTCGTAATCATGACGTCATCAAGTGTCAAGTTACGTAACATTAAAGGTGCATTTTTTGTCCATAGCTTTTGTACACGTTCTTTTCTCCATAGGGTTTGTACACGTTATTTTCTCCATCGGGGTTGTACACGTTCTTTTCTCCATAGGGTTTGTACACGTTCTTTTCTCCATAGGGTTTGTACACGTTTTTTTCTCCATAGGGTTTGTACACGTTCTTTTCTTCATAGGGTTTGTACACGTTCTTTTCTCCATAGGGTTTGTACACGTTCTTTTCTCCATAGGGTTTGTACACGATCTTTTCTCCATAGGGTTGATATTGGGATCTGTTATATTTGATAATATAGGTGAAATCATAGTGACTTTATTTGCTGTCATGTGAGGGCACCCTGACTTTGCATCATTTCCATTCCCATGGCTCCCATCTTCTTTTCGCTTTTTTCGCTTTGATTTTGGTTGTATTCTTGTCAGACCTCGCACACAACTGTGGCACTGTTAAAGTTGTTTGCTGCCCTCTAGTGGTTTAAACGATCTACCTATAATGAAACGTTCGAGATTATCAGGATTATATTTCGAGGGGCAAAATTACATACAATCTGAGGAATCAATGTGTGCAGTTACACGTAAAAGGAGACAGTCATGTGACGAATGCAGGGGCGGGGATAAAAGGATATCATCAGAGAAGGGCAAAACTGGAAACCAAGTGATGATTTGGGCAGTCATATACATGTAGGCTGATAACGTTTTTAAAAAATCAGAGGTGCTTAGTAAACTACGTGTAAAGAATAGAATATTCACATAGAAGCACTCCCCCCCCCCCCCTTTCACCAACCCTTCCCTTTCCCTACAATGTGGGGAAAAAAATCATTCTTGTTTCCCTTTCACGTGTCAATAAAATATACTTCACACTATTTTTCATTTGTTTACCAGGTAGTTTGCTTTACATAATCACTCTTAGAATCAGAGACATGTGTCCTGAATTACAAAATCTTACACAAGTCAGATGTAACTCGGACACCAATATTGGACCCTAAATTTATGGAATCACCCACCTACGCTTTGCACGCGCACCCGTTCCCAAACGCAAAGAAAAGAGGACTGTGCACACATTGAACCACGTGGATTTAGGACGTCTGACATAAATCGACTTCACACACTTGGCACACACGGCAAAAACTTAGAATCCCCACACAAAGGTTCTGGGTTCGATAGCCGCCGATGGCCACGTCAATCTTTTTTATTCAAAGACAGAAAAAACACCGAAACAGCTCGGTGTTTGTTTACCTACAAACACAACGTCCGTCTAGTTTTTTTTCTTCTCCTTTTTCAGACGTTTTCTCCATAGGTTTAACACACGTTTCTTCCACCAGTCCACTTTGCCACTTTTTCAAATCCGATTGATTTCAGACTTGGTACATACTTAGACTGCCACCCACAGATGGTCCTAGAAGAAATTCGTGACCGTGACGTCATCAGGTGTCGGGTTACGTCACATTAAAGATGCATTTTTCCCCATATGTTTTGTACACGTTTTAAAACACTCCACTTTGGCCTCTTCATAAATCCGATCGACCTCAGACCTGATACATACTTAGACCACCACCCACAGATGGTCCTACAAGAAATTTGTGATCGTGACGTCATCAGGTGTTGGGTTACGTCACATTAAAGATGCATTTTCCCCCATAGGGTTTGTACACGTTTTAAAACATTCTACTTTGGCACTTTTGTAAATCCGATCGATGTTAGACTTGGTACACACTTAGACTACCACCCACAGATGGTCCTAGAAGAAATTCGTGATCGTGACATCATCAGGTGTAAGGTTACTTTACATTAAAGATGCATTTTTCCCCATAGGTTTTGTACACGTTTTTCTTCAATTCATACTTTGGCACTATATGTCTGATTGACTTTTCACTTGGCAGATGACATTCGAAGTGACTTCATCAAGTGTTCATCATGTGCACAGAGTATTTCAAATATCCGAAACAGCTTGTGTTTGTCCACAAACACATTTCTAGTTTTTTTTTTTTTTTCTCCTTTTTCAGACTTTTTCTCCATAGGTTTAACACACGTTTCTTCCACCAGTCCACTTTGCCACTTTTTCAAATCCGATTGATTTCAGACTTGGTACATACTTAGACCACCACCCACAGATGGTCCTAGAAGAAATTCGTGATCGTGACGTCATCAGGTGTCCGATTACGTCACATTAAAGATGCATTTTTCCCCATATGTTTTGTACACGTTTTAAAACACTCCAGTTCGGCATCTTCGTAAATCCGATTGACTTTAAATTTAATTCATAGTTGGACCACCACCCACATATGGTCCTAGACGAAATTCGTGATCGTGACGTCATCAGGTGTCCGGTTACGTCACATTAAAGATGCATTTTTCCCCATATGCTTTGTACACGTTTTAAAACACTCCAGTTTGGCATCTTCGTAAATCCGATCGACTTTAAACTTAATTCAGACTTGGACCACCACCCACAGATGGTCCTAGAAGAAATTTGTGATCGTGACGTCATCAAGTGTCAGGTTACGTCAATTAAAGGTGCATTTTTCCCCATTGGGTTTGTACATGTTTTAAAACGCTCCATTTCGGCACTTTCGTAAATCCGATTGACGTTACACTTGGTACACACTTAGACCATTACCCACAGATGGTCCTTGAAGAAATTCGTGATTGTGACGTCATCAGATGTCACGAAACTTCACATTAAAGATGCACATTTTCCCAATAGGTTTTGCACACGTTTTAAAACGCTCCACTTTGGCACTTTCGTAAATTTGATCGACTTAATACTTAGTACACACTTAGACCACTACCCATAGATGGTCCTAGAAGAAATTCGTTATCGTGGCGTCATGAGGTGTCACGTTACATCACATTAAAGCTGCATTGTTTCCCTATTGGTTTTGTACACGTTTTTCTTCAAACTGAACTTCGAAAGTACAAGTCTGATTGGGTTAAAACTTGGTATGCATATTCACATGGATGTGTTATAGATGGAAATTGAAGTGCCATCATCATCAAATATCATATGAAGTCCCTTAAAGGGGCATTTTATTCTTTTATAGGTCTATATCTACAGAACTAAAATGTTCGATTTGGTTGTAACTTGACATGTACATATTATAATGTGCTGTTATAGATGACATTTACAGTAGCGTCACTGATTGTTCATCCCGTGCTCAGAGTATTTCAAATATCCGAAACAGCTTGTGTTTGTCCACAAACACATTTCTAGTTTTTTTTTTCTTCTCCTATTTCAGACTTTTTCTCCATAGGTTTAACACACGTTTCTTCCACCAGTCCACTTTGCCACTTTTATAAATCCGATTGATTTCAGACTTGGTACATACTTAGACCACCAGCCACAGATGGTCCTAGAAGAAATTTGTGATCGTGACGTCATCAGGTGTCAGGTTACGTCACATTAAAGATGCATTTTTCCCCATATGTTTTGTACACGTTTTAAAACACTCCAGTTTGGCATCTTCGTAAATCCGATCGACTTTAGACTTAATTCATACTTAGACCACCACCCACAGATGGTCCTAGACGAAATTCGTGATCGTGACGTCATCAAGAGTCAAGTTACGTCACATCAAAGATGCATTTTGCCCCATATATGTACACGTTCTTTTCTCCATAGGGTTTGTACACGTTCTTTTCTCCATAGGTTTTGTACACGTTCTTTTCTCCATAGGGTTTGTACACGTTCTTTTCTCCATAGGGTTTGTACACGTTCTTTTCTCCATAGGGTTTGTACACGTTCTTTTCTCCATAGACATTGTGCACGTTGTTTTCTCCATAGGCTTTGTACCCATGGGGTCGGACAACTCGACCGTTATCCAACTTGACATTTTGACAGCGTGCGTGTGCATGCCTTGCCGCTTTACAGCTGGCCAGGTCCCCGCGCACTCTACGCGGTACAGTCATGATGCCACAGATTCATGCGGCTTACGTAATGTGATAAACTTGTAGTTGGGTATGTGAGTTGGGATTGTGAGTTGGGATAATCATGATTTATCAGAAGTTAACAACTTTAAAGAATTTCTTCAATGTTAATGTGGGATTTTGGGGGATTTGTTCAAGTGCGCCACGTTAGGAACACTGGAAAGAATTCCATTTAAGCCTCCACCTCTATGGGCCGTGACAGGAAACGTCAAAGTATTTTTAAAGAAAATCTTGATTTTTTCCCCTCCTAAATTTCCGTTTCTTCGTCAGATTTACAACTTTTGGTGCTTTTCAAGTCATATCTAGGAAAATAACTGGAGTCCGTATATGGAATTCTTTACAAGACGTCATTAAATTTAATTCCCTTCTCGTCTGCTCAGTACTATTGGTATTTTGACTCCCAACACGAATCATGTTACTGTTAAAGTTGTTTGCTGCCCTCTAGTGTTTCCTGTGATGAAACGTCCAAAAGTGTACGTGACGTGCAACTGTATTGGTCCGGCACTCATGGCCATAGCCAGGACAATACATGTAAGGCCAAAATCACAGATCGACACAAGCAAAATGACACGCAGGCCAAATTTCATGACAGGCCACTCCGTGTTGGAGGTTAGCCATGGCTTTTAGGGGGCTAGATACAAACAGGATTACATGTTTTCTTCAGCTAATAATTATATTTTGGCAATTTGCTAAAGCTGATCGACATCAGATTTTACAATACCACACACTGATGGCTCAAAAACAATTTCCGTCACCATGACGTACGTACCATTGTACAATATCACCTGACGGCTATAGTATTCAAGATTCTCTATCTCTAGGACGTACCAGTGCGATTGGGTTCAAAGCTGGTACGCAAGTATTCCAGGGTGTGTTATGAGTACAAAACCACATTATACGTCATGATCACACCATGATGACGTCTTCATGACGTCATCGCATACCATGTGACCAAACATTCAAGTTATAGTATTTATTATATTTCAGAACATTTATCTCTGAAAGTGCTAGTTCCATTGGCTTCGAACTTGGATTTGCTTCAAACATTATCACGTCATCACCTCATGTGCCGTCATTAAAGGGATAATTGTCAGGGCCTATATTGTACGGTATTTGTATAACTAGAGATTCCAAATGCATGTAACTAATGTACGTATCAAATATCTATGAAATTTGAGGTGATGTAGTCATGTCATCAACACACCTCACAGCCGAAACAGCTTGCGTTTGTCCACAAACGCATACCTCTAGTCTTTTTTTTTTTTTTCTTCTCCTTTTTCAGACTTTTTCTCCATAGGTTTAACACACGTTTCTTCCACCAGTCCACTTTGCCACTTTTTTAAATCCGATTGATGTCAGACTTGGTACATACTTAGACCACCACCCACAGATGGTCCTAGAAGAAATTCGTGATCGTGACGTCATCAGGTGTCAGGTTACGTCACATTAAAGATGCATTTTTCCCCATATGTTTTGTACACGTTTTAAAACACTCCAGTTCGGCATTTTCGTAAATCTGATTAACTTTAAATTTAATTCATACTTAGACCACCACCCACAAATGGTCCTAGACGAAATTCGTGATCGTGACGTCATCAGGTGTCCGGTTACGTCACATTAAAGATGCATTTTTCCCCATATGCTTTGTACACGTTTTAAAACACTCCAGTTTGGCATCTTCGTAAATCCGATCGACTTTAAACTTAATTCAGACTTGGACCACCACCCACAGATGGTCCTAGACAAAATTCGTGATCATGACGTCATCAGGTGTCCGGTTACGTCACATTAAAGATGCATTTTTCCCCATATGCTTTGTACACGTTTTAAAACACTCCAGTTTGGCATCTTCGTAAATCCGATCGACTTTAAACTTAATTCAGACTTGGACCACCACCCATAGATGGTCCTAGAAGAAATTCGTGATCGTGACGTCATCAGGTGTCCGGTTACGTCACATTAAAGATGCATTTTTCCCCATATGCTTTGTACACATTTTAAAACACTCCAGTTTGGCATCTTCGTAAATCCGATCGACTTTAGACTTAATTCATACTAAGACCACCACCCACGGATGGTCTTAGACAAAATTCGTGATTATGACATCATCAGGTGTGAGGCTACGTCAAATTAAAGATACACTCGTCCCCATAGGGTTTGACCACCACCCACAGATGGTCCTAGAAGAAATTCGTAATTGTGACGTCATCAGGTGTCACGTTACTTCACATTAAAGATGCACATTTTCCCCATAGGTTTTGTACACGTTTTAAAACGCTCCATTTCGGCACTTTCGTAAATCCGATCAACGTTGCACTTGGTACATACTTAGACCATCACCCACAGATGGTCCTAGAAGAAATTGGTGACCATGACGTCATCAGGTGTTGGGTTACGTCACATTAAAGATGCATTTTTCCCCATATGTTTTGTACACGTTTTAAAACACTCCACTTTGGCCTCTTCGTAAATCTGATCGACCTCAGACTTGGTACATACTTAGACCACCACCCACAGATGGTCCTAGAAGAAATTCGTGATCGTGACATCATCAGGTGTAAGGTTACTTTACATTAAAGATGCATTTTCCCCCATAGGTTTTGTACACGTTTTTCTTCAAATAATACTTTGGCACTATACACCTGTATGTCTGATTGACTTTTCACTTGGCAGATGACATTCGAAGTGACTTCATCAAGTGTTCATCACGTGCACAGAGTATTTGAAATATCCGAAACAGCTTGTGTTTGTCCACAAACACATTTCTAGTTTATATCTGTTGTTAGTGTTAATAATTTGTTATCTTTTCCCAAATTTTTAGCACGATAGCTTTTGTCACACATTTTCATTTTAATTAAGAAGGGTTTCATTTTCATATATAAGAATATCAGAATCTGAATTTATGCCATTGATGGATGCATACAATGTGCTGTGCTCTACCTGAGAGATAACTCCTAAACCACTCAAGGGGGGTTTCTCGAATACCATAGGTTGAAACTGAACACAATAAAATGTGATGGTCAATCGTATCACATGCCTTCAAGAGGTCAAGGAGAATACCCAGAATATGTTTGGAGTCATCAATTGCATTATACTTTGTCAATAAAATCAAGGACTGTATGAGTGGTTGAATGATAAAGTACGTAAACCGAATTGTGAATTACAAGTTTTACTATAATAATAATAATTATATGACACGGTATCGTAATTTCTTCGAACGGTGGGAGGCACCGATCAGTAGGGAGACATTTTCATGTCTCCCTATGTCACAGCCCCTCGTTAGAGGCAAATTTTTAATGTCGCAGTTAGGTTATTTTTGTTCCTCGTGGTGTAATTAGTAAACATACCAAAATTTCGTGGAAAAAGGACAAGGGAATTTGGGTTAGGGCACATTGAAGTTTGAACAATTTCGTGCACAAGTCTATGGGGATGTCTCCCAAATGTCCAATCCAGGGTAATTATTGTTATTATTATACGTGTAATAATGACCGATAATTGGGTATCAGGGAGACATTCCCATAGACTTACCAATTGGACCACGAGCAATCGATCTAACCTATTTGCGACAACAAAATTTTGCCTCTAAGTAGGGGCTGTGGAATTAGGGCGACATTGAAATGTCTCCCTAATGCCACATGTCTCCCAAAGTATAACATACGACGCTTAATTGTCTCCCGGCAAAGGTTATACTTGTTATTATAATAACAGGCATTTATATAGCGCTTTAACGCCGCATAGGGGTATCAAAGCGCTTTAACAATTAGTATTTTCCCTGTTTCCACGGGCAATCACTCCTGAAACCTTCTCAGAAATAAGGGTCATGATGGCAGCTTTAAAATGAAACCAGGGAGAGATACATTATTGAGAAAGTCTTAATAAAAAAAAATGGTTCTTGGAGGTGGATGATGCAGCAATAATAAAACATAAAAACATTTGAAAGTGAAGATGCGGCTTGCCAGCGTCTTACTTAGGCTGCCGCCAGCAATAACACACGTGTCTATGGGAAGTGGAATCAGCCGCTTTATATAAACACATCAGTGTGTAATTTAAAAGAGCCATGAATTGAATATTTCTCAGGAAGTTTGTTCTACTTTCTAATCTAACCCTCTTAAGTGTACGAAAACTAATTGACATTCCTTTTTGTTTAATTTTACTGAAAAGTGCACTTCTTCCAACATTTAAAATTGTCCATGCCTTCCAGACAACTCAGGGCACTGTTGCCGTGATGTCATTTCTGTTCATATTAGGTGTTTTCTGTTGAAATTGTGAACCCAAAAATCTGCTCGTTGAAACGTTTTGTGAGAAAAGTTTGCTCATTGGCTTACTGCCATTAACTGAGGCAACAACGAATCACTAAAGCAAAAAAGAAGTTTACGACAGCGAAATATCCAAAATTCTGGCAACTTTTTGTGCACAAACCATTGCAACATTGTAATTGAGGTTTCTGCCTGATATGATATCACACTTTTGCAAATGCATATGGAAATTCGCATTTAGCATAAAAACAAAACAGGCACCAAAATACCTGTGAAAAAAGTCAAAATGAAAATTAAAAATAAGGTTAAAAATGGAACACAAAGGTGCATTTTGAAGAATAGCATTAAATTCTATGGGCTGTTTAGCCGTAGGCAAATAATTCGGACACGGCTCTACTCCACCTGAAACAGACCAAAGTTTAAATGCCAGCCGGGTAGCCTCCTTTCCGGTCGTCACTGTAGGCGTTCAAGAATCCCTGCGCGTCACGCAGTATGCCTTGCACAACACTCAAGCGTGAAGACTCGTAAGGATAGTGTCCTTTTGCTCTCAGACCGTCGATAACTCCCTGAGAAAGAACAGAAAATGACAAGGTTTGGCTGACTTTGCATTGGAACAGCTGCAGGGGTGTCGCTAAACTAACTGTAATGGGAGTGGATTCCGACAAGTTTGCCGACATGAACCTATGACCTTCGGAATACCGTACCGATGTTTTACCAACTGAGCTATCCTCCCTCCAAGTGGACGGTTTCCAAATAATGTCATCCGCTCCGTTCACAGGTACGTACCCCTTATCGGCAAAGAAAGTACAGTTGGGAGTGACCGAACGACGCCATCTTGCCTGACTGCAATATTTTGCTGCGGAGCACGGCCACTGCGTGTACATAGTACAAATCCCCTGGTGTACGTGCGTCACACACAAGGAACGGTGCGCGCGCGTCAACCAGCGAAATGTATGTGTCCCGCCAATGGGACGTCGTTGCTAGGTAAAAGGGCGCCCTCTTTCGTTGGCGCATGGAGCCCATAGGGTGGTGGGTGCGAGCGAATTCGTTCGCTTCAAAAGTAATCTTGAACTGTAGACCTTGACACTGAGGAATTAAATGTGTTACCAACTAAAAAGAAAACCTCAGTGAAGAAAATGTATGCCTGTGATCTTACCTGATCATAACCCGGCTCATAGGTGACATTATTGGGGACGAGTTGATGGTAAAAGCGTCTGCGTTGTATCGCCTCTTTGATACCCTCACCATACCACAAAGTATCCACAGATACCTATACAGAAAACATAGAGACAATTAAAAAAAAAAATACAATATCGCGATGAGATGAAATCAGATTTAGATGTCTTTAGAAAAAGTTTCTGGGATTTGATTTTTCTGCAAAAAAACGGGGCGAACTTACAAAGGTCCTAGAGGGGAAGCTGTTTAGTGCAACGAAAACGAAGTAAACTGGTTCCCGGTCTGGAGAGACCAGGGCCGTGTCCGAAACAGACTTCCACAGCTACGGTTACATGATTTGCCAATCCACGTAGTTGGAATTGTTGAAGACATATAAAACAGCTTTAGGCAATCATTGTAATTGACTTTTCGTTTGCGCAGGGTATAGTATTGCGTTAGTAATATGTTACTATTTACTCGGTTTTGATTAGTTTTATAATGTTTTAATCAAGTCCATCTTTTTTTTTATCAAATAACTATAATTTTCGCTCAATCATTTTTTGAGTTAAAGGGAAGTGGAGTCCGTGAACAATCTCGTTAAAACGCATGCGCATTATGGCAAGTGACTATACATGGTTGCAGAAAAAATAAGATGGTTACCTGGGCCAACGCGTTTGGTATACGTGAACCCCCTGCTGCACCAACCACCAGTTTAACTTTCCCGTCACGATCCACAACGATGGTGGGTGTCATAGAAGACATTGGCCGCTTCCCCGGCCGGATGAAATTGCTCGGTGATGGAGGAAAACCAAAGAAGTTGGGCTGACTGGGTTTAGAGAAGTCATCCATTTCGTTGTTGAAGATGATCCCTGTACGGCTACCGCGAACTTTGGAGCCGAAACTAAGCAAAGGTCAGTGAAAGGGGTCAAAGATCAATGAAAAGGTCAAGTTGGTTCAGTGTGGGTTACATGTGGTCACTTCCTGCAGTTTTCTCGTTGTAATATTTCCCTCCAAACAAATTTTGCCTTCAATTTTAATGAGTACTTCACTCTCACATCGATATTTTCTTAAGCGAATTTTAGTGTAACTTTAAAGGAACAAAGAAGCAATAATTCAATAAAATCAGACGAGTTGCTTGGTCAATAAGATTGATCAATTCAATCCTTTGAACCACACAGTTCAACAAAAGCGTATTGCCATTCCATACAGTTCAAATACAGTTCGTTATAGAACTGTGCATTGGCGTGGTGAGAAGAGAATGCCGTTTTTCTGAATTTGAGGCGGGGAGGGAGGGGTGGTAGCCAGGAAATTATCACAAAAGTTGGGAATTTTGTAAAGCTTTATGTAAGCCACACTTACTACAGGTTGACAGTGCTTGTCATTGCGACGGCGTTGCCATCACCATCCACAACAGACAGATGAGATGTGCCGCTATCTGGCTGATTGTAGTGGGCTTTGTAGTACGACGGACCGTGAGACTCGGTGTCGCTAATAGCGGCTCGTAAGGAGTCTGCGTAAGCCTGTGACGTCATGTTAGCAACAAGCTGCCACACAGGAAATCAGATATATTTCATTGAAAAGCTTATAAGGGTGCAGACCTGTAAATGACCCTAAAGTGCCAAAGTTTTCGGTATAAGAGCATTTTTGAGGGCCGTGAATTTAAGGAATTTGTAAAAAAGAAGGAAGCCGTGCAGAGGACTGAAATGAATGAAATTAGGCCCTAAAATTGCTCTAGTTTGCAATGGAGCGTAGGCGTTCATTTTCAAAATGGCGATGGGCTTCAGGTGTGTTTTTAGGAGTGATCATCTTTGGATGGAATTTTCTCCCAAAAGTCATTGGTTGACCCCTCCAAAAAAAATTGGACGGAAAATACAAGATGCTGAAATAAGCTTTAATTTGATGTGTGTCTGAAACACCTTGGAGAGTTGTGAGTATTTTAAATAATTTCGGGAAGTGCGCGTAATCATCACTGAGGCCTGTGGCAGTATATTTACTGGTCTGCAACCATCAAGTCATGGTCACAGGAACGTTAAAATTACAGTCGTGGATTAACTAGGAGGAAACAAGTCAGTGGACTTAAAATATGACTAGGCCTAGGCCACATATCAGTAAATAAAACCATTTTTCGAAACAGTCATTTCTCTTGTATATTATTATTTTCAAGGCAACAAACCACAAATTTGGAGAATTGAGACCTTATAACGAAGACATGTTGTAAAATAGTTGTAAAAGGAGGTAGCGGTATAGGTATTTTCTTGTGCAAGAAATGCACAAAACACTTGCATTGCACACGATAGCTGTACATGATGTCACAAACCACTGGACTGACTGGAATCCTGCTTGACCTGAATTTCAACGTTTCAACGTGTTTTTAGATGGAGAGATGATCGAGAAGAACAAGCTTTCTCTCCATAATATTTGCACTAAGTTTAGTTTTGCAGCATTTGCAGTCATCAGCCGACATTTGAATAAAAAAAAAAAGCAAAAAAAAAAAAAAAAAAAAGCCGCGTCGCCGCACCACTTTTTGGGCAAGCTCCATACCAGAAACCGGAGACTTTTTTTGGGCCTAAGATACAATCAGCAGTTTCTCTGTTATATTTTCTGGTATCGGAGGGCTTATATGTACCCCATGGACTAACTCACTAACTGTCACTTGCGAGTTGGGCGGTGCTATCGTGTAGGTTTACCCCGTAACGCCATTGAATAGGCTATCTCCGACCAATCATGTACAGATATGCATGCAAGGACCATACGTTTCCCGCGTTTTCGAAGTATATAAGCGGGAAATAACTGTCTCAGGCATTCGAGCAACGCGCAGCTGGTGGGAAGGTTTCATAATAAGAGCGTCAAATCAGGTTTTAAGGAAGATAAGAGTATTCATATCAGTTCTAGCAAGCACTGCACACGGGGCACGAAGATTTTAATTTTTTGGAAAATTTGATTAAAATTTGTTGGTTAACATGAATACACGTATATGTTTAAAGGATTAAATTGAACACCCTCACCGAGGGGAATTCTGAATGTTTTAGGGCTCAGGCTTTTTAGAGGATATTACAATTTCCTGTTTTTGTATATTTGTCTAATAACGTCGACTTCTCCGATGAAGTGTTTGATGAGTGCGACAGTTAAAAGTGTAACAGCAACGAGTGGAGTTTAAAAAACCCCGAAATTGTTGGTGGTCAAGTTGTATGGACTTCTGTTTCATACTGTGGAGGTTGCAAGTGCAGTTCGCACAGTGGGGATTTAAAGTTTGTTAACTTTACAAAAGTAAAATTGTGCAAGTCCCTAAAATCAGTCAATAAAAGGTGACCTCGTGTCTCCTGTGCTTCAATGTATTGGCAAATCAAAAGAAAGTTTTTGTTGTGTATTTTGTATAAAGTGAAAGTAAAGATGAGACTTTCCGTGAATAACCTTTCCTAATCAGTTGAATAGAACTTTTGCGCTCTTGGGCCAGATTACTTGGTTTGGCTTTTCTTTGTTATCTTCAGATTTTTATACCAAATCTTCTGACCTCTTTGACGTCCACGTAATCTTCATCTCCAAGGAATGATCGGCCTGCATAGGCGAACTTGAAAGATTCCACCATACGATGAGTCGTTAGGGTCTCGGCTTTGGCGGTAGCTATGCTTTGAGAACCAATGTCATATCCTGTAAGATTAAAAGTGGGCTATTTTTACGAGATGTCTTATTTTCGTTTAATTTTATTGGGTTGCTGTTATTTTATATATATATATATTTTTTTTTGGGGGGGGGGTTAAAAACCATGTGCGGGAAAATTTGCTCAAGACCCTCCTCACCTCCTGTGTCTTAACGAAACTGAAAATGCTGTTAACAAAATGAATGTAGTGCGACACAACACGAGATAAGACAAGAATTGTCGAGACTTGTAAGGAAGACACAGGCCTTGTCATCGTTACTTGGCTACGGCCGGTCAAGTGTGAAATTTTGACTCTATGAAATACGGACCAGTTGATTGTATTGCGCCTGTCGTAGTAAGCATAAATACGACAGCGACAAGTCACTATAAGGTAAAGTAGATCAGATTTATAATAGGAGTCCGAATTCCATATGACACCGGCAGTAACACACGTGACGAGGAAAGTGGATACAGTCGCTTCCACTGGCGCATGTGTCTTTACCGGTGTGGTGTGAATTAAAGACTATGAAATACGGACTCATTAGTAGTACTGCGCATGCCTACTAAGTGATGTTAATAAGCAGAGTGACCGTCACGTATACAGGATTCAACCAATAATAGGGTAAGTATGATTTTCTTTAGGAGTCCGATGCTCATATGACACTGGTCGCAGCCACGTTATGCAGCGAGGAACAGCCACTCAAGAAATGGACAAAACAAAACCCCCATAAACCTCAAACATTTACCGAAGATGAAGGCATGAGATTACCTAAAGCAGAAGAAGAAAATCGAGAAGATTTGAACGAAAATATAAGAATCGGGACTCCATGTACATGCATAGTGACAATTGTTGTGACGTACCCTCCAGGATGTTCATGATGAGTGAATACACAGCACCGCTTGATGGCGGCGGGGGCGTGTACACCTTCAGATCACCGATCTCAATCATCAGAGGTGTCCTTCGTCGGACACTGTAGTCTTCCAGATCTTTCTTTGTGATAATACCACCTGTTTGAATCACCAAATTAAGAACAATTAATTAAATGAATTAAAATGCTCGGAGGTCAGACTGTGACGAACTTCGTGTTTACAAGAACTCATAAGTTGCTCACAGTCTCATACCCCGTTTATTTTTCATCTTGGTGGGCCTAAGTAAAATAAATCTCAATTTTTTTCTAATGGCTGCACGAATAATCCAGCAACAGCCTGGGAAACCAAAACAGAATAGTTCTCGAATTAACACTTGACAAAGTCTAATTATTGGCTGCCAGACAATAATTCCGATCTCGTGGGGTAGACTGGTTCCCGCCCCACAATCAGTATCGATAATACACGGGCCGGGAGGCCGGGCAGTCTGCTCGCAAAGCGGATTGTTTGTGCCCAAAACAAAAAACTTTTTCAGGTGGTTGCATACGTCCCCCCCCCCAAAAAAAAATGGAAAACGAATTTTAGAGTTGGAATAAAACATACAGGTTGACATTTTGTTAATAGAAAAAATGGAAGTGTTGAACAGCATACGGAATGCAACTTTAACATTAGGTTATAGCGTACAAACTTTTCTTTTCGGCATTTGTGTTGTTGTATAATATACAACAAGAAAATTGCTAGCATATAATATATACTAGCCGGGGTATTTAGGTGTCAGTATTCGACGAGCGAACAACACAGTACGCCCCAAACGGCTTGTAATTATCATCACCGACTTAAATAGTACATCAATTCCGCACCTCTATCTGCAATATCAGCCACGATGTCATCAGTCAGTTCTCCCCTATAGCAGGCATTCTCTCCACCCTCGGCTAGTTTTTTGTAAGTCGCGGCCAGTTTGAGGTTAGTTATCATGTCACCTTCCTTTCGTATCTCCCCCGCAGAGTCCACGAACAGTTCGCTGAAATTGAAAACCGCATGCTTTTTTGTTATTGCACGAACTGCACGTTCCTTTCATTCGTTTTTACCCGCGCAGAAAATCCAGATTTAAAAATACTTGAAAAAGAAATCTTTGCATGTAAACATTGATTATCCTTATCTTGCCAAATATCTGCCCAATGTATCACGCGCGACGCAGTGCTTACAATTTTGAAGGTTTTTGTTGTTGGTAAAATCAATCTTTTCAAACATGAGATTTTGACGACGCATTATTTAGCAAGGATTTATATTAAATGTTCGTACCTCTGTCGTCCCTTTACACCACAAGATATAGGTGTTTTGGCGAAAGGCAAAGGCTTCCAGACTCCATATCGTACAGGCATTGGGCAGCCTTGAAACAATGTACGTACGTGACGTGACGTGACGTGCAGGAGATACCGCGCGAGCGCATTATAGGTCGTGCAGTCCATGAGATATAGAATACATTTAAGCTATATCTATGGTACAGTCCGGTGCAGTCTTCGAAATTCGCGCGCAGTACGCCCTGAATAGAACGTGTAAGTTGACCACGAGAACGTACGAGAATTTACGAGAAACCAAACTTCCTGGCACCTCGAATATGAGCTTTAACGTGTAAAGCGAGTACTTTTCTTGAAATAGTTTGTTTTGACGCTGTTCTTTTTACTGAAAGGTGGATGAAAACTTTAAGAAAAATATTATTTCTTATTTCAATTCACAAAATGTGAACGATATTTCAAATTAGGGAAAAGGAGAGCAAAAACGTCTAGATACGTCATAGGTACGTCATTCGCCATTGCTCTAGTTCACGTGCCAGGGTTTCTAAAGTGTAGACCATAGAATAAGGCGGTTATCGCATATTATGTACGTAAGCTCACGTCAGCGCCAGAGGGACTTGGGGACCGGGCTTTCTCATCCCGACAATGAGCCAATCTTTCTGCTATTCTTCAATAATTTAGACAGCATGCATATTTTCATATATTGTAAAATTCATCTTGAATTTATCATCCATACTTATGGCCGTTTCATGGGTCAGATCTTCGAAAAAAACAAAGTATTATAGAAAACAAAATCAACTGCACGTAAAAGTCCTATACCCGGCGGCTCGCAGGTGCCCGAAAATTCAATCGTGATCTTTATGCAACTTGTCAAGCCATCTATTGGGCCTCCATACCTCAAGTTTGGATCTGCTCTGATGATACTCTCTCTAGCAGTGATGGCACCAGCCAATGCTTTGCCTATAACATATCCTTCCTCTGCTAATCTGATTGCAGGTTGGAATAGATCCCTCCAGGGTAGGACACCGTAGCGTTGATGAGCGGTCCAGTAGCCAGCTAGTTCCCCGGGAACACCGATAGACAAACCTCCTGAATTTTAGAGAAAAAAAACCTACATTTTTGACAGGTGTATAGGGTAGCAGACCAGTAAATAAACTTCCATAGACCCCAATGGTAAGTGCTCACACTTCAGAAATTCGGGAAAAATACTCACAACTATCCAAGGTGTTAGAGACACACATCACATTTAGGCTTATTTCATCATCTTTCATTTTCTTTTCAATTTTCGAGGGGTTAACTGATGACTTTTAGGAGAAATTTCCATCCGAAGATGATCACCCCTGCAAATGGTCCTGAAGCCCATCGCCATGTTGAAAAACGATGCCTACACTCCATCGCAAAATAGAGTGCTTTAAGGGCCCCAATTTCATCCAAATTGAACGGAACTACAAGCTCACAGTCCTGTGCACGGCTTCCACCCATATTTTTTGCAAACCCTCAAGTTCATGGCCCACAGCATGCTTAAATACTGAAGATTTTGAGGGCATGCAAATCGTGATTTGGCCGGCGCAGGCAATTTCGGACTCATTTACTGGTCTGCAACCATAGAGTGAAATCCAGACTCCACGAAATATGGATTCAAGAGCATGCATTGTGTGCGCCTAAGTGAGGATATTTATAAAAGAGTGATAGGTCACGGGTGAGAGTTACAGTCCATAGACAGACCGGGGAGGCCCAATTTCATATGACACCGAATCCCAGGAATTGACTCCATGGGCGTGGCCTCGGGAGGGGGGCTTAATTTTGTAGAAGGACCGTATCTGTAAGTAAAGTTGTCAGAAAACTTTTACCGGTGACAGAGTAGCACAGTCATTATTTGACACAAGGTGGCGCTAATTATTGCGGCCTCTTTTGTAGACCCATTTAGTATACGCGATTTCCCCCAAGAGTGAGGGGATATTACACCCACACTTCATCTATCGACAATTCTGATTGGCTTAAACAATACTTCTGAATGCAAAATAAAATGCTAGGTATGGTGCCTTTCAAAACGTTCGTACTATTTCCTGTTATACATAAAGCATTATAAATCCAAAGAAGATTACCGAAGGTAGACGCATCATTAGTCGCATTTTCATACATGTTTTCGTTGGCCGCAAGTGGCGCTCTTTCCCTCGCATCCAGTGCGTCTACGGTTCGAGTCCTGGCGTTGTAGTGTAACATGAAGAAACCTCCTCCGATACCCGCACTCTGACAGCTGTGCAGACCGATGCAAAACATAGTGGCTATGGCGGAGTCGACGGCAGAACCTCCCATTAGCAATATATCTCTGAAAAAAAAGGTTATCAGTTTGCTTTTTAAACGTGGCTTTAGGAAATTTGATCTCACATTCATAAATACCGAGGACGGTTTACTCATTCCTATTGGTCGAGAGCTCGTCCTGTGGCCGGCCTTAAACGGTTGATAAAACACCGGCCGGCTGGTCTTTAACATTTTGGACTCCTGTGAAATCCGGTTTACCATTTTGTTGAAAGTTTACAATCCTCGGTTAGGTATGCGCAATACTACCAGTGAGTCCGTATTTCCTAAATAGATCTCTCTCATAGGACGTCATCTTTGTAGGAAAATTACAACTGCGTATTCAACGCTATCAGGTCGTCAACGTTTTCACAAAGGGGCGAATTTCAGGAAAATTGTCTGTTTTTCGAAATTTGTTTTTGGGGTGAAAGTGAATAAATATATCAATATCTACAGCCTGGTGAGGTTATACTTTCAAAAAATTAATTAAAATCTTAATTAACCTAATTAACGAATGGGCGAACTTGCCAAAAGTGCCGTTTTGGGTTTTCACGAAGGGGCGAATTTCTGCACTCTATGGTATTAATAAATTTTCAGTAAATAAATACATTGTAGTACATTGTAATACAATGGCGCGTATATCACGAAAGGGCGAATTCCATGCGCGTGCAATAAAACGTTACCACGAAGGGGCGAATTTTAAGGCGCATGCGCAGTTGGGCAGAATCTGCGCGTACTGTACAAAAAATGCACTGACTCAGACGGCAGAAGGGCGAAATCTGCGCGAAGTCACTTTAGCGTTTTCACGAAAGGGCAAATTTGCTAATTGGTCTTTTTTTCGTTTTCACGAGCAGCCACTTCTCTTAATTGATTAATTCTGCAAAACTAATCACCTATTTTTCTTAAAGTTTGCTACATTTAGGAAGATTAGAAGCTCTTCTTTCCTCTAATACCTAAATCTTGCATATTTTATGCATCTTTAAGTTTCAAATTGTTAAATGAAAAAAAGGACCAACTTTTAAGGCGATTATCTCGAATGTTTGTTCAGACAGTGAAATACTAAATTCGTCTCTTCGTGAAAACGGTGACGAGGTGCTCGTGCGCGCAGTTTCCAAAATTTCTAAACGCGAGCGCATGTTGCTCGAATTTTTTTTCGAAAAACTGCGCAGCCGATGCGCCACGACAATTTGAGGCACATACCATAACATAGCTATAGGGGTGTTTAAAAAACATGAGGTAAACTTGTTGAACAAAATACGTAAGTTTTGACTTGTTTTGACTGTTTGACCAGAAAGGTATTTATGAATGGGAATAAATATGTGCTTGATAGGTATTTAAACACTACCTTTAAGACCGGTTTGGTGTCTGGATGCTGATAATGACCCTTGCATTCTGCTAGCTCGGCTCATTATATATCAGTGTCCAGACCGGTTTTAAATAATATTTAATCCCACCGAAGCACACATTTATTCCCTTAGTTAGTTGTGAGTAATGAGAATGGTATCATCTTCGTTTACCTGCTTTGAGCATCTTCACAGTCCTATGGGTGAAGTAATGGGGCAGGGGTACACACAAACTTGAGGATCGTGTTAATGGAATATGATTGCTCTCCCTTAATTAATCCCCCTTCTTTAGAATACGGGCGATTCCCAATAGTGCGCCTCCAAGAGTTTGCAACGCGTTGGCCAATCACAATGCGCAAAATCTGTCGACCCAATGCGCGTTTGGAAAAGGTCGACTGATTTCGCGCATTGTGATTGGCCAACGCGTTGCAAACTCTTGGAGGCGCACTATTGGGAATCGCCCGTATTTGGGCCTAGGGTACCGTTGTACAGAGACCGACTCATGCGGTACCACTGTTCCCTTTGTGCAAACTATAGGCCCCACAAGTTATACTTGCACAAAAACACAGACGCCTTATTATAGACGCCACCAACCACACACGGGAGGTCTGTGCTCTTTTTTGGTTGTTTTCCCCTCTCATAAGTATACCTTTTGTTTTAATCCCGATAATTTCTGTGTTCATTTCCTGTGCAGGGTTAGGGCAGGCCAACTCACTGGCCAATCTCTGAGCATGCTCCAGCATCGGCGGCCACCGCAGCTTTGGCGTACTGGTACTCGCCAGTCGGCTGTGGCGGCGCTTCAGTTGGTCGTTGGGTGACTGTCACTGTGCCAGTATCTTTGTAGCGATACAACAATCCCATAGTCACACCCACAACCGCAGCCACTATCAGCACCACGACGAAGGCTAACTGCCATCTCCGAACCGTTCTATTTTGTTTCCTGACCAACGAAAAGGTATAAAAAGGGATATTTCAAACAGCTCCTTGCTAGACACGATACATCGTGCCATGAGGTATATTTATAAACTAATTACCCTCAGCAACAAAACTTTGATATATTATTTACAGCAAAGGGGACCAATTTTCCAAAGGCCAACAGGCAAAATATACATCATTGAGTTTTATTTCAAATGGGAAAGCGGGGTGGGTGGGGGGGGGGGTGAGAGGGGGTCACAAAAAGGGGCAGAGGATTGAAAAACAAAACCTCCACTACGGGCCACAACCTTCCCCCGGCCCGCCCCCCCCCTCCCAAACTTACACCAATAAATAACAACAAACAATAACTTCGTACAACATGCTATTTCTTCCTCAATCTCAAAACTACACATTGTACATATTCCATATTAGGCCAAAAAAGTCTCCGGTTTCAAGTATGGAGCTTGCCAAAAAAAAGTGGTGCGGCGACGCGGCTTTTTTTTCCCTGATTTTTTTGCTTCAAATGTCGGCTGATGACTGCAAATGGTACCAGACTAAACTTAGTGCAAATATATGGGAGTCCAGAGAGGCCACATGAAGCTTATTCTCGACCATAACCCAATCTAAAAACACGTTAAAATTGTGCAGCAGCAGGATTCCCGTCAAACCAGTGAGTTTGGCGGTTTTTAGACATCATCTTTCATTAAAAAAAAACTTTTTCATTTTGCCAACGCGCATGGCTACGGCGACGCGCGCGCATACCAGAAACCGGAGACTTTTTTGGGCCTTATCAACTACCTGTATGGTTTTCCCCTTTTAAATGTATACAGCACGTACTCTTTTTTTTACTATTACTCTTTAAACTCAGATACCATTTCGATAATTAAGACCTCAAGAAAACAAGTTCACAATTGACTTTTAGCAGAGTTTTCAGTTAAAAAGCGTTGTATAGCATTGTTATACTGCTAAAGGAATAAAATATTTCTTTGAATAAACAGAAGGTTCCAATTATCACAGTTTCACTTATATTATCAAGATTTCACTGTAGTATTTATTCCACATTACCAATAACCAGTATTTTTTATTACGTATATATTTTTCTTAACTGTATAGCACTTACTCCATTTTTAAGATAAAACTTAAACACATTCAGTTAGACAAAATATCCAATCTTTCTACAATATTTCCCCACTTAGATTATAATCCATTAGATTATATTTCATTATAAATAAGTATTAACACCACTTACTGCTACCTCTTATACCATCTGTATATCATATAAACCTTCATATTAATACCAACCAACAATACTAATTGAAATGCCAAGAATAATATACATCAATTATACTCTTTCCCACTTACCACCCAATTAGAAACAAATTATTATCTATGACCTCCAAATCCCACCCCACCCAAATGACATGTGCTCCTGTAACCTGACAGTTTCCAACAAAGATGTAGAACAAACACCTTTCCACTCACCCCCCCCCCCCTCCGTTGGCAAAGAGTCATCCTTCATTATTGTTACATTTAGCTACACCACCCTCATCCTCAAAATCTCAGGTCCCAACAACATTTCCACTTCCTTTGCTATATAAATAATACAAACCAATCCACTCCATCCATATATAGCGCATCCCGCTAGTAACATAAAACAGCAGCCGCGCGGTATCGATATGTACGAAGCGCGAACAGCGACCTCAGGCGGCTAGGTTGGGCATTTTACACCCGCCGAACGCCTTGGGACAACGGTTGTGTTGGCGTATGCTTTTCTTTATGATTTTTGTCACTGGATTGAGGCCTATATTTGGCCTCTGCGGACTCACACGATCCAGCTCTTTATATATATCCACGTAAAAAAATAATGAGCGTCCACGACCAATAAAGTACTGAATTAATCATCTGTATTCGCATACGCGGTCGTCGCTGAAAAACCAGCGGCAAAATGAAGAAGAACATGAAGGCGAACCGTTGTCCCAAGGCGTTCGGTTTACGGTGGGCACCAACTAATTTGCATATTGTAGCCTTGCCGCGTGAAGTCGCTGTTGGCGCTTTGTACAGTGCGCGGTTTGTGTTTGTTAGCAGACTCCTGTGAAAATCTGACTCCTTGACCATGTATTGGTAAAACCTCTCACGAGACCGGTCACTCTCCTATCATCACTTAGACATGCGCAATACTACCAATGAGTCTGCATTCCGAGTCCTAACTTCACGCTTCACTGGCTATCGATCATCGGACACTATCGACGAACGACTGGACCGAGGCTAATATACACGCGACGTTGTGCAATGTAATTTCACTTCACTGTGACTACCTTCACGCCTTGTTTGCAAAGATTCGGGAACAAATTGACCAATTTCAGGCTAGGAGTGATGCCGCACTTTTTTTTTGTTAAGACCGACAAACTGGTGCCTATTTTTGAGTTCAGTGTATATCGCAGTTGAGCGTGAGGTTGTCGGCTATTGAATGGGGTTACTGTGGAGTGCACAATACACCCTAACAATATTCTGCTTGGCCGTTTTTTTTTTCTTCAAAAGGTGACACTGATCGATCGCTATACTTCCCGGTACAATAGCCAAAGGGTAGGAAGTTCAAATACATTAAAAGGATATTACGTCCTGGAATGCGCCCAATTGGGCTACAAAACGCATTTTAAACGAAATGATGTTAATTGGAAAGAACATTTAAAATTAGGATATAAACGTTAACGTCCACACACAAGCATCCTTTAAAAACAGGACGTTTTGTGTTATTCTTATGAGAACCATCATACGAGAATGAATTTCGGCGGGCAACATTTTGACTCTCACAAATCGAGCTGTTGGCTGCTATTCGCGATTCCTGCCGCACATGTTCCACCAGTTCATCGCATTCTGTGGTTGCACGACTGAGAAAGAACATGTGTATTATGTAGCACACACACAACTGTACCGTACATTGCATGTAGACGGCTGGAAATACGTATGCTTATGCTACGAAATGTCCGCCGTGTCCGTTTTAAACAACCTTTTTTTTGGGGGGGTGTGTCTTTTTTTCGGGAACGGTAAGACATTAATTATGTTAGTTTCCTTTCAACCAGACTTTTGAAATAGGATAAATAAACAATCTCGGAGAGTTCAGGCCGCAATACCCCTTTGAAGTGTTCACCGTACAATGGTTAGCTCCATAGTTCGATTTCAACCGTATGCATCAAATCATAGGCGTAACCAGCGGGGGGGGGGGGGGGTAATACTTTATACGTAATACGTGTTTGCAAGATATGTCAATCTTTTCAAGCCTCACGATTATTAATAATGTTCCTATTCATTATTCTGTGCAATAAAAGTTTGCAGCACCGCCTTATTAAATGAGGCGTCGGACCTATGAGGCGTCGGACTTATGATACGGCCCCGAATTAACCCTATGTACCACATTGGACTTTTCCCATGGAATTGTCACCATGAGATTTTTCCAATGGCTTGTTTCAGAATATATACCTCATTATATTTCCCCAGAACCTTTCCATAGCAGCATCCAATATCTGCATTATGGTTTTACCCCATGTCACTTACATTCACACATTGTGGGTGGCCGTCATGGGACTCCGAAGATGATTGTCCCACGTAAGGCAGTTGGGGGAGTGTCGAAGCACTCTATGACATAAGGGAATGTTTACGTTTTAAACACATTGCTAAATAAACACTTAACTGTACCCATTTTTTAAAATCATATTTTTTATCTACGACATGTTTAGGTTGATGGATGTCTGTGACGTGTTTAATAGGTATACGACGAAAGCCTGTTACCGGCTTTCGTCGTGTCGGGTTTAAGTCGAATGACAGGCTAAATACATATTTTTACCAATATTGTTTTATCACCTGTCTCGGAAAAAACCCCCAATTTTTTTAAATAAAATTTAATTTTATTTATAAGTTATTATTAATGGTACGAATTAACAGGCTTTTAAACCGTGCAAACAATATAAACATGTTATAATATGTCTTACACTAAACGTGTGTAAAAAAGTGAGTACCAGAATGTGTTTAAACTCTAAGCTCCATTTTTACAGACTGGTGTAGTCTTAATACTTCAACCAACGATCCAATGGTAAAATAAACCTTATAGCCAAGGACCTGTTCAAAACCTCAATAACTTAAAATAAACCACTTGTTTGTGTTTCCTTTTCGATAGGTTTTCGAAGGTCGGAAGACTATATGCATATGAACGCCGAGAACACGGTTTTATTCAGTCATGAGTACAATAGGCCTATACATAGTTTGTCCTCATGTGTTTTTGGTGCCATGAATTGAGGACGGCGTTCAATAACACCTCACAAAAGATTCAAAAATAAAGCTACCAGTCAGAAACCTTACCGTTTCAGTGCAATCAAAAGACTTGATCCGATCCGACAAATGGAAAACGCGTGGTGTGAAAAAAAAAAAAAATGCTTTTCCAGACATGCAAGGTCACTGAATGGGGCCCCGTACTAATTGGATTCAACAAATCGTGCTCCGACTTGAGGGTTTGACCTCAGCTTTGACGAGGTGAATAAGCCATTTGCGAGTTAAATTTGAATAAAATCTGGAACGCTGACTAAATCCAATGCTTTGGACGTTTTACCTTTGCATTCTCCCGACCAAAGACACTGTTACTATATCACGTGATTCGGGACAAGCCTAGCTTACGCTGGCAACCCTCACGATCAGCTCCGGCATGGTCTGGTGTCTGTGCCATTCTCACCCATTATGAACAATGTATTGGTGCTGAGCGTCTCTTACGTAACTGCAAGAGCTTGCCCCGAATCATCATGATTAGCAACAGTGTCTTTCGTCTGGAGAATTCAATTTAAAATGTGCCGAGCATTCTGAGCAAGTCAGTATACCAGATATGTTTCAAATGTAACTCCCAAAAGGCATCGCAAATGGCTTATTAGGCAATTAGAGTATACTGCTAATACATAATTTAGTAGCTAGAGTTAATTACGCCCCAACTACCGTACAGCAATGGCCCCGATTATAATTGGAACAGTCCCAACAATAGTGGAAACAGTTCAAATATAGTTTGGACAGTAGTCAACTATGGAACAGCCCCAACTATACAGTTGGAACAGTCCCAAATGTCAGGGGCGGATCTAGCTTTCAGGAAGGGGGAGGGGCTGATATAAGGGGAATTTGAGTGTAAGGTGTGCCGTAGGGAAAATGATACGTTCTCCTGCTTCTTAGGCAATTCGAGAATAAATTTAGGAACTTTAGCATTCCATGTCTTATTTTCGGCCCCATTTTACTAGTATCACATTAGTCAGCGACTGAACGGGGCTTGCAAACCCCGAACCCTCCCTCTAGATCTGCTACTGACTATAGTTAGGATCGTCCCAACCATAGCTGGAATAGTTCATAGTTGCAGTTCGGGCGTATCTGAGGCGTATCGATTGAACGGGGTATTCAACCCCCAGACTCTCCCTCTAGATCCACTTATATTAGGATCGGCCCAACCATGGAATAGTTCTTAGTTGGGACAATGTCATCTAGTTTAGGACAATGTCATACAGTTTTGTCATATAGCATAGTATCTGAGGCCTAATATCGTCTTACCGCTTGACGTCAACCTCTTCCATGTCCAAACCTGCCAAACTCGAAGTTGATCTACCGTTCGCCATCGTCTGCCCCTGCCACTATGTATACTGTTGATCAATGTATAATGATTAACAGTATGGAGGCAGTGACTGTGACTCGATCCCGACGACAAAAGAGATGACCTGGGGTGGCCAGCGCAGGAACGAATAAACTATTTTCAGGAATGCTGTCGCACTTTGCAGGGTGACATTACTAACAAAGCCAAACCGACTGTTCAATCAGGCAAAAAAAAAAAGTCTCCGGTTTCTGGTATGAAGCTTGCCCAAAAAGTGGTGCGGCGACGCGGCTTTTTTTTTAACTTTTTTTTTTTTTGCTTCAAATGTCGGCTGATGACTGCAAATGGTGCCCGACTAAACTTAGTGCAAGTATATGGGAGTCCAGAGAGGCCACATAAAGCTTATTCTCGACCATAACCCAAATCTAAAAACACGTTAAAATTGTGCAGCAGCAGGATTCCAGTCAAACCAGTGAGTTTGGCGGTTTTGAGACATCATCTTTCATTGAAAAAAAAACCTTTTTCATTTTGCCGACGCGCATACCAGAAACCGGAGACTTTTTTTTTTGGCCTTTAAAGCTCTCAGCCTTGGATTCACTTTTCTTCAGTATAGCGCAGGTGCTCCAAAACGATGATGCGCCGTGGAAATTGGCATATTTTTTCCAGTATTAATGGTCAATTTTGAAGAGCGCCCCCATTTGAAAGATGGGTACCACCCTCCCCCCGGATTTTTTATTTTACGGACGCCAAGTGTCCAGTGAAAAAACATGTTTATATACAGTTCCGCGAGGATGTGCGATTGCGCCCCCCCCCCCGAAAAAAAAGCTTGATACGCCACTGGTTATTGTGGAGTGCACAATACGATACGACCCAACCAATATTCTACACTGGGATGTGAATCTTTTCAAAAACTTACACAGATCCATCGTTATAACTCCAGGTACAATATCTAGAATATGTATAGTATGGTAAGTTCAAATACGGATTAAGAAACGTTAACAAAGCGACATATTGCTCAACTGACCTTTTGTATGAAAATAAAAATCCAAAATAGAAAAAAATGTCAAAATATAGTCAGGGTCAAAATTCGGCACCTCTTTCATGAAACAGGCCTGTTAGTTATCATAGATTACTAAATGGATTTCATACGGAAACGTGTGATCGCAAGCATGCATGTTATTAGGACAACGAAGAAAAATTATAAGTTCAAAAAGTGTGATCTAAAGAGGTCTGTCTACAAGGTGAGTAAAATAAACGAAACCCCAAAGGCAGGACCAATTTTTGAACAGAGTTTTTGCCTGTAGCACTTTCAAAATCTAGGATATGAAAGCCCAGTCATTAAGCTTTCTTTTACTGTTAAGAATCATTCAAATCACTGACTTTTCAAGTTACGGAATTTTGAACACAAACACCGTTTTGAAGTTCTGTCCACGGATCACAAAAAAAAATGTGCTCTTTCAGCATAACGAAAACAATTCTCATAGGGATTCAAACAAACTCATTTTCAAACAAACTCATGCACTCATGTACTTGAAAAGTGAGTGTTTTGAATGATTATTTTTCTAAAAGAAAACTCATTAATTGGGCTTTCATTATTATCTGCGATTTTGAAAGGCAGAACTTTATTCAAAAATTGGTCCTGCCATTTGGGTTTCGTGTTTTTTTTTTTTGTACTCACCCTGCGTAAGAAACTGCCGAATGAAAACCCGTCTGTATCTGGGGATACATGATGCCGTGCAGTGATAAAACCAACAAATTTCGAGCTTGTAAAATTGGAAACGTTATACCTCTACCAGCACCACAACTTTGACAAACAGCTTAGAATTAAAGAATTTAATCAAATAGAACAATCTTGAGATTCAGCAGAGTAATAATTTGGGAAAACAATTAAGGAGAGAAACAGAGGCCCGTATACGAATAGGACGAATTGATCCAAAGAAGAAAACCTCAAATTAAAAAAAAATCAGCAATAGACATGTGGAATTGTGGAACATTTAGTATTTTGGCCAAACATTGGGCCTGGCAGACACAAATGAAGCGAACATGGACAAAATTAATTTAGGGTGGAAAAATTTAGGACGATACAAAGAGCTGCTTAACAGGTGGAGTGCTTAACAGTACTGAACAGGTGGAGTGCCGTGGTCTCGTGGTCTGGATCATTGAGTTCGTGGTCTGTGGGTAATTCTGCAGGTTGTGGGTTCGAGTACAGCCTAGGGTTGTGGTGTGTGTGCCCTTGGGCAGGGCACTTTGGCACTCATTGCTTCTCTTCACCCAGGAGTAAATGGGTACCTGTGAGGGCAGAGAAGGTTATAGCGGTTGCAGCATGGAGCTGTATACTCCCTAGGGAGCTGAGATAGTATTTCGAATGTTTCAGTGGCCCAATGAGCAGGGTAAAAATGATGTAGCGCTTTGAGCACCAATAATGGTGGATACGTGCGCTTTATAAATACACGAATTTCTAGTTAATATGGCTTTATCAGCAAGCGGACTACTGTTTTTCGAGCCGATGATTAGTCCAAAGAAAAGCAGTTTAGCCACTTTGTCCGTTGTAGGTTTCCATCGCAGTTGATGATGCACCAGGAAGCGACGGGTGATGTTGCATGTTTGGAGGATGACCGTCCGTTGGAGAAGGTGTGTCTGTACCTCAAGGTATTCAGCCTGTTGAACTGTTTCCTTCAGCATGAGACCAGTTGAACCGATGATGACAGGATGTATGGTGGCCTTGACGTGCCACAGTTTCTCGATCTCCATCCTCAGGTCTTGGTATTTGTCTCGTTTCTCGGCAAACTCCCTTCTGATGTTGCCGTCTGCAGGAATGCTGACTGATTTTAGCCTCACGTCGTTGTTTGTCTATGGCGATGATGTCAGGTTTGTTAGCCATGATGGTACGATCTGTTTGTACTGGCTGACCCCTCAGCAGCTTCATGACATCATTTTTTGCAATTGGTTCAGGAGTGTGCTCGTACCTTCTGCGTGCATACCTCCGCGAAGGTAACATTAACTTGTCGACTAAAATGGTCCTCACCCGAACTGGCTCTTACTGACGTAAGTAATCAGCCTTGTTAAACTTTGGGAGAAAATAAATTCATTACAATTTCATTTTCCAAACTGAAGTAGGCCCCTACCAGTGATGTAGTACTCGTACTCGGTACTCGTACTTGAGAACTACTCGAGTACTTTTTTGGAGTAGACTACTCGTACTCATACTCCAATGTCAAAGTACTCGTACTCGATATGTTGGTACTCGTACTCGAGCAGCAAAGTACTCGTACTCGCACATGTCGAAATTGTACTCGATCGTCAAAGTACTCGTACTCGAATAACAGTTCTTGATCAAACAAAGTACTCATACTCGAATAGCGGTACTCTATAAAAAAAAAAAAAGGTTTATCACCTACGTTACCACGGCCTTTTTCTATCGATACTTTCAGTTTCGAATGGTCGATTGCGGAGAAATCGAAATATTCTCTACTCTATGCACGTCCAGTGTCATATGAAAATCGGACTCGTATGAAAATCGGACTCTTTTCCCCTTCTATTGGTTAAACCCTCTCACGTGACCGGTCCCTGCGCAATACCACCAATGAGTCCGTATTTCATAAAACCTAAATTCATGTTACACTGGACAAACACAATTAACAGCTAGCCGTGACTGGGTCTATATATAGGTCTGACTGGGCCTGGGCCAATTACGCACAATGACCCATTTGCCGTATGTGCATGGGCAAAATGGCCAATCATTGTACACACTGT
Organism: Patiria pectinifera; assembly: GCA_029964075.1. Lineage (NCBI taxonomy): Eukaryota > Metazoa > Echinodermata > Asteroidea > Valvatida > Asterinidae > Patiria > Patiria pectinifera. Next base: position 31,354,925 of record CM057147.1, on the reverse strand, counting down.
ACGCCGAGGTGTTCCTCAAAATGGGCGTACGATTAATGCGCCTATCAATTGTTTCCCCACCCCTCCCCGGGCTGCCCAACCCAAGACGTGGGGATTGTCACTTTTGAAGTGACAAAATCCCCACCCCTCGGGCAAAATTTAAATGACAATCCCCGACCATGCCCCGACATACAAACGTGGGGCGCACTAGTGATTGCCTTTCCATGTAGTACGCCAATGGTAACAATGTCATTTGAGTGACCAAAATCCCCACCCTGGGGCATGAAAAACGTGACCAAATCCCGACATCGGACCTGGGGCAGCGGGGGGGGGGGACATTTTGATATAACGGGGTGATTGGAGCAAAGCCGTTTTCTGAACCCCGGTTTCGGTCCTGTAATACGGGTCCGGCGCCCCATTGCCAATCTGCATGAATGGAGAAAGAGACACAGCCGAAGCCAAGGTTTGAAAAATGGCCCCTAGTCTGTTTACGACAGCAGGTCCACATCGGCATAGCCTTAAACAGAGGGAATAGGAAGCAGACTAAATGCGTAGACACCAAGACGCGAATCTGCCGGGTTTTTCGCATGTACCGTCGACGTTCGCTTACGCTTGCCTGTGTGGCACTTTTAGCTTTTTTTGTACCCAAATTGCATACGTTGTTCATGCAAAGAACCCCAAAATGATGTATCATGTCGTCTGTGTCCACTGTTGTGAAGTTTGGGTTCAAGGATCACAGGGAATTTGTCCAAAATGGCGTGAAACGCCACAGTGCAGCGTGCATGTTTTGTGCTGTTCGCATTTCAGAAACATGGGACAACTGCGAACTTCATCTTCGAACTTCATCAAGCATATGCGGAACTTCATCAAGCATATGTGGAAGAAACACCCTGCTTTGTAAGATTTAGAACACATAATTTTAGGCTTCAAGCAAAATGTACCCGGTGCCGTATTCGGAAATTCAAGTACTCGTACTCTTACTCGTACTCGGACGTTCAAGTGCTCATACTCGGAGGCACAAGTACTCGTACTCGTACTCGGCAACCTAGGTACTCGGCAGTACTCGGTACTCGGCAAAAAGTACTCGACTACAATACTGGCCCTAGACGCCCAAAGTTACTTAAAGGGAATATACAACATTTGCAAACATCAAAAAATAAAACTACCACGTTTTTACGAAATACCTTACTAGGATGTTGGTAAATGACAGTCTCAAGCATCTTGTACAATTATAGCACCTGGTGTGAAGTCGTTTTCAAGAAAATGGTATTTTGTAAACATTTCCTACGGTTATCGGCCGACCAGCGTTGGAAAAAACCTAACTATTTTTCAACTGCTGCTCCAAATTTACCATTTTTATCAGTCCAAATTTTTTTTGCTATTGGTTACATGTTCATGAACGGGTGCGAGCCAGCTACACTGGTTCCCTTGCCCTACAATTTTCCATCATCTATAAATTGACCCATTTTATCTTTTGTGGAGTCAGGGAACCAGACTACTTGAACATGTTTGTTTTTCTTGGTTTTTCCAACCTTTTAGAACACAAAACTTCAAAAATGTCAGTGTGACAATATTTGATCTATTATACTAACCTCTCAAATTGTTCATTTCTGAAAATTACAGCAAAAGCCAATGATGTACATTCCCTTTAATCACAAAATTCGCTGTCATAAACTTGCTATTTATAATATAACGCGTATCAGCTATCTTAGGGGCAGTGCTTTGTTTTACTGGAATATGCATGAGTGAATTTTTGGGCATTCGTCGTTTATACTGAATTAAAATTACAAACGATCCCTCCAAGATGGCCGCTACGCAAAAGGTCTATACCTAGTGTTTTGTGTCGCAACCAACAGCTCCCCCTATTCAAATGATGCACAAAAAGGACTGTCACAGCGCCTCCGTGTGATAAAAAAATATCTCTGTTTTCTGATCCTTGTTTTTTGGGGGGGCCGTGGACCCTGTCACGAGAATTTACAACATTGATCTTTTTTTTTTTTTTATAGCTTTATGACTGTCACAAAGTCCTGTTGACTTTTAATAGTGTGTTTTCGAGTGACCGCCCATAAAGCAAACGTTATCAGCCACTCGAAATTTGCACCGTGGCGCGTTGACAGCGGGACTCATGTTTCTACTTAGGTCAAACGAGTAACTTGTTATTGATATTTAGCAGTCTGCAGTGCTGAAGGTTGCAATCATTGCACAATTAGTTTATTATTCGCACATTGCAACGATTGCACAAGTTATTTGTTCTCTGTCATAAAGGTCAAATATAGCATTGGTTTACTGATGTTACAACCCCTAACCATCCCTTCTGTCAACTTCGATTGAAACTTTGCAAAGAATTGACATCATGGCGGTCAAGTGTGAACGGCCCAAGCTCTCCGATCTGGGGCTGACGACCAACGACTCGAGCGTGTTTTACTGCACACAGGTAAGTACATGTCCAACAAGGTACAATGTACAAGTCCTGATGCTGTATACCATATGTGGTCCAACCACACGCCACTGGCCAAGTTTTATCTCAGACACAACCTGACCCGTAAGTCGCATTTTATACAGGGTATAGGATAAGGCATGGAGGAATAAAATCTGGTACTAAAAGTGGATTTAAAATCGGAGAAAATAGGGCTTAACTCTTTAGAAAAACAAGATTACTGATTCAGCGTCATAAAATTCGCATCCATCTTTGCGTTTATGAATGCAGGCGCTAGGTATACATACCTGCCCCAATAAAAAAATATTGTACACGAAGGATGACCATTGTACCGCGAACCACCGTGGCAAAAAAGTACATGTTGCAGAATTTCTTTGTGGAAATGAATAATACACGCATACCATGCCATCACGGTCTGTTGAAATTCATCAGATATTTGCACAACAACCCTTGTATACATGGCCTATATGTCTGTACGTAATGTTTATGCTACTATGAACACAACCTCGTCCCCAGTGCTTACTTTATTTCCAACCTTGTTTCCAATAGTAAACCCTGGATAGGAAACGTCCTTCCTGCATCCTGATTCGATACCGCAATTGGCTAGAAATGGATTTATATCGTGTACTTGGTGTTGTTATTCACAACGTTCAGTACGTGTTTTTGCGATCATTCGTCCTCGCCTTCTCGAAAATATTCATTTCCATTCCAATTTGTTAATATTAATATGAAATGTCATACTGCATGTGTGTCTCGTTAAGATCGTAACAATTTATTTAAAATATAATCATGTTTTTGTAACTCACGCCATGCTCGCGCTGCGACGAATTGATTCTGTTCTTACCCCAGACACCGCATACAAAAAAACCCGCAAAATGTAACACACAGGTAGGCACCGGACAACTCCTCATTTGCATACGTGTTCAAAAATCTTGCACATGCAAATGATCCAATACCAGGGTGAGAGAGCAGGTAGTTGTGGGCGCGTATTGCTCAACAACCTGGGGACGACGTTGCTGTGCACATGCTCTGTATAAGAATTAGACATGTTTCAGATGCTTTTCCAATTTCCAGTGCTTTTTCGAAAAACAAACTACATTCCTTATCTTTAATTTTTTTCAAGAAGTAGTTATTCACTTTCGAGTGAGACATTGACCGAAAAAAAAAATCAGCGCATGTTGAGTAATTGAATTATTACTTTTACAATTTCGGATTAGGTGCCAGACAATAATTCCATTCGCATGGTGTAGGCTGGTTCCCACCCCACAAACACTATCGGTAATGTATCGACTGGGAGCCAAATCTATGTATTTATATCAATTTCTAGGAATCTACTCAAGCTGTTATTTCACGAGTAGTTAGACACTTATAATGTCATCTAAGTATATATATTCCGAATTTCAGCTTAAGTTGTTGTTGCTAACGCTTGCGTTACAACTTGAACCAATTCTAAGGAAAATGTCGACAAGAATTTTTGCCGACCCACTGCATTTTTACTGCACACCATAATTGATGGGAACCTTATTAATATTCCTGAGGCTTGAAAAAATTGACAGTTATTGCAAACGCCAGTGATACAACTTTCAAAAATGCACGTAGCCAGGCCTATTTTCCCAATTTCAAAGAAAAGTAACGAACATATTACAACGATTTTTAGCACATGCATTGGATCATTATAAGGGAAATAAACCGCCCTGTCAGTTGCATGAAGATTTTTCCAAACGGGAGAAAGTCATTTTCAAATAATTCGCCCGCCAACGTGAATGTGTGGGAATGTAGTTTCTTTCAAAATAAAGTGTTAGGTAACCTTTAGAAATCGCCCTTCGCAACCACACGGCTGATTTGAGCAAATTCGCCGATTAATAATAGTGTGCAAGACAACCGCATCTTGACCTCTAGATTTTGACCAATCAGCGGCCGGCGCTTTCTGTATCGGGTCTTCGGTCATTCATCACCCGTTGACGCGTCATAGACATGGGAAAAAAAAACTAGACACAGTAACAAAGGCTGTGTCACGCGCTCTGTATTGTGTTACGCGATACGCACCCGGCTGTTGTTGTAGTACAAAACACTGCAGTCGAATTGACCAATCAAACGTTAGTCCTGATATAGGAATGAAATGACGTCACGATTGAGTAAAGTCGACTCCGATTGGCTGAGGCGCGAGATCGCAAGAATTGGTCTGGTTCCTCATTGTCCATTGGATCGTATTTAGGGGGGGGGGAGGGTTCGCTCGTACCCCCGCCCTGCAAACAGGACGCTGGGAAGGGTTGACGAATTAACGCTCTGATTGGATAGATTTTGCGTGACCTGTGTGACCTGCATGTCATCACGACCACGACCCTGCAAGGTTTGAAACGACCGTTAAGACTGAGTCATTCATCACTATTTTATTCCCATTACATAATAATGCGGCCCCCTTTTTTTGGTTGAAAAAGCATAATAATGTAAAAAAATCTGTAAAACTTATCTGTTTTGTAAATTTTCAACTCCCGTCAGTTACTTAGGCTCCGTTTCGAATTCACCAAGTTTCATAATAATGCGGCCCCCTTTTTTGGTTGAAAAGCATAATAATGTAGAAAATCTGTAAAACTTATCTGCTTTTGTAAATTTTCAACTCCCGTCAGTTGCTCAGGCTCCGTTTCGAATTCACGAAGTGTATGCATATCGCATATCATTCGACGCTCAAAATTTGTCCACATGGTCCGCAATGAAAAAGAAATCACATCCGGTATGGTGTATATGCATTTTCTATGGCAAACGTTTCGGATAGTATTTGCGCGCATTGGCTAATCGCGGTCTACAGCTGCAGCCAGATGCTGTATACATAGGTCATGATAAATTACCCAGAATGCCATCCCCACTTCCTTCACAAGATTTTGTGAAGCTCATCTGCCCTTCCTAGCGCCCTGTTTGCAGGGCGGGGTACGAGCGAAGGGGGGGGGGGTAGTCTGTGCATAAATCTGCATGCTTTGATAATCAGACGTTGGACATCAGGAGTCTGGGCTCCTTGGATATCGGGTTGTTGTTGTCGTATGCGTTCAGCACGCTCTCTCCGCCAGCCACTCCAGGGCAGCTTCCTCGCAGTTGTGTAGGGCTTCGATTCCTCCGTCTAGTCTGGTAATGGGACAGTCATTCACTATGTGATTCATTGTTTGAATCTCTCCACAATCACAGCTTGGAGAGGCGGCGTGTCCCCACTGGAACAGGCTGGCGCGACAGGGTCCAGCGTTCCCTCGATGGCGGTTGAGGAGTGACCACTGGCCTCGGGGAAGAGTTGTGCCTGGCAGTTGTTGAGTGGGGTCAGGCACAAGATGCTTGTTGGGAACATCAGCCTCCTCCCACTTGGCTCTCCAAAGCTGCTCCATGTTGGTGTTGTTATCTGGAGTGGAGGTCCATATGGGATTTCTTGATCTCAGTCTGAGTCTTGGGTGGTCGTTTATATCGGTGTTGATGGGGAGATCTGGCATTGACGCTATTCTGGTTAATAGGTTTCTTGTGGCCATTTCTCTCCTGACATCTGACGGAGGGATGTTACTTAGGACCGGGAGCCAGTCTAGTTTGGTGCATTGAACCGCACCAGATACAGTCCTCATGGCGTTGTTCAGCTGGACATCGACTAGTTTGGTGTGAACAGAGTGATACTCAAGACTATCCTCAATCTAGCTAGACACCACCGCCGCGATAACCCGCTTCCACGAGAGGGCGCTATCACGATCAACCAGTATCACCCACGAATTCGTCAGAACAACGTCTAGGCCAATTCCTATTTGTTGTGTAATGTGCACGCACCTATTTGGCCTAATTATGCAGCGCGCAATTCAAAACATTCATATTAGTTCCAAAGCGAACTCTGCAATTTCTTCGAGTAGTATACAAAATTCAGCAACACATTTGTGCAACATCACTGGTCAGCTCTTTTTATAGAGTGTAGTACGTGTGGGACTGAAAATGGACCGTAATTGTCTGCAGAAGTCGCACAAGTGCACTATTCCCCCCCCCCCCCATTTTTCGGGGGGAGGTTTTAGGAAATGTCATAGACGTTGTTCTCTGACGGGTTCATGGGTGATAATTGGTTTGTCGTGATAGCGCCTTCTCGCGGCGACAGGTTAATTATCGCGGCGGCGGGTTATCGCGTTATTCGCGTATCAAACCATAACAACGTCTAGCCCCTAGACTAGATGTTCCCCAAAATCCTTAGGCCGGGTTAGGTTTAGGGTAAGGTTTAGGGTTGGGGAACATATAGGTATTGGGGAACGTAAGGTATGCAACCAATTCAAACTACACCTCCATAGTGCATGGGCCGATCAAAAGCCGATTAAGCACGCTCCATTTTCGTTATAGTCAAAGCATTCAAATTGACTAACGATGCTGGCATTATCTTTTTGTTTTCTCTATCTCACACAGTGGACGACATGGCCGTGGGTTCATTACCCGTTCGTGTTGTATCGTATCGTGATAGCACTCTACATGTTGAGCATGCTCCTCGCGACCACTATTGGTCAAATCCAGCAGATCGGTGGTCAAACCTTTCTCTATCTGACCACCTTGGCCTTGATCGTCGTTGCGGTGTACTTGCTGGTTGGCGCTTTCATTGCTTGGCTTGATGGTGTCATTTTGCGTTCGCGCAACAATGAAGGTATGACCTTTTTTTGTTCAACTTCAATTTCAATAACATTTATTTCAATCAAAAGCAAAGTAAAAGCATCATGAGAACAAAAAGTAGTTATATTAAGATGGAGGTATATGACTTTAAAAAGCCGAAGCTCATAGAGGAATGCCTATACTTAAATGCAAAACTGTAAAAAAAAAAAAAAAGATTTCAAAGAATTTATAGAAAAACAAACAAACCAATAGACAAGTATGCAACATAAACAATATTCAAGAACGGACTGACAAACAAACAGACAACACGGGTCAAATATTCACATTTTAACGAGACTAAATAATACTAGGAAGAAATAGCCTGGGAGCAAAATAGCCGATCGTGACGGAGAAAGAGAAACATACTATGCCAAATATTGGGACACTAGATGGTTCTTGAAACTGATTTTGAAAGGACCCACAGTGAGCGCCATGCTGCCACAAATGACATTATTTTAAGGTAAGGTTGGCCGGCAGAAGAAATTGAGAAATGTAGCTGATTTCCAACGATTAGTCAATAATCAATTGATTTGTTTTTAAATAAAGATCTTTAGATCGAGTGCTTTTGACGAAATCGTGTTTCGTGATCGAACGGTTACGCGTGGTTTTCACTTTTTTTCTCGAAAAGTACAGCTTAGGTTTTGAACGTTTTTCTTTGGATTTTGATTGGTAATATCCGGCATTGGTACGAACAAAATGCATGAAAAACAAATGATACTATCTGCCTTTTTTAATTGTTCGGTTTGTTGCCATGCTCCAGCTGTATAGCTTTGCTATTAATATTTAATTTGACCTCACGTCTTTGGAATCAAATTAAGCTTCTGCAGCTTTTTTTATAAAAACTTTATTAAACTTAACAGTATTTTTGTACGTTATTCTTGTGATGGCAGTGATGGGCATACGGCATAAGATCCACTGGTTCCTCTTCAGTATCACCATCAATATCAACCTGATTGTCACAATAGTATACTGGAGCCTACTGTACAGCCCTAGCTACAATGGGCCTTCCTTCTTCGACTTCAACGTCCACGCTACCCCCGCCATCTTCTCAACACTGGATCTCTTCGTGACAGCTATTCCCGTACGACTTCTTCACTTCGTCTACCCTTTGGTATTTGGCATAGCCTATGCTGTCATGACTGTTATCTTCTGGGCAGCCGGGGGACGCACGGCCGACGGACCCATCTACCCCATCTTAGACTACAGCAACGACCCGGGGCTTGCTGCAGGAGTCATCTGTGGATTAATGGTACTCTGTCTCGTCTTGCAGGGCGCCCTCTGGTGTCTTTACAAACTCCGAATGTGGGTTTGGATGAAATGCAGGGAGGGTTTTGACAACGAGGAGTTGAATATAATGGAGGCAGTTCTCTAAGACGTGCGCGCTACAATGTATGAACTGTATGTATGAGTCAATTACTGATCACTAAGGCCAAAAAAAAGGATCCGGTTTCTGGTATGGAGCTTGCCCCAAAAGTGGTGCGGCGACGCGGCTTTTTTTTTTTTTACCTGATTTTTTTTGCTTCAAATGTCGGCTGATGACTGCAAATGGTGCCCGACTAATCTTAGTGCAAATATATGGCAGTCCAGAGAGGCCACATAAAGCTTATTCTCGACCACAACCCAATCTAAAAACACGTTAAAATTGTGCAGCAGCAGGATTCCAGTCAAACGAGTGAGTTTGGCGGTTTTGAGACATCATCTTTCATTGAAAAAGAAACTTTTTCATTTTGCCGACGCGCATGGCTACGGCGACGCGCGCGCATACCAGAAACCGGAGACTTTTTTTTGGCCTAAAAAGTGCGTTCCCGCATGGGTGCGTTCGAGTAGCATGTAAGTAAAACTTACACGAGAGCGTTCGTTAAGCAACGACGTGATACTCGTGTCTGATAATGCCGAGGTGTAATGACGTCACCGGAAGCGTTCGTGGCTAGCGAGATTGAACTTGGGTGGGAACCTGAATACGAATTGAATATAATGGGGAGATTTATGACAAAAATATTCCCAGGTATTTGTCAATGGTCCCAACTACACTGATTTTTTATGCTTAAGTTTATTTTAAAAGGTTTACCTTTACTTAATTGTAACTTGTAGTTGACGGAAGTTCAAATGTAAGGAATTCACTTGAACAATGGGCATTGTGTTTGAATTATTCTATGTAAGAATGCCTCACCGCAAACCTACCAGTGTAATGGAATGTGAGTGCATGTAGCTCTCTGGTGTTCTTTTATTTGTGTTAAGCCAGATCTATCCGAATTTTTTTGTGTGTTAATAGTGCTAGTGTAGTATATAAGGTTAAGAATGCCAAATCTGGGCAGAGTGCCACATTGACACAGTGGCTAACTTAAGGTTTGGGTTAATTTTTGTTCAGTTGACAGTTTAATGAATTAAAAGTTAATTCTTTTTTTTTTGTTATCTGAAATCTGGCGTGAAGTTTCAATTTGTTAGTACTGTCTGAGTTGTGTTAAATCTATTTCTGACCACCGTCATTTAAAATTCACGATTCCATCTGTGACAGTAGTAACATTGCATGTAAAAATTCAATTGGATAGAAATATTTTTGATAATTCAGAGCAAATCTTCCGATTCCAGCAGTATTGTTGATAATCTGGTTTCAGTGAGAAAACTAATTCCAGTTACCAGCAGAGCAGACGACAGTATGCCTTGTGTGTTTACATTTTCAAGTCCCGTCCCGAAACAACCTTTGATCTTAATTTCACATAATGTCAGGTGAATACACCGCAGCATTCGATTAGCCTCATTTCGTGGCTTCCCGAGTGCAAACCCTGTGTTTACGACGAAACTACTCGAACGCACCCCTTAGACACCAGCGATAAATACCCCACTACAAAACATGGGAGCTGTTCAAGACACACGTGAAACCAAGGTTCGAATAACCGTCTGTCATCTTCTTTTCAATTTAGGCCTATATATGTGTGTGTGTTTGAGATGACTTTTGGGTGATTTGGTCATGATCCTCCGAAGATGACCACCCCTAAAAAGCAGTCCTGAAGTCCATCGCCATTTTGAAAATGCTCTCGTCCGCTCCATTGCAACTTTCTGTTCCAATTTCATTCTCTTTTACTCAGTAATTTAACGTCACAGTTTGGATCGGCAAGGTCTCCAGTCTAAATTAATGGAGCGTGGTGGGCTTTTGTCAGTTTGTTGCTAAGCAACCAATTTTGCTGAGCAATAACGGCTATTCTTCTTCAGACTTCAGTTGAAAATGACGTATTGTTTATCATCTAGCTAGGCTTTAGTGCTCAAGGGAGGTATTTTACCCCGTATGAAATCGTCGCACAAACATAAGCACTCGATCGTTTCCCCACTTTTTTTTTAAAGAGCCCATGTATTGGATTTCTTCTCAATGCAATCCTCGAAGTGTGCCTATGTGTTCCATTTACTTCACATTACTATTTTAATGGCGTTTTGGTGCCTTTTTTGTTTTTGTGCTAATGAAAATTCTCATAAGATATTGGCAAAACTGTGATCATTCCAGGCGGAAACTTCATTTTCACATCTACTAATCAGCACAAAAAGTCACCAGAATTTTGAGGTTTGCTGTACTTTTTCTGCGGTCAGTCGTTCGTTGTTCTTTCGATATAATTATGACGGTAAGACAGTGAGAAAATATTACGTACAAAATGTTTTCAAAAAGCAGAATTTTTGGTTTAAAACTTGAAAAAAAAACCTTCACTGAAGAGTATGTTTCTAAAGTGACACAACAGCAACAGCACCCTTGTCAGGAAAATCATGAAACATTTAAAATGTATAAAAAAAGTGCACTTTAACAAGTATTTTTCCCAAAGGGGATGTCTCATAGCTTTTATTCGTTTCAAAGAAAACAAAACCAGGGAATATTGAGATACGCCCCCACCACCAGATACCACTTATTACAATAATCTAAAAGGGTTCCTAAAATATGAATTTTACACTGGAGCACATTTGTATCAAATATTGATACAAATATGCTCCAGTGTAAAATTCATACTTTATGAACCCTTTTAGATTATTGTAATAAGTGGTACCTGGTGGACTTGTGGTGGGGCATACATCTCCGTTGGGGGCGTATCTCAATATTCCCTGTTTTTTGGGGGGCATTTTATATAATGCTGATCACATGGCGTTTACGTGGTTACCATTGTGCAGTTATTGAAACCATGACATTAACTTTGTGAGTGACGTACATTATGACAAAAACTAATGTCAAGGCCAGTAGAGGCCTACCTATATGCAGTAGTCCGAGTCTCATTTTGTTGGCAATCATCGACCATCGATGTTCGTGTGGAGTTTTCTCGCATAATTAACAGTGCTTTTAATGTCGATAAAAGGCCGCTCAGTTCTGAATAACGCGGCCCATCCTTCAAGGAAACCGCCGCTTGATAACCTCAATAAAAAAGAATTGCATCTGCCGGCCAAATTACAAAAATGAATGGCCCGAGTTCCGCGTCATTTAACGCGGAGAGGGTTAACGGAAATGAACAGTTTAGAGTAAATTAAGTTGGTTCGGGTAAGGCCAAGTAAAAAAATATATATATTTCTCGTCCGGGCTTTCAAAAATTAAAAAGGAGGAGGCCCTCCCCCCCCCCTTCCCAGCAATGGTGGCATTTACAAGAAGGCGGATGGATTAATTAAAAAAAAATACGACTTGTTTATATGCTGATACTAGCATTGTGTCCGAAGGAGCCGTCAGCCTTTCTACCAGATTTTGAACTTGCATAACTTCGCTGGAAACAAATCAAAGGACAAAACATTTTGTTGCGAAAACATAAGAGCATCTTGGTTGGAACAACTCTGTACGCAGGAACAGGAGATCGGAGCGACGGACCAATGCTGTCTATGAGTGAAAACATAGATGCCATGTGAAATTTGGCGATTAAAAAAAGGCGGGGGGGCGGCGAGAAGCAGACGGGAAAAGAAAACGGACGGGAAGAGAAACAGGTTTATATTTTTACTTGGCTGATTGATAAATTGGTGGTAGCCCCTCAACAACCATTAAGGACGTCGCTGCTAAATAATTCAAGCAATGGCTTTTACACAGGGGAGACATTTATGTGCACCGGAGGACGACAGCAAGCAATCAGACCGTTTAAGACTGGATTACTGCGGCACGACAGGACTGATGATGGCAGTTACACGGGAAGTCAACTCATCCGCAGGCGTGAAAAAAATCCGCAAAATTGAGCAAGATTATCCTGAGTTTTAACTTCCGTGATAGCTTTAAAAAAAAATGAATGTCTGCATATGCAGCATCAGTTAATCGAGAAGATATAAACATAACTGGTCATCGTTGAAAGGATTTAGCACTCTTCATAAGATGGAATTTTGCGCCGGGGTGATGTAAATGATTGCTCTATGGACACTAAACACTGAGTATACAGCCTAAAATACGTCGGTGAAGGGCAAAACGCAATATTGAGGAGAACTCTTTATTATGACAGTGAATTAATTTCGTCACGGGGGATACAAGAACATCATTGACAATGTTTTACCAAACTTTGCTCTTTTTGTTTGGTATCTGTCTTATTTGTGCACGCGCTCAGACTTGTGGCCCTTCTCTTCGTGGCGTGACAGGGAGGAACGCCTGTCTCCCTGGTTGGGTGCCATGGAGAGGATCGTGTTACTTGGTAACCTCTCATCCTTCTAACTGGTTTGGTGCCAGAGATGCTTGTCGTAAGATGGGAGGTTCACTGGCAGCGCCGCGGTCTGAAGAAGAAAACGACTTTGTCACTGGAATCATATTGAGTGGCAAAGTTTGGATCAACTGCAATGACTTGGACACTGAGGGTGAATGGAAGTGTGGCGTCGGTGAGGTAGAGTCTGGGTTTAGGTGGTGGGCTTCCGGGGAGCCCAGTGCTGACCGACAACAAGTGGATGAGGACTGTGTCATGATGACGGCACGAGGCTTCTGGGGCGACGTCAGATGCTCTCGACCGTTACCGGCTGTCTGCGTAACCATTCAACCGGAGTTACACCTGCTGTAAAACTGACTTAATCATCATGGCGTAGAATTGACCAAAACTGGAACGATAACTGAATGATCAAACTTTTGGATGACAGGTCAAGTAAACCTTAGTCATCCTGTTTGTCATCGTCAACCCTGTACATAAAAATTCACTTGAAAAAATAAGGACAAAAGGAGTTGGATGCCGCAACTTGTGTTGGAACAAAACTATATCGTGTCGCTAGACAAAGAGGTACCATGGCATGATAGTACATGAACATGTAATATGAATTTAAATTAGCTACCGGTACTTTGCACTTTTACATGTCACTGCACCATCGAATCGGCGTTAAAATGGCGGGAGCATCTCTCCATTGTCAAAGGTTTCAACTCTTTGCTCGAGACGATCCGAACAAAAATGTTTTCCTTGAATATGACATTTACGAATTTCGCCACCCTAAACAAAATCGTCGCTCAATTTTACGCATTTTAGTTTGAAATGCATGTTTTGTCTTATTAGTCTTTTCAACACTTGTGAATAATCTAAACATATTCATTAAAAAAAATCAACGCATTATACACTACAGCTCTCGCACACACAATTTGAAGCTCATCCAATGCTCTTTTAAGCCATATGAATAACTAAAAAAACCAATTGGGGGTAAATTAACATCAGACTCATTTTTGTGGAGCGGGTCACCTTTTGTTAGTCCCAAGTGACCATGGTTAAGGGTTTAACAGTAATTGGGTGCCCCTGTATAACACCCACCCCCTCATCGCCCATTATGATGAGACTTTTTAACCCGGGCTACGCCGCTGCTAGTTTTCCATATTTGCCACCTTCAAAGTTGAATAAGCAATGAAATAGGGATGTTAGCATCTATCGAGTTAGTAATAAATCGCCGGATTCCCAAAATCGGTCCCAATTTACTTTTGTGTGTGTGTAGACCTATAGGGGATTTCCCCAAAAGAATGATGACCGGAGATTGCCTACAAAATAAGATTTTTTTTTTAGGAATCATATTTATTAGAGGTCACAAAGTATTCATAAATACAGTTATATTATCTTAACCCATAAGCTTTGTTGCGGGCCGCCGAATGGGGAAAGGGTGCGTCGGAGAGCTCCTCGGGTATAGCCCCCTTCCCTGGCGGATCTAATTAGGTGGGAGGGGGATCCTTTGGTCTAAAAACAATATAGGAAAATCACGCAGAAAACAAGTAAAAAATGCGTGTTCCCCCTCTCCCCCGACAGCTACCCCCTCCCGGGCCAAAAGCAGCACCCGCCTATGCCCTCGACAATCTCAGTCGACCCACCTTTGCGGTATTTTATTTTTGGCGTTTCCTATAAGACTAATCATAAACAGCACCTACCCCCCCAATCTTTAAATTTGCCTAATATTTCACACTTTCCCCTACTTCATAAGTCATATTTACAGAAAATCAAAAAAATTCCCTTATCCGAGGTAATTTGGCGAAAATGGCCAAAAAATTGTAAACTGACATCTTCAAAAATTCATTACTTAACCTTTACACACTTTTTAAAATATTTTAAATTAAATTTTGGTCATCCTTATTACAATCCAATTAAAAAAATAAAATGCCTAGATTTATTGCCGGAATATGTTATCCCCTTAGGGGGAATAAGCATTCGGCGGTAAAAAAGAAAGAAAATGAACCACGCAAAGGATTTCGACGCTTGGCCAATAGAGGGCAGCAGATTGATAACAAGATGGCGACGGGCAATCAGTGGGAAGGTAAGGACACGTTGGAACTTCAACTAAGTTCTGCTGTGCTGTCTAACAATTTTGTGATTAATAATTGCTTTCTAAATATTATGTAGTATCCACTGTAAATGCTGTTATTATTACAACTGTCAATGGGACTCACAAAATTACAAAACATCGGTTATAAACATGACGCCGCTTTTTCGTTCATACCGCGCGCTATACGTCATGTAGGCCTACGTGTTCAGTTGAGTTACAATATGATTTTGGCGATTTGTAGGCCTACACTAGTTAAGTTACGGGCCCGGTTCCCCATAAGAGAATAAAATCCACTTTTAATTTATTTAAATTCCCAAACAAGTTGGTGATATTAGATTAGAGGGCAGGATTTCGTATTTTGAGGAAAATTGTGGGCATGTTGTAGCTGGAGTTACCCAGCCAACCCTAAATTTTATCATTGGGTTGTCATTTAGGGCTTGAGGACATTTTTCACGTGAACCAGCAGAGTTGGCAGGTCCCAAATTATTTTTAGAAAATGTGCAATTTTGTCCCTGTTACACACACTAATTTCAACTGGCATGACTGGAACTCACACAAACCTTGCCTGGAATAACCATTACACAGGTCCTTGAAGTAAAAAACGATCCACGATGAAGATTCAGCCTACAATTGCAGTGAAAAAACGAACTGGTAAACGCGCTGTGCACAAATCCAACTGCGGGCCTCGCCATGACCGCACGGTTGTCGGTTTATGCCTTGTTTCTTCACTGCAATTGTAGGCTGAATCTTCATCGTGGATCGTTTTTTACTGCAAGGACCTGTGTAATGGTTATTCCAGGCAAGGTTTGGGTGAGTTCCAGTCAAATTTTTTTTGGGACCTGCCAACTCTGCTGGTTCACGTGAAAAAAATGTCCTCCAGCCCTAAATGACAACCCAATGATACAATTCAGGGCTGGGTAACTCCAGCTAGGCATGTTGGGGTAAAAATAAAATGACGATGACATTGGAGGCACATTAATTTAAAAGAAAAAAATGTTGCAACCTGACGCCACTTTTTTCTTCATATATCAAAATCATCTCAATGAAGGTCAGTCATTGCAAAAATGATGATAAGACATGAATCCTGCCTGGACTGAGAAACGTTTCCAATTTTGTTAGGAAATACTTAGAAAATTGTCTTGACTCTCTGTAGACTTTGTACTCAACCGCTTTCTCCTGAAAACCTCTGAGCTATCACAACAATAAACTCAAGTGTTTACAAACACATGTTTGGAAAGCTACGTTTTTGAAAGCGGGCAGAATCCTGCCCTGTTTGGCGCCTACCCGACGTAAGATTTATAACACTTCTCAGATAAATCTTTAGGTCTGGGAACAAGATGACTACATGTAGGTCATAATGGTGGCAGTCAGTCATTGCAGATTGTGTGGATGTAGTGAACAAGAATCAATTTAATGTGATTTTAATAATATTCTCTACTCTTTTATCCTCAGATTTGCGAAAGCAAGCGAGACAAGTGGAAAATGAAATTGACCTGAAACTGGTGTCTTTTAGTAAGCTTGGGACGAGTTTCAGTGCACACAATGACAGAGACCTAAGGTAAACCTGAGAAAAGGAATATTTACTTTTTTTTTGAGGGGGGGGGGTTCTAACTAAAGTTTGGAAGACGATAAAAACCTTAGAAAATGTTGCAGGGAATCCCACAGAATCAGGCTGGGGTTGGTCCCTAATCTTCATATCAGATTAGGTGAGATTTGACCCGAATCACAGAGACGGAAAAAGAAGAAAAGGCAGGCTTTCAAGTATTCCTACTTTTCCTACTTTTGCTAATTTTGTTTACCTTGCGCATACTTTTCCTTCTTTCTTCTTGAAATTCATACTTTTCCTACAGTTTTTTTTTGTTCCACAACTCCGAAAAATGAAATCTCATTGAATACTTTTCATAACAGTGCTACACACTGTAAATCACACAATAGGGCTTGGGCGCATGAGTACTGCATAATGTACTTCCAAGAATGTTGTTGAAGATTTAAGCACAAGTGTTGTGAGTACAGAACATGCCAAATGAGGGTCATGATGCTGTGGACATGGGTGTCAACAAAATGTACTCCTGAAAGCCCGCAAAAGTCCTATTGTTACCTGATTTTATCCTCCAAAGTTCAACTTTTGCCCTGTTTTTTTTTGGGAAAATTTTGATCCTACTGTTAAAGCCGGAAAATGCTACTGTAAATTGCCACAAATTCAGCCACCACAGAAGCTCCAAAAATGCTCTGTGTGTAGACATACAACTTAAGGGACATCATTATGCAAAAGATTGTAAACCATTAGGCCCGGTTTTTAGATTGATTGGAATTGGCCTTTGAATTAATTTTTTTTGGTCTCCACAGCTCATCAGATACTTCACCACTTCTGAACGCTTCCAATAGTGAGAGGATGTTTGAAACTATGGCAATGGAGATACAGAGGTTATTGTCTAGGGTAAGTTCGTTCATGTTATTTCTCCACCAAACCAACTCCTCCCCCTCTCCCCCCCCAAAAAAAAACACCCAAAAGAGCCATTATTATTATGTGTTTGGAACAACTCTTGAAAGTTCAAGGTCAAAAGCATGCATCATTGTGTTTTGGAACATTTAGAAGGTTCCCAGGCAAAAAGCCAAGGTGTTATGATCTGAGAGCAGCCAGCATGTCAGGACAACTTTTAGATGTTGACCAAGCATTTGGACCAGATGAGCGTGACACAGGACTAAATGGGTTCTGTGTGGTATGTAGAGGTACATGTGTAAGCCTCAGCCAATCAGATCACAGGAGAGAATTGTTAGGGCCCATAACAACCAATGAAATCGCAGCAGCTGTAAAATTGTCGACTGCTTTTATTCTAATAAGGTCAGTGGCCTATTTTACTTGCTGCTAAGCACAAAAATTTGCTTAGCACAAAAACAGTCTGGCTTATAAAAGCAGGTTACCAGCCAAAACTCCACGTGATGTATATTGCTCGTGATTGGTATTCAGCTGTTGTTTGCTTAGCATGAAAATCACTTGGAGTTTTGGCTGGCAACCTGCTTTTATAAGCGAGCCTTTTTTATTTTGCTGAGCAAATTTTTGTGCTTAGCAGCGCCGTGAAATTGGGCCCAGGTCATCAGTCCACACCCATTGCACCATCCAAGTTTCGAGATTACTGGTAGAGCATCGATGCAGTATTTGGAGAGGTTCCGGGTTCGAATCCTATTGAATACTCTGTCCATTTATCACAGTTGTCGGACATCAATGACAAGATGGCCGACTATGCCACCAACGTGTCCTCCGCCTCGCCCAGCGCGGCCCTCCTTCACACCTTACAACGCCACCGAGATATCTTGCAAGATTACAGTCACGAGTTCAAGAAGACGCAAGCAAACATCTCAGCTTGCCGGGAGAGGGAAGACCTACTAGGCTCAGTCAGGAGAGAGATCGACTCTTACAAGAACTCATCCGGTCTGAATCGGAGGACAGATCTGTATCTTAAGGAGAATGAACACATACGAAAGTGAGTTCTAGGGAGTCACAACAATTTCGAGACAATCTATTTTGTAGATGGTTTCCTCATTGTGGTTCCATTTTACCTCTTGTATGAAATACTGAGCACTGAATAGTAAACCAAGTTCCTCTTTTTTCACTTTCCTTAATTTGTCTTTTGTACGTTTTGTTTTACAGTGCGGACAGAATTGCAGATGAAACGATAGGGTAAGTTGGTATTTTTGGTCTCCTGCAAAATATTCGTTCATGGTAAAATCTGTAAAAAATGTGCAAAATCGTACATGTTGTAGTATTGATGGGCTGCAAAACACGCAATGCAAATATTGAGAAATAGGGTGCCCGCGTGCAAACTTGTTTATGTGCATTAGCAACTGAATCCATTTGTGAGACCCCCCAAAAAATTCATGTGTTTTCTCTGTCTTCTTAAAAAAGGGGGGGAAATGCACAAAAAAACATTCTAGTATATTTAATTTTAACCCTAACCCCCTAGGCCCTTTTTGCTAAGAACCATCCTCAATCCTCCAAAATTTTGCAACAGCACCTAAATTCCTCAAAATTGTCAGACAGTCCTGCCTCAAAATGTATTCATCGTCAATCCTCCGAAATCCTCATCCCAAAATTTTGCACTCGTGTTTAAATGAAGGATAACCAACGCCAAATCCTTCAAAATCATCAGACAGTCCTGCCTCAAAATGCATTCATCCTCAATCCTCCAAAATCCTCATGTGATTCAATCACCATTCATCCTCAATCCTCTAGAATCCTCATGTGATTCAATCACCATTCACCCTCAATCCTCCAAAATCCTCATGTGCTTCAATCACCATTCATCCTCAATCCTCCAGAATCCTCATGTGATTCAATCACGATTCATCCTCAATCCTCCAAAATCCTCATGTGCTTCAATCACCATTCATCCTCAATCCTCCAAAATCCTCACGTGATTCAATCACCATTCATCCTCAATCCTCCAAAATCCTCATGTGATTCAATCACCATTCATCCTCAATCCTCCAGAATCCTCATGTGATTCAATCACCATTCATCCTCAATCTTCCAAAATCCTCATGTGATTCAATTACCATTCATCCTCAATCCTCTAGAATCCTCATGTGATTCAATCACCATTCATCCTCAATCCTCCAAAATCCTCATGTGATTCAATCACCATTCATCCTCAATCCTCCAAAATCCTCATGTGCTTCAATCACCATTCATCCTCGATCCTCCAAAATCCTCATGTGCTTCAATCACCATTCATCCTCAATCCTCCAAAATTCTCATGTGATTCAATCACCACTCATCCTCAATCTTCCAAAATCCTCCTATGCTTCAATCACCATTCATCCTCAATCTTCCAAAATCCTCATGTGATTCAATCACCATTCATCCTCAATCCTCCAAAATCCTCATGTGATTCAATCACCATTCATCCTCAATCCTCCAAAATCCTCCTATGCTTCAATCACCATTCATCCTCAATCCTCCATCTTCCAAAATCATCCTCATCTTCAAACACCATTCATCCTCAATCCTCCAAAATCCTCCTATGCTTCAATCACCATTCATCCTCAATCCTCCAAAATCCTCATGTGCTTCAATCACCATAAAACATCAATCCTCCAGAATCCTCATTTGATTCAATCACCATTCATCCTCAATCCTCTAGAATCCTCATGTGATTCAATCACCATTCATCCTCAATCCTCTAGAATCCTCATGTGCTTCAATCACCATTCATCCTCAATCTTCCAAAATCCTCATGTGATTCAATCACCATTCATCCTCAATCCTCCAAAATCCTCATGTGATTCAATCACCATTCATCCTCAATCCTCCAAAATCCTCATGTGCTTCAATCACCATTCATCCTCAATCTTCCAAAATCCTCACGTGCTTCAATCACCATTCATCCTCAATCCCCCAAAATCCTCCTATGCTTCAATCACCATTCATCCTCAATCCTCCAAAATCCTCATGTGATTCAATCACCATTCATCCTCAATCCTCCAAAATCCTCATGTGCTTCAATCACCATTCATCCTCAATCCTCCAAAATCCTCATATGATTCAATCACCATTCATCCTCAATCCTCTAGAATCCTCCAAAACCGCCAGGAGGATTTTGGAGGAGTGAGGTGGGTTAGGGTTAAAGTAAAGGAATAGAGGCACTTATCACTTCAGTTTACCTTGCTGGCCACAAACTCCATACATAGACAAAATCTAAACACCTTAAGCTAAAGTGATTGAGATGCCACCAATGCAAGAAATGACTGGCTCAAGTAGTCCACTTCTTTCTCATGTGTGATTGCCGTCTGCACAGAGAGCATTTTCACTATTTTATTTATATTACATTGTTTAATTTTTCAATGTCGGGAAGCGACTGTAGCTCATTCTCTATTGATCATGTAAAGAGCATTGCCGTTTCATTTTGCAGGGTTGCTATAGCAACAAAGGAGAATATGATGTCACAACGAGGCACGCTGAAGAAAATCTCCAACGGCGTCACAAACATGGCCAGTATCCTTTTCAGAATGTCTTCAAATGTTAAAGGGGCACTTTAGGCTCTGAAACGCGTTTACCACAAAATGATATTTGGAGAGATGGAATATAAATGTGCACACAACTTCACCTGGAAATCGGCAGTTTTTACTGTAATGAGTGTGTGAAGGAATTTTGGGATACAAAAATCGAGCGGTTCTTTTTCAAAATGTTCTTCAAGTTCATGTGTGCACAAGGATCGCCATGTCTAAATTTTTTTGAAGCTAGCGTGGGACCTAATGTCTCACAGTGAATTGTCAAATGCATTTGATGCAGCGCCAGTTTTTGTTTGGACGAACATGTGATGCTTGAAAAAATCTTTATCGACAAGACTTGAAACTGCTGCCACATCGGATGTAAACAAATTTTTTTTTTAAATCCTTTATCTGTCGTCCTTAATTATGGACAGCTTCTAAGATGTACAAACCGTACGCTGGGGTGGTGGTGGTGGTGGGGGAGAGACCTTATCAGGCATGCAACTGGGAATTTAGCAAAAACGAGCAAATTCCAAACCACACATGACTTGGTACAGTATTTTTCAATTTGTAATGGCATTCATGAGAAATTAAAAAAAGAGGAAATCAGCAGATCCGAGGAAAAGTTGCATGCCTGCCTTATGTAGCTTTAAAAAATAGGGGGGCAAATGGATTTTGTTTTCCTGCCAATTGCAGGTGTTAGTTTTCCTGCCAATTGCAGGTGTTAGTTTCAGGGCCCGTTCTTTTCATTATTGTATTCCTTGACTTGCTACCTAACCAGACCGTTTCCCAGTCATCAACAGTCTCGTGCAGAGAATAAATCTCAAGAAGAGGAGAGATTCCCTCATCTTGGCGGGCGTCATCGCCGTCTGTATCATATTCATTCTGTGGTTTGCATTCCGTTAAACGGAGCAATCCACGACCCAAGGACCGATTTAGACCCAGTGCGAACGCCAATGGGGACATGAGTTTGTTGTTACAGCAATACTGTGCTGAACATTTCCGGGGTTTAACTGCTTTCAGCTCTGGCAAATTTCACCACACGTTTTTCGCGATGTCGTATTTCAATAATGAACTGGCCTTTCAGTGAAAAGTTGAAAACATTCTACACAGACAACAACGAGTTGATTTTTTCTGCAAGTGATGAAAGAATGGCAACTTTGCCTGCTGTACTATGCATATAGACCTTTCTGCGCTTGGTTGGCAAACTGCATTTTTGCCAACCACGGCCCGCAAAACTATGGAAGGTCCAACACTGCAAAAATGAAGAAGAGTTATTACAGATCACCAAAATATTATTTGAAACTTGAAAATGCTACATTTTCAACAAAGCTACAAAATAATTCCTACATATACCTTTTTACTATGTGTTGATGAGGACGGAAATGAGGACTTTTTTGGAAAAATATGTTGCCAACGACAGCTTCAATTTATGCGCTTACGGCAGCCCATACAAAACGGCGCCAATGTTTACAAACAAAAGAAAGGTCTATTCTTCCGTACCCTACATTGTACACTTTGTTGACCATCAGAAGACACATCCCACAAAATTTAAGCAATATCTGAATGGCATTGGATATCCTAGGTGCAGGATATGAAAGGGATTTAAAGGTAATATACAACTTTTCCAAACATCAAAAGACAAAACTCCCAAATTGTAGTGAAACACCTTACTTGACTGTAAGTGAATAATAGTCTCTAGCATCCTGCGAAATCATGGCACCTGGTGTCTGGTGTGCTGTCATTTTCAAAAAAAGTGGAATTTTTGTACAAATTTCCAATGATGGTCGGCCGACTGTCGTTTGAAAAAAACCCGACTTTTTTTCAAATGCTGCCCCTGTATTTACCAAATTTTGTTTGCGATCGGTTTTACATGCGTGAACGGGCGCACACCAGCTAGTCTGTTTCCCTAACCTGATAATTCCCCGACATCTATCAATTGCTCTGTTTAAACTGAAGTAGGGTCAGGGAACCAGACTACAAGAACATTTTTCTTAGTTTTTCCAGCATCTATGAACACAAAACTTTAAACAGGTCAGTGATAAACAATATCTGCTCCAAAATACCAAAAGCCAAATCCATCCATTTCTGAAAATTACAGCAAATGTTGTATATCACCTTTAAAGAAGTTAAGATGTTCACAAGATTTTTCAATTGTGTCATTTACTCAGAACATAGAGTCAAAGCTATTTCTTTGTGTCTTTTTTTGTTTTGGATTGTCAATCATGCTTGACTGAAATTCAAGAGCAGGTTTGACCGACCAGTTACTGTTCAGTGATGCACCATGTGTGTATAGTTTCCAACTGGAACGAGCCCTCGTCATTTTATGGAAATTCTGGTCCGAAACACATTTACAAAAGCCCGACAGTTTTGATCATTTGCAATCAACAAAAGTTGTTGAGGTCATGTAACGACGAAAACCTGAGCAAGGTGAAGGTGTACTCATGGATATATAAGATGTAACTATTGTGATTAAAAAGCAAATTAACTTATTTTCTGTAAAGTTTACTGAGCTCAAAACACAAACTTGTTTGCCTGCATCGTAAACCATAGTTGGTTTGGCCTGCAACAACAAAATCAGCATGTAGAGCATATTTACTAGTTACACTTCAGGTTAAAATTCTTTGGTTGCATGGTACATTGGTTAATACATCTTTTGTCAAGTTGTGCATTCAACTCGACCGCTTTTTGAACTTGGTAAATATGTCTTTTTTTGTGTATAGTGATCAGATTGTGTTGAAAATTGTCTCGAGATTATCGAAAAAATAATCCACGTTACCCACCATTTGTGGCTCAACCAAACTAAATGCGAAAAACGCGTCTACTGGGGACATTAAAGTACCCTGATTATTATATCATCCCCAAATAAACATTACTTTGTTCAAGATAATTTTACCAATTCTACTCTTTCTCAAGAGATATAAGAAGCAAATTTTGCTGAGGAAAGTAATTCCTTTCAATAAAATGTAGCTTTCTTTGTTGTAAATAATTTTAAGTGGCAAACATTTATCTTATATTTTGTTGACAGT
Organism: Patiria pectinifera; assembly: GCA_029964075.1. Taxonomy (NCBI): domain Eukaryota; kingdom Metazoa; phylum Echinodermata; class Asteroidea; order Valvatida; family Asterinidae; genus Patiria; species Patiria pectinifera. The sequence goes on along the minus strand of CM057147.1, from coordinate 31,331,144 downwards.
ACATGTATATGTCCCAAATGCCAGTGCACTGGGCATCATAGTGTAATTATGTATGTTTGTATAAATAAACTATGGAGGGCAAAACGAAAAATATATAATTGCTATATTGTGTCCTAGACACTAATTTTATTGAACTGAGAGTGTCTTTTGTCAAGTTTGTTAAACGTGTAAAAACAGACAATCGTAAATGACAATGTCACACACACACACACACACACATAATACGCCGTATTAAACCATTTGTGTTACTTCATCTGTACATTTATTTCATTTGCAAATTTGTACACACAACAATTTTTCCATTTATATATTACAGTTTTAAAAAGCAGTGACAAATTTTAATTTTTTTCACAATCGTTTACATTTCCCATAACTTACACACACAGTTCACACAGATTTACTATTAAGTAGCTGCAGCAATATTAACATCACCTTAAGGCAGGAGCATAAGTACTGTTTCAAATAACTATTTCAAAGTTTGACGTTTTGGGGAAAAAAAGTTCTGGAACAAATATTAAAACATGGAGAAATGTTGAAAAAAGTGCATCCCAAAATTGCACAAAAAAGAAAGAAAAAAAAGTTGCCTTTCAATTTTTATAATATACAATCTCAAAAATGTTCTCAAAAAAGTTTGAAGGGGCCAGGTAGAGACATGACGGAAACACTCTTTTCATCATCCCAACTCTTCCCCCAATTAAAACCCTGCCTCATTTTGCCAAAACGCCTCGCAATGTTACAAGCAACTTGGGTCGACCCAAATAAAATTCAGTTTCTGACAGGTCAACTTTCAAACGATTGTGGAGTCAAATTTTACTAAATCTTCGTAAAATAATTTGGTGCAACTCTGCAACAACTGTCTAAGATCTGGCTGAACTTCTTATGCCTTAGGCCCCCCAAAAAAGTCCCCGGTTTCTGGTATACGCATCGGCAAAATGAAAAAGTTTTTTTTTCAATGGAAAGATGATGTCTCAAAACCGCCAAACTCACTGATTTGATTGGAATCCTGCTGCTGCACAATTTTAACGTGTTTTTAGATGGGGTTACGATCTAGTATAAGCTTTATGTGGCCTCTCTGGGCTCCCATTTCTTTGCACTTAGTTTAGTCGGGCACCAATTGCAGTCATCAGCTGACATTTGAAGCAAAAAAAAAAAGAATTAAAAAAAATCCGCGTCGCCGCACTACTTTTTGGGCAAGCTCCATACCAGAAACCGGAGACTTTTTTTTTTGGCCTTACCATGTGCTGTATATCACTCCACTCCTGAAGGGGTGGGGCTTAGAACCACAACTCCCCCATACGCTTCCCATCAGCTACAGAGCACTCGCTGATCACTTGAGCAAAATGACCACAACTTGGTACAGTGATGAGTGATGACCAATGCACTTTTACCCCTAGCGCTATCCCTAGCGCTGTGTTGTCTAGCACTGGATCCCCATGCGCTTGTCTCCTTTATTGGGGGTGTGGCCTTCAAACCACACCCACAAGGCACTCGCTGATTGCTTGAGCATCATAATTAATTTGCTGTAGTGATGAGCAGTGTTTAAGGCACTATTTACCCCTTGCGCTATTCTGCCTAGCGCTGCATTGCCATGCACTTGTTTCCATGATTGGAGGCGGGGCCTTTACACCACACCCCAACACTTACAAAGCACTCAAGCATCAAAACTTGTTACAGTGATAAGAAATAACTGAGCCACTATTACCCCATGCACTATCCTGCCCAGCACTGATGAGTTGTCTAGTGCATTCCCATGCACTTGTCGCCCTAATAAGGGGCGGGGCCTTAAAACCACACCCACTCCTCCACTTAACAAAGCACTTCCTGATCACTTGAGCATCATAATCAACTTACTACATTGATGAGCAATAACTGAGGCACTATTATAATATTACCCCTTTTGTTATTTTGCCCAGCGCTGATGAGTCGTCTAGTGCATTCCCATGCACTTGTCTCCCTAATAGGGGTGGGGCCTTGAAACCACACCCACACACTTACACAGCTGCACTCCCTGATCTCTTGAGCATCATAATCAACTTGCTACAATGATGAGCAATGACCGAGGCACTATTCCCCCTAGCGCTGTGTTGTCTAGCGCTGTGCTGCCGTGCACTATTCTGTCGATCGCTCCTGGCCGACGACAAACTCCCTGGCGTGGTCGGACCAGCTGATTGGATCTCCTCAGAGAGATGGGTGAGTTTCTCTATGGCGTGCTGTTTGAGTAGACCCTAGCAGACATAAGAAATAACACACGCAATGCTGTAGCTCTGTGTTTGAATGAGTACTGAGATCTGGCTAAACCAGAGGTTGAACCCAAGCTCACTGAACTACCAGTCCAGTGTCCTAACAACTGATTCAAATGAATATCCAAATGATATTTGTCTCAGACCCGAGTCTTTGAATATTAAAGATATAGTCCATCATTTGCAACTATCCAAAAAGTAACTGACGTAATTATTGTTGACAAACATACTTGGTTGAAAGATAGTAAGGTGACTAAACTCCCTGTGAAATTATTCTCTCTGGCTAGCTGTCATTTTGAAGAAATCAACGAAAGAAGGCCTTTCCTGTTAATAGTTGTTTTTTTTATTCGGCGAAGCGTTGGCACGACACACACGATCGCGCGGATGCTATAATTCGTCGGATCGCTGCGGGACATCGCGTAGCTGCAAACAGCTCAGTGAGAACATGTCTCGGACGCTGAATTCAGGCTCAATTCAAAACATGATTCAGCAACTTTTGATTTGAAATCGAGATCCTAGAACGCTGTTTATCTCAAAATATACAGCTGAAGCTGAGCTGAAACTTCATCAGGTTAGTTGTTCAGCACCCTTCTTTAGATTTTGAACACTTTTGTTGCTTCAAACGAACAAAATCCTTTAAACTGGTATATTATCCTTGTTTGGGTGCGTTTGAATAGGTAAATAAAATCTAATTGAAACGCGACTTTATCCTGTGCTTTTTGATGTCCATTCTGTGCTTCAATGATTTTTTGAAATAATGATGTGATCTTCAAATGTAAAGAAAACAAAATTGAGGTTGAAATCGTAAAGAAAAGTTTGATTGAGGTTGGGCATTATTCTGAGACAGCTTTATAATTTCATTCAAGATTTTAATATGTCAGTGTGTTTTAATAAACACATGGCACATATAGGTTTATGGCTTCTGACTAGCACCCTTTAAACAAAGACATGGACAACATGGGGAACCGCCAACATAGGGCTGGATAGCTCAGTTGGTAGAGCACCGGAACGGTAATCCAGAGGTCGCAGGTTCAAACCCCGCTCCAGTCGATTTCTTTGTTCAACTTTAATAGACAATAACCTTTCCTGTTGCAAATGACTGCTCGCTTTTCCAACCCATTCCGATTGTACAAATGGGAAATTCCATGACTTTTTCATTATTTTCCTTTGACTTTCATGTCAGGATTTTCCCCCTACTTTTCCCAAGACTACAAGAACCTTGTTCTGTTTCCCATTTCTTACCTGTGTGAGCTGTGAATGTCGAGCCATTGAACGCAGTGACAGCAAGCATACCTCCTGCACGCTGTGTTGAGTATCATGGCAAGATATCTCCAACAAGCTAGAGAAAAAAAACCAAACACAAAGTCAAACCAAAGACAAATCAAAACTGTGAAACAAATCTGTGGTAGATTTTAATGAATGAACTGGCGTTCAGTGATTGATTGAAAGAAATAAGGGCCCCCCTCTCCAAAAACACTTCTGCTCCAGATTACATGGCATTTGAAAATAGGGTAGATGGGTAGGGAATTTTTGTTGTTTTTTTGGGGGGGGGAGGGGGGCATTTTGTGTGTGTATGATCATATGGAGGTGTCTGCATTTAGTCAAGGGTAAAAGGTAGAAATTGATGGTTTTCAGGTTTTTTTCCCTCATGTTCCCCCCAAAAAAATTAGGGTAGGGGCTGTCAAATAAGGTAGATAGGGTAACCGGAAGCAGAATTGTTTTTTTGGCCTAACATACACAACTACAGTTTGTGGACCATCATCATGAGAAAACATGCCACAATGTGCATTTTTCGTTGGATTATAGATTGACTGAAATTGCTCAACTGTATTTGTCTTTCAACATTGGAATCAGATGTTATAAGGTAGAAACCTTTTACATGTAACATGACTTGGCAAGCCTCGTAAAGCTGGTCTGGGAGTGCACAATATTCTTTTCAATTGATCCAGAGTGGCAATTTATACTGGAAGTCGTTTGAAACATCGAACCAGCCAACCGATCCCGTTAGCTCGGTGGTCGAGTGGTAAGACATCTGCACTAGAAAGCAGGAGGTCGTGGGTTCAAGTCCCACCCGAGCGATTTTTTCCAACTTTCACTCAGGAGGTAACACACTGAGTATACAGTGATTATACGTCGGTAAAGGGAAAAACATTATATTGATGTACATCACGTAAATTCCATCATATGAATACTTTTCATTCATTGTGTACACACAATGGGCTTAATATGGCCCATTCATCAGTGTTGATCATATACAATAGCACTGCCCGACTCACAAGTGACAGTCAGTGAGTCAGTCAGTGAGATCGGTACACAGAGGACGCTAGGCTAGCCCTCTGGGACCAGCAAAAGTCAAAATAAGAGAGAAAAAGGAACAAAATTAGCCGTGTTCTGATGGATGGTCAGTACAGTCTTCACTGTCACAGTTAATGATTGGGTAGTCTTTATTCAAGTCTTACCATTCTGGTGCCTTATGTTTGTTGAGAGCTGTGCACAATTTGGAGGAATGTCTAGCAAGGTTACCCAAAGCACCTAATGAAGGACATAAAAACAATGCTTGACAGTGAATATGACGGAAGTTTGCATCAGGGAAATTTGAATTTCATATTTGGGTTTTGCCTTTTACAATGTAATTTTACAGACACTGTATACTCGGTGTTGTCTGAGGGTTTGCAAGTAACAACTCACAAGCTTACTTGGGTGGGACTGGAACCCAAGACCTCCTGCACTAGTAAGCAGGAGGTCATGGGTTCCAGTCCAACCCAAGAAGGCTTGTGAAATATTTCTCGCAAGTCCTCAGCCAACACTGAGTGAAAAAGGTCAATAAAATGACATCGTAAAAAGCAAACCCAATATTGAATGCTTGACCACAATATGGAAACTATTTCGACACAATCAAGGAATCAAATTATAATAGAAAATAATAATCTGACTGGAGGGTCGTGGATTTCGAAAAGAATGGGTAAAATTACGAAGAACAGAAACATCACCCATAAAGTAAAGAATTTCGGACATATTACAAATGCAAGTGCTGTCTTACCGCCAGCGTCGAATGAAGTGAAAGAATATTACTTTAGAAAAGTGATTAAAACTACCCCAAAACATTGGTCACATGACATAATACTGCAAAACATTACCACAAGCACTGAGTACTTTTCCAACTGCCAAACATTAAAAGAGGAATCATCAACTATGAAACTGGGAAATTTGAGACTCATTAAAGTGAAGCTGATGTCTTACCGGCAGCATTACATCTTGTTCGTCCCTGCGGGTCCATGAGAAGCTGTACGAGGGACGGGATACCATCGGCAAGCAAGGTGTACAACTCAGCGCTGTGATATGCAGCATTGCCTACAGCATAGCTAGCAGCCTGACAAATTAACACAAGAAACATTGAACAGTTTATGGACCATTTGACTGACAGGCAAGAAGGGTCCATTGGTGCCCTCTGCATGGCACTCAAATAGGGCCCATGACATGAATCTTCCTTGGGAACATATTTAGTGCAAGTTTCTACTCTTCTTAAAATGAAATCTATTTCAAATCCCTTTATCAAAAAAGTGTACTTTTTAAAGATTAAAAACATTGTCCATGCTTTTCCTGACAAATGAGGGCGCTGTTGCTGTGATGTCATTTCAGGAAGACACTGTTCATTTTATAGTGAGGCAATGGGGAGGCACATGTAAGGTGCCCATGCGTGCAGTGGGGGCCTATAAATGGATTGTTCTATTGTTAAACTCAAATGAGTCAGGACTTGGAATTGGCTTACACTAAATGACTGGAAATTCAAATTTACTGACTCATGACTTGTGATGGGACTCAAATGAGAGTAATTAAAATCTATGGCTTGGAATGGTAAAATTAACCGCACTATCAAGTAAGATCAGAATTTCTGCACTGTGAAATCAAAAATCCTCTTTTATGAGTTAGGTGTGGTTCTAAAAAGAACCGATATTGACATTTTGAATATGATGCTTTGTTTTTATGTACAATTTACTTTTTTGAAGGCATATAGGATCATGTGCTTTTCATGCAGTTTGTTCATTTGTAATAAGAACACGACTCAAAATTCAAAGAAGAATGTTCAAAATCTTACCTGTTAAACTTTCAGATCAGTGGATATTACACTCTTCAAGAAATCAGTGAAAAACCATGCACAACGTTTTCATCACGAAACATGATTCGTCCGTTGCACTCTATTTTTCCAAAAATCAGTCAACTGACAAATTGTTGGAAATCAACTACTTTTCTTTGATTTCTTCTAAATGACAGCAACTTGAGCAAGCCAGATGGAATAATATTACGGGGTGTTTAGTACCAGTGATCTTTAATCCAAGTAAGCTTTTTGATTATAATTTGGAAAGTTACTTTTGGGACAAATGCAAATGATCTTATATGGCTTTAACACTTAAACAAAATCCAGAATTTCAAAAATCAAATGATTCCATGAATTTTCAAGACCAGGGTTTTCAAAACAATCTCACAAACATGAGTGAAATAAACTTCTTCACCTTTTTGACATCCGTCTCTTGGTTAGTCAGACAACCCAGCAGTGACGTCACTAGGTCCTCCCTCTTCTTGAGGACTGCGTAGAACCCGTTGGAATGTCTCATGAGATTACCCAGCATGCCGCAGGATCGGGCCTGGACCGTCGCATCTTTGCTGCTGAGTAGCTGCTGCAGGCATGCGTAGTCACCTACAAGCCAAGTTAAGAAGGGGAACATTTAGCAACAATCAGGAAATAATGTCATCAGTATGAACTCTGGCTAGACATGGGTATTCATTCATTCAGTCATGTCTTATTTTAACTGGGTGATGTCCCATTCAGTGGAATCCACTGGTCTCCCATGGGGCCCAGTATACATAAAAACGGTTCTTTTCAGAAGCACACATTCTCACAAAAGAGATTTTGCCACATAGTGCTACCGCAACAATTTATCTTATTAACCCTCCTATGCAAACATACACTCTGTGCCAAGTTGTCCTTTCAGTCAAAAAATCAGTCAAGTGTCTGTTTTTTAACAGCTAGGAGCTCCCAGACTGTTAATGTAAGTTGATAGATACAATAGATTCGGCAGATACAGAAGGCTGTTCACTGTGCAAGAGCCTGGCCGAACATTTGAAACATACATGACGGACACGAAAGAAAAAATGTAAGTTGATACAGCTATGCTTTGACAAGGTGATTGATAAGACAGCTACCACTTTCCTGCTTTTGTCTGTTGACTGAATTTGACTAGTCAGAGTGCTTGCTTGAAATAGGATCTGACTGTTGGCGACAGCCTGTGTAAAAGGCATAGCAGGGGAAGTGGATGGCTTTTTTGACTGTCTGTGACTGTTAAAACAGTAGGAGGGTTAATACATAAAAACGATGATGGACATAACACAGAAAGTACACATTCAAGACGTAAACACATCAGGTAAATCTTCCAAGTATGAACTGGAAGGGCGCGCCTAAAACAATTGCGAGAAACGTACCCCCCCAAAATAAGTCTGGATAAAACAAAAGGGTGGTGGTGAGGAAGACGGCCAAAGCAATTTACATTGTAGGAAACCTCTCATTTACAAATTTGAATATTATTAAAAACTGACTTGCCTTTTCCTTATAAACAAAGCAATTAAAAAAAAACAAATTGGCTGAAACTTAGAGACTATAGCGATAAAATAAATAATTTTCAATTGGTGCTAATTCGACTGCTATTCAATGCATGAATTATTTTTGTGACTTTGTCTAAACTTCAAGCACAGAACTGTCTTCATGAAAGCTCAATGTTTAGAAATCTGCACAGTTTCTGTTTTGTAAACGTGAATTCTTTAAGTCATCACCTCGGCATGGCTCAAGGAAATCAACATTAGGCCAAAAAAAAAAATACTCGGTCTCTGGTCAGCGCGCGCGTCGATTTTAATCATGCGCGTCAACCTTCTTTTTTTTCTTCAAATTACCACGAAAGCTACAACAGCGCCCTCTATTGCCGCGCCTCCTCAAATTTTTGTACCAAGGAGCACCAAGGAATGGGGAAATTGCACCAAGGCAAATGGTAAAGGGCACCAAGGCAAATTATGGAGGACACCAATGTATAATGAGGACACAAAAAAGCAAAATAGTACCCACCTTGTCTGTACAATACAAGCTTGAAAAAAAAAAAAAAACCGCGTCGCCGCATCAATTCCGGAACTTCGGTCTGACCAGAGACCGACAATTTTTTTTTTGGGCCTTATCTTCTCTGTCTCATTGTCTTATGCCTTACACATCTAACCTTTTTGCCCCTGCAGAACCTGTTTCAGCATCATCAGATGCACGGCCGAACTCCTGGCAAGATGACTGCAGATGCTGAGGAGATCACCTTGGACTTGAGGAGGACTGTCAAGGGATAGTAGGGATTTCAGGAAGGTATCAGCCTGTCAGGACAAAGAGGATTAAGACAAAGAGGATTAAGACTGGTAATCTTACAACTTGAGGAGGACTGTCAGGGGATAAAAGGGGTTTCAGGAAGGGATCAGCCTATGGGGATTCAGAGGATTAAGACTGGTAATCCCACATCTTGTTGTTGGGATAGCAAGAAGTTGAGAAAGGGATCAGCTTGTTGGGATTAAGAGGATTAACAAAGTGACTGGTATTCCCACAACCTGAGGAGTACTGTCAGGGAATAGTTATGGAGTTCAGGAAGGGATTAACATATAGGGATTAAATTAAGAGGGTTAAAAAAGTCACTGGTAATCCCATGATTGGAGGAGGAATGTCAGGGGATAGTAGGGAGATGAAGAAGGGATCAGCCTCTAGGGATTAAGATGATTAAAGGAATGGCTTGTAATTTCCTGGACTTGAGGACTGTCCGGGGAATAGTAGGGAGTCAGGAAGGGATTAACCTGTAGAGATTAGGATGACGTGAAACAATCTACACGTGGGTCATTTTGGAGTTCAGGAACAGTCAACATGGATTAGGAGGGAGACAAAACTGGGAAATATGGTGTACAACTCACCTTTAATTGAGTGACTGCTTCTGCAAACTCAGTGACAAAGGCATCATGACTCAGCACAAATCTTGACAACAAGCCTGACAATAAAAAGATTGGTTCACGGAAGGTTCGTCAAAGACATCAAAATTTCAAAATTTTGAACAGAACCCTTTTTTAGATTTTTCAATGGCCTAAAGTTGACTTTTCAAAAAATAGATACAAAATGCAAAAACGCATCAAAATAGTTTACCGACATTCAAATGACTTCTTATCAGTGACCAGCCCCTAATTGGTTTTAAACATCCCATTTCTAATTGCTCTTTGTAGTTGGTGGGCTGTGTGCACTGAGCACATGTGGCACGGAGCATGGGTCTCACGGCCAGTTTTAAAGGTAGAGTATATCAATTGCAGCTATCCGAAAAGTAACTGACAAAATTATTGTTGAAAAGCACACTTGGTTTAGTAATGGCAATAAACTCCCTGTGAAATTGTTCTTTCTGGCATGCTGTCATTTTCAAGAAAACAATGACAGAAGGTCATGATGCATCTTTTGAAATTTCCATTAGTAGATCGTTTTTAATTAGGCAAAGCCGTGAATGGGTGCGCCACATTGACACGCGCGCGAGGTTGCTATAATTTGTCGGTTCAGTGTGTGACACTGCGTAGCTGCAATCGGCTGTCGAAGGTATTTTTGATACATATTAATGCAATACTCCAGAGATGCCACAGGGTCTGCTTGAAAAAAACGGAACTGGGTCTGCTTGAAAAAAAACGGAACGGCTGCTTGAAAAAAACGGAACTTTTGTGTGTGAAAAAGCCACTCCGTGTCCGATACAAAGTCCCCGTTGTCATCTTTATCTTGTAGCCAAGCCAAGTTCTGTTTATTTTTTAATTTTGCTTCTATGGCCTTTAAAGCTGTCGGTTCGTTCAATCACTTTGACTTTTTCCATATTCCTAATATTTATTCTGCCTAACCGAATTTCCAACGTAATATTCGACACGAAACATGCACGATTCCACAACACTGCTGTTGGTGTACATGATCCTTGCACTACGCGATGCGCTCAACAAAAACATGGTTGGTACCCGAATTTTTTGTATTCACATATATCACTGCGATCGGAAACCACCGATAGCTGAAATGATAGACTTGATTTCCAGGCTGAATGCTACGTGTGCTTAGCACACAACACGCCCGCACGCGGTGAAGCACGCGCGAGGCGCCGTTGTATACTGCGTGCAAGTACGTTGGCCGCTTGTATCGCATGCAGGCTCGGCAACAACATACACAAAGACTGTTTTTAAGACTACTTCAACGAACAACGTTGTGCCATGCGTGCGCTTAAATGTACTAAATCGAGGTAAAAATCAACGCATTTCCATAGTTTTTCTTCTCTTTTTCTGGTTAATTTGACGGCCGGATAAACCGGAATTTTGTGAGATAAAAAAACAAACACAGAATTCCGGTTAAAACTGGAAAAGTGGCATCTCTGATACTCACCTAGTGGTACTTCCATATCCTCAGGTTTGAGGTACAGCATGCAAGCGTTGATAAGTCTCGTCAAGACGTGGCTCTGTTGTAAGCTGGACAGGATAGCCTCCATCAACATGTCGTGCGTGTCCAAAGCAAAGGGAAAGCACAGAAGCTGAGATACGTTGAGAATGATGTCTACGACCATGGGAGATAGGTCCTGCTCACTGCCATTACTGAAACACAAACATCAGAGTAAGATATCGCGTCAGTTTTATGACAGAAGTTGAAAACAACCTTGGACGAGTCTCAATTTTTTGGCTACGGCTATATGCATATATGAATATGCAATCAAGCCTCAGCCGAGTCATGTGGATGCGGCTCTTGCATCAATTCATCGCGTCAGTGCAACAAGGTCGTATCTCCTAAAATGGCATTTTTAGAATGTCAGTTTTGGAATGTCAAAAGGTCGTATCTCGCTTAAAAAAACCCGGATGTACACACAAAGTCAATGGACGTCAAGATACGACCTTGTTGCACGGAGCGTATTCCTGCGAGATACGACTTTGTCACAGAATCGAGTTACGACCTTGATGCACTGACGCAACTAATTTTTACCTTTAAATTCAATATACACTGTACATAAAATTGGGTTCTATATTGGCTGCGATAATTCTGGGTGCAGTTAATATGTGCCTTGGCCCATTTTAAAGCAAGTACATTTAAAACCGGCTAGGGGCATGGACGTCGATAATGGCCGAGCCGAACCCATTCATAAATACCTTTTCGGTCAAGGTCAAAACAAGTCAAAACAAGTCAAATATTATAAAATTCCATCTATTTTGTTAAACAATTTTACCTCATGCTTTGTGAAACGCCCCTCTAGCTATGTTTATGGTATGTGCCTCTCGAAGGTAACGTTAAAAATCTGCGCGATGTGGTGCAGAACGCAGCAGTGCCGGTGTAGTGTGAATTTAGGACTATGAAATACGGACTCATTGGTACATAATTAGGAGAGTGACTGGTCGCATGTGAATGTTCAACCAATAAAAGGGTAAAAGGGACAAGATTTCATTGGAGTCCAAATTCATGTGACACCGGAAAAAAGTGTTTAAAACCAATCGGTGTTTTATCAACCATTTCAAACCACCCACGTGACAGGCTCTCGACCAATAGGTATGGGTAAACTGTCTTAGGTATTTAAGAATTTTGATTAAAAAGTAAAATTAAATGTTTAAACTACTGACCTCGCAGCTAGGAACGCTAGGAAGTCCCTTGAGAGTAGTGTGGTCAGACTTAGCATGACAACACCGTCAGAATTACAGAGCAGGGGAACACACTGGTAGGGCTCCTAATGACGTCAGGAAAAAAAAATATTGAATCACAACTTTCTTGAGATGTACAACATAAAATATGACAATTTGATGAAAAATTCTTTGAACTCTACTAAAATAAACAGCATAATGTCCATATTTCTTGGAAGCCATTCCAATTGGAACTGTAAAATCTAAACTAGGATTTGTCCACATTTTCAGGACTTTTCATGATAGATCTAAAATTTCAAGACGGATCACAAATTTAAAGATGCACACCCCACCCTCTTAAAAAAAATATGGAGTTTTCAATTCGTACGCTTTGTTTCAACGAAAATTTGTTTGTTTTGTTTTAATAGTCCGATTTTGGGCTTCTACAACCCTCTGAAAAAAGGGTTTTTATTTTGCGCACAAATGAACCCGCCCTGCGAAATCTGATTATTGTCTGGCAGCCATACAATTCACATTTTGTGAAGAAATAATTAAACAACAAAACGTTGGTGGTTTTCTTCGTTTGGTGTCTCATTCAAAACTGAACTACTTTCATATATAGGAATTTAGTAACTGAAAAAAAAAACCCCCAAAACCCACAATTTCTTTTCATCAAGTTTAAACTTAAGAATATCACAGGGAATCGTCTTTAAAGATACACTTCAAAAACTGAGAAAGACTTTACAAAATGAATCTTTATCAAAAACCCAGACTATTCGAAGACTTGACTGAAATTGCAGGACTTTCTTGGATGATCTTGTCCTATACCTGCGTGAAGACGATGGTGACAATCTGCAAGGAAGCCGTGAGACCCGATGGTGAGATGAGACCCCACTGTGGCTGGGAGGTGATAGGCCCACAATCAGCCAACTCATCCTCTATGTCCTCAATAGGTAGGTCGTCTGGCTGGACGGCTCCTAGGGTCTGTAATAATCTGAGGAGCACACGACAACAAAATCAAATCTCCCAGTTCACGATATTGTCCAATATATTAAGCCTAACCCTAATGGGGATTTTGGCTAGAAACCCTGCTGATGATGAAGCAACATGCAACACTTGTCAAAATGAGAAGCCTGCTCAGTGTAGCAAGATCCATCAGGCCAAAAGTCTCAAGGCCAAACTGCCTCAGAGTCTGTGGTCACCGAATGCAGCAGGATACAACTGTGGCATTGTTCAATGGCTCTCATTGTTTCAGATCAGAGGAGGCCCTTTATGCACTGGTGTTGGTAGCTGAATGCATCAAAGTGCACCAGACCTTTCCACCTGATGCACTTTGTTGCGTCTGGCAGGGTTTAAGGTTTTAATGAGGCCAGTAAAATGTGAAAGTTGTGAAACAATGAGAGCTAGTCCCATTGAACAATGTCACAGCTGTAAGCTGATCACCAACTGCAGCAGCATACAGCTGTGACATTGTTCAATGGAACTAGCTCTCATTGTTCCACAACAGTCCGTTCAATGCAGCAAGGTCCTACAGACTATTACACCTGTTGCACTGTGTTGCGTCTGGCAGGGTTAGAGTTAAGGTACATATATACGATCATCTCCATTTTGTGGATTTTCTTTTTGGAAGCAACAAAATTGCTCGAAATCTTGAGTATGGTGCATGACAACAAACCTGTTAAAGCTTTAGCTCAGGGGATTCTATACATCTTGAGAAAACCGAGAAAACATATGCACAGTGTTTTTGGGTTCACGTAACTGGATTCCATTGCTAGCACAAGTAAAACGTGTTTCCATGGGCACACCTTCAATGACTGTTTCCTCCTGACTGATACCATTTCAAGTAGAATAATTTCAAAGGGTATTTGGTACCAGTCCTTTCTTCACTTTGAGCAAAGTTATTTTTCTCATGAAATCGGTAGGTCTATTTACCAATTACCAATTTTCCAACAAATACTACCAGGTCTGGAAGTAACACACCCACCTATGCCACAGCTTCTGCCAGACACCAGACTCTATCAGCAGTCGGCTGACTGCACTGGGACCGACACTCAGGAACTGGCAAAGGAGGAGGAGTAGACCGTCTAGTACCCCGTAGTCAAATGGGCATCGTACACAGATCTGTAGACAGGAACCAGTCAAAGATTGAGGAGGTAGATCTCACAATGCCAATCTATGCTGTTATCATTTTCATATAAAACAGTTATTTGTCTTGGAAAGGTTTTTTTTATTTTTATTTTAAAGTAACACCCTTTTCTCAGTTACACCCAAAAAAAGTTTTTTGAAAGATTTGACTTTAGATATTTGAAAAACTTTGGAAGGCTACATGTTTAAATCAGTGAAAGATCAACTGGTTGGAGTCACAATGACTCCAGATTCTAGTAAATGGAATATCGATATTTTCATTTTGCCTGTCAACAAACAAAATCTCGCTCTGAATCCTTTGAGCTTGGTATGACTCAGTAATACCGGCCTGACACTTTTGCAGATTTTAAGACTAACCTGACTAAGATCTGTGAGTGCTGAATGGACAGCAGCTAATAAATCATCCGTTGGCATCTCGATGGACACACCATGGTATAACAACTGACTGACTAGCAACGCTGCGGCAGTCTGAAAGTCCAAGAAGGGACAAAAACAATTAGTCTAGTACTAATTTACATGCTGGAACTTGAGCTTCCATACCAGTGATTGTCAGTGGTACCCACTTATAAATCAGATTCGAACTAACCAGCTGACCCTGGCAATCTTTGTGGTGAAGTGTTAAGATGTCTGCACTAGTTAGCAGGAGGTCGTGGGTGCAAGTCCCATCTGAGTAAACTTGTGAATTTTTCTAGTACGCCCTCAGATAACACTGAATGTACAGGGTTTTGAAGGGCAACATTTATACCTTTTACCCACCCATAGAGCATAATGAGTTTGTTAACATTAGGGCAGGTAAGCTATGTGTTAGTTTGCCAATAAAGAAAAGGGTGTTTATCAGGCATGCAACTGTAAATTCCCCCCAAAAAGAGGAAATTCCAAAATTCAGAAGACTTTGTACAGTGTTTTTCAATTTTGAATGGCAGAAATGGTAATTAAAAAAAGAGGAAATCAGCTGATCCGAGGAAAAGTTGCATGTCTGGTTTATGTGAGCGTTGCACTAGGACAGATTTTTGTTTGTCCCAATTCTCAATAAATTGCTGAAACACAAAAATACTCCAATTTTTCACATGTTATTTTGATTTGATTTTTATACGAATTCATCATTGTTTCATAAACATCTGTAGCATTTTTTTCTATTTGAATTTCTGTAAACCTTTTACAAGCTAGAAACATTAACACGACTGTTGCTTTACAAAAACAACAACATTAAAACTCAAATTCTAAATTGACTGATTTTACTTGACGATGTGGAAAGAAAAATGTCTTTACCGTTTGACTGGCAACCTGCGAATCCAGAAGAATTGCTGCAAATATGACACTGCTCTGGACCATGCTGTGAAAAAGGTCAACAAAGAAGGCAAATAAACAGGTTTCAGTTGCCATACTTGTTTGTTTCCATAACTGAAGGAAAAAAATCCATGTTTTCATACTCACAGGCATTTTTCACTTAACTTTATTTAACCTGGATATTTCCTTGAACTGAGCAGACCTGTACAGGGTCTCTTACAAAAATCAGAAACCTCAAAGCCCCCTCTTTTTCACAGCTTTAAAAAAAATACATCACAAATATCGATACACCTTTAGAGAGAGTATTTCATTAGCTTTTCAACACCGAAAAAACCCTTTCCAATCGGGTAAATATTTATTGAGTTTTGACCAATTGAAAACAAGTACCGCTTTTTTGTTTTGTTCACGGTGACTGATATTTTGACTGCTGCAATAAGAACACGGTCCGAAACTTGCATTTGTGGAAAAGGCTAGCAAGTAGAGGGCAGAGAGAGAGAGCAGCACAGTAGACATCTAAGAAGTTAACCAAACAGTCCATATCAGGACTACCATTACTTCCAAAAGGAGAAATGACAATCTTTTCAAAAAAGAAAAAAGAACCAAATAAAGAAAGATATAAAGATTAAAGAAAGCAAAACTACCCTCACCCTAAATCTGCTAAATTCTTAATAAATGACAATTGAAACCGTGGACAGATTAAACAATTTGAGCTTTTTTGAATTGGCCATAACTCAATAAATATTTAACGGATTGGAAAGATTTTTTTGGTGTTGAAAAGCTAATGAACTCTCTAAATGTATATCGATATTTGCGATGTATTTTTTTAAAAGCTGTGAAAAAGAGGGGGTTTTGAGGGTTTGTTTTTTTATGAGACACCTTTTATTTGATTAATCAATATCAAGTTTGAGTCACTCTGAAAGACAGAGTCTTTTCTGATTTTTGTTCAATGTGACTCAAGCGTTTGTCAGGAATAATGTGAATGAAGTTGGAGCTTTGTGTTCATGCCCCAAGCCTCAAGTTATGCAACTCTCTGACTTTATGTGAGAACAAGTTCTATGACGGACAAAACAAGACTTGGTGATGTCTTCAACTGTACACTGTTAACATTGAGATATACATGTATGCAGAGCATCTAGCAATGTCTTCAACTGTATGATGTTAATGTTGAGGTATATGTAATGCCAACTTACAGATGGTGGTGTGATTGTGTCAATATGATACTTACCACTGAGGTATGTCTCCCAACTGCGTGATAATAGTGGCAAGGGTCTGCAGCGTCATCTCGTAGACAGTGTTCTGGTACATGTCTTCTATTTCAACCTGCAAATGTGATTCATAGTTACTAATACAAGCTAAATGTTTTGACGTGCAAAGCAAAAACCAGCCGAAGATCAAATGAATTTGAAGTGTTCTGCACGCACATGAAGTCTAAGTGTAGATCTTAAAACTGTTTACTCTCTACGCCATATGAACTAAAGGCCATACCCCCTGCCCTTTCCAAAAATCCTGGACTCTTCCCTGGTGCTGTTGACTTGATGAACCAGATAACACATACCATCAAAATCAGGCACAAAGAGCGACCTCTACGGTGCACGAGTGAACCCAATAGACTAATTCGGCAACAGCTATTTTCTGAGGTGGCACCGGGCTCACGTGAGTCGCGCTCAGGTAACGTGCACGTTTTCCTGGCTCCTTCGACCAATAGGGTTAACAAAATGGACACGCGCCTCGTCTTAAAGAACACGTGCAGCATGTACCTGAACGAGGTACCACTTCAAAAATGGCTTCTACTTTTGTTCGCCGAAATAGTCCATAGCCCAGCTTTGATTCAAATATGAAAAAAAAATGTCCAGGACTTCCCCAATGTCACTCCAAACTACTTGCAAATGGAATGATACGGACAGATTCATACCTTTCCTTGTAGTATCCAGAGAAGAATTGAGATGTAATCCTGATTCAGAGCGAGATACTCACAGAACTCCTTGGAAACTTGGCAACAAAAGTACACAGTCTGCAAGAAAGAGGGAGGCGCACAAATCACCAGTTATCAAGCTGAAAACTGTGGTTGGTAGTGAGATTACTTCTGTTCCACAATAAAAGTAATTCACAATCAAAGTAACAATATCAAGTACTATTTTTATGACTTTCTGAAGTCTCAGAATGAATGTATTTCAGTTCTACAACTTCTATATGACTGTAGTGACTGACTTAACCCTAACAATCCCCATCCAGCCAAACTCCAACACCAGGGTTTGTTGGGATCTGTTAGGATGAGTACTGCAACAGTAAACTGATTATGCTGTACATGGGGTTATTATAGGCATACCACAAATAGACTGAGTCCAACTCTGTTTACAATGGACCACATGGTGTTGGAATATGCAAAGATGAGGAAAGTTCCTAGTAAATCACCCTAGGGAGTTAGGGTTAATGAAAATCAAGATTTCAAAGTTGGAATCCAGAAAATTTTGGACTGAAGCAATTGAAATGGCAACTTCTAGCATTCTGTCCAAAGGCCTGTCCATACTCAACGCAAAGGGAACGTGAACGCCAATTTATGACATCACGGCAGGTTTTCGCACTGCAAATTTGCCAAAGTTAAAAAAAAATTCAAATCTGGCAAATATCAAAGCAAATGTTTTATGACTTCAAATTTTTGCATGAAGTATGAACAGACCTTAAGAGCCACTTTTTTTTTGTTCTTTGACTTTTTTGTGATAAAGACATGTTCTAGTTAACCGTCGTAATTCTCGGTAATTTGCTAGTAAAACAAAGAGAAAACTAGAATACCTTTAATGTATTCTCACACAGGACAGGACTTGTCAAGAACCTGAGGTAGTTGTGCGTTAACTCCTTGTGTTTGGTTAGAGAAAGCTGAGTTCCCACACACTTCGCCATCTAAAATGAAAATGTAGAAAGCACATAAAACAAAGGGATTATCACAGGGGAAAATAATTCCCTTGTTTCAAAGAAAACTTAGAAAAACATTCACAAACTACTCGAGTAGGACTCGAACCCATGACCTCCTGTTTACTAGTGCAGACGTCTTACCACTCCACCACTGAGCTAGCCAGGGTCAGCTGGCTGGTTTGAATCTGATGTAGCAATGGGTACCGCAACCAAACTTTTCATAAGATGGAATTTGGGCCCGGGTGATGTAAATTCAACATTGGGTTTTGCCCTTCACCGAGGTATTAATTACAGACATACCTGTCGTTTGCCTTGAACACAGGAGTCAGCACCCATTGGTATGAATACCAGCTCAGCTAAGCCGCCCACTGCCATGCCACATAGCTCCTCCCATCGTGCTGATACTGCGTCTGACTGACTATCAGGTAGGCTACCTGGTAAATGGTTAAACATTGGATAATGATAATAGTTAGAAGACATGAGGAAGGAATGTTTGGTGAACTGAATCTGTTCACTGACTGCTGCCTTGATCTTGACTCAGATTTTTTCCCCATTATTGTTTACACTTATATTAAAATCAGTTTTACATTGTGCATTTTTTTTTACCCCAAGTGGCTTTTGTGAGTGTATGCAGCAGCTCTGTGAGTCTGAGAATAGATCAAGAGGATCCCATCTGTTTGGAAACAAAAATGATATCATGGACCTCCATCTCCATCCCATAACTGTCTACCTTTAAAGTTCACTGGTCCCCTGCTCTCTGGTCCCACTACTATACAGTATTCATTTGGTGAGTCTTATCCTACCCAAATTTACTGGTCCCCTCTCTACTTTCCAACATCCATCCTCTTGCGTTTCATTCTACCCAATTCCACTGGTCCTCATGCCATTTACACTGGTCTCAAATGTTTTTAATCCTACTACTATCTCCATTTCTTATTTCAATTATTAAATCTTGTTGGTTTCACTGACCTTTTCCTACTAGGTTCTAGTTCCATTTATACTCCTATCTCTACCCAGTTATCATCAAACCCCACTGGTTTCCTGCCCACCGGTCCCTTGCCGACTGGCTTAACTGTGACCAAGTTCAAGTGGCATCTGTATGGTTAACCTTGGTTTGACTATTTGTGGTCGTACCCACACAAATTGACTATATAAGTTAGTCTAGTCGACTAATCTCAACTAGCCTTCCAAGGTAGGTCACATAGCTGATTACCAATAGCCATGCACATCAGAATACACAGCAGGCAGCCAGGATAAAAAAAATCTGTGTTGACCATTTTTTTAACAAGAGACGCTCACACGATTCTGTTAGTATGCAGGCTCACAAATCAACCACTAATCAACCAATGGTTCTCATCTGAACTTGCTGTTTGTATATATTGCCACTGACTGTACCTTGCAGTTTCTTCATGACTATGGGATCGTCCATCAGGCAGGCCAGGAGCGCTGGGACAATCTCAGCATGGGCTGAGGCAAGACTAGCGTAGAATCCTGTGGAGAACTCTGCAGGGCTGCGATCCATTGCTTCGCATTGGTAGATGAAACACTGAGGAAAGATAACACATGGTTGATAATAACGATTTGGTCATAAGCCCCACCAGCTTTGATTTGTGCACACGTCTCATGTGCTTGTCATCAAGTTTGACTGAGCTTTTGTGGTTACTTAACAAAGAGTCCCGATTCGATTGGTCAATTGATCGGTCATGATTGACAGAAAGGGGACATAACAATACCCTAAATCCTTAGGTGTTATTCCCGAAGGGGGAATTGACAATAATAATTGTTCTAAGTGGCAATGACCAGTAGAATGAAAAATGCAACAAATGTAAGTGAATACGTCCGATTTGTCACCACACAATTTTTGTCTGCCTTAATGCAAATGGCACCCATGGCAATTTTTTTGTAACTTATTTGAGTCTTTAAAATTAATGTTAGGTTTTGACCTTCACAGACGTATTAACACTGTATACTCAGTGTATTACCTCCCGAGTGAAAGTTGGAAAAAATCACTCGGGTGGGACTCGAACCCATGACCTCCTGCTTTCTAGTGCAGACGTCTTACCACTCGACCACCGAGCTTGTGGGATCGGGTGGCTTTTTTTCCAACTTTCACTCAGGAGATAACACACTGAGAATACAGTGTTGATGGGCAAACCTAATATTGATTTACATCACCCGACGCAAATTCATCTTATGAATAGTCTTTAAAATTACTAATATTTAGAATGTCAATTTGTAAAGACAGGACTTTTTCCTGTTTCAACACCCCAAGTATTTTAATTGAACAGTCCAATGCTTCAGTCTTTGACATGTGGTGTTGACACGCGGACGCATTGAGTATCTTGTGCCCAGGGTCTTTTCGAGCTGTGTAGTACAAAGCAGCAATGTTAAAAAGTCTTTGAGAACAATGAAAGGTGATGTTCCTGGGGAACATGAGGTGATGTACTCCGCAGAGCCCATCAGGTTGTCATGCATGAACTCTTGCAGTATGTCACGTGAAGGGTTCTCAACCAAACGAAATGTCACAATCGATTGACCAATGACAGATTTGCTTGTGTTTACACAAAATTGGAACTCCAAGCCCAACGTATGGCTGGGATACTCACAACAATTGTTTGAGCTCTTAGTTGCAGTGTGTCGTCCTGTTTCACATGCAGTAACCATGGCAACACATCGGCGTAAGACAAGGCTACCTCCATGATGGTCTTCGCTCTGTTTAGAAAAATCATTCAAATAATCTTTACACACTTGTGGGCACAAAAATCAAGATTGCGGTATTTCTTATGATGATACAAGGAATATACATAATAAATGATATACAGCTTGTATACATACCCATCAAATGTATTTTCAATAATAAATAAAACAAGTTTTACTCATGAGCGTGACTAAAAAAAAATTGAATTTTTCTGGTAATTTTATTGACTCGTGCAGGTTCATGTCTGCGTTGATGTTGGTTATAATGGCCTCCGTGCATGAACAGGGGTGCAGAAGACTGTTGTTAAATCGATGCTACTCATCCCCCGTTCCTGTACAGATTGGTGAAATTAATAGAGAGATAACATAAATTGAGGTGACCCCCACCCTTTCAAATTTGACAGCCAATTTCATCTACCCTATAATCCCCTTGAGTGATTTACTAGGAACCTTCCTCACTCCTGCAAATTCCAACACCATAACTCAACACCCAAACTGTTGGACTCTGATTATGGTGGTATGCCTGACCCCATGTAAAGTATAATCAGTTTACTAGTGCAGTACTCACTCCAACAGATTCCAACAAAGCATGGTGTTGGTGTTTGACTGGATGGGGATTGTTAGGGTTTTAATAGAGTCCCTAGTCATGGCTTACCTGTCTAGTGTCAGTGTACCTCCCACCTCTGACACCATGAACGCTGTGATGGCGGTAGTCAGATCCATCAGGATCTGAACACACCAAGGTTGCTGAAAGTAAAACATGAGAAGACCAATAAACCGTGAACTTTCAGTCAATATGCAAATCATTTACAGACACTGCATTTCAATATTATGTTGCGGTATCCGCTGCTACATTGTATTTCAGAATCGAACCAGCCAGCCGACCCTAGCAAGCTCGGTGGCCAAGTGGTAAGACATATCTGAATTATAGACACATTTTGTATTTATGATCATTAATATTTCATGCTTCAGTCCGTGATAATGAGCGCAATTGAGTGCCGTTTCCTACACAGTCAATGGAAAACAAAAAAGCTTTTTCAGTATGTTAGATAGAAAATCTAACATTATGTATGAACGTGACATTGTAGTATTACAAAATGGTGTCAAAATGTCTTCAAGACATCAGTAATAATCTCTTAATGCTTGGCACGAAACAAATTGCATTCATGAACCCTGTCTGAACCTAGTCTCACTGCTTATCTCACAAACACTACCATTGTATGAAACCACTAAGACACTGAGGCAATACCTTTTTCACGTTTGGTTTGTCTTTCAGCTGATTCATCAACTTCACCGGCCCTTGAGGAATGTGAACAGCAGAACAGAACCCCAACAGCAAATCAAGATCCCTGTTACAGAACGGAAAATGGTTATTAACCCTAAGGTACCCGAATCCATCAAAATCCACACCCTGTTTCGGGGGATTTTGGCGGATTCAGGATACCACCATATTGAAAAAGTTGGGGGATTTTGATGGATTCAGGACATGAAGCCTAGCGGTACTGCAGGATTTTGGTGGATTCAGGATACCTCCATATTGAGCAGTTGGGGAACTTTGATGGATTCAGGATCTTAACAGATTTACTCCCGGCTAACTGGTGGATTCTGAAGGACTCACTAGCCACCAAAAGATTTTTGCAAGGCAAAATTGATGGATTTTGGCGGATTCAGGATACTTTCTAGTAAATATACCCAGGGGGTTAGGGTTAAAGAAATCAAATTCAGAAAACATCATCCAAGCAAATTTATAAATAGCCATGCTCAGAGGTGTTTTTGGAGAGAGTTGCAGGGTTCGACCTTAACTTTTTAATAAAGATAAAAGGAACACATATGTACATTTCAAGGATTGCATTTTTAAAAAAATTCCATTACATAGGCCCTTTAAGTTGGAAAAAATGGAAACAAAGGTTAAACGACCTTACATAGATCCAACATACCCCCTGAATTCCAGGATATTAGAAACCACTCGGTACACCAGTCGCAATCTCGACGCTCCTTCTAACATTCCTTCCAACACTTGCTCCGACGTGTCCTTCAGCCTGGCTGCGACCTTTGACACAAACGCCTCGTCCTTCAGAAGGGCTGCCACAGAGTCTGGGTCACATGACTCGGGGCTCGTTGTGTCGCATAACGTGTCCCATTCATCCTCACTGTCCAATTCCTAATTACACATACGGAAAATATTTATCATTATTTTGATTGTAAATTTGACCTGAAGAATTTCAAAAACACAACTACATTTCAAATATGAAAAAACATAAGCACCAAAAATAGAAAAAAAAAGATAAACATAATAAAGGCACATTGGAAGCTAAACAAACTCATCAACTTGGTGGCGGCGTTCCTTGGCATTTACATATTAATTTCATCATTACATCTTAACAAAATACATAAAACTGTTTAGCTGGTTTTCGCACTGACAATCGCTTTCATGGGAACTCCCCAAGTTGCTAGTTTGGACAGCACATTCCCCATCAGAACCAGAAATATTCCCACCAGAATGGTCTAAGCACTTTGAGTTTTACGATGCTCCCTACAAACAAAATCGGCAGTGCAATAAAACAAATTTCCTCTAGATGTCAAGACAATTTTTAAAAAACAATTTTTTTTCTTTTCCAAAATTTACACGGTCTAGGGACTCTGATTTTCTGCTCCACCAGAAACAAAATAGAATTACCGGAATTCACCTTTTGAATGAAAAGTCAGATTCTAGAAAAAAACCCGATAGTGTGTGGACACAAAGGGATACAACTTTGGAATTTATATAACTTCTGTAAACACTTTAAATGTCAACGTTCAGCTTTCGGCAGATTTGGGTATTTATATTCCGCAGTCAGCTGTTTGACAGAAAACTTGGTTCACTCATTTTGGAGTGTAAATGACACACATGATGAAGCCAGAAATTGAATGTTTTTGCACAGTTTTATGGTTGAAATGGAATTTACTAATTCCTGGAATGTGAAAACATACAAAATGTAAAACAATTAAAATTCCCTCCCCCCCAAAAAACCATTTTGCCCCCGAAATCTCACCTCTTCCTCAGTCAGCTTGACCTGCTCAATGCTCTTCCTGACTCCTCCCTCTTTTCCCTTAGCCCCGCCCTCCCGTCGCACCACCTTCCTGCTCTCCACCTCCACGCTGGGAAACTCCTGGGCGTAATCTTGCGTGATGCGGTCCTCCCGCGGCGTGGGCTCCACCTCCTTGAGACTGTGCCAGGGTTCGCTCTTGCCTGCTGTGCTGGGTGGGGGCTCCTTGCTAGGCTTGCTGCTGGCTTTCTTGGCGGTCCAAGCTTCTTGTTTTGGAGGGGACTAAGTAAGAAAATGTGTTCATCTATTTATTACATTTCTTTTAATACCAGGGCTTTGTTCAAACAACTTAAAACTGGTTTCCATTGGGGCCTAGACCTTCGGCTCGGGCCATAAATTATCTGCGTCCAGGCCTCTAACCAGTTTTAAATGTACTTGTTTAAAACCGGCAAAGCACACACTTATTCCCTTATTAAATACAGTTACAAAGCAAAGAAAACTTAACAAATAAAAAGTACATCAAGGTGGAACAGACAACGAACATTACTACTTACAAATACTTATAATTACAATGGAAATATTTACACAGGCACGCAATTGGGAATTGAGAAAAAAAGGAGAACATTCCAAACCACACAAGACTTTGTACAGTATTTTTTTTTATCTGTAATCGACATTCATGAGAAGATAAAAAATGAGGAAATCGGCGGATCTGAGGAAAAGTTGCATGCCTGTTTACGACAAAGAAAGCTATTTTACACAATGTTATTCTAAACGCACAAGTATAAAGTATAGATTGCCTTAAGGCTGTAAGGCCGCATCCAAATTGCTTGGCTATGGCTAAGTAATTACACACATTTCTATGGGAAGTGGCTGCAGCCACTTCCCATAGAAATGTGTGTTAATGCTAGCCGTAGCTAGGCCATTCGGAAGCGACCTAACTGGGCACAAGCTTTATAATTCTCACTTAATTTTTCTCAGCTAACATTGCTCATATATTGTAGATACTTCTGTCATTTATTTACAAACTATTCTAATCTCAATATTAGGTTTTGCCCTTCACCGACGTAAAACCTTCTAAATCTCCTAGGGCTGATTTCATTGTGCTGGGAAACACAAAATATACTACAACAGGTTTGTCATTTGTTTGGAAAGGATAAGTAGAAAATTGGAGGTTAACCAATTCTGAGAACTCAGTTCTCAAAAACAAGCAGAAAATTTCTGCAAACAACGTGAAAATGTTGCTTAACTAATTCTAGTTACAATAAAAGCCCCCCCCCCCCCGAAAAAATCATTGGTGAGTTTTCAATGGGGGTTCGGGGGAGGCTAGGGTGGGTCAGCGTTACACGATTCTGGGCTACAGACTTCTGAAGTCCTGGTAGAAGTGTAATCAACAAGAATAAAAACATAGACTGGTGACTTGTTTTACCTCTTCCTGCTGTGCCTCTCTGCCCTTGAGTTTGCGCATGATTGTGGTACCAGCAGGCAGGTTACTAGCCTTCTGTCTGGAGGCCTTCTCTCTGGCTGCTCTCTGCTGAGGAGTGGGCTCCTCGGTGAATGGCTGCTCGGGGAGTTCAGAACTTGAGGATGGGGAAACTGGAACAGAGAAAGAAAAATAAAGAATCTACTCAGTTACACTAGAATGTTCAATAGGCTCTGTGCACAAGTACCTTCTCAATGGTTACAAAGAAAGAGTTGGGGATAGAGCCAACGTCCACCGTTGCGAGGTATGTTCTTTTTACGCTAAAAAGCAAAAGACACCATGTGCCTGTGTACAATCAGATGAAAAAATGTCTGTTCTACTCATAGCGCTATATTAAATTACATAAAGCACTGACTCAAGTACAAAGTGATGCCTGCTGGGCGCATCCATGTTTGTGCACAAACCTATGGAAAACTTGAAATTTTGTACGGCTTTTGTACAGCTATTTGCATATCTGCGTTTGTATTCTATACAGGTGCGTTATCGAAGCCGATATGCCAAAAACTGAAACGCACGATCAGCAAATGAGCGTGTCATTTTGCTCTACGCAAACAGCGCAACGTGTGCGCGTATCCGCTGCAGATCGTGCTTAAGTTGTTTGTGTACGTTCTACTTGCGCATTGCATTTAGAGTTCTCCTTAAAAATTTAATTCATCTAATTTCATTATGTTCTACAAACATGCACATGAATTCAAAATGTCTGCGCCCAGGATGGCTTCAGAGCGTCTCCGTGCACAAGAATGAGGAGTAAGCGCTCTAGTAATTTAATATAGCTCTATGGTTCTACTGCACAGTTCATATGATAGTGGCCACACGCATATATCCTTTTCTGGCTCTTGTGGGTAGATAAATTACGAAGTGCCATCTAACATTCGTTCAGAGTTCTCTTACATGTACATGTAATTAACGATAATGCTGAGTTCGTACATGGTGTTCATAGTCGGATGTGATTGTTATATGAAGTGGAAAATGGTTCATGTATGCCATCAACAATATAAAGCAAGACAATGCAAAAATAGTAGAGCTGGTCCCAGAGTGCACAACTATTTCTATTCAACTGATTCAGAATATGGCTATTCACTGGAAATCTTTTAATACACGTGACCATCCGGTACACAATGGGCTGGATTTTAGCCCATTTATTACAGGGTAATTATATTTCAAATTCTGGGCCAATGTGAGACTAAAGCAAGTTATGGTAAAAAACACACTTTCATTATCCCCTATATTCAAATTTAGTGTTTTTACAACTCAAAGCAAACATTTCCAATGCTTTAAAAACGAGCAATAAAAAAATCATCATATTTCGAATGGATATATGCAATATAGCAAGGACTTTAAACTTGACACACTACACATAAACACACATGTAAACACACTCTATAGAAACTAATGTGCACTGTGAATTAGACCTCTCCACCAGACTGACCTTGGACCCAATCAATCTAAAAATAGAAATGGGATTTTGCAGTTTGCAGAAACATACTTCCTGTAAGCTCTTGTGCAATATTTATACTGTGGCACGCGATTTCATATTTCGACGGTATGTTATTCTTCTTCACCACTTCTTGTGACTTTCTGAGTGTATTCTGTGCATTAATACTTATAACTTTTGAAGTTTAACTTCGAGGAAGGGACTGGAACAGCATAATTAGTTCAAGTAAGTATTATGAAAGTAATATTGGAAGAAAAAAAAAAACACATGGGAATTTACATGAATTATACTGTACTATTTTTTAGTAGAACCCCGCTATAACAAACATCCACAGAAAAATGTTGTACCCGTAATAACGATCGTTTGGTATAGCGATTTTGAACCGCCAGTACCCTCTTTTGATCAGTAGTGAAGTCACTAAACTGGCATTTTCACATCCCGCCGCCGCACGAGGAGTTGTCACAAAACTTCAGCAATGGGTGGTTTTCCCTTTTATTTCTTGGGAATTGGGAATTGGAAACATGGGAATTTACATGAATTATACTGTACTATATACAGTAGAACCCCGCTATAACAAACATCGTTGGATCCACAGAAAAAGTTTGTACCCGTAATAACGATCGTTCGGTATAGCGATTTTGAACCGCCGGTACCCTCTTTTGACCAATAGTGAAGTCACTGAACTGGCATTTCTCACATCCCGCCGCCACACGAGGAGTTGTCACAAAACTTCAGCAACGGGTGGTTTTCCCTTTTATTCCTTGGGGAAATAATAGCCATCTATCGCTCTTTAACATTCAAACACGATGTAACCATGGGTGGTTGGATGTTCGGGAATTGAAAGTGGCCCAAACAGTGTTTAATACATGTACAATCGGTAGTTTTTTGTTAATCTGGTGACTTTTTTCAACAACGATGTTTGGTACGTTTTGTACATTAAAACCGGGAGCCAAGGATGATGTTCGGTATAGCCGAAT
Source organism: Patiria pectinifera (assembly GCA_029964075.1). Lineage (NCBI taxonomy): Eukaryota > Metazoa > Echinodermata > Asteroidea > Valvatida > Asterinidae > Patiria > Patiria pectinifera. The sequence goes on along the minus strand of CM057147.1, from coordinate 31,303,272 downwards.
GTTCGATGCAACGTGTTCGGTATAGCAGCATTCCACTGTATTTCTCATCAATCTACGAAAGAAAATGTGTTACAGCAATATGTTTGAACATTCAATGATGGTTGAATATCTTGACCTAAACATTTTGGTGGGTTTACATTGTGGCAAGTGTTTCACATTTTGGTCCTGAATCAATTACTATACCCTTGTTCTTTGAATGCAAGTTGTACAATGTATTACACAAACGATTGTTACGTTCATCTGTATACATTCAATTTACTTTCCCGACTTAAAATTGAATAGTTTCAGCCCCTCTGCAGAATTGTCTCTTCTTTTACAGGGAATATATTAGATTTCTAGGAATACAATTGTAAAGGTTTGAAATTCGAAATCATTTCATACAAATCGTCATCATTTTCAAAAACTGGCACGCACGCACTGTGTTATCAATAGCCCAGGTTGGATGACGTCTGCATTGCATTACGACTGACATCCAGGGTATAAATTCTACCACCATAGCGAAAACAATTATAATTATTCCTCCGTCAGGTAAAAATATGCAAAAAATGTGTTATAATTTTTTTCGCTGTGGCAGGAAAGATTCTTAACCTGGACTCCATTGCGTGTACACGACGGACTCCAACCTGGGCTATGTTATCAATAACTTTAGTTTTACGAACTGACACCCGAGTATGTGCGCACCTTGTGCACTGACGCATAATAGACTGATTTTCATTTTCACAAACTGAAACACAAGCATGTTGCAAGTGGCTGAAATACAATTCGGAGAAAAACACTTTAAAAGGTTTTTGGTCAAAACCGCCATCACCGTAGTGACACCGGCAGTAGTTTTTCATAGTTTTCCCCTACCTGTCATACCCCCGTCACACCGGAGGTGCGGTGCCACTGCGGTGCTTGTACGGCATAAACCGCGGTGGCACCGCCATGATCGCCATGGTTCCGCAGTGGTTCCGTCATTGATCGCCGTAGCACCGCGGAAAACTGTCAAAACCGCGGACCTTCGCGATTGCACGGCGGTTGTACTGCGGAGGCACGGCGGTGATAGAGGTCCTACTGCGGTCCTTGTACGGTGCCATGGCGGTCATGGCGGTGCCGCGGCGATCCCACTGCGGATTGGCCCAACCCGCGATGGCACTGCGGAAGTTTTGAACATGTTCAAAGTTTATGCCGTGCCACCGTGAAGGTCCGCGGTTTTGACAGTTTTTCGTGGTGCTACGGCGATCAATGACGGAACCACTGCGGAACCACGGCGATCATTGCGGTGCCACTGCGGTTTATGCCGTACAAGCACCGCAGTGGCACCGCACCTCCGGTGTGACGGGGGTATTAAAAAAAAACAAAAAAACTTTTTTACTGGTGAAATTAAGATCGGTTTCAGTTCGTGAAAATGAAAATGTCCGGAGTGTACGCATGCAGTGGCAGTTGTCAGATCGTGAAAACAAAATAATGCCGTACTGTTACATGTACTGTTACATGTATGTATGCGGGCGTCAAGGGCAACTGAGTGTCAGTTGGTGGTGTCCGTAATGAAATGTGTTAGGCAAAAAAAAATAATAAGTCGGTCTCTGGTCAGCACGCGCGTCGATTTTAATCATGCGCGTCAATCTTTTTTTTTTTTCTAAAATGTTCCACGGTAGCTCCAACAGCGCCCTCTATTGCCGCACCTCCTCAATTTTTTTTACCAAAGAGCACCAAGGAATGGGAAATTGCACCAACGCAAATGATCAAGAGCACCAAGGCAAATTATGGAGGACAAACAATGTAAATGAGGACACCAAAAAAGCAAAATAGTACCCCACCTTGTCTGTATAATCCAAGCTTGTTGAAAAAAAAAAAAAAGCAAAAAAAAAAAAAAAGACGCGTGGCCGCGTCAATTCCAGAACTTTGGTCTGACCAGAGACTGAATATTTTTTTTTTTGGCCTTATGTGTCAATTTTATTCCTTTTAGTTGACCCAGTTGTGCTGGTGTGGCAGTCAAGATGGCATCCAACGTAACAGCTCAGTCAGTGTTGGAGAAGATTAGCGTGGATCATCTGGAATGCTCCATCTGCACCAACCGTTTCAGGCAGCCCAAAGTATTGGACTGTCTGCATAGTTTCTGTCTTAGATGCCTTCAAGAACTCAGACAGCGCCAAAAGAAAGGCGTAGTGACACTAACTTGCCCTCTGTGCAGACACGAAACCATGCTGGACGGAAAAGTTATCAATGATCTGTCCACTAACTTTGCATTGACTGCCCTGGTGGAGGAAGTCACAATGATGGAACAGCTTATTACGGAAGGTCAAGGGTCGGAGATCAAGTGCCAAGCCTGTGATGAGAGCAACCAAGCCGTCTCGATTTGCAGGGATTGCGATCACTTTCTCTGTCGGGAGTGCCAGAGGGCCCACGAACACATGGCAGTCATGAAAAGTCACAACATCCACACTTTGGCCCAGCTGCGAACGGGCCAGGTTGCCTACAAGAGCAAACTGAGGGAGGAGGTTCCAAGATGCAGCCAGCATCCGGATCAGAATCTGAGTTTTTACTGTGAGACGTGCGACCAGTTGGTGTGCACGACTTGCTCCGTGCTGGATCACCGGAATAAGACCCACACTCTCGTTGGCTTAACCAAGGCCGTGGAGACGTGCAAACGACAAGTAGCCAAACTGGTCGCAAGAGCTGAACAGAACAAGACGGCGCTGAACAAAGCCATCCAAGAAACTGACAAATCAAGACAGAAACTGGATGCCACGTTTCACGACACGAAAAGCACAATTGGCCAAAAAGTTGTTGCGCATGTTTCTAGAATCACCAATGAGGCACAGATACTGGAACAGGAATTGAAGACGGTTTACGACGACAGATGCAGGGTGTTTGAAACCGCCCAGGTTGCCAATAGCAAAGAGGTGGCTCAGACGGAGCAGAAATTGGACGAGGTCGGCCAACTCATGGCCCAAGCCAGCTGCTACGAGATACTGGACCTTAAGAAGAAACTCTTGCACAACGTCAGAGAACTGACTGTGAAACGACCACACAGAGTGCCTGAGAGATTCGCCTTCGTGGGGTTGGTTGAAGGTCAAGGGTCGTTAGGGAGACTACACCTTGGAGATGAACCTAAATTAGAAACATTCAGGCGGCACTGCAAAGCATTTCTGACACGCACACTAGATCACATACAGAATCATTCAATTCAATACTTGCCTTTCATAGTTTTTGTGGTGTTGTACATTCTGTATGTCAGATTAGCCGGTTTCTACTACTAGTGCTAATAATAATCTTATGTAGTTCCAAATCCGTCAAAAATCTGCATGCATAATTTCTTTTTTAAAACATTGTAGTAAACTGATACGTTTTATCATAATAACAATCCACTTTAAGATTATAACTTTTTTTTGGTATGCAGACTGCTGAATTGGCCAAAATGTATGTGTGACACCGTGGAACTGCACACGTAAAGGCTGCAAATAGGAGTTTGTGAAGTTAAAACCTGAATGAGGATTAGTGAAACGACACGTTTCTGTGCTGCAAATTTTAAAACAAGCTGAAAAGGCTTTTGCTGAAAAGGCTTCTTGACTGCAACTTTGCTTAGCATTCAAATTGGTGGACTGCACCCAATTTCAAAGCATACAATTTTGTCTGCTAACAGAGACTCTGTCTATTTCATGGAGACTGAAGCAGTAAGCACCCAAGAGGCACGCTTACTTCAAGAGGAAAAAGCTGCTTATAAAAACTTAGTGATGTAACAATAGAAATCTCTGTGCACCCAAAACCGTCGACACATCCACGCTATGAAACAGTGCTTGGTTAGCACAATTGTCTGATATACACATGTAGTTAGCACAACTTTTCAGCAGTGCCATGAAATTGGGCTCAGCTGGGCCCAATTTCACGGTGCTGCTAAGCACACAAATTTGCTTAGCACAAAAAAAGTCTGGCTTATAAAAGCAGGTTACCGGCCAAAACTCCATGTGATTTTTATGCTAAGCAAACAACAGCTGAATACTAATCACGAGCAAATATACATCACATGGAGTTTTGGCAAGTAACCTGCTTTTATAAGCCAGATTTTTTTTTGTGCTAAGCAAATTTTGTGCTTAGCAGCGCCGTGACATTGGGCCCTGAAGGGCTGTTTTGTGTTTTTATATTCTTACCTTGGACTTTGTTGGCTACAAATGGGTGATGAAGAAGCTGCGGCCAGGACAGACGAGCTCTTGGGTTCTTGGTCAATAAACCTTGCAGGAAATCCTACACAAAACACATGAGAAACGTATGTAACCCTACTTATTTTACAAAAACGAGCTGATTGAATAATTTCCAATGCTGGTTATCAAGATCATACTACATTATTTGCCAATCTTAAATTATTGCAATTCAATGATCTTTATTGTCTCAATCTCGGTAAATTCATATACAAACATATGAGTAATTTGCTCCCCATGTGTTTTAGCTCATGTTTTACTTTAACTTCAAATGTTCATTGTCATAAAACCAGGAGTATCGCGACTATCTACAGATATCAAAAAATTGAAAACGAAACTTCTTACATCTTATTGGGAGTCTTTTAATACCGGTACTTTGTTTACATGCAAACAAAGCTAACATAATACTCCTGTTTGTCATTGTCCTTATTTCATGAACACGCCATAGTTGAACTATCATAATTTTAATTTTAATGTACATGCAATAAGAATTGTATTCTGTTCATGGTTGGATATAAATAAATATTGTATTGAAAAAAATATATTAACCACACTTTTTCAAATCTATAATTTGTTCCAAATTAAGTAAAATTTATTTTGACAATCCATTAACCCACCTTGAATTCAGGACTCATGTTCTTTGGCCACTTAACTGGATCCTAAAAAATACACAAAAATGATTGAAATCTTAGAACCTTGCTTTTTTATTGTTATGCTTTAGTTATATTCTTTAAACCCAACTAATTATATACCATGTTTGGAATTGCATATTAAATCAACATTTTTTTAAAAATATGTTGTTTCTTTGTTTTGTAAATGGTTCCCAGCACATTTTCAAAAACAAAATTCCCTCATTTTCTCCTGATGTTTTACTGAGAATTTTTCAAAATTCCATGAGAAATCGTTTCACTTTAACATGTTTAACGAGGTTGCTGGAAAGTCAAGAGGTGGTTTCAGCAAAGCAGCTAAGATACTGATAACACACAGGCAACTTGCTGACAAGCGAGGGCCTCCCTTCTCCCCTTATAGTCATGATTTGAGTCAGTCAATGGACACAACTTGGGCACATTGCACAAGACACACATAGGCCAAACTGGCGAAAACCTTTCCCTACCAGAGTCAGTGTCAATTTCCCTGAGGTTTCCATGATTTTTGGTGTTTTTCCCCCCAAATTCCCTGAATTTTCCCGGACTGCAAAAATGGAAACTCATTTTCAAGGTTTCCCCTGATTACCAGAGAAGCTGGAAAACCCTTCCTAAACTTAATTCTGAAGTGAACTGCACTTGGCAAAACATATGCGTCTACTTATCCCCGACCAATGCCCATCTTTTTCAGTATTTCCTTTTTCCCCAAAACATTTTCTAAAACAGATTATGAAGAGATCCGCCTCACAAACATCAAACTTACTTTGATGATCAGGCTGACTAGCTGGAAGATACTATTTGTGTAGAACGGGGGTGTTCCAACAAACAACTCATACAGGATGCAGCCGAGGGACCAGAGGTCGGCTGTGTGGTCGTATGGTTTCTCCTCCACCAACTCTGGTGCCATGTACAATGGCGTCCCCTGTTGAATAATGGATAGTTGCATGTCATTAGAAGTCAACAGATTTATAAATTATAAGGTATCAAACATGATGAGAATTCATAATACAGATATTATAACTATACAGATATCACTTCCCATGTGTTTCTGCAGGCCAAAGCCAAGTACTTCAAAGTACTTCATGGTCTCGAGCCGAGTTTGCATTTAACTTTGTACAAAGCGATTCTAAAACATTCCTTTATTCTTCCGTGCAACCGCATCGTATTAAAGGGAAAATACAACATTTGCAAACATCAAAAAATAAAACTACCAAATCATTTTGAAATACCTTGCTGGACTGTTAGTGAATGACAGTGTAAAGCATCCTGTAAAATCATGGCACCTGGTATACCGCCATTTTCAAGAAAAGTGGTATTTTTGTATCAATTTCCAACGCTGATCAGCCGATCAGCGTTGGAAACAACTGGCTTTTGTTTTTAAAATACTGGCCCCAATTGACAATCGCACTTGTTTGCAATCGATTACAAACCAATGAACGGGTACGAGCCAGCTAGACTTGTTCCCTGACCTTACAATTCCCCAATGTTTGTAAACTGCTCTGTTTCTTCTTATATGGAGTCAGGGAACCAGACTACAGGAAAATGATCGTTTTTCTTGGTTCTTATAGCATTTTCGAACCCAAAACCTCAAAAAAGTCAGTGTAACTATATTTGCTATATATTTCCAACCCCCCAATTCCATCCATTTCTGAAAATTACAGCAAAAGCAAATGATGTATATTCCCTTTAATTCGGCCCGCTGACAGTCATTCGTTACGTAAACTTTACCTTACCATGCTCTCTCTGAATCTTATGAGGGTGCCCTGTGAAGGAACTTTTAACCTTCACGGGATGTGGTTGTGGAAAAACGTGCCAAATATACCGTCGATCAATCTTTTATTTCCTCATCAGAAATTTGGTAGAATCTCACATACAGTATGTAGCCGCCTACACTGAACAGTGCACGAGTGGATTACCCACACAGAAGTCACCTGATCACAATGCAGTTTTCACGTAGCAGGGCTGTTTGCATGGGACTTTTCAGTGCCTTAATACAATAAAACAGCCATAAAATTCTTCTGCAAACCAGTTGGCCCTGTAAAAGTTTTACCAAAGAAAGTAATTTTTATTCTTTTGGGGTTAGTGTAAATAAAGTACAAATCTAAACTGTAACAAACTACAAGGCCAAAAAAAAAAGTCTCCGGTTTCTGGTATGGAGCTTGTCCAAAAAGTGGTGCGGCGACGCGGCTTTTTTTTTTTTTACCCGACTTTTTTGCCTCAAATGTTGGCTGATGACTGCAAATGGTGCCCGACTAAACTTAGTGCAAATATATGGGAGTCCAGAGAGGCCACATAAAGCTTATTCTCGATCATAACGCCATCTAAAAACACGTTAAAAGTGTGCAGCAGCAGGATTCCAGTCAAACCAGTGAGTTTGGCGGTTTTGAAACATCATCTTTCATTGAAAAAAAAAACTTTTTCATTTTGCCGACGCGCATGGCTACGGCGACGCGCGCGCATACCAGAAACCGGAGACTTTTTTTTTTGGGCCTAAAATGTATCAAAGTAAAATCCCTGACATACCTTGATGGATGTGAGTACCAGTGTGTTGATGCTCATGGCTCTAGCAAAGCCAAAGTCACAGAGTTTAGCCACGCCCCCCTTCCCAAGCAGGATGTTCTGTGGTTTCATGTCTCTGTGCAGGATACGATGAGAATGCAGGTAGTGTAAGGCGGACACTAGCTGGGCAGCAATGACTTGAACCTGATCAATAGAAGATGACGGGGACAAAAATGGTCACTGAGTATCAATGTTTATTCAAAGCACTCTTTTGTGCTTTGATTTAAGCTTGTTACATGCAACAACAAAATGAGACACACCTCATCATGAGAAAATGTCATTTTTAGTTGTTTCATTTCACAGAAACTTTTCTCCATTTTTTTCCTCAATAATTCAAGAGTTCAGGATGAATAACTTAAAATTGTAATGAACTATTAACTACAATAAATACCTTGGAGAGTTGATGGTTTCTGATTGGTCGAGACTCGATCACGTGGCCGGTCATTAACGGTGATAATGGACCGGCTTCAAAGATCAAGCGAATAAATGGCCCCTGAACCAGCATTGATCAAGCCCCGTTCAGCCCCATGCAAGCCAATGATTGGTCAAAATAATAGTAACAGTCCTGCGGTAGCTTTTAGCAATTGAGCACTGCACATGTGCTCAACCCCCATCGCGTGAGACTGACGCGCGCGTACGCAACACAGTTGCTAGGGATGCGTGCGTGTGCGCGCGTAAGGAAGTTTTGAAACGATATCGTACAGCAGTGCAGTATATACTGAGGATGTTTACGACGAAAGCGTAGATCTACGATTTATTTTCTTTGAAACACTTCACCCACCGACATATTTACCTTTCCTAAACCAAGCATCTTTGTAATTCCGGACACAAGGAATGTGTAACGAGATTTCAGCTTCGTCCATCAGGTAAAGATATGAAAACATTGTTGTAATTTGTTTCGCTACGGCAGCAGTTTCTGTTGAGTTTATGTCGTTATAGCTGTTAAGCTAAAATATGGCCCATGAACATGAACACAAAAAAGTCTGGAAATATCGCCGGAAAAAAGTCACAAAATTGGAGCATTTTAACTGTTTATTTCGTCATAAAGGTATTTATTAATGGGAATAACAGTGTGAGGAGCCGGTCTTCACTGCGTGATAATGACCGGGTGTGGGGGAGACTTCGTCTCGGTCCATTAACAGCGGTTACCCCCACACCCGGTCATTATCACGCAGTGAAGACCGGATCCTCAAACTGTTATTTCCTTAATGAAATAAAGGAAGTTCCAATGAACTATTAACTACAAGTGAAATAAAGGAAGTTCCAATTTTTAAGAATTTTCTTCAACAAGTGCTTTAACATTTTGCCAGGTTTCTTTCAAATCTTAAGTTAGAAAAGTCTCACAACATCTAAGGCTTAAGTCTCATGGGCCATTAGAAATCTCTGTTTTTGTATTATTTGACAATTTTAAAATCAAAACTTAAAATTTGCATCTTTTGGCACTTCTTTTCAAACCACGTCACCATTAAACTTTGAGATTATTCACTCGCAACAAAATTTCACACGCTAGTGTGTTTTTTAATTGGGTTTTGCCTTTCAACAATGTATTTTATAAACACTGTATACTCAGTGTTGTCCGTTGGCTTGCGAAAAAATTCTTGTACAAGCTTACTTGGGTGGGACTCAAACCCATGACCTCCTGCTTACTAGTGCAGACAACTTACCACTCGACTACCCAGCTCGCCGGGGTCGGCTGGCAAGTTCGAATCTGATGTAGCAGGGTAAGGGGCACTTACCTGATGTTCTGGCAAGCTACCATCATCTTCTAGAATCTGGAAAAGTTCTCCTTCCGCATAATCAGTAACCGCAACCACCTAAAAATAAAAAAAGGAGAAGTCTGAGCTTTTCAGAAGTTCTGCACAATCGTCAAGAAGACTGAAAAGAGGTCTCAAAATCAACCTTGAGCCATCTTGCCCACCCCTTGTAGCTGGTACTCTGTTGCTTTTATTACAATATTTACGTTTTCCCAAATAAAAGAAACCAACCAAAATTTTGCACGAGGCAACTCCTTGAAGTTTGCTGAACGAGCTGAAAATTGCATGGTCTGGGTTTACGCAAGAGTCAGGTTGGCATAGCGGTACTTTCCTCGCCTTCCACCGCTGTGACCCAGGGTTGATTCCTGCCTGGGCCAATATGTGGATTGGGTTTTCAGTCCCTAATTGATTCGTGGTTTTTTCTTGGAAAAGTCTTCTGGGGTTTTCCTCCCACATCTAAAACTGTAATTTCTTCTCATTGTCTTCTCTTTACTGGGCTCCTTGGGAGACAAGTGGATTCCACTGAATGGGCCACCTAGTTTAAATAAGAAATGCATCTTGACCAAGATATTACAAAGGGCTCAGGCAGGTTCGACAGAGCTGGTAATGCTAGGTAATGCTAGGTTCACACATTCCCATAATTAACCAGAATAAACCAAGAATTGAGATTGGTTCCCAAATCGCCCCAACAATTTTGAACATGTTCAAATTTGTCGGGGCGCTTCCCGATCTTTAAAGATCTTTCACCCAACTAACCGAATCATCACGAGGCTGCCAAGAACCATCCCTGATTTACTCAACAATTGGTATTTGCGGTAATTCGGCTTAAAAATTGGGAATGTGTGAACCTAGCATCAGACTTAAATTTTTCCTGGTGAACTTCAGTGTTTAGTTTAAACCTTGTCCATGTTGTCACAAGAAATGTACATCACATAGCATTACGGAAAGTAACCCAAGTTTTTTTTTTTTTTAATGGAAAGCATTGCTCTCTATGCTCAAGTAATCTGAGCCCACACTTAGGAAAAAATACCACTATCAAATTTCTTCGGTAGACCGATCTAGTAAACCCCCTCTGCGCACATGGACAATTAACACGCGCTCCTCTCCAATGCCACACAGCATGTTCCAGCTGCGCGGGTCATACACGCATGCTCACATTTTAGGCTTCTGTGCAGGCACGTTGGACACAAAATCACTGCTGTAATTGCTCAGAACATTATGGGGCGAGGCCTAGCCCTAACCTTCCCAACTCCCCTTAGCAAAGTGGAGAATTTTGCAGGATTAAGGCTATATGGCAAGCATGTGTGGCTGATTTTGGATGATGCACTGTGTCAAGGTCTTGGGCCGGACCTTGAGTTGTTTTTGCTCAGCCGCGCATAAATTTAGGCCTAGATTATACTTGAAATCCTCCGCACTGCTCCAGGATGTCACTGGCTCTGCCTCACCATATTGACAGTGATTGCTGGAGGATTTTGCAGGATTCAGGCATGCAACTGGGAAGTCACACAAAAAGAGGAAATTCAAATCTTTCCAAGACTTTGTGCAGTGTTTTTCTATTTTCAATGACACACAGGGGAGGTCAAAACAGAGGAAATCAGCTGATCCGAGGAAAAGTTGCATGCCTGAGGATTGAGGCAGTGGTCACCCCTCCGAGGACCACATTCAAGAAATAACGGATGATTTTGGAGGACTGAGGCTGTATGCAATTTTTACATGGAGGTACTTGGAGGATTTTGTAGGATTGAGGTTGCATCCTAGAAAAAAATGTCTAAGGAGTTAGGGTTACTGGATTGTTCTATTAACTTTCCAAACATATGTAATATGATGGAACAATGTTGTGCGCTGTCATTATCAAACTACTAGCATCAACTTACTTCTTTCTCCGTCTCGAAGCTGTCCAACATCTCAACGATGTTCTCATTGTGTAGCTCTCGCATTATTTCAATCTCTCGCCGGAGATTCTCAATATCTTTCTCACTGCGTCCCAGTTTGGGGATGAACTTCAGCGCCACCACCTGGTAAAAATGAAGATTGGCAACATTTGCTTGATCAACAAACTTTGTATACATTTGAGGTTTGTGCTAATCCAAAAAAAATAACACTCCTGTTTATTTCTAACTTTCAGTTGGAAAACATTTCGCAACTTTCACAGATCGCTTGACACCTTTTATAAATTTATTTTTATCAAATCAATGGATTTAGACATAAGGCAAAAAATAAAAAAATCAGCCCCTACCCTAATTTTTTTTTTGGAGGGGGGAATGAGGAAAAAGCCCCGAAAAATCATCAATTACTACCTTTTACCCTTGACTACATTCGTACACCGAGACACCTCCATATGTCGTGCACACAAAAATTGCCAAAACATTGCCCTACACTGTTTTCAAATGCCATGTAATCAGAAGCAGAACCATATTTTTTTGGCCTAATTTTATAAACATGCCTTTTTGAAGAAAAAAAAAATGCTTGTTATAACTTTAAGAGTTGCAAAAGTTAATTTGAAATCATTGGAGTCTAGTTACATTGTAATTCATTTGCCACAAAAAAAGTTTACAACATTCAGAATCCAATTATTTCAAGAACTACTGAATATTGTAATTTTTTAATATTTCTGTACAATACCCCTGTAAATCTGCTTCCTATGCATGCTACGTGTATGTACTGTCATTCAAGATTTCAATATGAAAACAAATGTTCAGTTAACTTGAACTGAGTCAAGACAGAGTCAATATCACAACACAACTGCGTACCTTGCCCGTGTATTTCTTTCTTCCTTTGTACACTTTGCCAAAGGAGCCCTCTCCAATCATCTCAAGCACATGGTAGTTATCCATCCTGACAGGCTCTCAGACCCAAGGAAGGGGCAAGCTTCTTAAAGTCTTGAAACCGGCTTTTGCAGCGAATTTAATGAGATTTGAAGCTTGAAGAAGGTACACATGGGCTCTGGTCTTAGATAAAGACTCAAGCTAGGCTGTGATGTCTATCTCTTGGCTTGATGGAAATTGTCCTGGGAAAAAACAAAGAGTATATCGGTCGACGTTAATTAATCACAAATTGAGACAATGGATGTTTGGATATCAAATGGTGCGATGGCAGTGTAGGCCCTCCAACCATAGTTTACATTAGTACAATTCAGATGAAGGGCCACTGATTTTTAACTTAGCTGAAAAACCAGACAGAACTAACGGAATTCACCTTTTACTGAGGCAGTATTTAGCCTTTGGGGAAAAACCTATACCGTGCACAATTACTGTGATACAAATATTAGAAATTAAACAGTTTCAGTAAACAGTTTCCAATTCAAGCACAAGGTACAGCTTGAAGCAGTTTTGTTTGTTTGTATTTTTTTACCATACTTTTATCATGATTATACACTGGCAAGACTGGCAAATTTCTTTAAATAGAACGTGTGCTGCCTGGTGCAAGCGCATGCGTCAGTAGCCCCATAAATCATAATGTGGCTCAATATGGAGAAAGTCCAGTATTTGAGCCACAATTATGAAAATAGGATTTGATTTGAACATGGAGGTAGAATACCTCCATGATTTAAACAATAAAAGTAAGAAAGTTATAAACATCAGGAAGGATTTTTGAGATGTCTATGGCCGGTACATAACAAGAGCAAAAAAAACCTTTTCAGGAAGGAATTCCATACATTGGACATCACTAATTTTTCCCTGCAGTGACCTATCAGCCATCAGAAAGTGATAACTTGTCTTAAAAAGCCAAATTTTTGCAGGGAAAATATTGAAGCATTTACTGAGAAAACACTCAGAATTTTTCAGACCAGTCTCATAGGGTTTGTGCACAGGGTGTCAAGTGATGTCCAGGTATGGAATCTTTCCCCTTTTCACAATACTGAATTAACCCTCCCTTTGCTTAAGAGGTCACCAATGGTCAAAATTTTCTTCCTCACCTCCTGGCCTACTGTGTACAAACCAATGGGGGTCTTGACCAATATTGACCCAAGTAATAAGCAGGCAGGCAATGCATGTTAAAACATCCAAAATGATCCATCATTAATGCACTTTCAAGTTTCATGACTTTAAAAACCATCTCATTTTAACCTCAACTTCACTAACAGTTAAAGTGTCATTTTTGGAGTAGACCTAATTGTAGAATACCCCGCCACGCAGAAATAACCCCCAAAAAATAACTGGCTATGCAGTCGGAAAATGTTGCAGAAATGTCCAAAGTACATGTTGGGAAGTGGATGCAGGGAGCAGTGGAGGGTCTAAAGAGGGCGCTATTTCCCTGTAATAAGAAATGCGGCCAGCAGGGACAACGTAAAATGAATGGGGAGCAGGGGTTAAATAAATGTCTTATTAAGTCCAAAGTAGGTGCCGGGAAGTGGACACGGGGATACGGCCCGGGTGGCGCATGCGTGTGGTTTTGGTTGAGCATCCAACATGTCCAAGCATGCCAAGCGTGACTCCGTATCCGTGTATCCGGATACGAGGTGGGATAGGTGAGTGGCGGGGTATTCTGCAATTGTGCCTCACTTTTTATGAGCATATTTAGTTACAAATACATTCATCAATCAAATAATTCAATTTCATGTCCCTGGCGGTTGCTATGGCAATGCAGTGCAGGTAATGCACTGTCCGGAAAGTGGGCAATGATGGTGGGCGTGTTACGCCTATGTAATTTTTTCTCTTAAGTTTTATGTGAAAACGAAATATACATGCGGTTATAAAGAACGTTATACATTGATTTGTTTACCGCAAGTATGCAAGATTTGACCAGAAGGCTTATTTCGAGGTATAATGTAGTTAAACTTGGACTAAGTTGGAGCGTCCGCGTCCGTTTTGAAAACTACAGCGATAGCGCCATCCATGTTTCAGTTCCAGGAATTAGTCTGGTACTAATTATTAAAAAGAGCCCTTCGGCGTAAAGAAGAGTACAGCAACCAGACTACTGAAAAGACAAATGAAATAAATGCAAAGATTAATGTTTTAATCAAAATTTATTTCATTACAAAACAAATCACATTATAATAAAAACCATCAATAAAATAAAAAATAAAAATGAGTTTCAAGATTATCAAAATATTTCTTAACTGATATTTACTTCTTCTTTTGTTTATATTTTGCGATTGAGGATAACCTTTGCGGGAAAATCAAAACAAGTTCAGGATCTTGCTGTGTGCCGTGTCTGCATCTTCAAATTTCGGGCAAAAGTTAACTGCGAAGCTGATTGATATGTACTGAATTGTTGTCTATGGATGGGCAATGTGTGCAAATATTATCTTGTTTTGTTTAAAGTTAAATATCTCTGACGAGATGGGTCCAGAGAAAAGTGGAATTCCCGACACCGAGTTCCTTCCAAAGCAGTTTTGGCATTTGGATCCCGTGAACAGATCGTATGCCAAAATGTACATTGCTGATATTCTACAGTTGGAGCGGTACCCGACTGGCGAAGGTTATATTAAGGCAGTGGATATTTTGCCGGAGACGGCAAACCTTCAGTAAACGTTAGTTTGCCGGATATGCACTGAACATGCGCAGTTACTGTTTTTTTGTACTTAAAAACATTTTCCGGTGAAAAGCTTTAGTCTGGCTCCATGCCAATATTATCGTTGTATTTTTGTATTAACAAGATGGGAATCAGACCATTTTATAATTTCGGACTTTATTTCCCTTTAAAAAAAATCCTCCAGAGCCACAAATCTGAAAAAGAAAAAGTAATACTCTGCAATAAAATGTTTGAGACATATTAAAATAATAAAAGAAGAATATTCTTATTTATTTGGGGATGGGAAAAAAACCCTTAAAATTGTGGCGGGGGTCAGGATTCGAACTCGGGACATCCCACTCACGAGAGCTATTGCTTAACCACTGCACCGACTGTGCTACACAACTTTGGTGGGAATTTAATACATGTTATAATTCAGCCCTATCTTAAAGAGTACAGCGCCCTCTGTTGATATGGATTGCCGCCGGCAAACCTTTAGTAAACGTTAGTTTGCCGGCGTTACCTCCGGCAAAATATACACTACCTTATATTAATATTTATTTTTATTGGGCATATTGCGTTATGTCTAATTAAACGTTATGTAAACTCTGATAACTTTTCTTCATTGTTTTATTTGTTTGACGAATTGTCCACCCCCAATGTCAATGACCCCCTTTCACCAGCAATAAACATGTTTAACTTTTGTTTACATTTTACAACTTTAACAATGTAGTTGAGGGAAGAAAATCCCAATTTTGTTTCTGTTGTTTCTCATTTAAAATATAGGCCTAATCTTGAAAATATATGTAATGTTTTAAAAGCATTTATAATGTTTATGGATTCCTAAGTAATTGGTCATTCCATTGGTCATGTTGGTGTACTTTATACTAGAAAATGGACAGCACCCGTGACGGTGTGCCTTCGGTGATCGTGTATTGTAGGGCCCCACTTTATAGTTTTGATGAAATTAAAGTCGACAAAGGTATTTTTTTGTCATTCAAAAATGACTTTTTCAACCTACAGCAGACCTTTCTCAATTCTAATGGCACTTTTTTTGTAATTTTAACAGTTTCTTTGGATAGAAATTGCGATTTTTGTATGTGGTTAAAGGTTGGTGCAGTGCAATTCAGCGCCCCTTGCACATTCAATGTACATCGAGGTGATCACCGTCATATATTTTTGTGTTTCACTTTGTTGTCGTCTCCGTAATTTTACACCTAAATTTCCCTCAAAAATTCAAAACCATGCCCTCTATCCATGACATACCTGTTTGTTCTTAATGTCACCAGCTAGTTTGGTAAAGTCAAATAATTAAAAGTGGATTTTGTTGTCTTTATACTAGGAACTGAGCCCAACACTACACGATCGCCGTGCCTTCTACTAGAACTTAGTTCTAGTTCTAGAAGTAATTGACCAACAAGGAAACTTCTACTGATAATTCATCATCACTGTGTTAATGTTACGCTGCCACTACGGCAGTGATCCCAACTATGGATAGGATGCACAGTCCCAGCACGAGTTGGGCAATTCCTAACTTTATTTGGGACAACGGTGTCATATTTGGGATGTAACATTAACACTGTCATTGTCAGAAGTCATTAACATTAACATTCCTCAATATTTTTAGCTAATTGTCAATCCAAAATAATGATTGCCACTGGTAGGTGCCTTTGCATACAAGAATCATCCTATCTACAGAGTGGACATCATTGGATGGCTGGTCAGAGTAGAGGAACGAACCAGTATGTTTCAATATGGAGGTGAGTTTTAAACGAAAGCTTTAGACCCCTTCCTCCCGAAATATATATCAAATACATTGTGCATTTTTTTACTGACCACAAAACTTTTCATACATTTCTAAGAAAATTTTAAAAAGACCTTTTTATTCATCTAAATTTTTACAAATAAATTCCCTAAATTTAAACAAGGGCTTGCTCCAAAATAAACTGTAAGTGATTGATTCCACATGAATTGTTGAAAAATTTAATTATAAATAAGATATGATAAAAAATAATTAACAGGAATGTGACTGCAATATCTTTTTCTCTGTTTACAGTTGATGACGGCACGGGAGTGATCAACTGTTGCTGTTGGAAATCAAAGAAAGTGGATGAACAATTTGGTATGTTGCAGATTTGGTGAAAACCAGTTGCAACCACAGACTTTTTATAAATTCTGGAGTCCAGAAAAATGTTGGCCTATGCATTGAATAATGCAGGACAAACATAAGTTCAGTTACAATTAATCATCTAATTTTATTTCATTATTGTATGAACACAGGCGTAGTCAGTGGTGATGGCGCATCATTTAGTGATATCGTCCTGGGTAAAGTGGCCAATCATGAAATGCGGCAATCTCTGTGTTTTGAACTTGGAGATGTCATTCACGTCAGAGGTCGCCTGAAGCATTATCGCAACAGGCTGGAGGTGTCGGCTTCGTATTACAGTAAGTTGTGGGCTTCAAGTAAACTTGAACAGAGAAAATGACTGGACCGGGGTTTGAACCTGCAACCTCCAGACTACAGCTCCAGTGTTTTACTGACTGAGCTATCCAGCCTGATGTTTGTACATCACTGGTAGGATGTTCAGAGGACACAGGTTCAGACCCTGCTCCTGTCAATTTCTTTGTTCAACTTAAATCTAGTTCTAAGCCGTTGTTTAACTAACAAGGTATGCATAGCGGATTGTTTGTGGATTTGTTTAAGTGGACTTGCTACATTTGTGGAAACACCAAAACCCTAAACACTGTTTGATCTTGATAGTTGATACCCTCTTTTTTTGTTTACAGTAGTCAAAAAAGCTAAATACCCTCCACAGTCCACATTGAGTCTTGCAAGGAAAATGTCTCTTAGAACTTGTAAATACGCTATAAAGTGTTCTAAAGATTTCTAAAGAAAAGAAAGTTTTAAAAGTAGAGAGTCTTTCCAATTTTTTTGCGTAATTTTAGTATTGTGCCTTGGAAACACACAAAGATTATCTGATTTCTTTCCATTGTTGGTTATGCCTGCGTAATCAAGTGATACCTCAATGTCAATAAACATCAGTGGTTTAAAAAAAACCTTTGATTTTTGTTCTTGGTAGGAAAGCTTGAAGATCCTTGTTGCAGGACTGAAATCTACCGAATGGAGGAATTACCAAACCTCTATGAGAATGTTTACGACCGTCCATTTGTTCTTCCGAGCCACATGGTGAGAGAGTTGAAAGTTGAAAAGGAGGCAAAAAGGACAGGACTGACGAGGGAGGTAAGGAACTGTGATGGTTGTAAGTTGACAAGCAAATACAACAATTGGGATTTAAATCCAGTTAAATCAATATAGTGAACCCTTTAGTCAATGTAGCACCCAAAACCTAAGCAATACACTTAGATTTTTGTTCTCGTTTTTTCCCCTTTTTATTAATAAAAACTATCCTAACGGAGCTGTCAAATCAGAGAAATAGTCGCGGAAAAAAATGGACTGAGCCGGATTCGAAGCAGGGATCTTTTAATCTATAGCTTAGGCCAAAAAGAAAAAGTCTCCGGTTTCTGGTATGCGCACACGTCGCCGTAGCCATGAATGGAAAAAAAAAAAAAAATTTTTCTTTTTTCAATCAATCAATCAAACTCACCTCACTGGTTTGACTGGAATCCTGCTGCTTGCTGTGTTTTTTTGTTTTTTTTTTATAGATGGTATGGTCGAGAATAGTGGCCTCTCTGGACTCTGGACTCCTAAGTTTAGTTGCACTAGCACCATCCGCAGTCATCGACATTTGAAGCAAAAAAAAAAGCAAAAAAAAAAAAAAAAAAAGTCGCGTTGCCGTATCTGGTTAGCCACTAGGTTAATACACTAAGCAGCGTGCCGTTATTAGTGGGTGATGAATTGTCTCACGAAAAAAGCGCGCCCCTTTTGTATTATCCTTTATCTGATGCAATTTCCACATTGTATTCTTTGGTTTGTCTCCTAGGCTCATCTGATCGATCAACTCTATGATTATCTTCAAAGTTACCTTGCTGATAGACACACAGGGATCAGGAATTTCCATTTGAATGAACTGGAGACCATTGATGCAGTCATGGCAATCGCCTCATCCCCATGTCTGGAGTACAGAAATGTGAGTATATGGCAGAGTGTAAAATGGGTGTTTTATGGCTGTGGCTTTGGTTTTTATTTGCCTTCGACATGCTAAAGAGAATAATCATAGCTGTAGACAACAGGGCCCAGTGTAGCCTGACTGCATCTGGCCGTACAGTACTATCGCAAGCTCTGTAGTACGGCCAGACCGCCAATGCTCCCCTACACGCTGAACTCTGATGTAGCGATTTTGCTACCGATTTTGATCGAGATTATCTTTTCATCCAGGACAGAAATTTCCAAAGTTAAGGTTCCTAGTCGTAGAGGAACTCATACCTTTTCGAAAAAACGTTCTTTTATTCAAAAATCTTCATCCATCTGGCCAAAAGCTGACATTCAGTCATCATCGCCCACGAAAATCGTCCCGAAAATGTTCCTCCATGCGATTTCAAAATGGCGGCCGCATTGTAATGTATGCATTTTGCGGGCGCACTTGGGCAAGATTATGAATATGCATTATGCAGTTCATGACCTCATATTTTTATGGCCAGCCGCGCCACGCACCCGACAAACTTCATAAACTGCAATGCATATTCATAATCTTGCCCAAGCATGCCCGCATAATGCATACATTACAACGCGGCCGCCATTTTGAAATTGCATGGAGGACATTTTCGGGACGATATTTGTGAAAGATGATGACTGAAAGTCGTTTTTTGCCAGATGGATGAAAATATTGGGACCAAAGAACGTTTTTTCGAAAAGGTATGAGTTCCTCTATGACTAGGAACCTTAACTTTGAAAATTTTTGTCCTGGATGAGAAGATAATCTCGATCAAAATCGGTAGCAAAATCCCTACATCAGAGTTCAGCGTTTAGGGGAGCATTGGGCGTCTGGCCGTACTACAGAGCTTGCGATAGTACTGTACGGCCAGATTCAGTCGGGCTAGGCCCAGTGTATACATGGCCTATTTTGTGGACAGCCTTGAGGAAATTCAAATAAGAACCATGGTCAACCCATAGAGCTATATTGAATTACTAGAGCGCTGACTCGATGTACAAAGTAATGCCTGCTGGGCGCATCCATGTTTGTGCACAAACCTATGGAAAACTTGAAATTTTGTACAGCTTTTGTACGGCTATTTGCATATCTGCGTTTGTGCGTTATCGAGGTCGAAACGCCCAAAACCAAAACGCACATTCAGTAAATGAGTGTTTCATTTTGCTCTGCGCAAACAACGCAAATGTGTTGATGATTTTTGCCATGCCCGAGACGTTTTTTAATCGTCATGACGCGCTTAAGTTGTTTGCGTATGTTGTACTGTTGCATTTCGATTACACTTTCAACATTCTCTCCATCTAATTTAATTATGTTCTACAAACACACATGAATTAAAAGTATCTCCGTGCGTAAGATATGAGGAGTTAGCGCTCTAGTAATTTAATATAGCTCTATGGGTCAACCATAGTTACACTCATTGATCGAGCCCATTGTTGGTTACCAGTAGCTGAATATATCATGTACAGCAGGGAGCCAAGACTGCAAAGTTTTGTGATAAGATTTTGACCATCATATGACTAGCTAGTGTGAACAGGCATTGCAGTCACTGTGTGGACCTCTGAACAAACAGATGTCCACATAGTGCAGGTAGTAAAGACGTGTGGACTTTCCCACATGTGCACAACGTTTTCTCTTGCTGAAAATCAGTTTTAGAGGAATTTTGGATTAGGGTTATATCGCAGAATGAAGAGGAACACTCAAGGGAATCATGATAAAAATTTCGGGTTGAAAGAGTGTTCACGGCGGTGCGAGTAAAATGATTTTTTCTCTAGTCTTTCTTAACTTCACGAAAACAAAGGAATGTCCACACTAGGTATGTAACGTAAGCATGGGGGCATCCCCAAGTTGCATCACAAATCAGCCACTAGGACCAATGGTCCTCGATCAAACTTTGTTATATCCTGATGTGAACAAAGTCATCCAAAAGATCTCATGAAACAAAGACATCCCAAGATCTGTTTCATCAGACCTTGCGATGTCGTTGCTTGTGATGGGCATTGATGACTCTTTAATTGACGACGACTCCTCATATATTTGCACCTCCCCAGGAGAGAGGGAGTGGCTCCGTCCCATCCAAGCAAATCCGGAGCATCATCAAGCAAGCAGTGCTGAGGTTGGAGAGAGATGGATGTGTGTATCGCAGTGGCATGAGTCAAGACATGTATGAGGTATGAACCAACACAGGCAAATGACCAACGACACCAAGAGTACATATGGGTCAGAGTTGACCTATCGCCGTTTGCGAGTTAGCAACGCCCTTTAGACAACCCTATGGGAAGGTTTGTTTGTCTCAGATTTTGCGCGTTCCGCGTCCATTTGTATATCATGTAATTGGACACTATTTCATAAGCTGCGTTGATGCAATTATATTGCGATAGGTCAGTTGGGGTCAAGTCCATCACAAGTCATCAGTTCCCAAGTCAGCACCCGATTTCATCAAACTCTTCGTAACTTACGATGCATCGCAGCTGAACAGATCGCTTGAACAGATACAAATTGTGATCACTGAGTAGGCAACTGCATGGTTCACTGCTACCGATTGTATCTGTTTATGTGTGATCTGGTGTAGTGAACCAACACTCTAATCCTTGATAAATTCCCACTATGTGTGAAACAAACAGGCCCTGCAGTTGATTTTTTTTTTACCGAACAAACCTTGGGAATTGTCACAATGTATAAACATCCATAACATTTTACTGGTTAAGTTTGGATTTCATCAATGCAAAAATCTCCTCATTTTGCCACGTACACCAAACAAGTTTTTTAAATCAGTTGCTATGGTAACTACAGACACTAGTCACCAGGTTTTGATACCAAACTGACGTCTGACAACAGTAAGGAAAGTCACCAAATTTTATGTGGATCAGGTACTGTCTTCCACGAACTATCAGAGAAAATATTGCCCTACCCAACACCGCGTTACGGAGAAAATGTTCTCTTGTTAGGGAAATTAGGACCAAGTCATGGGGACTTTCTGCTGTCCCCATAGTGTTTTTGGTACCCATTATGTGTGTGTGTGGGGAGGGGGGGGACTGTTTTACACCCCTTCTTCATAGGATGTATGTAACACTCCCAAGTTTTAAATTTAACTTTGCCGTATTCTGCTGTTACTTTCACCAGGTAGTGCACAGCTCAACTTCAAGTTTGGATCAAACCATTCTGGAGATATTGAGATATGACTGTCAGCTCGTAAAATGTGAGTTGGTTGTAATCACATTATTGCCTTGTGTCCATGTTGTAGCATTTTCTCCTAGTAAAAAAAAGGCAAAAACTTTAAACCAGAGGATTTCCTCTCAAAATCAAAAGACCCGGCCCTCGCATCTGGCGTGGACAGGTCTTGTTCCTCTTTGATAAACATGATTAGAGAGTTTGTTCTTAATTTCTGAATTTAAAGATGATGAAAAGTGCCCTCGGTGAGGGCATGCCGTGCAAGGGGTATGTTGCTTATAAGGTGCAACTCTCAGTTTTAGGGGTTTGTTTTTTGGAGGAGGGGGGGGGGTTGCTGATGAAAACAATCATTTTTTCATTCTTAAAGTCTTTTGTTTTAATTCCCAGATGAGGGAGGGTGCCATTACATGCATGTCATGGACCGACTGCATGGAGACAGAGACTTCCAGAACGTCTCAGCTGATACGGTGAGGTTGGCCTTGTCACGGCTGGAGGAATGTAGCGAAGTCATCAGTGCCACATCTAAACACTTTATCCCGGTCAGATGACCCAGGTCAAAAATGACGTGACTTGGCCCAGGTCAGCAACGAGGTGAAGAGGTCCGTGGAGCTGACACAGAAAGGTTTGGTCGTGTCACGGCTGGAGGAGCATAGCGAAGTCATCAAGGCAACATCTTAACACTTCATCCCAGTCAGATGACCCAGGTCAGAGATGAGGACTGATGATCGACCCAGGTCAGTGACATGTTCAAGAGGTCAGACCAGCAAACCTAATGCTGGTGGCCTGATCATGGATGACTGAAGTCAGCTGTGCTACTTCAAACACTTCAGCCCAGTCGAATGTCAGTTGTCCCTGGTCAGTGACTACATGTAAGTCAAGAATTCAGTTGACCCAGATAGGTCAGTGACTAAGTCAAGATTTCAGTGGACCTGGGTTAGTGACTGGGTCAAGAATTCATGCAGTTGACCCAGGTTAGTGACTAGGTCAATAATTCAGTGAACCCATGTAAGTGGACAGGTCAAGAGGTCAGTTCACCCAGGTCAGTTGACTCAGATCATTGAGTCAATAGGTCAGTTGACCCTGGAGTTACATGATCAAGAATTCAGTCGACCCAGGTTAGTGACTAGATCAAGAATTCAGTGTTCCTATGTTAGTGGTCAGGTCAAGATTTTAGTTGACCCAGGTTAGTGACTAGGTCAAGAATTCAGTTGACGCAGGTTAGTGATTAGGTCAAGAATTCAGTGGACTCATGTTAGTGGACAGGTCAAGAGGTCAGTTCAACCAGGTCAGTGATATGGTAATGAGGTCAGTTGACTCAGATCATTCAGTCAATAGGTCAGTTGACCCTGGAGTTACGTGGTCAAGTGTTTGGTTGAAAAAGTCATGATAAAGTCAACAAGTCGATTAGACTAGGTCTATGATAAGGTCAAAAAGTCAATGCAGCCGACGGCAAACTTTCCTTGTCATTGCTGGAAGACGACAGTGACATCATCAGTATACCCTCCAAACATTTGACCCAGGTCAAGAACGAGGTCACAAGATTGGCCATCCCCAGGTTAAGAGGTCAGTAGGGACGGTGTAGTGAGGACATCAGTAACATTTCATCCTGGTCAGTAAACCCAGGTCAGTGATAAAGGTCATTTCTCAGATTGTTTGTCGTTAAGTAATCTTAAAACCACCCAATTGCCCGCCTGGAACTGTAAGCACACAAAAGTATCAAGTTTATCCAATCTTGCAGGCAGTACCAGCATTTAGCATTTTTATTTCAAGAAAATTACTTTTTATGAAATAATATTACTTCAAAATTATAAGAAAAAAACAATACCACATATATACAGTCTACTGTGCTATTGCCATGCAACATGAATATAAATGCGATCTCATAATGTTTAAGGACGAAATTATTGAGGGAAAAAATATTTGTATGATTTCCACTATTCGGGATATTTTATGCAGCACATAGTTCCAATCTCAACATTAGGACAACCTATAGTACATGTATTACATTGTATGAATTGCATGTACATGTACATTGTAAGTACATGTAGCCATTTTCACCAAGGGTAATACATTGTACGAGACAGTGAATCACATTATTTAACAATGTATCACAACGTGTAACAATTTTAGTACAAGTGGCAATGTTCAACTACAGAGACAAAGTCTGCAACTCTGGGATCTGGTTTATTATTTCAACACTTCAGTTTTTATTGCGCCATCCTTGTTTTGTAGCCATACAGATTCATAAGGCAATATAAATCATTGAAGTACATATATGTGTTTACTTAACTGAGACACTGTTGTCATATAACCTTGACATGCTCATGTTCAAGCCAAAATTTATGGCTGTTTTCAGGAACTTAGTACATGTTCATGTACTCTGTGAAGGCGGTGAACATTGTGTAGCTCTCCATTGTTATTCACAGTTGCATGCACAAAATGAATTGAGATTCAGGAAGTTTCACTGTAGAAACCCTGTGAACGAGAAACAAGAACATTTGGGCAATTCCATGCAAGGTGGGACTTGGCTGAAAAGTGGAAAGATTTATGAAATCTGCAGACCTACAAACGTCACAACCTCAAATGTGGTATCAAATGAAAGGGGACATCAAGACCTTTTATTTGAGTGGGGTGCCAGTGAGATAGAATGTGGTTATTTATGTTTTTGGTAAAAAAAACCTGGCTTTTTGGGGGTAAATTTATAAGTTTTAGGTACATGTAGTCATTTTGCCATCTTGTTTGCACATGCACAATGCAAGTGGTTTTGTGAGTTTTTGTTTTTTTGCATCCATAACGTTACAATGTAACCTCTGTAACAAAAGCAAGACATTTCCATAACATCAAAGTTCCAATTTGTAAAATGTCATTGGTGTTTTATAGAGTACCTTATTTCATTAAATTCTGGCAAGAAACTTCAGAGACTTTTATCAATGCGTACTGGCAAGAAACTTCAGAGACTTTTATCAATGCATACTGGGGGGAAAAAAATTTGTGTTTTAAAGTGTACATGTACATGTAACGTCCTTAACCGTAACCCCCTAGGATGAGAACAATCCTCAATCTTGCAAAATCCTCCAATTGCCACCATGTAAAAATTGGATTCAGCCTCAATCCTCCAAAATCATCCACTATTTGTTGCATTTTTTCAGTGGAGGGGTGACCATAGACCTATATCATGCTTGCCACCATTCCAGTCACGTTCCCTGTATCAAGTAACAGTACTGAATGTTTTTGTGCAAAAAGGAACCAGACTATTTTTCCTTCCAGCCTCGCTTTGGTTACGTTGAATTGAATGGGGAAAAAAATCAAGATGGCCGCAACATGATAATGGTCTATTGCCTCAATCCTTGTAAATCCTCCCAACAATTTCTGTTACTGGATTGAGGCCGTGCTGATGATATATCATACATAATGCAGGGCTCATGTATGCATGGTTGAACACAAACAATGGATACACCTGCTACAAACTCAACACAATGCATCCTCCAAAGTCAACCGACACTTTTTGCCATTCAGCCTCAATCCTCCAATATATCCTCCAAAACTGCCCGGAGCTAGGATTTTGGAAGATTGAGGAAGGCTATGGACAATGGTCGTTACGGCACTTACATGTATATAATTAAGTCAATTAACATTGCATTATTAACCATGTCACGTTGTACATTAAGGCCTAAGCTAGAGTTGTACCAAATATATAAAAGTTTCTTTGGGTGCAAGTATTTGACTTTGTTGTTTCAAGTTGGTTTGAGGCTCTGAATGTAATGTCCGTAATGATGGCATTGCCCATTTGCATCCTGCCGATGGGGTCCATGCATACACATTTCCTCAATGGTTACACCAGTTCATACTTCTTGCGAATGCGAATGTGATAGAAATGTGATGTTAGGAAACATTCACTGCAAAATTGGCCGGATTTGAAGTGTGCTCACTTTTTCGAATTTGCAACGCGAATACTTTATAATAACTGTTGAGTCATAAATTCGCATTCCCATTTGCTTTCGCTTCTTTGCCGGATTAACCCGCCTTTTAACAGCATTTTTTACTGCATTGCTGCCGTTTGCCTTACACTGTGCATACATGTAGATGCTACATTTTGTGCACATAACCAGATGAAAATCAGTCATGCATGTCAGGCCGTACACGAGCCAACCAATGCGCACATGCAGCGTGTTCTGCACACAATAGTCTCTAAAGAGGTCTTGCATAGAATTCATAGTTTTAACATAATTCCCTGCACAACTGTAGGCCTATCGTATGACAGCAACACCACCTGATGCAAAATATGACCATAATGTTTTAATCTCATCATGCAAACAAAAAACGTATTGTACAATTACTTTTCTGTAGAAATTAAGTCGTCAATTGGGAAAAACTCAATAGCACTGACAGAATTGGTTGCTTGCAATTTGCTTGCAAAGAATTCTCTCTGTGAACCTACATTAGTCAACATTATAACTGAACTGTTAAATGTAAAACAGTACAAAAGAAGTTGTCAGTTTTTATATGGATATTTTTTTTTTCTCACAGTTTTGCTACGGAATTTGAATTAACAATTTAAAAGAGGTAAATTGTACTCAGAATTTAAACAATCCCTCTAGTTTAAGCAAAGCAGGGTCTGCTTCAGAAGCAACATTTTGAAAGGCATTCTATTAAAGAATTAAAAAAAAATGTTTTATTTTTGCTTGAGCAAAGCAAAAGAAATAATACAAGTATACATTTGAATCATGTTCCTTCGTGAAAAAAAAACTGCACATTGCTTTCAGGAAGTCTGACCTAATTTAATGTTGCACATATGTGAAAGTTTGGGGAATTCCCTTTGTCTGGTTATTTCCTGGTTCAAGGCTGCGGGATCAATTCATGACATATGTTTAATAAGACTTCCTCCTTTTCATCTAGATGTGAAATACATTCCAATGTGTTTTTCTGGATTTCTCTTTATTTGAAATTTCAAAAAAATATGAATAATTTCTTGACATTGTAAGCCTTCAGCAGGGAGCGATAAAAAAAGAAAAGAAAATGTGATTAGATGTCATAATTCTCAAGGAGATATTGTCAATTTAAAAAGAAAGTCTGAAAATTGGATGAAATTAAAGGTCTGAAAGATGGATTTCTTTCTATATTTATGTCTTTCTCTTAGATTCAAAAGGTTGAATTTCAGACTAAAATCTGAAAAATCTCTTGCCTGAATTTAAGATTATTTCAGATATCTGCCAGTACATATTGAACTGAGTGTAATTTAAGCATAATTTTAAAACAGGTCTATTAACTTGCATAATAAAGATTAATATTTAAAAATACAAAATTGAACCTTTAATGCAATCTCGCATATTTAACCAATATTCAGAGTTGTTCTCTGACCGAAAAAAATCTCATTAAAAATCACAGTACATATATTGAGCCTAGTGTCGGTAATTGAGTTCTAGTGAAGGCTGTTTACCATTTACTAATGTGATTAATGTCCCAGGATATTAAGCCTTCGTTGACAAGGAAATGGATTTGCTTTACTAGGCAGGGAGGTCACAGGAAATAACCATCTCATTACTGTCATCCAGAAATGAAGTGATGCATGAGCTGTGGCTTGACTAACACTGGAGAGTGGACGCAGTCACAAAATTGAAAAACGGTTTCACTCCGTTGAATAGGAGATTAAACCAAAACACGCAATAAGGCTTTTATGAATAGGACATCCCCTTATATTTCTATGGTTCTCTTTTTTTTTTTTTTTTTGCCTCTGAAGTAGAGTCGGTCGGTCAGGGAAAAAACCAAAAACAATGATCTGAATCAAAAAAGAAGCGAAGAAGAAAAAAATGCGGTTGCCAGCATATGGGTGGCTACAGTAAATGAAGCCAAGTGTGTATTGTCTCTATTTTTTTTTTTTTTTGCAAAGAGTTTATCATGAGTTGATCACTGAATAAAATAATAAATTTGGCAAGATGTAGTTGACTTTGCACCAAGGAACTCACTAACGTATATTATATATTTGACAAACATCCTTGTCATTTGATTGGTGGAACTCACATCACATGACATTCGTTGTTACTCCCAATTCACGCCGGGGCTCAAAAAGTCCCATTTGCCCATGGGGAATGGGAAATACTATTGAATAGTTAGGATCGATGCTTGTTCCATGGCGCGGTATTTGTGTGCAAATGCATGCTAGTGTGCAGGTTGCGCATATTGTACCCAAGAGCCAGTAGCTACAGAGTTGAATTCAAACATTTCGTGAAGAGGTGGTTTGCAAGAGAGAAATACATTTCCCACCAATTTTGTAATTAAAACAGAAGTTCATTTTAACTGTAAATCAAATGACAAGGATCTATATGTCAGTTGTATTTAACCAAATATTGAGTGGCTTTAAATTGTGAAATGGGAGGAATATTATACCTCGGTAAAATCTCGACTTTTTCATTTCACTCGGCTTTGCCTCATGAAATAGAAACGTCCGGATATACATTTGTACCTTGCGAAAGTATTTCTCCCATGGCCATAACATACATCAGTAACGTTATATACTCTAGACACCGTTCAATGACGAGAGGCAACATCCTCTCATTTTCTTTGATTCCAATGGCTGCAATAATACATTCCAGCAAAAAAAATCTGGAATTCATTTCTTTTCAATAACTTTTAAAATCACAGAGCCTGATTGCCTCATTCATTCTTCTTTTTTTCCTACGTTAGTTTTTTTTCTCGTTAATGGTGTTCCAGACAGGGTCAGTGGCATTAAAAAAAAAAAGGAACTTTTTCTTTGGTCGGGGCCCAAATAGGGTCGGTCGGAAATGAGAACCAAAGAAATACAAAGGGACGCCCATATGGGTCATTCCGTAAATTCGGGTCCGCGTATTTCCTGTCTTTGTTACATCCGACACCTGTAATTTCACAATTCTGATACAATCCTTTAGTGCTGTGTTAATGTAGCAAATACCTACCCAACAAATAACAAAATCGTTTGAAGTTGTTCCTCACTTGAATGGCATATTATGAAAAACCAAGGTAACAGGGACAGAAAAAATGTCATGTTTTGGACCCTAAATTTATAAAATGACCCATAACTCTGTATAGCATTGTAATTACATCGTGTACAATGTTTGAACTTAACAATTAGAAAAGTTACCTACTGAAATAAGCCATCATTCTTTAAAAACAAAAAGATGATTCTTGAAAGAAATTGAGAAGAATCCTCCAAAATAGTGCTGATTATTGTAACTTTTGTTAATTTATAATACTGTGCACCTGTTACAAATTCTTAAGGGTATCAGAAGTCTTAATTATATACAATAATATACATCTTGCATATATAGACTTACCGGTACATATAAAATACTACATGTAAATAAAAGTGTGAAACATTTACATAAAAGGTAACATATTGCTACAATTTCTTTAGAAAAAATGTCAAGGGCACTTCACAAAAAAAGGATTGACAAATAAGAGTTGTTTTTACTATTGCAATATTGGTAAAAGTTTTGTTAGGAAAATATGAAATATTTTTTAAAAATCATTATTATTTTCTATGATTTTATAAGCTAATTTACAAGTAACAATAAGTACAATTTCAGTTGAATTATGTACATAAAATCCAAATTCTATTGAAAAATACTTGATAAGAAAATCACAATGCCAAAAGGCAAAAAAAACCCACAAAGCTTGATGTCTCAAATTATTCAACAAATCTAACAAAGTCTGAAAATATTGCACAGAGATCAAAACAAAAAAGGGAAGCGGTTAAAGCAGAACTAATATATATGCACAGCGATAAGAAACATATTTTCAAAACATTTTATGAAATGCTTTCAAAAGACATGAAACAGTTAATGTACATTATGACTGGGGCAATGTAATAACCCTAACTCCCTAGCTACAATGTACATGTAGCAGCTTTTACTAGGAACTGGACCAAGTCCATCAAAATCCATCAATCACTGTGCGTCCAATACAAAACTGTACATGACATAATGGAATCCACCACTGACGCACTGGTTGACATTCATGGACTTGCTACATATGGCTTTTATCACAATAGCAGTACAGGAAGCTAGGCAAAATCAATCGGATACCCCTAGCACTGCTTCAGGCCATTAGGCCCAAGTCCATCATACTCCATCAATATTTAGTCACGCCAGGCCTTCTGGACCAAGTCCCCCAAAATCCACCAAAATGGGGGGATGGATTTTGATGGAGTTGGGGTGGTTAATGTACAGTGTGACAGTTACGTTTGGGGACAGTCATTTTAATGAGGTTGTGGCACGCCTCGGATGCTACGCACCTCTCGGGTGTCAAAAACCCCATATCCCACGTCAAAACAATCAACAATTGTTTAATTGTCTCAAAAAAGAGAAAGGTTTTTAGCTCGCAATTCAAGACATTAAAATTAAATAACCGCAGTGTAATCTTTGGATTGCTTTGAGCTATCCTGAAAGACATTAAATTTTATAGATTGCGATTCTCTGTTGTGAGGCACATTGGAATTATTTTTTACAGGCAGCACAGTGTAAAATGTATATGGTTTTACAGATAACGTTCTAGACCAATAACATGACAGTATCCAAGAGTCCAAGATGCCTATTGGAAGTAAATAACTCCTGGTAGGGTCCTCTGCGGATGGTTCTGTAGTTCTTAGAAACTGATGAAGAGATTGCGAATAATTGATGAAAAAAACAACTTTTTTTTTTTTAATGAATAACTTATGTTAATAAACAAATCATCTTTTTATCTCATTGCCTATTTAATTCTATGTTTGGATTATGTAGTAGTTCCATAAGACAAACATCTAACAAGTAGGGAAAGGGGCTGCTGATACCAAACCCGCCCCCTCCCCCCCCAAAAAAAAAACCCACAAAAAAACAAAAAACATAAGGAACGATTAGCATCCTTAAAACAAAAAGCAAGTGTCAAATGAACCTTCTCAAACTGAAATAAAGTGTTTTACTTTCAGTTGTACATGTAAAAAGCTTAAGATTCTAAGTTGATACCAATTCACAATCCATCAGACACTGCATCGGTTATGGTATACATTCTGAGGGGATTATCCTCCAAATACTCCGACTCGTCTAAGCGCTTCCAGCGTCCACTGAAATGAAAAATAATAAGATTGTGGACATATTGATATTCCATCCAGCTATGACCAGATGACGTGGCAAACTTTTGATATGTTGGCAACTGTGCAGTAATGTTTTGCTAAAAAAAAAAATTGCTAAACTTGAAGCTGGTCACAAATAGACCCATCCATTAAGCCCCAACCCATGGTGTTTTTATTACAGTAATCTCCGGCCAAGCCGACATCATACAAACTCGTCAAATCACTCAAGTCGGCTGTCTGACTAAAGTCCCAATTGTCTGTGATGCACTTCCATTGAATTTTTTATTTCTAAGTCGGCTTTTATAAGTCGCCATTTCGCTCAAGTCGTCGTGTTACACAAAATCCTTTGTGTAAGTCGGCTTTCAAAAAAATCACGCATTGGCATCGACTTCCTACATGTACATGTACTGCGGTTGGCAAGAAGTGTCGAGTGAAAGGTGTTTTGGCACGGCCTGTGATCACTGCATGCATTGGTGTCGCAAAAGGGTTTCCTACCGCATACATCTCATGCATCATGAGCATATCAATACTAGTACCCCCTCTAGGCTGTACGCATGCGCTCTGTCCATTTTGGGGGTCGTCTTATTGAATGATGCAGTCAATACCAGTGCTGCCGTCAATGCGTGCGTGGTACACGACACACGCATTTAATTCGTAACTGTGCACGTACATTTTGTACATGTGGTCTCCACTATCAATACCCGAAATGTGATGATAAAATTCGAGGATTAATTTGCTGGATTCAACTCAAGCATTAAAGGGAATATACAACATCGAAAAAAAAAAAAAAAACTTTTTTTTTTAAAAAATTACTTAGATAAATAAAAATGACAGTCTAAAAGTAAAATTAAATTATGTGGTGTGGTTTGTGTTTCTCAGAAAAGTGAATTTTTTTTTTTTGTATCATTTCCAACGCTGACGCTGACGTTGGAAAAGAAAAATTTTTCTTTTTTTCAAATACTGGCCCCAATTGACCACTACCACTTTACAATCGATTACACACACTATGAGTAGGTACAAGCTAGCTAGACTGGTTCTGACCTTAATCAATACAAATGTATAAAACTGCTCTCTTTTCTTCATGGAGTCAGGAACCAGACTAAAGGAAAACGATTGTTTTTCTTGGTTTTTATAGCATTTTTGAACCCAAAACCTCAAAAAAGTCAGTGTAACTATATTTGCTATATATTTCCAACCCCCCAATTCCATCCATTTCTGAAAATTACAGCAAAAGCAAATGATGTATATTCCCTTTAAGGAGATAAGCCAGGTTAAATCAAAGCCAATTTGAGTGCAATGAATCATGTGTGCAAAAAGGCCATTCATGTAAGTCAGCAAAATGACGACTTACAGCAGATGTCTGGATTCGCGTACAATGTAAGTCATCACAAATTCTCAGGTCCTGAGAGTGCCGACTTTGCCGGAGTTTACTGTACAGCCTGTCTCCAAAAAAAATTGGTACACTCAGAAAAAAAATTGGTTAAATATGAAATTTCAAAATAAGTCATTCTTACTTGGCATAATATTAAAGAACAAAGAATGGGCTTTCCAATAGTGTTTGTTTGATCTTATTTGCTTTTGTCAATTCAGAGATATAATCAATTTAGTGCGATACACCAAAACGATTTTGTGCCACTTTTATGCATTCATGGGCAGAGTTGTTTCGAGTACTGTCAGACTGTGGCACAAACTTGATTTTTGTGTTCCGCAGTAAACTGGAGTTACCGGTATCTCTGGATTGACAAAAGCAAATGAGATGAAACAAAAAGTATTGGAAAGCCTGGTCTTTTTTCTTTAATGTGATGCTCAAAGCAACTTGCTTATGTTGAGATTTAATATTTAAAAAAAAATTGTTTTCGATTGTACCATTTTTTTTTGAGACAGGCTGTATTTTATTTTGGAAGAGACCTTCCAATATTCTGGTCTGTTATATTAAGCTCATTTCAAAAGTAGAAACAGTGAACAAATTTGACAATTGTGATGAGAAAAAAATGAAAACTTCTTTACATATGGTTACATCAAAATGTATAGACTTTATGTGTAGCAGCCATCTTAGATGGCAATGCCTTTGTTTTGTTTTGCTGGGATATGCATGAATGAAAATTTGTGTATTCATTGTTACTGAATAAAAAATATCAAAAGATGCCCTCTAAGATGGCCGCTACAAGAAAAGGTCAGTTGGATACTTGCTAACAGGAAATCACTTACAATCTGTGTTTAAATAGACAGCAACCAAAAATGATCAATCCTACAACGATGCTCACGACTGCAATGACCACTCCAATAACTGCAGGATGAGACAAACATTAAAACAGATGCTCAATAATCAGCTTGTAAATCACCCATTTGCCCCTTAATTTACCTCCCAAGTGCCCTGCCTGTTAGTCCTTATACCGCCTCAAACTGCCCCTGTGCTCTATTATGGTTTTGTGGCTTCATCAAGGATTAATAGCGGTAAAGATAATGGAAATGTTTGGGGGAATTGTGCCTTTGATGATACAAGCATGGCATTTGGCACACAGTCAGAGTACATGTAGGCCTACCAGTACATGTATGTCACAGGGTTGTGAGTGACCACTGAGAAAAATAGCTGAAAACAGCTGAAAAATTTGTAAAAAAAGCTGAACTTTGGAAATCTCCTGTACTTTTGTACACAGCAAGTAAGGGAAAAAGCTCAAATCAAAAACAATAAAAGCTGAAATCAGCTTTAAAGCTGAGATTTCACACCCCAGGTGTCCTGAGAAAGATATTTGGCTGTAGGGCCATCACAGATTTGTCCTTTGAAAAAATATAGGTAGAATAAGGAGCAATTTTCGAAATTTTTTAAAATGGCTGCCATTGCTTGTTATTCTACCTATATATGTACAGGTATATGTAAGATATTTGTTTGAAGAACAAATGTGTGATGGCCCTCATGAAGACATACATACATGTACTCTGTGTGCAAAATGCCATGGCCCCAAATACATAATCTTTCTCATGACATACTCTGACTGTGTGCCAATGTTTGTATCAATTCAAAGGCACAATCCCATCACCTATCTGCTGTACTATAAATTAATGCAGGAAAATGAAATGTTGTGTAATTGGACACGTAAACAGGAAAGTTGTTGATCTGTTCTGTCATTTATGACCCTAAAAGAGCAGTTCTGTTTATTTTCTCACAGCTATTAGACTGGGCTGAATCAGTCCCCTTATTTGTCCACCCCCCCCCCTCTTTTTAAGCATCTTTGAAGGTTTTATCCTCTTTTTTGGAAAATTGCAAAAATAAACACCTGTGATGAAGTCATTAGTCATACAGGGTGACCCAAAAACATTCAAACTTTTACCTTTGTTTTTAAAAAAAAGGGATCGGTCCTTTTTTATATTTTATTGGTATCAGATTAAAACCTGAGGGCTCTTTCATTCAAATAATGGGGAAAAAAAAACATGAAAATAGCATTTTGGGTTCCTGAGAAAATGCACAATTTACAGAAGGCAAAACCAATTCCGTGTGCAGACTGGAAAATGAGCCACTTCAATGTAAATGGCATAACTCCTCACCAAAGCCACTAATTTGAAAAATTCAAAATTCCTGTTGAAGACAAGATAATGGTAATAACCATTCATACAAAACACTCGGTTCTCACCACTAGCTGCTCTATGCAAATGAGGAACAGTCTGGTGCCTGGATATGTATGCAGTGTCTGGGGTAAAAGACAGTCAATCAAAAGCAGCGCGGGCACGGCGTAAGTCACCAAAACATGCTATTTGAAATGAAACTGATACGACCTTTTGAAGTCAACATGCAGTACCATATTTCATAATAATCTGAGAAAATTGGAGAGGGAATTAGTATTTTCGAGAAGGCGCGTGCGAATGATGCGAAAAACACGTGACTGCGTTTGTGAATATATAGCACCAAGTACTATCCAATCAGGATACAGGAAGAAAGTTTCCTATCCAGGGTTTACTATTGGAAACACGGTTGGAAATAAAGTAAGCACTGGGGGCGAGGTTGCTCGGTTCTTTTTTCAAAAAAAATGGTGAACTTGGGTGCATATCATTCCGACTCATCCTGCACTCGGACGACGGCTTAACTGGGCTATGAGTGGAATGGCATGGGGAGGGGGGGGGGGGGTTGTCAAAGGCTCAGGCCTGGATCAGGGGTGAGGATGTGTCCCAATCGTCCCCAATGAGAGAAATGAGATAAGCACATACAATGTACCGGTACATTTAGAAAAATTAAAAATCAAAAATTGAAAATTGTATTTTTGAAAACATATATAAGGGAATGCCCAATCGCCATGAAACTTGGTGGATAGGTAGATGGTGTCAAATGATAAGTATGCAAAATCTGAAATGACGTCACCATGACATCATCGGTTGATTTTTTATGATTTTTTAAATATTTAAAATTTTATTACACTTTACAATTTTACACTTTCTTTCATGGGACTGACGTCAAACTTGGTGCACATCAAGACCACAATACAAATCTGTGAATTGACAGGTGTTGTTGTGATGACGTCATCATGGGACAAGTGACGTCATCACAAACGTGCATATTTTGAAGTCTATATCTACAGAACAGTAAGTCCGATTTTGTTGAAACTCAGTACATGTATATAGTTAGACCGGGATGTGTTAAAGGTAAAAATTGAGATGATGTCGTGATGACATAATCGTGTGATTTTATATGAATTTTTGAATGTTTAGACTTTTAAGCAATATCTCACGAACACAACATGCAAAATTCAAAAATCCTTTTTGTAGTTGGTTTGTCAGGTAATAGGTATATGCACAAAATTTTTTAAAATGTGTGATGTCACAATGACGTCATCAAAAACGCGATTTTCCCAAATGCATATAACAGAAGTTCCCTTCGTCATGAAACTTTGTGGATAGGTAGATAATGTCATAAGGATGCAAAATTTGAAATGATGTCACCCTGACGTGATCAGTTGATATTTTATGATTTAAGATTTTATTCCGCTTACAAAATTTTACACTTTCTTTCATGGGATTGACGTCAAACTTGGTGCACATCAAGACCACAATGAAAACATGTGCACTGACAAGTGTTGTTACGATGACGTCATCACGGTACATGTGACGTGGATCATGTTAAAAGGTGTACATTTTAAAGTCCTATATGTGGAGAAGTTAGTCCTGTAACTATGGTATGTTCTTGCATATGGACACAAAAAGAAAAAAAATACGGAAAAGCCTTATGTTCTGTTCATCGAACAGACATAGCTCTAGTTTTATTTGTTTTTGTTTATACTACTAAGGGGTACGTAGGTTCATTGATTCTTCCTAAATCTATTTTGAGAACAATTCTTAAGCTTACCTGTGCCATTGCCAGTGCTCTTATCTTTGTTAGGGGTCGTTGAAGTCTCAATCGTTACATCAGTTGCATCAGTTACATCAGTTGCATCAGTTGCATCAGTTGCAGTTTGAGTTTGGACATTAGTTGCAGTTTGAGTTTGGACAGTTGATGCAGGCTGGATGGGCACTCTTGGAGGATGGCAAAGAGTAGGTTCTGTGTCCTTTACACTACAAGTGACTTGGTTGAGTTCCGAGGCAAGGATGTAAGCAAAGATGCCAGATGTTGTCTTGCCGTAGAGTATGGCGGAGTACACAGCTTCTGATGGACTGTCTGGATGTAGACCTATCGTGTATACACCAGACTCCAGCTGTCTGTTTGACCCGCAGTACTCCAACCCATCATCAAAGCCTGAGGTCTTCTCCAAATCCAAAGCAGAGCCAGAACCAGCCATCAGAACCAGAGAAATCTGTTCAAGATACTTGCAAGGCGCCAATGCGGTGATGTAGGTGTCTACATGTACTTCTATGTCTGGCAGTTCATATGTTGAGAATGTGAAAGATTGACGCGTGAACTGTTCTGCTGGTGGTACGGTTACCAGTGCGGTGTCCATAACGGGTGTCCCTAACTTAATATGGTGGAGCAATAGGAATGGTTTGGAGCCTTGAATTTGCCCGATTTCATTGGGACCAAAGGGAAGATCCAAAACATCGCCGCCGTTGAGTGTAAAGCTCTTACTCGAATGTTGTCCTGAAATCCAAGTGATGTTTGTATTCTTCCAGATGGGTACAACGCGGAAGATGTTTTGGAGAAGATTTCCAGGAACTGGCACTGCAGTGTACCTTGTCCCTAATGATACTAGCGGGTGCAGCTGATCTAGTGATGGAGCCCAACCATACTCCGCGGATGCACGGTGTGTTCCCACAATGCCAATAAGTGGTTTGTTTGTCACTTCTTGCAGATGACCCCCCTTGAAGCTGCCGTTTGTCTGATACGTCACCCATCCCCAAATTCCTCGCGTGATTTGTTTCGTTGCTGGCAAATCCTCATGACCAAGAATGGTGACATTACTGTATGGGTGCAAATTAAAATATGTGTCTGGTTCAGTAGCGACGACGGTGAGTTCTGACACATGTTCCTCTAGCCTTCCATAAGAAGCTACGATGTAATATCCATCCAGGGAGTCTACGGGGAAAGCTGTGTACGCAGTCAGGGTACCGGCAATCTTGACAAGGACTGTCACAGTTATGTTTTCATCGGCTGTGATGTTAAACATAGCCGGCGTTGGTGGTGTTGTAGTTGCCAAGGGTTGAAGTTCAGAGATGCTTAGAGAAACAAACCTTGGAGATGTAGCCTGAATGGTAAAATTTTCAGAAAAGTTTCCTTGTAGAAGAGTGATGCGAACTGTGGCAGATGAACTGTAAGAATGATAATACAAATTTAAAAATCTGAAACGAAGATGCCAAAACTTGTCGGCCAATGTTTTTAAAATCATTGCCTTCAGCAAATACATTTTACTGTTTCTTGTATCTCCTGAAAAGCACTTTTTAACCCCCCTGCTGTAGAAATGGTCACAAACAGTCAAAGTTTCCTTCAACTTCCCCTGGTGCACTTTTCACACACCAATGGTCACTTGACCAATTTTGACCCAAGTAACAGCATGGCTCAGAATGCATGTTTGCATAGGAGGGTTAAATGCACGAAAATGGTTTTCTAATCTACGAAAGTGAGGAATCATTTGTACCTTTGACAAGAAACACAAGCAATCTGAAGAGATGAACCGTTTTCTGGCAACCCAGTTGTCAGGGGTATCACCGCCACAAAATCCTGTCCATAGATGTGCGGCCGTCTGCCTGGCTCTGTAAATAAGTGAAGCTGTATAAAATAGCTGCTTTCAAAATTTTCAAAGCCTGGAAAGTCACAGACAACCATGGAAACCAACTGCTAAAGAACTGGTTTGGTCCTAAATTTGGCAACTCCATTCCTACAAATGCACCAGCACCCCCCCCCCTTCCCACTGATTTCACCCAGAGCATTTTCTGGTATCTCTTGAACACCCTGTCAGGCATGGATCTGGGGGGGGGGAAGTTTGGGTTAAAAAAGAAAGAAACCCAGCTGTCAAAATTTAGCTACACCCACCTCCACCCAATCCCCATCCCCACCCTTCCCCAACTCCACCCAATCCCCATCCCCACCCTAGCTACCGTACACCCAACTCCACCCAATCCCCATCCCCACCCTACCCCAACTCCACCCAATTCCCATCCCCATCCTACCCCAACTCCACCCAATCCCCATCCCCACCCTAGCTACACCCAACTCCACCAAATTCCCATCCCCACCCTAGCTACACCCATTTCCACCCAATCCCCATCCTACCCCAACTCCACCCAATCCCCAACCCCACGCTACCCTATACATGTAGCCCTTCACCAATCGACCCAGAATCCATTACTCAAAAGCTAATTCTATTCACTAGTTGCAATTTTGGGGCACATTTTCAAATATTGTTACAAAGTATAAACATGTACAATGTACATCTGAACTAGCCTTTTGCAATGCCATGCTGCATTCATATTGGGTAGTCAGGTTGGCGTAGCCTTCCACCGCTGTGAACCGGGTTCGATTCCTGCTGGGGCCAATACATTGTAGGTGGATTGGGTTTTCAGTCTCTACTTGATTCCGTGAATTTTCCTCAGAATATTCTTCTGGTGTTTTCCTCCCACATCTAAAACTGTAATTTCTTCACATTGTCTTCTCGTCACTGTACGGGCCCCACGAGAGCCCAGCCGATTCCTTTAAATGTGTTACCCAGTTTAAATAAGAATTAAATAAATAAATAAATCAATAAATACTGCTAAACGTAGATTATTATGAACTTTACAGGAAAGATTGTATATTGCAATAAAGTTTTCAGCATGCGTAATGTAATCTCTCTTTGCATATGAGCACAATGAATACATGTACATGTCACACATGTACATACCATTATGATCATGGTAATTTATTATTCACCCCATGAACTGGTTGCTTGCTGCACATGAGTTCAATGGGGCACCGAAGGTTATGATAATGTAGACCTTTGCTATCGACTCAATGGAGACATACATTGTAAATGAGGACTTTGAACACTTCACAACAACCATGTTGTACATGAAGTTAAGAGGTTTTGACAGTTGAAAGGCATGCACAGGTTATAATGTTAACGACTCTCACACTTAAAGGTATAGTCCATCATTTGTAATTTATGCATTTTGTTCGTTTGAAGCAACAAAAGTGCTCAAAATATAAAGAAGGGTACTGAACAACTAACCTGACAAAGTTTCAGCTCAGCTTAAGCTGTGTATTCCAAAAAAACATGAAAAAAACACAGCATTCTAGGATCTTGATTTCAAATCAAAATTTACTGAATCATGTTTTGAATTGGGGCTGAATTCAGCGTCCGATACACGTTCTCACTAAGCTGATTGCAGCTACGCGATGTCGCGCACTGATCCGACAAATTATAGCACCCGCGCACGCGTGTACGTCAGGCAAATGCTTGCGCGCTTCACCGATTAACAAAAAGAACTACTAATTAAAATTTCCTACGGTGCGTCTTAAGAAGCACCGTTGGAAAGGTCTTCTTTTGTTGATTTCTTGAAAATGACAGCTTGCCAGAGAGAATAATTTCACAAGGAGTTTAGTCACCTTACTATCTTTCAACCGAGAATGTTTATCAGCAATAATTACGGCAGTTACTTTTCGGATGGCTGCAAATGATGGACTCTAGCTTTAAGAAGGAATTTTGGCCTTTCACCATAGATGGCAATATTCACACACAGAATATACCTGGGCAATATACCTTTCGAAAAGTCCTCGAAAACTCCAATTTGTATCCACAGATATAGCTGCAATGACCTACTGCACCGACTTCTGTAATAATCATTACTTTCATTCTTATGCTTGCTGCATTTATATTTTTATTTTTTTGAAATCGGAGTTCGGAGATTAATTAATTAAAAATTAATTGCAGTTGTACACACCTGTGATGTTGAATTGGCCATTTACCATGGGAACGACCGTTAGACATGTACTGATGAAAACTGTAGCGCTCGCAAACCAGCTGAACGGGCACATCTTTCTATCTTGAGATGGGTGTATCAAGTTGAACACTACAAGAAATCTGGTCAAAAAAAGGGGGAGGTGTTACTATACTGCAACTGAAGAAATGGTTACATGTAGCAGGGAAAAGATTGTCAATTAACAAAAAGTTCAGAAAATAAGCAAGTTTGGTATCTCAACTGGCAATTTTCCTTTTGGGATAAACAATTCGCTGAATGCGTGCAAACATAAGTTTGCGAGTACCATACCCGCAAAATTAAAGAAACTGTCTTGTTCTGAAGTCAGCAAAAACTTTCAAAAAGTTTGGATTAGGTGTTCTCTGTAAATGCTCTAACTTTGTACAAATAACAGCCTGTCCTTCTCATCTGTCATATTTACTCTCTGAAGTAAAAATTGTCAAGTCTTGTTCTGTGAATCAGTATGCAGTTGGAATACCAAACAACCATATTGAATGAACGGTCCGGATAATGCGTTACTTTCTGTGCGAAGACCTACAGTTTTCTCAAATTCAATAAAAAAAAAATGGTTTTTGATTCCCGTGTGTTTGACTCTTTGTGTCTTGTACGTATCTTGTCATCTAGTCCTAGTTTCTATAATTGTACTGCATTTCTCATTGACTGGCCATATTTTGTGTCCTTGGGCAAGGCACTTCACCCCCACTTGCCCCTCTCCACCCAGGAGTACTATAAATGGGTACCGGCATTAGCTGGGAGTAACCTGCGATGGACTAGCATCCCATCCAGGGGGAGTAGAAATATTCTCAGCCGTTTCATGCCAAGGAAACCGGAGATAAACACCGGCCTGATGAGCCACATTGGCTCGGGACAGACTTTACTCTTTTTTTTTATTTCTCATTGACTCACCAACAGTCACATTGTGAATTAGACTTGCTCAACCGCGGCCACAATATTTGAAATAGGACTACTCCGGAATGCCCAATGAATGGGCTAAGTCCGGACGCAGATGTCGGCCACCGTGACGTTCATGAAAAGACTTCCAGTAAACATTCATTCTGAATCAGATGACTCGAAGATTGTGCACTCTGGGACCAGCATTACTTGGCTTGCCTGCTCTTCTTTAAATGATGGCCGTCATTTTTGCACACATTTCAGCCAAAGCTTATCAATGAATATTAATTTTCATGTAAAACACAACTTGCCAAAGACCTTGTCTGTCTTGTAAAAAAAAAAGTTGCAATTTATCACATCTTCAAGTCTTCAAGTCTAAATCACATTCTTCGACAGCTGGCTGGAATCAATCAAGTCATGTCTCTAATGGAAAAACAAGACAAGTCCGTAAGGCTGGTCGCAGAAAGCATAAAAAGGTGTATTCACACTGACAGGGAGTCTTTTCATGCATCTGTTCTACACGTACACCTGGCAAGCCAGAGTTGGCTTGTTCATTGGTCTTATACCCCTTATCCCTTGGGTGAATGGCTGAAGAAATGATCTATGATCTGATTAGGCCAACAAAAAAAAGTCTCCGCGTCGTCGGCAAAATGAAAAAGTTTTTTTTTTCAATACAAGATGATGTTTCAAAACCGCCAAACTCACTGGTTTGACTGGAATTCTGCTGCTGCACAATTTTAACGTGTTTTTAGATGGGGTTATGATCGAGAATAAGATTCATGTAGCCTCTCTGGACTCCCATATATTTGCACTAAGTTTAGTCGGGCACCATTTGCAGTCATCAGCCGACATTTGAAGCCAAAAAAAAAAAAAAAAAACAGGTAAAAAAAAAAAAAAGGGCGCGTCGCCGCACCACTTTTGGGGCAAGCTCCATACCAGAAACCGGAGACTTTTTTTTTTTTTTGGCCTTAGACCAACATTTTTCAGAATTTCAAGATCTTTACAAAAAATTGTTTATGTTCAAAGCTAATTATAGAAGTACAGTTAAATGCGCACCGGGGGAGGGGGGTCTAGCTCAGTTAAAAAAGAAATTTCAAAAAAATTTGCCCAAAACTTTGCCTAAAATGTTTGGCCGCAGAAAAAAATAGGTTTTTCTTTTTGGGGGGAGGGGGGGGGGGGAAATGTCGTTGGTGGCCCAACGTACACCCTTACTATATAATATTGCTCGAAAATAGGCCACTTACATATCACCAAGGTCAAATCGTGGGATTACCAAAAAAAATTACGAACAAAAAGAAAGAAATTTACAACCTCTTGGGTGGGGGGTGGGGCTCAAGGGCCCCCCCCCCCTGGCTGCACCACTGAATACAGTTGCAGTACTCCTGCGCCCTAATCCTTTATCATTGTGAGATTTTTGACAGTGTGTGACAAACATAATCACGACAGCATATGAAAAATATTTAATGAGATTTCGTTTTCCAGTTGTGGAACACAAAAGTTGGAAAAAGTAGGAGCATAGTAACAAAATACTAGGAAAAAGCAGGAAAAGTAGGAATTCTTGAAAGCCTGCATACACAACGTACAGTATTTCTGTGAATGACATATCGCAATACTTTCCTCCATTGTGCCAGCGGCTGGGAAATCAAGAAGCAGATTGAATAACTTTGGACGACATCATTAAATTACACCGTCAACTTACCTCGATCCCCCGGGCAGAGCAGTAAGTTCATGCAGAAATTGAGGCAGTCATACTACTACTCATAGACACAGAGGAATACTATCATTTACAGGCATTACTTGTTCTATGTTTAGAGTGTTATGCCGTCCCGTTGACAGACTTTGGTAGCTGCTATGCACGCGCTCTTTCCAATCACAATATTTAATATGGCAGCTAGCATGACCCTGACAATCAGATCTTTTTGCCATCATACCAAGGCCAAGTAAAAAATAGACTAGTTTCTCACCATTTTTCCGGCCGCCACTTTGTTTTGTTAAAATCTAATTCATACATACTATCTACAATGTTGTCAATATTATGTCTTAGGCCAAATAGAAAAAAAAAGCAGGTTTAGCATCCTGCCTTTTTTTTTTTTTAAAGGTAAGGAGGAGGCCCTTTTTTTTTTCAAAAATGTCCGCCTGACCCATTTTCTAAAAAGACTGGCCAGGCTATTTTTCAAGATGGCTGCAAAATTATTTAAATGGCCCCCACTTTAACTCGGGAAATGACATACAAACTTTTACTGAGTCTAAAAGCACAACTTTTTTTCCCGAAAAAGATCATTACAGTTATCATTTTTTCAGGTATTTTTTTTTCAATTAAAATAAAAAATAAAATAAAAAGGAGGCGGTCTCAGAAAAAGGACACAGGCTGGGACGCTATGATGAATTTTTATTCATTTTGCCTCCTAAGTTCTAGCCTAGGCCTAGGGCCAATTTGTTTCAAACAATATTGTCATCATGATTGTAGCAAATTGTAGAAAAATTTATCATGGTTAATAGGCTTCAAATTGAAGGGTTCTTCTCTATTTTGACAGCCCCAACCCTAATTTTCTTTTGTGGAAAAATGAGGGGAAAAAAACCCCGAAAATCATAAATAAGGCCTACTACCTTTTACCCTTGACTAAACGCAGATGCATCAATGTAATCGCATCGTTCACAAAAAAATTGCCAAAAAAAAAAATGTAATCGGAAGCAGAACCCTATTTGTTTTTTTTTGTGGAGGGCCTTTAGGGCTCCTTTGGCCACAATTTTGTATCAGGAAAATAGTCGACAAAATTGAAGAATACACACACA
The DNA here is from genome assembly GCA_029964075.1 of Patiria pectinifera. Classification (NCBI taxonomy): domain Eukaryota; kingdom Metazoa; phylum Echinodermata; class Asteroidea; order Valvatida; family Asterinidae; genus Patiria; species Patiria pectinifera. Next base: position 31,259,274 of record CM057147.1, on the reverse strand, counting down.
AAAAAAGCGCCTCCTTAATTTTTTCCAAAAGGCTGCACGAGAAACTAATTATTTTAGTTCTACTCGGCCAATGCTTCGCAACCGCAATACAATCGATTACAAACTACAATGAGTTTTTTTTTACAGGAGTGGAGCAGATTTCATGGATCACTAGGAACATTTGAGGATATTACCTGACTCACTGAGTCATCAGAAGGGAAGAAATTCAGTCATTCAGCTGTGGCATGCCGCACAACGTTCAGTTCCGGTTGCTCCCATTCATGGTTGTCACTCAGACCATGGAGGAAGGAATAGAGGGTTCGATCGTCTCGACTCGAGTTCTTAAGAGATGAGGCAAAGCTAATGTTTTATAGCGGCAGAAAAAGTTATTGGTACAAATGTCCTCTTCGTGAGTGCACTAGGACTAGGGTGCAAAAGCTGTTGTCGCATTTCCCGAGGAATCAAACGAAGCTAATGAACTACATGTACATCTACTCTAGGGACTTTAGGAAGATGAACACAACGAACGTGTTCTAATGCTATTTTGTAGTGCTAATGTTAATTTCTTATCTTGATTCATAAAGTTGGCGCGCAGACCATGGAGGGCGCTCGTCATCTTATTGGATGCACAGAACATAATGAAGGGGAGGGGAGGACAAAGTTGCCAACGCCCCCCCCCCCCTCCCAAACGTACCCAATTGGTTTTTTTTTTGTAACGTCGAAAAAAAACAGGCTGCTATTGCCTTGCTTTTCATATTAAATTTGGGGTGGAAAAATGTTTGAACCCATGGCGGGAACAATTTTTGTTGGTCCCGCCCCCAAAGAATCAGTGTGTTGTGGATCCGGCCTTGGAAGTGCCAGTTTAAACTTGAAATTTCACTTTCATTAATTCTCAGGTGAAATATTTGACAGTTTCTGGGGCTGTTTTGAGAGTGAATTGTTTATGGTTTGATGATACATGTACATTTCATGACACTCAAATAATTGTTCAAAAATATTCAACGACAAGCAATAAGGGTAAAAGTTCCAGTTAAAACTTCATGAATTTAAGGTTTGTCAACAATTTTACAAAGAGGGTTGGCAACACTGCATAGTCCTCCGTACTCGGCCTTGAAGTGTTTATATCACAGGTTACATTATTGTACCCTTCTCTCTTTTCAGACATCCCATTTTAGTGGCGTAGCACGGTCATTTTTATTGGGGGTAGGGGGTAAATTTTTTTGAAAAGGGCACTTGCACATATCCGTGGTGAAATGTAGACAGGTTTTTTCGCCGGACACTTGGCCTCCGTAAAATCAAAAAGCGCGGGGGGGGGGGGGCGCTGTTTAAAACCGATGATTCTGCACACAAACGGCCAATATATGGTGCTTTTCAGGGCGATACATGTGCGAAATCCAGTAAAAGGCACTCAAAACGGCAGATGCCACACAAAACGGCACATCTTCCAAAAAAGGGGCACTTCTAAAAAAAAAAGGGGGCACTCTTTACAAGGTTTATGGGGGGTAAGCCCGTCGAAAAAAGTGAATGGAAAAGAATTAAAAGAAAAAGGCATGTCTTTACAAAATATTGGGGGGTAAATACCCCTATCCCCCTTACCCTCCCGCTGGCTATGCCTATGCATTTTATTTCTGTGGTTCTCTTATTATTTTGCCTCTAATGATATCCGTCCGGCGGTCTGTTAAAATAAAACAAAACTAACAAGAAAAACAAACTAGCAGTTAAATTAACTCAGTAGATCAGGGGCATATAGCACGGTCATTTTTATTGGGGGCAAGTGCCCTTTTTTTGAAAAGGGCACTTGCACATCCGTTGTGAAATGTAGACAGTTTTTTTTTTTCGCCGGACACTTTCCCTCCGTAAAATCAAGGGGAGGGGGGAGGGAGGGGGTTTAGATCCATCTGTCGATGGGGGCGCTGTTCAAAACCGACATGCACACAGAGGGGCAATATGGTGTTTTTCAGGGCAATACATGTGCGAAATTCTTTTAAAAAGCACCGAAAACGGCATGCCACAAAAAAGGGCACCACTTCTTTTTTGAAAACGGCACTTGTTCAGAAAAAAAAGGCACTTCTTAAAAAAAGGGCACTCTTTACACATTATGGGGGGGTGGGGGCGTTGAAAAAAGGGCATTTGAATGGAAAAAGCCATGCAGTCTTTACAAAATATTGGTGGGGGGGGGGGGATAAATACCCCCTTACCCCCTTACCCCCTACATTAGCTGTTCCCTACCACTACATTAGAGGGTCCACACTCAAAAGAAAAATGTGTTTGTTACACGTATGGGAATGTTTTTTTTTCACAGAAAGGTATAATCTTGAACAACATGGTTCACACTAAAAAGAAACCATAATGATTGTGGTATTTGTGGCAAAAGCTTCAATTGGAGAAGTTATACCCATAACAATGCATCAGCGTTTCGCCAATTCGTAAAGTATTAGGCCAGTTGAGGGCGCTGCGCGTAGAAATAGGCAGACAGCGCGCGGATCACGTGGCAAGGCTTATTTTTTTTCTGAGCCAATGTCACATTGTCACTTTGGCTTGACTGAGTATCACTATCAGATATTGACGTGTGCAGAGCCGCAGTCGAACGGGGATATTCCATAGACTAATTGGCATGGCACTGCATAAGATTAGAAGTCAGTACCAAGCCTCTTGAAGGGTCGCACGAACGGCACGATACATACTTCTGCGAGCAAGCTAGACTGATTACAGAATACCAACACAGTCGTAATTATTTTGAAAGGTAAGAGCTCCGTATTAGCCATATAGCAAGGAATGCCAAAGAATTATTCATTTAGGGCACGTACATGGTATGGTAGTACCTTGCCCTTGGGAAACCCTAGTACTGGCGGCGGAACCGGGTGCAGTGGGCCATACATTGCCCCCAATATTTCCACTTTTTCACCGTTTCTGGAAATAATAGGATTGAATTATCGTTTTCGGTCCGATCAGGAAGGCCTGCATAATACTCTGCAGTTGGCATGGCATGGCGGAATTTTGGGGACCGGATGTAATTACATTCCTCGATACGACAGCCATAGAAAAGGGCGCTCTTATTCATGTTTGAGGTTCAGGCCCCCCCCCCCTCGCCGATTTTCGAATTTGCAACTACCAGTCGGTGCCGGCACTGCTTTTTTGGTCCCCCTTTCAAAGCTGTTAATGTTCCACGGCGCCGCTGAGACCTAGCTTGCAAACCCAAGCAACTATAAGGTAGCCGACCAGTAAATAAACTTCCATAGACCACAATGGTAAATGCTCCCACTTCAAAAATTCGGGAAAAATACTCACAACTCTCCAAGATGTTCGAAACACACATCAAATTAAAGCTAATTTCATCATCTTTCATTTTCTTTTCAATTTTCGGGGGGTCAACTGATGACTTTTAGGAGAAATTTCCATCTGTAGATGATCACCCCTGAAAATAGTCCTGAAGCCCATCGCCATTTTGAAAAACGATGCCTACACTCCATTACAAAGTAGAGCGCTTTTAGGGTCCAAATTACATCCAAATTACACAGAACTGCAAGCTCGCAGTCCTGTGCACGGCTTTCACCCATATTTTTTACAAACCCTCAAGTTCATGGCCCACAGCATGCTCAAATACTGAAGATTTTGAGGGCATGCAAATCGTGATTTGGCCGGCGTAGGCAATTTCGGGCCGATTTACTGGTCTGCACCCATAAGACTGATGACATCGGAAATGTATAATAAATTACGGAATATGGTACGTACCTTATAGGGTGACATTCCCATAGGGGTGTGCACAAAATGTTGCCAACTTTAATGATCCCTACCCTATTTTTCCTTATCCTACCTCCACGAATTTTGGTATATTAAGGTTTGGACCACACGCAATCGATCTAGCCTATTTGCGACACAAAAATGTTGCCGCTAAATAGCTTTGACATAAGGAGTGTCCGATGTCAAGGTGTAACTTTTTTAACAGCAATTCGTCATTTACTGTTTAGATGGCGAGTTTCCGATGTCATGAGTATAGAGCTGGGGTTTCCCATGCTAGTATGTGGTAGTATTGACGGTGTAAGATAGTTCAATGTGCTTTTAAAAATAATGACATTGTCATGAAAAATGTAAGGGAAACAAAAGTCTAAAAGCTTTATATAGCTAATTTGGAAATAGTTTGATGTTTGTGTGGCCCAGGTTGGTTGCCGTCTTCATTTGATTACGAATGACGTTAGTGCTGTATGGCATCCCACCTGGGCTACTTTGTTAATAATAATAATATCGGAGTCTTATATATAGCGCACGTATCTACCAACAATTAGGTACTCAAGGCGCTGGAAATTATGTCTATTATTAAAGAAAGGTAAATATATTTTATGAAAAATATGAGACCCATTATGTCGCACCTTTTTATAGGGATTTACAAGGTGCTGCGGCGCATATTGCAGCCACTGCCAGAAACACCGGGGCAAACCCCTTCTCTTAGCGATATGTGTTACTGGGTTCTTTAACGTGCATTACACAACACATGGGACCTACGGCTTTACATCCTATCCGAAGGAGGAAGCAATAATGGTAAAGTGCCTTGCTCAAGAGCACAAGCACCATGTTCCCACGGTCAGAATTTGAACCCATGTACCACGGCACACGAGTCGAACACCGTTACCATTGGACTACAGCACCCCGCTGTTATAATCAACCTTACGGAATAATGGAATTTCGATTTATAATACCTAGCTAGTGGTACTTGTGAGAGTGAAAAAAAACCCCCATAATTCCAGCCACACAGTTTTGTCTAAATGCCATGACAGCTGAGTTTGCGTTCAATGATATGATCACGGAAGACTTCAAAATGCGATGCATTCACGTTTGTAAATACAGCTATTTCTGCAGTTTAACTTCCGTCTGTGTTATTTTTACCAGGTTTCTTCAGGGCAAGTGTTCACCTAGACAGCAAGATGACCCAATTCAGCTGGTTTGCGAACTTCACAGTTTTCGTTGTTGCACTCGTTCCAGTTGTAAATGGCCAATTCAACATCACAGGTTTGTACAAGCATTGCGTAAATAATGTTTACTAGAATAATCATAAATTCGGCTTTTGCAGTTTTGAAGACCTCATCATGATTTGCCCACAATATAATTTCTTAAATATGAGGAGTAATATTTGTTCAGGTCAAATAATTTATATGTGGGAAGTAGTTCTGGAAAACCTCTGATAAAAAGTTAGAATCTTTTGGGGTGAGTAATTTCAACTATTAATTAAAGGGAATGTATATCATTGGCATTTGCTGTAATTTTCAGAAATGAACTATTTGAGGGGTTAGTATAATATATCAAATTATTGTTACACTGGCATGTTTGAAGTTTTGCGTTGGAAAATGCTGGAAAAACTAAGAAAAACAAAAATGTTCGAGTAGTCTGGTTCGCTGACTCCACTGAAGATTAAATGGATTAATTTATAGATGCCGGAAAATTGTACGATAAGGGTACCAGTCTAGCTGGCCTGCACCCATTCAGAACATGCAACCAACAGCAAACACAATTTTGACTGAAAAAAAATGGTACATTTGGAGCAGTAGTTGAAAAATAGTTAAGTTTTTTCCAACGGTGGTCGGCCGACCACCGTTGGAAAAGTATACAAAATTACCATTTTCTTGAAAGTGACTTCACACCAGGTGCCATAATTTTACAGGATGCTTTAGACTGTCATTTACCAACATCCTGTTGTGTATTTCGTAAAAGTAGTTTTATTTTTGGATGTTTGCAAATGTTGTATTTTCCCTTTAATAGAAAGATATTTTTTTTGGAAAAATAACATTTTTTTAAAATAATTTATATGAAGTGGTCCTAGATTGATTTACCCCTCTATACTCAGTGAGATTTTTTAGTAAGGAAAGAACTTTGTAAACTTAGGCTGTTTCAAAAATATTATGAGGGTAATCTCGATGCCACAGGTTCAAACCCTACTCCAGTCAATGTCTTCTGTTTCAATATATATTCATTCGCATTTAAAGTAAAACATAAATTATACAAGATTCTTTGTAAAGTCGGGGTCATGATTGTGTAGAAAAATCAGCCGTGGATAGCATATCCCCTCAATTCTCTGCCAGGAATTCCGACAAAACCCGTAAATATCTTGTTGAAGCCAAAACAAAATCAACTGTAGAGTGTCTGAACAAACTTGACATTTAGTCCAATATAACCAGACTGATTCTTTCAAAAGTCAAAACCTCTTAACAACAATGTGCTACTGTTGTGAAGTGCCCAAGGTCCTCATTTATGACTCCATGGGTCGTAAGCAAAGGTTTACAATGATCATCGTCTTCTGTGCCACATTGAACACGCATACTGAACTAGGCAGTTAGTGTGGTTCAGACTATCATAAACTGTTATGAAGCTGCACTGTCGACAAGTTTTATGCATCCTTTTATTGTACCTATTCACGCAAAACAATCTACCAATATGACGGAGTCCAAAGTTTTATTCGAAATACAGCCTTAGCTTTTCATGAGGATAAAAACAATCTCAAAACTAGTTTTATGTCAAGTACTATGTTTCTGGACAAAAAGGGCTGTTTTGGTAACTGTTTTTGACATGTAAACATGTAAAGTTTCAAGTATAAGTTCCATCAAGGAAGGATGTGTAGTTCTGTTTATAATAAATGGTGGCATATAGGTGATTACATTCTCATAGGGCTTTGAATAATGACGTAACATGTCACGTGATTAACGTCATGATGACGTTACATCAATTTTCATTTATAACACATCACGGTCTATAGGTACACACCAACATTCAACATAATCAGACCTGTATAGTTCTGTAGATGTTGGATTTTAAAATATGCACATTTAATATAACGTCACATGTCACGTGACGACGTCATCGTGACGTCACTTAAATTTTCATCTATAAGGCCAAAAAGAAATAATTCGGTCTCTGGCCAGCGCGCGCGTCGATTTTAATCATGCGCGTCGATCTTTTTTTCCCAAAATGTTCCGCAGTAGCTCCAACAGCGCCCTCTATTTCTGCACCTCCACAATTTTTTTTATAACAAAGAGCACAAAGGAATGGGAAATTGCACCAAGGCAAATGATCGAAAGCACCAAGGCAAATTATGGAGGACACCAATGTACATGAGGACACCAAAAAAGAAAAAAAGAAAAATAGTACCCACCTTGTCTGTACAATCCAAGCTTAAAGAAAAAAAAGAAGAAAAAAACAAAAAACAAAAAAACGCGTGGCCGCGTCAATTCCGAAATGTTGGTCTGACCGGAGACCGAATATTTTTTTTTGGCCTAACACATCCCGATTTAGGTACATACCAAATTTTCAACCCAATTGGACCTGTAGTTGTGGAGATATATAGGCCTTCAAAATATGTCACAATGACGTCAATGTTCGGTGCACATCTTTAGATCCTGGTCTAATTAGTGTGTGCCAATCGGATTGATTTTAGTGCCCAAAGTGCCTTCCACGATGAAAACGTGTACAAATGCTATGGGAATGGCTGAAAAAGAAGGAAAAGCTAGAGATCTTTGTCTGTTTGCAACAGAACATAGGGCTCTTCCGCAGTATGCTATTTTTTGTATCAATAACACGTTCTATACTATGCATGTACAACGTTTCAAATCATACGGTACAATTATTTTTTAATTTAAAATGTAGCGTCTGTGAGATGAATGATCATCAAAAAGAAATAAATCCATATTAAATCAGACGCATCGGCCTAGGTTCATACGCAATTTTGAAGCATTCTGACTGAGAGTTTTCTCAATTTTCAACTTTAAAAAATGCACCTTTACGATGACGTCACATGCCTAACGATGACGTCATCTTGATGATTAATACTTGTCAATGCACATTTTTGCATTGTGGTCTTGGTTTGCACCAAGCTTGAAGTCAATGCAACGAAAGGAAGTGTTTAATTTATTTCTGGTAATCAAGCCAAGGATTTCTCAAAAATGCTCTACGGACGAGATGGGACAAGGAGACGAAATTGCAGTTTTAGATGTGGGAAAACCTGAGAAGATTATTTTAGGGAACCCACGTTATCAGGTATAGGGACTGAAAACCCAATCCACACGTGGACAAGGATAGGAATCGAACCCGTTGTGGGGAGGGGGATGACAGGGAGGTTGCAGGGCCGGGAGGGAGTTGATCTACTGACCAATTTTTAGGACTTACTTTACCCGTTTCAGGATTGTTTGTGAGTTTCTCAGCCATGGAATAGTTGAAAGGGAAAAAAAACTTCACATGTTAATTACATGTATTTACAGAGCCAGGCAGACAGACGCACATCTATGGACAGGATTTTGTGGCGGTGATACCCCTGACAACTGGGTTGCCAGAAAGCGGTTCATCTCTTCAGATTGTTTGTGTTTCTTGTCAAAGGTACATGTACACATCAATTTAAGTTTTAAAGAAAGCTTTTATCTTTGGGATGAAATCCAACATTTCATTCAAGTAAAAAGAAAAAGATGAAGACATTCGGAGTGCATTTTCTGAGGCAAAATGATTCCCCTGCTCCTGGCATCTATATTTATTTAAGGAGCTTTGTCATACTGGATCCTTTATTCTTACAGGTCATCTGCCACAGTTCGCATCACTCTTCTACAAGGAAACTTTTCTGACAATTTTACCATTCAGGCTACATCTCCAAGGTTTGTTTCTCTAAGCATCTCTGAACTTCAACCCTTGTCAACTACAACACCACCAACGCCGGCTATGTTTAACATCACAGCCGATGAAAACATAACTGTGACAGTCCTTGTCAAGATTGCTGGTACCCTGAATGCGTACACAGCTTTCCCCGTGGACTCCCTGGATGGAAATTACATCGTAGCTTCTTATGTAAGGCCAGAGGAACATGTGTCCGAACTCACTGTCATTGCTACTGAACCAGAAACACATTTTAATTTGCACCCATACAGTAAGGTCACCATTCCTGGTCATAAGGATTTGCCAGCAACGACACAATTGGTTCGAGGAATTGGGGGATGGGTGACGTATCAGACAAACGACAGCTTCATGGGGGGTCATCTGCAAGTAGTGACAAACAAACCACTCATTGGCATTGTGGGAACACACCGTGCATCCGCGGAGTATGGTTGGGCTCCATCACTAGATCAGCTGCACCCCGTGGTATCCTTAGGGACAAGGTACACTGCAGTGCCAGTTGCTGGAAATCATCTCCGAAACATCTTCCGCATTGTACCCGTCTGGGAAAATACAAACATCACTTGGATTTCAGGACATCATTCGAATGGGAGCTATGGCTTTACACTCAACAGCGGCCATGTTTTGGATCTTTACTTTGATTCCAATGAAATCGGGCAAATTGAAGGCTCCAAACCATTCCTGTTGCTCCACCATATTGAGTTAGGGACACCCATTGTGGACACCGCACTGGTAACCGTACCACCAGCAGAACAGTTCACGCGTCAATCTTTCACATTCGCAACGTATGAACTGCCAGGTATAAAAGTAGACACCTACATCACCGCATTGGCGCCTTGCAAGTTTCTTGAACAGATTTCACTTATTAAGAACATGGCTGCTTCTGGCTCTGCTTTGGATTTTGAGAAGACCTCAGGCAGTGATGATGGGTTGGAGTACTGCGGGTCAAACAGACAGCTGGCGCCTGGTGTATACACGATAGGTCTAGATCCAGACAGTCCATCAGAAGCTGTGTACTCCGCCATACTCTACGGCAAGACAACATCTGGCGTCTTTGCTTACATCCTTGCCTCGGAACTCAACCAAGTCACTTGTAGTGTAAAGGACACAGAACCTACTCTTTGCCATCCAAGAGTGCCCCTCCAGCCTGCTTCTTCAACCATCCAGACTTCGACTGTAACTTCAACTGGTGTCACTTTTGAAACTTCAACGGCGCCTAACAAAAATAAGAGCGCTCCCAGCGGCGCAGGTAAAGCTTAAGAATTTTTGTCAAACTGCAACTTTAATCTTTTGACACAACCTATGTGTTCTTGATAGTTTTATCAGCATTGCCAACATGCATATATGCTTTATTAAGTGCACTCCTCTTACATTCAAAGAATTTGAGATTACTCCCGACCGATTCTGAACAAGGCACTGAAAGTCTGAACAAACACTGAAACCAGTGCACGGCAAGCACCACATCATCTTTCATATTGTCTTTGTGGGGAGGCAACTTTTTGCCATCTGATTTCTAATTAGAGTCTACTGAGAGAAGATGCCTTATGTCTATATAGTCTATAATCATTTTGTCAGAAGACTGAACAATATGCTCAGTCTAAATAGAGGGATATTCTACCGAAGTGACATTGTTTTAATTCTGGCGGATACTTAACTAGGAACTGAGAGAGATATAGTTATCCCTCCCAATTTTGGCATCCTCACAAATAAATTTTCAATAAAAGATTAACCTTGGAGGGAAAAAAACAACAACCCCTTACTCAGCTGCGAACGATTCAATTGACTGTTTGGATCTGTTCTCTTATCTGCAGTTATTGGAGCGGTTGTAGCAGCAGTGATCGTCGTCGCTGGATTGGCAGTTCTTGGTTTCTGTTTGTTTCGCTATTACAGACGGTAAGTCGGGTCTCATGATCATGATCATGGGCCTTGTTCACGAGTTGGCCATTTTTGTCGAGTTCCCTGAATGTATTTCAATAGTTGTTAACTGTTGAATGGGATTGTGCCAGACTATTTATGCAGGCACAATGCAGCCTTCTTTTATTGTCATTGTTTTTAAATATGGCTTTAAACATTCGGGAATGTTTAATTACACATTTTAAATTATTTATTGATGCAGACTGGAATTTATTATAAATTAAGTTGCTTTCATTTTTCTTTGCAAGTTCCAAAAATGAAGATTTTACCCAACTTTCAATTGCCGACTCGGGAATTAGGCCCACGAATGACAAGAGCTGTCTTTTGTTTCTGCTCCTCACAAGTTTCATGTCGTTGCTACGTGTTTCATTTCTAAAATGAACTGAGAATGGCATTGGAATGAAATTATCCCAAGCATGCATTCTGAAAGGGACACAAAAAATTAGGTTTGATTTTTTCCCCACACATTTCGGCTAATCCATTTACTTGCAGTGCACTCATGCAGCTTTCTATATAAAAACTGTGGTTTGCAAAGCCTGCCCTACAGTCAGTCAACGATGCATTGTGAATACTGTGAACACAAAGACACGCTGCGCATTTCCACAACCAGTTTGACCTCGAACAAGACTTTGCAAGCCAGTACAAGAAAGAGCGCACGCAATTCTTTTCAGTTGATTCAGAAAGTCTTTTCATGCCAGATTTAGACCGTTCATTGCCATGAACGGTTTACAGTAATATCCAACTGAATAATATATGAAGCAAGTGATTTTTTCCCCTCAATTTGATTTGAACATTTAAAGCTTTGAATGACAAAACCAAACTGGAAACTAAGCTTTGAAAAAGGGCCGTCATGTTTATTGTAAGCCCTGTGGCGGCTGCCTGACTTACCATAAAGACGTCAGGGCGTCGGGGGATTGGCAGGTCAGGGAACCAGACTGAGAAGGAACAGGGACAATGGCTGGGTCACTTGGGAGTTTAACTTGGGCGGATTTAGCTTTCAGGAAATTGGGGGCGGGGGCTTTAGTGAAGGCGTGCCGAATGCGTGGGGGTTGCACCCGAGTGTTCCCTATATGTACATGTACATTCAATTTATATTTTCAATTTCAGTCGCAGCTGTTGGAAGCACACAGGCGATAACTTGGAGGGCAAGCCCATGATTGATGTCTTGTTGTAAGTTGGTGAATAATTTGTGGAGACTGAAATTTGTATTTTGACTTGAAAATGTTATGATCAAACTTTTGAGTTTTCTTGTCTTTTTCTAGAATTGAGCTTTTGTATGAATTGTTCTGAAATATGTTGTTGATATTACATGTCAGGGCGTGATTACATGTATGAATAAATGCAATGACATAGTGTCGTGTAATTATGAAAAATTGTGGGTTTATCAAATGAGATCAATATTTCTGTACGTATATTACTTTGTATTTTGTTTTCACAGCAGTTACCGATCATAGTATTGAAATAGTCAAACTAGTAAACTTCTTGTAAATTCTTTAATTGCCATAAGTACAAATAGTGTTAAGGACGAAATTGAAAGACATGTTAATGTATATGCTAGCTCTCTTGTATCCGACTTGGACTTCTATTGACGTCTGCTATACAAATTGAAGTTAATACTTTGAATTATATTAATGAGAGAAAACTTGGTCTCTTTTTATACAAGTGCACATTTGCTTTAATATTCAATTGGTATTACAAATGTATTGTGAAGCCTTACAGTAGTCTTTCGAGTGGTTAATTGTACCATAATCATTTTTTTTGTAAAGCTGTCTTTCCATTACGTTACTGATACAACTCTTTGTCATAATTTAAATTACAAGTTTAAAAATAACAAGACGATCTAAACTGATTGGCGACTAGAGTGGCGTACAATCATTTGAGAAAGAGGATCTAGAACAAGCCCACGATGTAATTGTTTATAGCTTGTTACAAGCTCTCAAATATTTAGTACAGACTGCACTGTTTGTTTGCTTGTTTGTTTGTTGGGGTGGTTTTTGTTTGGTTTTGGGTTTTTTTTGGGGGGGGGGCTATTGTTTTGTTTGTTTTGTTATAATGAAGACAGTATGTGGAATGGTTTTTTTTCTGTATGATCTTGTTACACTGCAGTTTAGTACACAGGTGGTTCCAAAGACTTTTAGTATGTCATTTTAGGGACCTTAATATATAGAAATGCACTGTGGTGAAAAAAAATTGTTGCAATTTGTTTGAGGTCAAACCTTATATTGCCTGAACTATCCGTACTCGGCCTTGAAGTGTTTATATCACAGGTTACATTATTGTACCCTTCTCTCTTTTCAGGCATACCATTTTATTTCCGCGGGTCTCTTATTATTTTGCCTCTTAAGAAGGACATCCGTCAGTCGGTCTACAAAAAAATAGAATTGAAACTGCCAAGAAAAACAAAATAGCAGTTAAATGCACTCATAATAGATGGCTTCATGATGCCAATTGTGTATTGTTTTGTTTTGTTTTGCAAAGCCCAAGCCATCTTTAGCGATGTGTATTATATGTAGTTGACTTACATGTATCATGTTTAGTAAAAAAAAAAAAATTAAAAAAAAGAGACCCAAATGGTTGCCCCTTTTTTTGAGGAATTTCTGCACGTAGAGCTTTCCAAATCTAAGATATTAAGGCCTAATAAGCTTTCTTTTAGTGAAAGATTAGAGTAATTCAATTCGCTCATGTAATTTTCCAGTTTTGGTATTTTGATAACAAACACCATTTTTTTACTCTTGTCCTTGGATCACATTTAATTAGGGTACGTGATATGTCAGTAAAAATGAAACAATGTCGTACATCCTGAAAATGGTATCATAATAATGCCATAAAGTCTCTGGGGTAGCCAAGTATAGAAGGCAAGGCAACACTATAAACTCTTGACGTAAAGCACGTTATTTTAACATTGGAAGCAGTAGGTTTTTAAATAAAATGTTATGATAAGTGCTAGTTATCATGGTGTGAGAGTGTTCTAAAGGTGTTTTTTTTAGGTGAATTGTTTTGCTGAAATCTTTAACCTTTGCAAGACAACACCTGCAAGACATTATCTGTATGAAGGCCCACATAATTATGAGAAGCCATGTGTTTTGACGTGGCAGAGACGTTCCTTAGCGTATTAAAACAGAGGGTTCACATTATAAGGAGAAAAAAATACGTGTGTCATATTTTGTGCAAAAGATTCTCTTACAGCTGTTCCCTACCACTACATTAGAGGGTCCACACTAAAGAGAAAAATGTGTTTGTCACACGTATGGGAATGTTTTTTTTTCACAGACAGGTATAATCTTGAACAACATGGTTCACACTAAAAATAAACCATAATGTTTGTGGAGTTACCTAGTACCAATACATCAGCATTTCGCCAATTCGGCATTCTATCACGAGAGCATTAGGCCAGTTGGGGGCGCTGCGCGTAGTAATAGGCAGACAGCGCGCGGATCACGTGGCAAGGCTAATTTTTTTTTCTGAGCCAATGTCACATTGGCACTTTGGCTTGGCTGAGTATCACTATCAGATATTGACGTGTGCAGAGCCGCGGTCGAGCGGGGATATTCCATAGACTAATTGGCATGGCACTGCATAAGATTAGAAGTCAGTACCAAGCCTCTTGAAGGGTCGCACGAACGGCACGATACATACTTCTGCGAGCTAGCTAGACTGATTACAGAATACCAACACAGTCATAATTATTTTGAAAGGTAAGAGGTCTGTATTACCCTTTTATAGTCATAGCAAGGAATGCCAGAGAATTATTCATTTACGGCGCGTACATGGTATGGTAGCACCTTGCCCTTGGGAAACCCTAGGACTGGCGGCGGAACCGGGTGCAGGGGGCCATGCATTGCCCCCAATATTTCCACTTTTTCCACCGTTTCTGGAAATAACAGGATCGAATTATCGTTTTTGGTCCGATCGGGAAGGCTTACATATATATATACTCTGCAGTTGGCATGGCATGGCGACATTTTGGAGACCGAATGTTATTACATTCCTCTAAACAACAACCATAGAAAAGGGCGCCCTTATTGATGTTTGAGGTTCAGCGCCCCCCCCCCCCGCCGCTTTTCGAATTTGCAACTGCCAGTCGGTGCCGGCACTGCTTTTTTGGTCCCCCTTTCAAAGCTGTTAATGTTCCACGGCGCCGCTGAGACCTAGCTTGCAAACCCAAGCAACTATAAGGCTGATGTCATCGGAAATGTATAATAAATTTTGGAATATGGTACGTACCTTATAGGGCAACATTCCCATAGGGGTGTGCACAAAATGTTGCCAACTTTAATGATCCCTACCCTATTTTTCCTTATCCTACCTCCACGAATGTTGGTATATTAAGGTTTGGACCACGCGCAATCGATCTAGCCTATTTGCGACACAAAAATGTTGTCGCTAAATAGCTTTGACATAAAGAGTGTCCGATGTCAAGGTGTAACTATTTGAACAGCAATCCGTCATTTACTGTTTAGATGGCGAGTTTCCGATGTCATGAGTATAGAGCTGGGGTTTCCCATGCTAGTATGCGGTAGTATTGACTGTGTAAGATATTTCAATGTACCTTTAAAAATAATGACATTGTAATGAAAAATGTAAGGGAAACAAAAGTCTAAAAGCTTTATATAGCTAATTTGGAAATAGTTTGATGTTTGTGTGGCCCAGGTTGCCGTCTTCATTTGATTACGAATGACGTTAGTGCTGAATGGCATCCCACCTGGGCTACTTTGTTAATAATAATAATAATATCGGAGTCTTATATATAGCGCACGTATCTACCAACAATTAGGTACTCAAGGCGCTGGAAATTATGTCTATTATTAAAGAAAGGTAAATAAATTTTATGAAAAATATGAGACCCATTATGTAGCACCTTTTTATAGGGATTTACAAGGTGCTGCGGCGCATATTGCAGCCACTGCCTGAAACACCGGGGCAAACCCCTTCTCTTAGCGATATGTGTTACTGGGTTCTTTAACGTGCATTACACAACACATGGGACCTACGGCTTTACATCCTATCCGAAGGACGAAGCAATAATGGTAAAGTGCCTTGCTCAAGAGCACAAGCACCATGTTCCCACGGTCAGGATTCGAACCCATGTACCATGGCACACGAGTCGAACACAGTAACCATTGGACCACAGCACCCCGCTGTTATAACCAACCTTACGGAATAATGGAATTTCGATTTATAATCCCTAGAGAGCTAGTGGTACTTGTGGGAGAGAAAAAAACATTACTATAGCAAGGAATAGAACCATAAGTCCAGCCACACAGTTTTGTTTTAATGCCGTGACAGCTGAGTTTGCGTTCAGTGATATGATCACGGAAGACTTCAAAATGCGATGCATTCACGTTTGTAAATACAGCTATTTCTGCAGTTTAACTTCCGTCTGCCAGTGTGTTATTTTTACCAGGTTTCTTCAGGGCAAGTGTTCACCTAGACAGCAAGATGACCCAATTCAGCTGGTTTGCGAACTTCACATTTTTCATTGTTGCACTCGTTCCAGTTGTAAATGGCCAATTCAACATCACAGGTTTGTACAAGCATTGCGTAAATAATGTATTCTGGAATAACTATCAATGATTGTTTGGGCTTCTCAAAAGAGATTTCGGCTTTGTTCAGGTCAAATAATTTATATGTGAAAAGTAGTTCTGGAAAACCTCTGATAAAAAGTTAGAATCTTTTGGGGTATTAATTTCAACTATTAATTAATAGAAAGATTTTTTTTTCGGAAAAATAACATTTTTAAAATAATTTATATGAAGTGGTCCTAGATTGATTTACCCCTCTATACTCAGTGAGATTTTTTAGTAAGGAAAGAACTTTGTAAACTTAGGCTGTTTCAAAAATATTACGAGGGTAATCTCGATGCCACAGGTTCAAACCCCACTCCAGTCAATGTCTTCTGTTTCAATTTATATTTATTGGCATTTAAAGTAAAACATAAATTTACACAAGATTCTTTGTAAAGTCGGGGTCATGATTGTGTAGAAAAATCAGCCGTGGATAGCATATCCCCTCAATTCTCTGCCAGAAATTCCGACAAAACCCGTAAATATCTTGTTGAAGCCAAAACAAAATCAATTGTAGAGTTTCTGAACAAACTTGACATTTAGTCCAATATAACCAGACTGATTCTTTCAAAAGTCAAAACCTCTTAACAACAATGTGATATTGCTGTGAAGTGCCCAAGGTCCTCATTTATGACTCCATGGGTCGTAAGCAAAGGTCTACAATGATCATTGTCTTCTGCGCCACATTGAACACGTATACAGAACTAGGCAGTTAGTGTGGTTCAGACTATCATAAACTGTTATAAGGCTGCGCTGTAGACAAGTTTCATGCATCCTTTTATTGTACCTATTCACGCAAAACAATCGACCAATATGACGGAGTCCAAAGTTTTATTCGAAATACAGCCTTAGCTTTTCATGAGGATAAAAACAATCTCAAAACTAGTTTTATGTCAAGTACTATGTTTCTGGACAAAAAGGGCTGTTTTGGTAACTGTTTTTGACATGTAAACATGTAAAGTTTCAAGTATAAGTTC
The DNA here is from genome assembly GCA_029964075.1 of Patiria pectinifera. NCBI lineage: Eukaryota > Metazoa > Echinodermata > Asteroidea > Valvatida > Asterinidae > Patiria > Patiria pectinifera. The sequence goes on along the minus strand of CM057147.1, from coordinate 31,242,200 downwards.
CATCAAGGAAGGATGTGTAGTTCTGTTTATAATAAATGGTGGCATATAGGTGATTACATTCTCATAGGGCTTTGAATAATGACGTAACATGTCACGTGATTAACGTCATGATGACGTTACATCAATTTTCATTTATAACACATCACGGTCTAGGTACACACCAACATTCAACATAATCAGACCTGTATAGTTCTGTAGATGTTGGATTTTAAAATATGCACATTTAATATAACGTCACATGTCACGTGATGACGTCATCGTGACGTCACTTAAATTTTCATCTATAAGGCCAAAAAGAAATAATTCGGTCTCTGGCCAGCGCGCGCGTCGATTTTAATCATGCGCGTCGATCTTTTTTTCCCCAAAATTTTCCGCAGTAGCTCCAACAGCGCCCTCTATTTCCGCACCTCCACAATTTTTTTTATAACAAAGAGCACAAAGGAATGGGAAATTGCACCAAGGCAAATAATCGAAAGCACCAAGGCAAATTATGGAGGACACCAATGTACATGAGGACACCAAAAAAGCAAAAAAGCAAAATAGTACCCACCTTGTCTGTACAATCCAAGCTTGAAGAAAAAAAAGAAGAAAAAAACAAAAAACAAAAAAACGCGTGGCCGCGTCAATTCCGAAATTTTGGTCTGACCGGAGACCGAATATTTTGTTTTTTGGCCTAACACATCCCGATTTAGGTACATACCAAATTTTCAACCCAATTGGACCTGTAGTTGTGGAGATCTATAGGCCTTCAAAATATGTCACAATGACGTCAATGTTCGGTGCACATCTTTAGATCCTGGTCTAATTAGTGTGTGCCAATCGGATTGATTTTAGTGCCCAAAGTGCCTTCCACGATGAAAACGTGTACAAATGCTATGGGAATGGCTGAAAAAGAAGGAAAAGCTAGAGATCTTTTTCTGTTTGCAACAGAACATAGGGCTCTTCCGCATTATGCTATTTTTTGTATCAATAACACGTTCTATACTATGCATGTACAACGTTTCAAATCATACGGTACAATAATTTTTTAATTTAAAATGTAGCGTCTGTGAGATGAATGATCATCAAAAAGAAATAAATCCATATTAAATCAGACGCATCGGCCTAGGTTCATACGCAATTTTGAAGCATTCTGACTGAAAGTTTTCTCAATTTTCGACTTTAAAAAATGCACCTTTACGATGACGTCACATGCCTAACGATGACGTCATCTTGATGATTAATACTTGTCAATGCACATTTTTGCATTGTGGTCTTGGTTTGTACCAAGCTTGAAGTCAATGCAACGAAAGGAAGTGTTTAATTTATTTCTGGTAATCAAGCAAAGGATTTCTCAAAAGTGCCCTACGGACGAGATGGGACAAGGAGACGAAATTGCAGTTTTAGATGTGGGAAAACCTGAGAAGATTATTTTAGGGAACCCACGTTATCAGGTATAGGGACTAAAAACCCAATCCACACGTGGACCAGGATAGGAATCGAACCCGTTGTGGGGAGGGGGATGGCAGGGGGGTTGCAGGGCCGGGAGGGAGTTGATCTACTGACCAATTTTTAGGACTTACTTTACCCGTTTCAGGATTGTTTGTGAGTTTCTCAGCCATGGAATAGTTGAAAGGAAAAAAAAAACCTTCACATGTTAATTACATGTATTTACAGAGCCAGGCAGACAGACGCACATCTATGGACAGGATTTTGTGGCGGTGATACCCCTGACAACTGGGTTGCCAGAAAGCGGTTCATCTCTTCAGATTGTTTGTGTTTCTTGTCAAAGGTACATGTACACATCAATTTAAGTTTTAAAGAAAGCTATTATCTTTGGGATTAAATCCAACAATTCATTCAAAGAAAAAGAAAAAGAGGAAGACATTCGGAGTGCATTTTCTGAGGCAAAATGATTCCCCTGCTCCTGGCATCTATATTTAAGGAGCTTTGTCATACTGGATCCTTTATTCTTACAGGTCATCTGCCACAGTTCGCATCACTCTTCTACAAGGAAACTTTTCTGACAATTTTACCATTCAGGCTACATCTCCAAGGTTTGTTCCTCTAAGCATCTCTGAACTTCAACCCTTGGCAACTACAACACCACCAACGCCGGCTATGTTTAACATCACAGCCGATGAAAACATAACTGTGACAGTCCTTGTCAAGATTGCCGGTACCCTGAATGCGTACACAGCTTTCCCTGTGGACTCCCTGGATGGAAATTACATTGTAGCTTCTTATGGAAGGCCAGAGGAACATGTGTCCGAACTCACTGTCGTTGCTACTGAACCAGAAACACATTTTAATTTGCACCCATACAGTAAGGTCACCATTCGTGGTCATAAGGATTTGCCAGCAACGACACAATTGGTTCGAGGAATTGGGGGATGGGTGACGTATCAGACAAACGACAGCTTCATGGGGGGTCATCTGCAAGTAGTGACAAACAAACCACTCATTGGCATTGTGGGAACACACCGTGCATCCGCAGAGTATGGTTGGGCTCCATCACTAGATCAGCTGCACCCCGTGGTATCCTTAGGGACAAGGTACACTGCAGTGCCAGTTGCTGGAAATCATCTCCGAAACATCTTCCGCATTGTACCCGTCTGGGAAAATACAAACATCACTTGGATTTCAGGACATCATTCGAATGGGAGCTATACTCATACTGGCTTTACACTCAACAGCGGCCATATTTTGGATCTTTCCTTTGATTCCAATGAAATCGGGCAAATTGAAGGCTCCAAACCATTCCTGTTGCTCCACCATATTGAGTTAGGGACACCCATTGTGGACACCGCACTGGTCACCGTACCACCAGCAGAACAGTTCACGCGTCAATCTTTCACATTCGCAACGTATGAACTGCCAGGTATAAAAGTAGACACCTACATCACCGCATTGGCGCCTTGCAAGTTTCTTGAACAGATTTCTCTTATTAAGAACATGGCTGCTTCTGGCTCTGCTTTGGATTTGGAGGAGACCTCATACATTGATGATGGGTTGGAGTACTGCGGGTTAAACAGACAGCTGGAGCCTGGTGTATACACGGTAGGTCTATATCCAGACAGTCCATCAGAAGCTGTGTACTCTGCCATACTCTACGGCAAGACAACATCTGGCGTGTTTGCTTACATCCTTGCCTCGGAACTCAACCAAGTCACTTGTAGTGTAAAGGACACAGAACCTACTCTTTGCCATCCAAGAGTGCCCATCCAGCCTGCTTCTTCAACCATCCAGACTTCGACTGTAACTTCAACTGGTGTCACTTTTGAAACTTCAACAGCGCCTAACAAAAATAAGAGCGCTCCCAGCGGCGCAGGTAAGCTTAAGAATTTTTGTCAAGATGGCGCAGAGTGATTCAAACTGCAACTGTAATCTTTTGTCAAATGACAAACTGACACAACCTATGTGTTCTTGATAGTTTTATCAGCAATGCCAACATGCACATAATATGCTTTATTAAGCGCACTCCTCTAACATTCAAAGAATTTGAGATTACTCCCGACCGACTCTGAACAAGGCACTGAAAGTCTGAACAAACACTGAAACCAGTGCACGGCAAGCACCACATCATCTTTCATATTGTCTTTGTGGGGAGGCAACTTTTTGCCATCTGATTTCTAATTAGAGTCTACTGAGAGAAGATGCCTTATGTCTATATAGTCTATAATCATTTTGTCAGAAGACTGAACAATATGCTCAGTCTAAATAGAGGGATATTCTACCGAAGTGACATTGTTTTAATTCTGGCGGATACTTAACTAGGAATTGAGAGAGATATAGTTATCCCTCCCAATTTTGGCATCCTCACAAATAAATTTTCAATAAAAGATTAACCTTGGAGGGGAAAAAACAACAACCCCTTACTCAGCTGCGAACGATTCAATTGACTGTTTGGATCTGTTCTCTTATCTGCAGTTATTGGAGCGGTTGTAGCAGCAGTGATCGTCGTCGCTGGATTGGCAGTTCTTGGTTTCTGTTTGTTTCGCTATTACAGACGGTAAGTCGGGTCTCATGATCATGATCATGGGCCTTGTTCACGAGTTGGCCATTTTTGTCGAGTTCCCTGAATGTATTTCAATAGTTGTTAACTGTTGAATGGGATTGTGCCAGACTATTTATGCAGGCACAATGCAGCCTTCTTTTATTGTCATTGTTTTTAAATATGGCTTTAAACATTCGGGAATGTTTAATTACACATTTTAAATTATTTATTGATGCAGACTGGAATTTATTATAAATTAACTTGCTTTCATTTTTCTTCGCAAGTTCCAAAAATGAAGATTTTACCCAACTTTCAATTGCCGACTCGGGAATAAGGCCCACGAATGACAAGAGCTGTCTTTTGTTTCTGCTCCTCACAAGTTTCATGTCGTTGCTACGTGTTTCATTTCTGATATGAACTTAGAATGGCATTGGAATGAAATTTTCCCAAGCATGCATTCTAAAAGGGACACAAAAAATTAGGTTTGATTTTTTCCCCCACACATTTCGGCTAATCCATTTACTTGCACTGTACTCATGCAGCTTTCCATATAAAAACTGTGGTTTGCAAAGCCTGCCCTACAGTCAGTCTACGATGCATTGTGAATACTGTGAACACAAAGACACGCTGCGCTTTTCCACAACCAGTTTGACCTCGAACAAAACTTTGCAAGCCAGTATAAGAAAGAGCGCACGCAATTCTTTTCAGTTGATTCAGAAAGTCTTTTCATGCCAGATTTAGACCATTCATTGTCATGAACGGTTTACAGAAATATAAAACTGAATGAAATATGAAGCAAGTGATGTTTTTTCTCAATTTGATCTGAACATTGAAAGATTTGAATGACAAAGCCAAACCAGAAACGAAGCTTTGAAAAAGGGCCGTCATGTTTATTGTAAGCCCAGTGGCGGCTGCCTGACTTACCATAAAGACGTCAGGGCGTCGGGGGATTGGCAGGTCAGGGAACCAGACTGCTTAAACATGAGAAGGAACAGGGACAATGGCTGGGTCACTTGGGAGTTTAACTTGGGCGGATTTAGCTTTCAGAAAATTGGGGGCGGGGGCTTTAGTGAAGGCATGCCGAATGCATGAGGGGTGTACCCGAGTGTTCCCTATATTTACATTCAATTTGTATTTTTTTTTTCAATTTCAGTCGCTGTTGGAAGCACTCGGGCGATAACTTGGAGGGCAAGCCCATGATTGATGTCTTGTTGTAAGTTGGTGTATAATTTGTGGAGACTGAAATTTGTATTTTGACTTGAAAATGTTATGATCAAACTTTTGAGTTTTCTTGTCTTTTTCTAGAATTGAGCTTTTGTATGAATTGTTCTGAAATATGTTGTTGATATTACATGTCAGGCGTGATTACATGTATGAATAAATGCAATGACATAGTGTCGTGTAATTATGAAAAATTGTGGGTTTATCAAATGAGATCAATATTTCTGTACGTATATTACTTTGTATTTTGTTTTCACAGCAGTTACCGATCATAGTATTGAAATAGTCAAACTAGTAAACTTCTTGTATATTCTTTAATTGCCATAAGTACAACTATTGTTAAGGACGAAATTGAAAGACATGTTAATGTATGCTAGCTCTCTTGTATCCGACTTGGACTTCTATTAACGTCTGCTCTACAAATTGAAGTTAATACTTTGAATTATATTAATGAGAGAAAACTTGGTCTCTAATTATACAAGTGCACATTTGCTTTAATATTCAATTGGTATTACAAATGGATTGTGAAGCCTTACAGTAGTCTTTCGAGTGGTAAATTGTACTATAATCAATTTTTTGTGAAGCTGTCTTTCCATTATGTTACTGGTACAACTCTTTGTCATAGTTTAAAGGGATTATACATCATTTGCTTTTGCTGTTATTTTCAGAAATGGATGGAATTGGGGGGTTGGAAATATATAGCAAATATAGTTACACCCTCTTTTTTCAGGTTTTGGGTTCGAAAATGCTATAAAAACCAAGAAAAGCAATCATTTTCCTGTAGTCTGGTTCCCTGACTCCATATAAGAAGGAACAGAGAAGTTTACATACATTGGGGAATTGTAAGGTCAGGGAACCAGTCTAGCTGGCTTGTACCCGTTCATAGGTGTGTAATCGATTGCAAACAAGGGCGATGGTCAATTTGGGCCAGTATTTGAAAAAAAAGGCCAGTTTTTTCCAACGCTGATCGGCCGATCAGCGTTGGAAATTGATACAAAAAATACCACTTTTCTTGAAAATGACAGTATACCAGGTGCCATGATTTTACAGGATGCTTTACACTGTCATTCACCAACAGTCCAGCAAGGTATTTCAAAATGATTTGGTAGTTTTATTTTTGATGTTTGCAAATGTTGTATTTACCCTTTAAATTAAACTGATTGGCGACTAGATTGGCGTAAAATCATTTGAGAAAAAGGATCTAGAACAAGCCCATGATGTAATTGTTTATAGCTTGTTACAAGCTCTCAAATATTTAGTACAGACTGCACGGGGTGTTTGTTTGTTTGTTTGTTTGTTTGTTGGGGTGGTTTTTGTTTTGTTTTGTGTGTTGTTTTTTTTTGGGGGGGGGCTTTTGTTTTGTTTGTTTTGATATAATTAAGACAGTATGTGAAATGTTTTTTTCTGTATGATCTTGTTACACTGCAGTTTTGTACACAGGCCTCAATTGTGTTGTTAATATGCACAAAATGCAATGACGCACTTTCCCCTTAATTATAGAAAATACACCGCAGTTTATCAAAATGAGATCGTGATTTTGTATTCATACGCATTTTGTTTTCACAGACATTACCGAATTCGAAATAGTAGCACGTGCTCTTAAATACTTTTACGTGTCAACAAGAAATTCACCAGAACTACTCACACTTTTGAAAATCATCTTCAGTGATTGTTTACTTCCGAACGATACCATTTCAGGTGAAATAATTGGAATCTTTGAGCAAGGTTTATACTGTTAAATTGGTAGTTTCCGGGTAGCGGTGTTTTTATTTGCAGCACACATCGGCAATGGATCATATAGATCTGTGATTCGAGCCCATGCCCATTTTCATCAAATAGTTTTGTTGGTTGGGATAAGTTTAATTGAAAGGAAAACACTATACGAGAACCTAATTAGTGTCTTCTATCCACACAGCGTGATAAACATTCATGTTAAGGTGCGTGATGTGATTGGTTAAAATACGATGAATGCTGCAAAAAAAAAAGATACGCTTCCGGGTAATAGAGCTTGCAAGTACGCCATTTTGTCTTTGAGCTTCTGGACCGTTTATACTATAACAGTTATTCTAGTAATGAATATTGATAATATAGAATGCAGACAGTTAAAAACCACATATTTTGTAAGCGAACAACATTTATTTCAATCCCTATTCCAGATTTTAATTACACGAGGTGGCCTATTCAAATCAAATTGTCTTTTCTTTTCTAGAATGGGGAAGGGGGGAGGGGAGGGGGCAGCATCTTATGAAGGGCATTTGGGTGTGTTACCCACCAGATACATATAAAAATTGAATTGGTCTTTGTAAGCATTACAAAAGTTATGCACTTTCCGACGAGACATTGAGCGAAAAAATGATGTATTTTTCAGTTATCTAGGTTCGGAATATATAGGAACGCTCCTAATTCAGCGGAGACTTGACTTAAAGCCCGCCGTACACCTTTCCGATTGTACCGGTTCAATGTCTCACCCCATCACCGGTACTTTTTTTTCACCGTTACGATTAGACCGCCACGTTACCCGCGCACATGCAAGGGCGGATCGGGGGGGGGCCCAAAGGGGGCCATGCCTTTTTGGGAGACACACATTTTTTTTTGGCCCCCAAAAATTGTGTTCTGGATCCGCCCTTGCGCACATGCCTGATTCCGTTCTGTAATATGTTGCACGAAGACAAGTCACACGATGACCGGTCACATGAAAACAAAATGGCAGCCATTTTGAATCATGTGACTTACTACGTAAAATCTGATTGGTTAGCATACATATCGCGTCCTATCGATCCCTACATATTCGATTCTGATGGGGAGGAAACCAGTCTACCCTGCGTTCACAGTTGTTGTCTGGCAACATATAATTAGAAATTCGTGCTGTAATTGTTATTCCATAATTATAAATGTGCAGATTTATTTTTCAATGGCTCATTCAAAAGAGAAAAAAATTCTGGCATTGCTGGCCAAAAAAGGAAATTATGTAGGTTTTGGGGGCTAAAACACGCAAAAAACGCAAGGAAAGTATATTTTAATGAGATGTTACCAAGCTACTTTCAAGCAATAGTTTCCACTTTCATTAGGGCAATCTACTTGAATCCATCCTTCTTTTCTATGGTATTGAGTAGATGATTGGCATCGCCCGTGTGAATTACGAACCTTTTGGACCATGAAGACAAAGTCTTAACCAATTATGAAGACTGATTAGAAAAGGAATGGTTCAGCAACTTCAGCCAGAGATACTCATTAGCAAGAAAGTACCGATAATCAACCTATTTGAAAAAGGGGAAAGGAGCGCCCCAAATTCAAACGAACTTTCCCCTCAATTAACCTTTCGAATTTTCACCAGTGGGCGCTCGTGGCAATCCATACACAATGATGCACAACTGAAGGAAAGGTGTAGCAGTGATGATGGAACCCCGCTGCCGTCCCAGGCTTAATAATCCAGCGTGCTAGATTTTCCCGGCGAGAGAGTCGATTTATTGTCAGGCATCCAATCATTCAACTTTTGTGGAGAAATAATGTAATATCAAGGCGTCGGAGAATGTTTCGTCTAAGCCTCATTAATATGAATGAGTTTTTATTATCAAATCTAGTTTTCAAAAATGCAATTCGAAAATAGTGCCGGGAACCATTTCAACAAACAACCCCCCGCCCCGCCCACTTTCCTCTTCTTTTGGAAACTTCACTTTTTATTTTATTTAGTTTTTTTCCATTCTATATTATTATATCGGACCAAGAAAATGGACTATACCACATACACAGTGAATGCTGTAGATGAAAAATGTATTTTTTAAACATCTGAGGAGTGTTTGTTAAAAGGCAATAAACCGGCATTTGCAATGTACAAGTCACATACCAAAACATGGGCGTCAATCGATGGCGGACGGGGGGGGGGGGAAGAAGTCCCCCGCCCACACTTTTTAAGTTTGCCCCCCCCCCGCCCCCAACTTATTTTCGCCCCCGAATAAAAATTGTAAACTATACATGATTATAGCTCAGAATAGCTGATTCAATGACTTTAAACTCGAAAATGATGTTTAAAAAAATTTCAGAAAAAATGTTAAAGTGGTCAAAAATAGCCTCAGATTGTACCACTGAGCATCTAGAATAAAAAAAAAAGTTTCGGGCCCGCTTGTTAGGGCTTCATGCTCCGCGCTCGCATCAGTTCTGATAAGAGGTATGCCCCCCGACTTTTCAGAAAATGATTGACGCCATTGTACCAAAATATCGTCAACTTACCGAGAACGACAGTCGCAAGTGTACCGAGAGCCACGGGTAGATTCATCGTGACGGCCCGGTAGCTGCTGGCTGATTCTCAGTTCTTGGAATCCAGTAATAATGCTGATAAAATTGTCGATTTTGACTGTTGATGACGTAACAGTTTCAGTGGATACGGATTTTGACAAAATCGGAAATACTATACGAGTATGTGCTGACGCAACATGTTACAAAGATTCCTAGCGTGTGCCTTTCGTCATTAATTTATACTTGTCTATAAATAACATAGTAATACCATATATGCGGCGCGTTCGTCACATGAGATATTCATATACGCATCACGTGACACATCACGTGAATGAAAAGCGTGCATTATAAATTCACAAAAATTTAACAAAAGATGCAAAAAAGTCCGTTTATTACTCGTTTTTATTCATTTGGATGTTCTTCAGTCGATAGGTGGCAGCAGTCATGTGTAACCTTTTCCACAGCTACAAGAAGGGTTGCGTAATAACTTGGCTACGACCGGCAGTAACATGTAGTGTATGGGCAAGCCAGCCGTAGCCAAGTCATGTGACGCGGCATAAAGCTGACATAAGGCCATTGATCTCCATATACACAGACAAGGCTGTCATTGTAGTCGTAATTCCAGTCTTGCTTCACAGGCACAATTAAAAACATCAGCACATAATCATCCATGTTCTTATACCAAGTAGTGTAAATTAGTGTACTAATCTTCTCAGAATCATTCCTTGCTTTGTCCGGGTCGGTTTTAATTTTAATCCATATTGATTAGATATCTGTCTCTAAAAAGCAAGTTTATGTAATGGATTGAGTTCCTTCTTGCATGTAGGCTTTGAGGATACCGGCACCATTGCGATTATGTCTTAAATTTGAACCGATGAATCAAGTATCTCAGATGAGTGAACCCTACCGTCACTTAGCCAGGTTTCTGTTATAAACACAATGGGAGTGCACCGACAATGTAAACCAGTTGCTTCAGTTCAGATACATGTAATTTGTTCGCGATGCTCCGAGCATTGGTCATGAGGCAGTTGATATGAGCTCCTTCCATAAGAAAGCAGTGAAGAACTGCTAATGGTTGAATTGTGGTCAGTATACTCTATTCCGTATGCACTTTGGGATATCCAATCAGTTTGAATATTATACTTCATGAGTGTCTTAATAAACGACCACCTTTTGTTCAACAATATTCTATTACTGGCTTTTTTTTGCGGTGTGGCGTGGGGGGGGGGGGGGGGGTTAGCACAGAAAATAAGAGGCGCCCGGCCATGATCAAGCGTGAAACGTGCGACGCAGGAAAAGGGGACACACAGGAATTCCAACTCCAGAAGAAACTCAACTTACTAATTGACAGCAAAAACTCTGTGGACAACTTGTCACACTGCAACAACTGATCATTCCCAGCATAGAAAAGTACAGCTGCACAAAATGTATTTCAATCTAAGAATTGGAGTAAACCTCTTAATGATCTATTTATAGAAAGTTATCACCGGAGAGCGCACTTAAGACAAAAGAACTATGTCAGTGCACCTGTCGACCCCACGCCTTAACGACGTGCCGCCTGAGCTGAACCCTCGGTTGGCGGCTGGTGAACAAAAGCAACAAGAAAGTTATGTACAAACTGTCTGTTACATTATTTCCAATGACAGGTATACTTTTATCCTTCCTTTATTGTTTTACTCGTTCACTCATTTAAGTTTTGCATTCATCCATGGGCGTCGCGAGGGGGGGGGGCAAGGGGGACACTTGCCCCCCCTGGTAAAGCCCCCCCCCCCCAAAAAAAAAAGGGAAGAAAAAACAAGAGAAAAAAGAAAAGAAAAAGAGGTACGAAGACATAGTGGTGTAAATTTAATGGGTGGGGGGGGGGGGGCGGGGGGCAAAATGTCCCTGCCCCCTCTAAAACTGATAAATCGAGAATGTGTTGAGAAATACAGGCATTTTTTGGCCAAATTTTTTTTGCCCCCCTCTAGGTGTATTAGTCTTATTAACGGTTTTCTTTCCTCATCCCATTCAATTTTTACACCCGACGTCCTATAATTCACGTGTAGATTCTGCGTAGCCGCAGGCACGTTTAACTACCTACCGTAAGCGGCGCCCTGCCTTCCCCAAAGCCCAATTTGATGACGTCGTAGTGTTTCACAGGTCACCGTACAAATACTGGCAGTAGCTAGCAGCCATCAGATGGAGTTTAGGGGCAAACGTAACTGTACAGCGGTTTTTGGAACACTCGATTCATGTACCCATGTTGTATTAACAGTACCACTACGACTACATAATACAGTCGAGGATTTGAGTGTTCGTATATCGCAGTCTTCTTATCAGGGTTGGACTGTATGTATGTAGTCGTACTCGTAGTGGTATGTAAACGTTGACATCATTATTTGGGCTCCACTTCTGTTCTGCCACGGAGGTACAATCAGAATCTAATTCTACCTCCATAGTACAACCTGGATAATGATTCAGTGAATCAAGGGGACAAGGAGAGAGGCGTACAAGTTTGGTTTTTCGAGGTTCAGGAGCTGCCCCATTTGTATACTGTACATTGTTAAATTGTATAGTGTTCAACTACACGTCTACGGTCTACATAGCAGCAAGATGACCCAATTCAGCTGGTTTGCAAGCTTCACAGTTTCCATCATTATTGCACTCATTCCAGTTGTAAATGGCCAACTCAACATCACAGGTTTGTATAACAAGCATTATAAACTCCTGACACCATTCTCCCAAAAAGTGTATATTTTGCCGATTCAAGAAACAACCATACTGTAGACCTAAAACTAACGGGTTGAAATTTCGTGTACGTTTTGAAAACAAAAGTGAATAGTTTTTTTTCGATGCAAAGTGAGATTTCCAGTGAACCCCCCCTCTTCCAAAATGTTCATTAATAATACATTTTGACTTGCAGCCACCTTATGTGCTATGATGAGTAGAGATATGCATCTTCATGTTGTTCATGTACAGCGCATGCGCGCTAGGGACTCAGGGCAATAAAGCTACCAGCCGTATAGACACATGGAATCCACAAACAAGCCGCGTGTCCGTATTTCACCATCACAACATGATGCGAGTTTACCACTCGGGAAAATCATAAATTACCATTCATGGATTACAAACCGGTCGCAAACTAAACTAAATTTGATCAGATATAGGAGCTGAGTCTACCCGCGCCCGATGTTTCCAGAAACTTATGTTCCACCAAATCCTTAGGGTTAGGGTTAAGGTCAATAAAATGTTAAGAGTGCGGTTGGGAAACATTAGGGAACATAAAAAATTGTTAGGGAACGAACATAGATAATTATGTACCGGCAGGCAGACTCTAATAATTAGGTGGGGGGGGGGGGGGTAAGGAAATAATTGGGTGGGGGGAGTAAATGGTCCGGAAATAATTGCCACTAGATTAACTTAGTTAGAATGGCGTATAATAAATGTACAAAGACGTTTGCTGCACACTATCTGCGGCTGTATAAATGCATGTGTGGCGTGTTTTGTCTGTACCAAAGCATGCTTTCATTGACCCAAAATGTGTCCACAGAACCGATGATTCACCCTTTATCTTCAACTGGTTATGAATATCTTAACAGCAAAGAAAATAAACATTAATATATTTGTAGATAATGTGTTGGGGGAAACTGGGGAAACAACTGAGGGAGCAATATGCCCCCCGCGCCGCCACTGTAGTTGAAGAAAGCCATTCAATTTTCTCGCTATGATTTGGTCTTAACCATCGCGAGGATATCGGCCTAATGGTCAATTCCTCTTTTCTTGATAATGACAGCACACGTGGTGCAATGATTTCACAGCATTCTTGATCTTATAGTATAATATTTTGGCACTGGCATTTCTGAATGTGTGCAGATGTTTCCCATTATCTTTAAGTAAATGTTCTAGATTAACCATCCATGATTGTTTTTACTTCTCAAATTAAGAGTTCGAATTAGCTTAGTTTTGAAGACCAGGTTTTTCCTAGAATCTGGTAATTTTTGTAATACAAAAGGAATGATTTTGTAGGCCACTCTGATAACATGTGGGATTATGTTCTGGAAAACTTTTGAATAAGAATCTTTTAGGGGTGATAAAATGATAATTCGTAGTGCAAAATAACCAAAACCAAAATCACGATTTTTATTTTTTTTTGGATGAAATGGTCCTCAGTGAGACAAAGAAAGAACTTTGTCAAATTCAGGTGTTTCCGAAATATTACAATCTCGATTCTACAGGTTCAAAGCCCTCCTGTGAATTTCTTTTGCTTAAATGTACAACTATAGAAAGCACTCGGAGAGCGCAAACCTCCGCCAAGGTTAACAATTCTCCGCCAAATTGTCAGTACACCCACAAGAAACAGGCGCATAAATGGTGAAGAATCCTTTTAAAAAAATCCTGGATCCAGACCCAGATCTGGATTACTTCCAAAATCGAATCGATTTGTACTTGTACTAAGGAGTAAGGACCACCCCTAAAAAAGTTCATGCAAATCTGTCCATAACTTTTTTGAGTTATCTTGTTAATAGACAAACCAACAAACAAACTAACCAAATCCGATGAAAACATAACCGCCTTGGCGGAGGTAATTATTTCTCTTATGAAAGTAGGACATTCGTAGAAAATTCGGGGACACTTTTGTTACATTATATCCCCTTATTTTCTCCGCAAGGAATTGTGACAAACTTTAAATATCGTTTTTTTCAAGTCAAAGCAAAGTTAACATAGAGTTTCTTAGCAAACTTGACATTTTGTCGAATATAACGAGTGTGATCCATTCTCAACAGTCAAAACCTCTTCAACAAGTGTTCAAAGTCCTCATTCGTGAATTATTTTCAAAGGTTCATGTACATTGAACCTTCTGTGCCCCGTTGGGCACACACACTCAGCAGTCGGGCAGTTAGTGCGGTGAAGACTGTTGGTTCGGCAAACGGGAAAAATTGCACGTATCCGTATGCGTATCCGTATCCGTGTGACGTCACGCGTATTCGCATACGTGTCGGGAATGCAAAATTCAGTGTCGGCATCGCGCAGCCACGTACACGTATTAGGGCCTACCGTATCTTATAAATTAATTTTTGTTTTATTGATTACCTTCTCCTAGAAGTACGTAGAAAGAGTTTACCACTTGTTATTAGGACTTAAAACTGATTTACCATATGGGCCTAATAATATATGTGTTTCTGAAACAAATTACCTACATTTAAATTTAAGAGAACTTCTGAGGACCCTAAAACATGTCTACAAACAAAAAGTCTACAAACAAAAAATATAGCAGTAGCACGTGTCTAACAAACCAACCAACAAACTAACCAAATCCGATAAAAAAAACTCCTTGGCGGAGGTAATTATTACTCTTAAAGTAGGACATTAATTAACACAGGTTTCTCTGTGCATTCGCCTATAGGGCGTCCTCTCTTCCACTCTTCTTCCACCGTTCCCTCTATGAGCTGCCTCTGATGACTATTGGCTCGGATTAAATTATGTGACCAAAATATTTAATGTAGTTTTCTTTGTTTTATGTCTTTCATTAGTGTTCTGTTCATGTTTACTTTGTCCAGAACCTCTTCATTTGTGACGTTATCCTTGTAGGAGATTTTCAGCATTTGTCTGTAAAACATAAAAATTATTAGCATGCCTTTAAATATTTGAAGTACATGTACAATGTACCAAGAGGTACAGAGTGTGGTAAGACGTTCTTCTCAAGATTTTGATTGGAGTGAGATTGGAATTGAATGGGAAGGGAAAATGGGGTACATGTAGGGTGGGGGTAAGGGTGGGGTGGAATTGAATGGGATGGGAAAATGGGGGTACATGTAGGGTGGGGTGGAATTGAATGGGATGGGAAAATGGGGGTACATGTAGGGTGGGGTAAGGGTGTTGGGTGGAATTGAATGGGATGGGAAAATGGGGGTACATGTAAGGTGGGGGTAAGGGTGTGGGGTGGAATTGAATGGGATGGGAAAATTGGGGTACATGTAGGGTGGGAATAAAGGTGGGGTGGAATTGAATGGGATGGGAAAATGGGGGTACATGTAGGGTGGGGGTAAGGGTGGGGTGGAATTGAATGGGATGGGAAAATGGGGGTACATGTAGGGTGGGGGTAAGGGTGGGGTGGAATTGAATGGGATGGGAAAATGGGGGTACATGTAGGGTGGGGGTAAGGGTGGGGTGGAATTGAATGGGATGGGAAAATGGGGGTACATGTAGGGTGGGGGTAAGGGTGGGGTGGAATTGAATGGGATGGGAAAATGGGGGTACATGTAGGATGGGGGTAAGGGTGTGGGGTGGAATTGAATGGGATGGGGAAATGGGGGTACATGTAGGCTGGGGGTAAGGGTGGGGTTGAATTGAATGGGATGGGAAAATGGGGGTACATGTAGGGTGGGAATAAGGGTGGGGTGGAATTGAATGGGATGGGAAAATGGGGGTACATGTAGGGTGGGGGTAAGGGTGGGGTGGAATTGAATGGGATGGGAAAATGGGGGTACATGTAGGGTGGGGTAAGGGTGGGGTGAAATTGAATGGGATGGGAAAATGGGGGTACATGTAGGGTGGGGGTAAGGGTGGGGTGGAATTGAATGGGATGGGAAAATGGGGGTACATGTAGGGTGGGGGTAAGGGTGTGGGGTGGAATTGAATGGGATGGGAAAATGGGGGTACATGTAGGGTGGGGGTAAGGGTGGGGTGGAATTGAATGGGATGGGAAAATGGGGGTACATGTAGGGTGGGGGTAAGGGTGTGGGGTGGAATTGAATGGGATGGGAAAATGGGGGTACATGTAGGGTGGGAATAAAGGTGGGGTGGAATTGAATGGGATGGGAAAATGGGGGTACATGTAGGGTGGGGGTAAGGGTGGGGTGGAATTGAATGGGATGGGAAAATGGGGGTACATGTAGGGTGGGAATAAAGGTGGGGTGGAATTGAATGGGATGGGAAAATGGGGGTACATGTAGGGTGGGGTAAGGGTGTGGGGTGGAATTGAATGGGATGGGAAAATAGGTGGGGGTTAGGGAGGGGTGGAATTAAATGGGATTGGGATTTAGATGGGGCGAAAAGGGGATGGATGAAATTTTGGTTTCCAAATTTGTCTTGAACTCAAATGGTGTGTTCAATATGCAGAAATTGTATGCTAAATATGCAGACACGAAATAATATATAACTTGGTATATGAGAAGATACTAAAATGCTCTCCTTATGAAACCTATACAGTGGGATGGAATCGGGGTTGAAAGTGGGGAGGGGGGTCCGTACCTAGAAAGAAACCAATTCTTTAGGAATTGGCTTTAGGATTGTGTGTGACTCTCCAGGTTTAGAAAATTTTGTTTTAAATACTTGAACTATATAATTAACAGAGCCAGGCAGACGGACCCGCATCTATGGACAGGATTTCCTGGTGGTTATACCCCTGACTACTGGTTTGCCAGAATTTGGTTCATCCCTCCAAATTGCTTGTGTTGCTTGTCAAAGGTACAAATAAATTTTCTTTTCGTAGAAAACCATCTTCATTGGGTATAACCAGTGACGTTTGTCCGTTGGGTAGGGAGGGGGGGGGGGGAAATTGACCACACAGCAACCTTTCCTAAAATTGCTTGGCCGTGGAAATTTGAAAGTAGGGGGTTGGACATTTGACAGTAGGGGGGGGGGGTGGACACAACATTACACCAGAGGATGCTGTTCGTTATAAAAATGTACATGTAATACCAAACTTGAACACACGTTTGTTTACCATACATAAAGATTTGTGTTGAACCACAAAAATGGGGGGGGGGGAGGATCCATCAGTAGATTAAAAAAGGGAGACACATGAAGTACATGTACATTCAGCGATAGTGATTTCTAACTCCAAATTTTGACATCAAATTAAGCTTTCTCATTTTGAATCATTTGTTTTCTCCGTACAGTTCATCTGCCACAGGTCGCATCACTCTTCTACAAGGAAACTTTTCCAAAGGTTTTAGCGTTGAGGCTACATCTCCAAAGTTTGTTTCTCTAAGCATCTCTGAACTTGAACCCTTGGCAAATACCACACCACCAACGCCGGCTATGTTTAACATCACAGCCGATGAAAACATAACTGTAACCGTCCTTGTCAAGATTGCCGGTACCCTGACTGCGTACACAGCTTTCCCCGTAGACTCCCCGGATGGATATTACATCGTAGCTTCTTATGGAAGGCTAGAGGAAGATGTGTCAGAACTCACCGTCGTCGCTACTGAACCAGACACATATTTTAATTTGCACCCATACAGTGATGTCACCATTCTTGGTCATGAGGATTTGCCAGCAACGACACAATTTGGGCGAGGAATTGGGGGATGGGTGACGTATCAGACAAATGACAGCTTCGTAGGGGGTCGTCTACAAGACGTGGCAGACAAGCCTCTCATTGGCATTGTGGGAACACACCGTACATCTGCTGAGTATGGTTGGGCTCAATCACTAGATCAGCTGCACCCGCTAGTATCCTTAGGGACAAGATACACTGCAGTGCCAGTTGCTAGAAATGATCTCCGAAACATCTTCCGCATTGTACCCGTCTGGGAAAATACAAACATCACTTGGATTTCAGGGCAACAGTCAAGCGGGAAGTATCGTCACGAAAGCTACATACTCAACAGTGGCCAGATTCATGATACGAGCTGTGGTCCCTATGAAATCGGGCAAATTCAAGGCTCCAAACCATTCCTTTTGCTTCACCATATTGAGTTAGGGACACCCGTTGTTGATACCGCACTGGTAACCGTACCACCAGCAGAACAGTTCACGCGTCAATCTTTCACATTCTCAACGTATGAACTGGACACAAAAGTAGACACCTACATCACCATAGTGGCGCCTTGCAAGCATTCTGAACAGATTTGGCTTCAGGAGACGGCTGGCCGTGGTCGGGCCTCTGCTTCGAAGGTCGAGAGAAAAAGATCAGTCGTTGGTGGAGAATACTGTGGATCCAACAGAAAGCTGAACGCTGGTGTATACACAATAGGACCAGATCCAGCCAGTCCACCAGAAGCTGTGTACTCCGCCATACTCTACGGCAAGACATCATCTGGCGTCTTTTCTTACATCCTTGCCTCGGAACTCAACCAAGTCACTTGTAGTGTAAAGGACGCAGAAGTTACTCTTTGCCATCCTCCAAGAGTGCCCATCCAGCCTGTTTTGACAACTGTCCAGACTTCAACGGCGCCTAACAAAAACAACAGTAATGGTAAGCTTAAGACTTTTTTCAAGATGACGAAAAGTGAATCACACTGCACCTTCAATCTTGTTGTTAAGTTTATGCAAACTGACACAGCCTCTTCTTGGTATTGGTAGACCTGAAAGCACTTCTAATGTACACATCCATTTTCAAGTGCATTCCGGTAAGAAGGTGCTTTTAGAGTTTGTGATTGCTCCGAACTCTGAATATCGTCGCGTCAGTGCAACAAAGTCGTAACTCGGATTTCCCTCATCTCAAGTAATTCCAATTTTAAACTTTTGGGGCACAATTTAGCCTAAAGGCACAGGTTTCATCAGTGCAAAACAACAATTTCTGAAATCTGAAGGTACCGGTGTGCTCTGAATCACCAAACATATTTTAATTAATCTCATTGGAGACCGTTAATAATTCATAATAAGTCATAAATCTCTCACTTCGTATTGAAGCTGCCGCCACCTTCAATCTAGCGCGCGTCATTTCACCCGGGCAGCCACGCTTGCGAGCTGGGGCAGTGGTGGTTGACACAGGGGCAGACACGAGTGAACACTTGATGGCTGAACTATTAAACGCTCTCGCGTAAGTTTTGCTTACACGTTTGAATAGGAGAGGTATGCACATTTTGTCTCCAGTGGGCAGGGCTAAATGGACTATTCAGGAAGTTCTATAGACTGTTTGAAAGTTTTGTCTTATCCTGCAGTTATTGGAGCGGTTGTTGCAGTAGTGATCATCGTTGCTGGATTGGCCATTCTTGGTTTCTGTTTGTTTCGTTATTACAGAAGGTAAGTTACGTTTCCAACGATGAACGTGGCATTTTTTTTTTATTGTTATTGCCTCTCAAAAGTTTCACGTCTTTGCTCACTTGCCGCGTGTCTCAAATTGCCAAGGGAATTCCAAGAGAAAGACGGGGGGAGGGTCCGCTCGTAAGTCCGACGCCTCATGTCGGAGGCCTCATAAGTCCGACAAAATCTTATCCCCCAACCAAATAAAGGCCCATGAGTCCGACGTCTCTTTGGTCCGACGCCCCATAGGTCCGATGCCTCATAAATCCGACGCCTCATAATTCCAAACTTTCGGACTGATGAGGTGTCGGACTTATGATACGGCCACCCTTTTTTTGGTTGCACATTTCGGCTAATCCATTCACATCAGGTGCACTCGTGCTGATGCAGCTTCCGAACTCGCCATAAGAAATTATAGTTTGCAAAGTCTGCCCTACAGACAATCTCTCATTGTAAACAGTGGCAAGTGGGGAGATGACCACACCAGAAAATCCTAAAAACCAAAACTAATTAATTCCAAAATTCAGAACAATTTCATCAATTTGGACCATTAGAAAGTTACAAGATAACCTCATGATTTGGAACTTTGGGCGTTAAACCAATAGACAATTCAATTGAAGAATGTGTATTTATTAGCTCTTTAACGCCCGTTCATAAATACCTGGGACACTTTACCAATCCCTATTGGTCGAGAACCTGTCATGTCAGTGGGTTTGAACAACCGGTAAAACACTGCTGCGTTCTGCGCCACATCACGTAGGCACCAATTTCTATATGAGTTTTTTTAGCATAACGTGCACCATGACCAGAGGGTGTTTCACAAACCATGAAGTAAAATTGTAGACAAAAATCATTGGAGATTAGTGAATTGTGGACTTACGACTTTTTGGCCTTCTGCTCGGGCCATTATAAGCATCCAGGCCCCCTACAGCCGGTTTTTAGGGCACTTTTTTTTTAAACCGGCCAAGCACACATACATTGTACAGTATTTATGCCCTTATTACTGTTTATCATCACTGAGCAGAGTGCTTTTGGCAATCACATGAACATTTGAACTGCAAGATGTTCCTTCTTAACAGAACTATAGTTTTCCATATATTTACATGTAATTATATATGTTTTTTTTTGGTTTTGAATTTCAGTGGCCGTTGGAAGCGCTCAGGCGTTACAATGAGGGACAAGCCAATGGGCTATATGTTATTGTTACAGTAAATCATTTGTGAAATATGTCCCTTTTTTGACATTTTAGGTTAAACTCAACCTTTTTTTCGCTTGCCTTATTTGCCGAGATTATTTTTTGGTATATAGGTTTTCTCGGCTATTATAAAAACTAAAAAATAAAAATATTATAAGAAATCAAAAAAAAATTCATTCAAATTCACTTATTCTTACATTCAATTTCGACCGAGAAAAATTTCACTTGCTTTTAACAAAACCAATTTAATCATTGACTGGCCAATTTCAAAGTTTGGCCACCCTCTTTAGTCACCGGGTCGAGAATATTCGTCAGTACAGATCGAATTCGTCTAATAAGCTGTTGCCAATTGGCATCATTCAGAGATCGAATTCGTGTATTCGATTAGACGAATCTGATTTCTGAATAACAAGGTTTGGCGTAGACGAGACGAAATCGAATACTCCTGGTCGAAAACGTGTGCTCATTGTTTGAATTTGTTTGGACTAA
The DNA here is from genome assembly GCA_029964075.1 of Patiria pectinifera. NCBI lineage: Eukaryota > Metazoa > Echinodermata > Asteroidea > Valvatida > Asterinidae > Patiria > Patiria pectinifera. The sequence continues at coordinate 31,221,132 of CM057147.1, read as the reverse complement.
ATTTGAAATTGTTTGACAAAAGACGAAAATAATTAAACATTGAAAGTGCACTAAATCGATGTTGCCGGACGAATGTGAATTCAAGAATCGGTGAATTCGAACGAAAAATGTTTAAAATAGCCGGGAAAACCTATATTACCTGTTGTACTTTTGTTATTATGTTTCCCTAGAATAGGGCTTTTGTATTAATCGTTCTTGTTAATGGTAATATACAACATTTGCGTTTGCTGTATTTTTCAGAAGTGGAAGGATTAAGGTTTAGTATTTTATAGCAAATATTGTTACACTGACCACTTTGAAGCTTTGGCTTCATGGATGCTGGAAAAACCAAAAACAAAAAATACTGTTCTTGTAGTCTGGTTCCCTGATTTATAGACAACGGGAATGGTCAGGTCAGGGAACCAGACTAGTTGGCTTGCACACGTTCACGGATGTGTATAACCCATTGCAAACAAAATGTGTGACTAACTAAATTGAGTAAATTTGGGCCTGGCTTATTTGAGAAAAAAAAGATCATTTTTTTATCCAACGATGGTCGGCTGACCACCGTTGGAAACTGATACAAAACATCAATTTTTCTTGAAAATTACAGCACACAAGGCACCATGAATTCACCGGATGCTTGTTGTCAAGTAAGGTCTTCCAAAATAATTTGGTAGTTTTGATGTTTGCAAATATTGCATATTACCTTTAATATTACATGTATATGCTATGACATCATGCCTGGTAGTTTTGGAAAATATTAAGCTCATCAAATGAAATCAATATTTTTATAAAGTATATTTTGTTAAGATGTTACCGATATTGCAATTGTAAAACTTTCTGTATATTGTAAATTTTTAAATGCAAATAACATTTTATGAGGAAGTACAAATGTTGTAAAGGACAAAGTTGATATGCATGTTTATGTATATTTCTTATTTTCATATAAGCCACGCATCAGTATTTAAAGACGTGTTCTCCATGCTATGTTTGAGTTTGACCTTTAACCTTCGTTGTTCATTGCTTTCTTTTCCTTGCAATATATGCGTTAATTACTTTTGACTGAGACATCGAACCAAAAAAAAGGTTATTGGGCTACTTCCCAAAATTCGGATTATTGGCTGTCGGACAATGATTCGCCAATTTATTGTGCGCCAAATGAAAGCCCTTTTTCGGAGGGTTACAGATGAAGTAGTTTTTTTCTTGTCAAATGAAAATTCGTCATGAAAAAAATCATCATTTTTTTGAAGATCATGGGGTATGCAACATTAAGTCTTTTACACAAAATCTAGTTAAGATTTTGAATAACATTAATTAAACATGTTCTTTAATTATAAAAGTGTGGTTCCTCAGATAAAAATATTAATCCCACAGGTCTTTATTCTTGTGTCCCTTTTCAAGGTGTACACAAATTATTCCTAAACAATATATATTGTACAGGTTGTTCCACAAAACCTTACAGTCGAATCGGGCATGTTTACAGAAAAGTGGGGCTACTGTTCGAAATCGTGTCTAATGTATTGCTGAGTAGAATAATTGGTCTTCCAAATGCTTTTTAGTTGGTTTCATTAGGATGTTTTGTTCAAAAGATACAGCAATCACAACACGGCAATACGGGACTTAAAAAACATTCGGACCCCTTTTTTATATTTATCAAGTTTACAGATCGAAGCCGATACAATAAAAGTCACACGTTACTCTTGAACAAAGGGGAAAAAATACTTTGTGTGTTTCTCTAAACTGCGCTTTCTCGCTTTCAAAGAAAGTGACCGAAGACGATCTCCAACCTATGAAGCATAGCGTTTGTTCCAATGCATCGATTTGAATTTAATAAGGTTTGTATGGTAGAGTGGTTATCTGACTTTAAGAGGTGAAAGTATTCACAACACTCACATGCAATATAATTTATATACCTTTATTAATTAATTTTTGACTGGTCGTTGTTTTTTGTGGGGCAACCTGTAGTCTTTCAAGTACCAAATATTGTACTGTAAAACTGTCTTTTGTTTCAAGTGATTGTCTTTCCAGATATTTCAGGATTTTTTTTTAATATTAAAATTGCAAAACATAAGCTGATCTTTTAATTACCTGAAACTCATTTACGTAAGAGGATCGAGGACAGACACATAGTTGTCGTTTATATAGACGATGTGCCATGTGAAGTCATACCAACGGGCAACCGATGGGCAACCGAGGTTACACCTCTATGTTCCGACACCCCTATGTTCCGACTGCACATATTCCTATTCCTAACCCTAACCCTAACCCTAACCCTAACCCTAACCCTAACCGGGAGTAACACAATCTAGGTTGTCGGAACATAGGGGTGTCGGAACATAGAGCAGTCACCGCAACCGACAGGCAACGCAAACATTTCAGCATCTTTTACATGTTCTTTGGCCCACCTTAGACAGTTTATGTCAACCCTTTTTACAGCAATCACATTTCAAAAAGTGCAAAAGATCAGAGTTTGCTGAAAGTTGGACTCACGTGACATCCAATTTGTGAACAAATGTCACATGGTCTATAACTTATTATAATGAAGTTGTCGAATAATTTATGAAGACTGGACTGTTTGTTTATTTGTTGATTTCTGGTGGATTTTTGTTTGTTTGCCTTTTGGTTATGATGAAGATGGTATATGAAATATTTTGTTAATATTATACATACACAAATGCAATGACGTAATTCTTCTTCAAGAAGAACGTTTTTCAAATGAAATCGTGTGTTTTTTTTCATTAAGATTTTGTCGTCATAAATGTTACAGAATTAGAAAATGATAACAATTGTGTAACATGTAAATAGTTTAAGTGCCCATAAAAGCATTTCATTAAGATGAAATAAACACTGAAATAGCCACCCTTATATGATTGAAAACCATCTCCAGTGATTGCTTACTTCCGAATGGTGCCATTTCAGGCAAAGTAATTTCACAGGATACCAGTCTTGTACTTGGCCTCCTTGATCAAAGTTCTTATGTGTACGGGTACCAGTGTAATTGCAAATGATCCTATAATTATACATGGCTTTACCGAAAAAATAAACCCGCCTCTCGAGATGCTGTTGGCACCCCCCCCCTCCCTAGGGGGCACATTTTCGAAGCAAATCATGGGTACATCATTGATGAAACAGATGATGATGATTTTTGGTATCCTGACGGATCGTATGAAGGCGAAAGAAACTTTCAATCTCTATGAACAACTGCTAAATTGGCGTTTCCTCAAGCAATTATGACAACCACAGGAGTTGACGAGCGACAGCACATTACACAAGGGGCGCCCTTCATGATGTATATTTCAATAGGTATACTCGCGCTTACATCCAAACGGCGCATTTTAAAAGCTTTTGTTCTTTGCTTCTCCAATTTTCAGTGCTATTGAATACCTTTTGGTTGTTGGGATGTTCGAAAAATACCTAAAATCCGCGTTTTTTTCTCATCACGAAAAAGTGTGTGGGGGTGGGTGTGGGTGTGTGTGTGTGTGTGTGTGTGGTGCGTGCTGGAATTTACTACCTTACGGAGACATGAACACAATAGGGAACAAAAGATTGTATACGTCTCCAGAAGAACATTTCTATAGATGAATAAGTCTCCACAAGAATTTCACGAAATAGATATATGGATTTTACTCAGGCTCAAAAACTAGGAATTTCCAAGGTAGGTTGATCGGTCGCAAATGGAAGAGTTTTAGAAAAGGGATATTTAGTCCAAATTTCAGCCCAGGAAAATAATTCTGGTTAAAATAAGAGCATTTTGGTCAATTTTCGGTGATAGACTGACAAACAGACTGTTCCACAGATAGAAATTCCAGAATGTGTGTAATACCATTGATGTCTATTACATGTATACAGAATTTAATATTATTTCCTTTAAAGCGTTGAATCTTAGAATTTCATTTTATTACATTGTATTAACTAAATACCGAATCAGGATACAATAATGCTGAATAAGTTTCATTAACCTGAGGCTGAGAAAATGCATGATGCTCTATGCTAATTTAAACATAATTAAATGTCAAGTTTTGATTAAATGAAGTGTTTAATGTAAATAAAAGATCTTGAAAGTGAAATTAAATATGAGATTTGATTAACACTTGTGTATGAATGCTCAACTTAGATCGACTGTTGAGTCTATGAGACATCAAAGGCTCCAATATCTTCTTCGGTTCAAGACACAAACAGTGCAAATACCAATTTCAAGTTGGCTCGACGGTATTTGTATGGGCTAGATTTTGAATCTTATTTTCGTTTAGGAGTACATGTCATAACCTGTACGTGTGACTGATTTTGAAGTAGAGCTCAATTCATTACAACCAAGGCGTATATTATGTCGATGCATTAGGAGTATCGCACAGAAAGATGTTAATGCTAATATACGTAATATAATTCTAAAAGTCTGTCCAAATGGTATAAACAGATATTGGCCTAACCCTATACAGGAAGAGTGCATGCAGTTCCAATCTTTTGATAAGGACTTTGTTTTTTCCAATGGTCAGTAATATGTCACTGGCATGTCCACCGATGGCTGTAGATGTTCGTACCGCATCATTGATGCACATCTGCCTCCAACGTCTACTTCTTGTCAAAGATCCTCTTGCAGACAACAGCTTTGTCTCCAGTTCCAACACTCTGTGTTTGGACCAGCTGTCCGTCGACCAACTCGCGGACAACACAAATTGCCTCTGGGTGACTCTTGCTGTTCTCCGTGCGTAGCTTGTCTCCGTCCCACATCGGCAGGTACGTACTCGGCTCATCGTTAAGCGGGTTTACATCAGTATACACCTGCCCTACGGTGAAGTTGGTGTCGAACGTCTTGAGGCCCTTGGTGATGATTTTGAAGACGTCTCCGTCCTGACTGATCTCCAGGACTGGAGTCTGTGATATCGCCATCTTACGCACCGCAAAGTTGACATTCAGCGCCTTGAGAAAGTTCTCCAAGTTCTCGTTCTTGACGTTTGTCCAGATTAATACAGCTGATTCGTGACGTGCACTCTTTCATAGTATATCGACTCACTTTATACCCACCCGCTGTGTTCATTATTGATTGTAGATTCAGAGGTGTGTGCAGAACTCTGCGATATCATTAAACAAACACGAAATCTGCAATCTTTGTCGCATACAGGGTGAGTCACAATGATCTGGACCCAAGTTCAGCCATTGGCAAATAAAGTATAACTATTGAGAAATGGTTATTACCTTGTCTTTCACATGAATTCAGAAAAATAATTTCAAATTAGTGGCTGTGGTGGGGAGTTATTTCATTTTCATTGAAGGGGCTCACGGAATTGGTTTGGCCTTTCTTTAAATGTGTCAAAACCTTCAAAGTGAGTCAGTCACCATTACTAGGTTTTTATTGGCTGTTTCAGCAACTTACACAAACAGCCTTTGTCTTCGTAAGTATTTTCAGACTTTTGTCCATAGCATTTTACACGTTTTCATCGTGGCCGGCACTTTAAGCACTTAAATCAATCCGATTGCCATATACAAAAATTGTATAGTTTTGTAAAATTTTAAACTTTGTATACCATATACAAAAATTGCGAATGCTATATATTTAGACGTGCTGAACACAAAGTAAATTTCCACGAACCTGAGCTGAGAACTTGCATGATGCGCTATGCTAATTTAAACGCAATGTTGCGTTTTGATTAAATATCAAATGTTTAATGTAAATAAAAGATCTTAAAAGTACAACTAAATGTGAGACTTGATTGAGACATGTGTATGAATGCTGAACATTGATCAATTGTTGAGTCTATGGGACATCAAAGGCTTTAATATCATCTTCGGTTCAAGACACAAACATTGCAAATACCAACTGCAAGTTGGGTGGACGGTATATTTGCATGGGCTAGATTTGGAAATGTATAGGTGTTTATTTTGTTTTTAGTTTAAGTAGTAATTACCAGTACGTGTGACTGATTTTGGACAAGTCAAGTAGGTCTCCATTAATTACCAGGCGTGATATGAAGTGAATCAAAGTGTACATAATATAATCATATGAGGTCCGTTGTCAAATGGTGTAAACAGATATTGGCATAAACCCCTATACAAAAAGAGATCTGATACACCGTGCCCTCTGGAGACATGCACACAATAGGGAATTAAAGATGGTATACGTCTCCACAGGGTAATTTCTATAGATGAATACGTCTCCACAAGGTTTTCACGAAATAGACATATGGATTTTACTCAAAAACTATGAATTTCCAAGGTATGTTGATCCGTCGCAAATAGTAGAGTTTTAGAAAACGGATATTAAGTCCGAATTTCAGCCAAGGAAATTAATTCTGGTTAAAATAAGAGCATTTTGAAACTGTACTTTCAAACTCGAAAACTTTAGTACATGAGAACAAAGAAATATCTCCACAAGGATACAAATTTCAGTGCATGTATTGTGTTTGTTCCAATGATCAGTAAAAAGTTACTGGCATGTCCACCGATGGCTCTAGTTCTAAGTGAGATGTTTGTACCGCATCATTGATACCGTCTGTTCATGTTGTGTCTTCATGCATCCAACGTCTACTTCTTGGCAAAGATCCTCTTGCAGACCACAGCTTTGTCTCCTGTTCCAACGGTCTGTGTTTGGACCATTTGACCGTCGATCAACTCACGGACAAAACGAATCGCTTCTGGATGACTCTTGTTCTCCGTGCGTAGCTTGTCTCCGTCCCACATCGGCAGGTACGTACTCGGCTCTTTGTCGTTCAGCGGGTTCCTGTCAGTATACTCCTGCCCTACGGTGAAGTTGGTCTCGAACGTCTTGAGGCCCTTGGTGATGATTTTGAAGACGTCTCCCTTCTGACTGATCTCCAAGACCGGACTTTGTGACGCCGCCATTTTTCGCACCGCGAAGTTGAGATTCAATGCCTTGAGGAAGTTGTCCAGATTCTCGTTCTTGACGTTTTTCCAGATGCCGTCCAGATCAATCGGTGCCATGATTTTACAGGATATTCGTCCCAGTCCCAAGTTATCGGTGATGCTTTCAATTCAGCAGAGCTGCTTCGCGAGAACTGCACTGTCTCACGGTAGCCACTCAATAATACCCACCCGCTGTGTTTATGCTGACAATGGATTCATAGGCGTGTGCATGATTCTGCAATATCACTATACAAACACTAACCCCGTAACCTTTATCGTTCCTTACAGCGACCTTCGCTTTGTCCTTTCACTGCCGCTCACCTACATGTATATCTAGGGTCACGCGTAATTAGTTCCAGTCTTCTGGTCACGTGACCTTTACACTACAAAAATATTGTTGACGTGGTAACATATAAGAAAGTGGATAATGAAATAAACGTTTGTTTGTTCTCTAATATGGTGTATGGCGCAGACATCGTGGTGTATGACTTCGCTTTCTTTTTTGAGTATTCTCTTTTTTGAGTATTCTCTTTTTTGAGTATTCCTTTTTTTTAAATGTACTTTTATGTGAAGTGTTTTAGCCCTTATTTGCTGCTCGTTTTACCTTTTTATTTAAATATTAATCACTGATTTGGGATATTGATCTGTCCTGACTGATCTCCAGGACCAGACTTTGTGATGCCAGGAAATTACGCACCGTGAAGTGGAGATTCATCGCGGCCTGGAGGTATAGTTGTCCAGATTCTCGTTCTTGACGTTTTTCCAGGTGCCGCTCAGATCAATCGGTGCCATGGCTTTGCAGGACATATACCAGTTTATTCGGTGATGCTTTCAATACAGCTGATTCATGAGGTGCAGTCTCTCGCGGTATATCGACTCAATTATTATACCCATTCCTCTGCGTTCATGATTGATTTCATTGTAGATTCAGAGGTGTGTGCCGAACTCACTGCGATTTCATTAAACAAACACGAAATCTGCAACCTTTGTCATTCCTGACAGTGACCTTCGCTTTGTCCTACTTTTCATTTACATATCCTAGGGCCATGCGTATAAATGACATGTACGGTTTCGGTCTTCTGTCCTTATGCAACCTGTGCGTCGGCCAATCGGAGTCGACTTTGTGTTTCGTTTATTCTTAATGTACTCTAGTTATGTGAAGTGTTTTAGCCATTATTTTTATATTATTATTCATTACGAAATGAATGATTATATAAACCTCACAATTCAGCCTTTGGGTCAAAAGAGTAGCTTGAACAAACAGAGCAAATTGAAGCAACCCCGTTTACAAAAACACAAAGCACCGAAATTGCATGTGTAGGGGTGTACTTGTGTGTTTTTTCTTTCTTTTTTCTTGTGGTGTGCCCCTAACTGCTACTGTATCCCCCCTTCAAGGCCCAGCTGGGGGGGGGTCGTAAAAAATACATATACAAAATGCCCCCTCCCCTAAAGAAAATGTTGTTGACCCACCCCCACCCAACAAAAAATCTTTTACATTTTTGTTACATTTTTATGTAAAAAATACATATACAAAATGCCCCCCCCCAAAAAAAACCAACTGATACCCCCCCCCCTGAAAATCTCGCCGTCAAGTTGTAAACACGAGTAAATTTAATTCAAAGAGTCAGAGGAAAGTGGCCATCAAAAAGTGCCTCAGATTGCACCACAGAGCATCTAGAATCCAAACTGATTCATAATCACCAGTAATACTGGAAGCTATTAATAAGATGAAATTTACGTCCTGATCGATGATGTAACTTTAATATGGTATTGCACTTCATCGGCGTATATAAACACTGTATACTCAGTGTGTTAGGCTTAGCCCCCCCCCCCCCCGAGTGCCATGAGAAAAATGGTGGTAATACGTCTGCACTAGAAAGCAGAAGATCGTGGGTTCGAGTCCTGCCGAGAGATTGTTTTTCTCACTTTCACTCGGGGGCGGGCTGACACGAGTATACAGTGTTTATACGTCGGTGAAGTGCAAAACCTTACATTCAATACTGGCAGCGTTACAAGGGATTTCTGAGCATAACCTCAGCTGACGTGCGCTATATTCAAGCTAACGGCATGTGCCTGAGGTATGCTCGGAATTTCCTGGGTAGCGTTGCCAATATTGCCAAGATTTAGATGTCGTTGATGGAACCCTAGTACTCCACCGCCGCGGCAAGTTTACCGCGTTTGTTACGGGACTGACTGCAAAATAGTGGAATACAAATTCAAACTCAGTACTCAGACAAGTTCCAGCACGCCGTTTATTTGGCTCCATTGTTGATTCCGATTTCGAATTTACACCGCAGTGGACTTCATTTTTGATCCAGTGTAATTCGCAAATGTGAGCATTCCGATTCGTCACAGTTTCGGGAAATTCGTCTCATGTGAAGATTGACATTGAATGGAAAATGTTATATTCGATTTTTTTAATCAAAATGTTGTTTATATTCAACTTATAGTTGATCTACTGCATAGCTAGTGGCATAAACCTATACAAGACGAGTATTGCGGGTCACAGAGTTTTGTACTATGATTGGGACTTTTTGGCCCCATTTTGTTCCAATGAGGTAAAACGTTTAATATTGGCATGCATGTCCATTATAACCAGTTTTAAGTCAAAGATGTTTGTACCGCATCGTTGACGCCCGTAAGTCGTGTCTGCCTCCAACGTCTACTCCTTGTCAAAGATCCTCTTGCAGACCACGGCCTTGTCTCCGGTTCCTGAGGTCAGTGTCTGGACCAGCTGACCGTCGACCAACTCACGGACAAAATGGACCGCATCTGGATGGCTCTTGTTCTCCGTGCGTAGCTTGTCTCCGTCCCACACCGCCAGATACGTACTCGGCTCATTATCATCCAGCGGATTCATGTCAGTATACTCCTGTCCCACTGTGAAGTTGGACTCGACCGTCTTGATACCCTCGGTGAGGATTCTGAAGACCTCCCCGTCCTGATTGATCTTAATGACTGGTTTCTGTGACATCGCCATCGTACGCACCCCAATGTCCAGATTCAGCGCCTTGAAGAATTTCTCCAAATTCTCGTTCTTGACGTTTATCCAGGTGCCGCTCATATCAATCGGTGCCATGGTTTTGCAGAATATTTGTTTGTCTTTTTAAAACCCTGGTTTATTCGATGATGCTTCCAGTTCAACTGATTCATGAGAAATGCACTCTCTCACGGTGTCAACTTAGTACATATCACCCTCTGTTTATTATTGACAATATAGGTTCAGAGGTGTCCGCAGAATTTTGCAATATCATTAAACAAACACTTACTGTATGACCTTTGTTGCTCCTTACAATGGCCTTGGCATTGTCGCCCATGCATACAGCCATCCCGGGTTCACGCGTATGAAGTACCGGTAGTTCCAGCGCAGTGGCGTAGCCAGTGGGGGTAAGGGGGTGAGGGGGGATTTACCACCCACCCCCTAATATTTTGTAAAGACTGCCCGTTTCCATTCGAGTGTTCTTTTTCGAAAGTGTTTACCCCCAATATTTTTAAAGAGTGCCTTTCAACCCCCCCCCCTTTTTTGTGTTAAACAAGTGCCCTTTTTACAAAAAAAGCGTGTTTTTTTTTTAACTAGTGGCTGTAAAGAGTGCCTTTTGGGGCATTTCGCGTGTGTGCCTCCCTGAAAAACATCATATTGTCCGATAGTGTGCAAGATCGTCCGCTTTGAACTACGCCCTCATTGAAAGGAGGTTCCCCCATTAATTTTATTTTACGGAGGCCAAGTGTCCGGAGGAAAAAATACCGTCTAGGCCTACATTTCAGCATGGATGTGCGAGTGCCCTTTTCAAGAAATGCTTTCCCCCCCCCCCCCCCAATAAAAATAAGCTTGCATTATACAGTCTGGTGGATTTTACACATGTTTACATAAACACATCCCTGATTTTCTTTAAGGCAATTAACTTGGTCACAGTGTCCAAAAATGTTGTTGTGATCAATTGACCACTGTGCAGTAATGCGTGATTAAAATTAAATGAAACTCATTGGGATTTAGGCCCAATGATAAGGAGTATCTGCATAGTAAAATATTTTAAATTTGACTTCATGGTTTTAAAGTTACTTCAATAAAGTCCAGACGGACACTTGGGGGACAAACTGTATAGCGCAAACATTTTCGATGAATTACACTACCGTTGTTTTCATTTTGGTCCGATTTACGAAATATTGTACACTCTTATTCAAATACTGTAATCACTGTCTTTTAAATTTGATAAACAAGTTTTAAAATGTTTTTCTTTTATGCAGATCTGCCCATTATTCGGCCCTCGGGTTGCGGAAGGCGTGTGAATAATTTTACGAATAAATTGATTGACAAAATAATGGCTGTCACGAAGGAAAAAAGGAAGGGGCAGGGATAGTACAACTTTTAAGAGAAAATACACCTGCGTATAATTGCATTTAGAAACCGCTAATTTAATACGTCAGAATTGTTGACAGAATTGTCGGATCCGTTAGCTCCTAAAACAAAAACAAATCTCCTGTTTTTTTGGCAGGCATGCACTTTAGACCGATTCACTTAGGCCCCCTGTATTAAAAAAGGTCATTCACACAGGTTTATATTCATCGCGGCTCCGCTAGTTCGTATCAGTCACATCAATCAGCAGCGACTGGTGAATTGGGTAAAAGCTCGTCTGTCTTATCCTAACGCCGCTGCAATTACTCTCGACACGAGTGCTCAGATGAGCTTATAAAACAACCAAATGCTGATCGTGTTGTACTATGTACTCCTTCTAATTAAGAACGAACCGCGATCGCGTGCGTAGCCAGAATTAATTGGCGATAATCACAAACATTCGTCCCTCCAGTTTTAGAGTATTAAAATGCATGGCATATTGTATCATTTGCATTCCGTGCATTTTGTTCGCTTTCAATAACAAAACCCCTCAAAATCAAAAGAATGTTCAAAACCTAACCAGTTCAGTAGATATTATACATTTTTGAGGAAAACAGTAAAAACCATGCACAACTTTTCGATTACGAAACATTATTTCGTCAATAAAATTCTTTATCTTCAACGATCAGTAAATTGACTGATCATCATTTTTCAAATCTGCTATTTCTTTCCGATTTTATTTAAATGAAGTTTGGTCCTAATGAATATCGAAGTACTGCAGAAACAGCAACATTTTCTAAACCAAAAACAGGCAGACAAGTTTAAACCGGTTAAAAATAGGTTTATAAACGTCATTATTTCTCATGTACTTGACGAAAACACTTTAACCATTATAAAAACATATCGATTTCATACGCAGGAGGGAAGATTTCATAGAACGAGTTATTGTTTTCTGCATAGTTAACATCATCCGTTTGGAGCTTCTGTAGTTTTACGCCAACAGCGGGGTTGCTGTTTGAACTTTGAACTTGAATCAGGCGCATTCATTGTACATTTGTAGTTGCGAGCCAATCAAAAAGCAACTGGTTCTCCCCATGGGCCTTATTCACGAGTCGGCCATATTGAATTGAAAGTTAGGTAAACTAATCTTTAAAAAATCCATAAAAAAATTGCCCTAGCAAAATGTGACAATGTGACGTACATACAAACGGTCCCCCACCTTCCGATTTTCGGACTGCGACGTCACTGTGACGTCACAAAACAAACGTGCATATGTTAGATAGGTCTAATGTTTAGAACAAAATTACAGTAACAAGTTTTAGATTTCCTCAGTAATATAATGTTTAATGTTAATCGCCATGGGCATCGCGAGGGGTAAGGGGGAAGGGGGATTGCCCCCCGAAAAAGCACAACAAAAATGTTTTAAAAAAAGGATAAAAAAGAAAGAAAAAGCGGCGCGAAGTCACATTGCTGTTAATTTCATGAGTTGGGGGCCAAATGTCCCTGCTCACCCTCCAAAAATAATAAATCGAGAATACGCTGGAAAAGTACAGTGATTTGGGGGGGGGGGGGACGTGTTTTGCCCCCCTCTAGAAAAAAATCCTTGTGACTTCCATGTTAATCACAGGCTATTTTGCTGATCCTTATACATAAATTAAACGGAAACATTGGGATGTTTTAAATGGCTTTAGGAAATTGAAATTGAAAGTTTCGATCAAATGTGTACATGTACATTGAACAAGAAGGCACGGTAATATTAATGTATGTAAATATGGTGTATCAAGCTTTGTACATTTAGCATAATGTTTTTTTCACTTTCTACTTCTGCCTTTGGCCCTTCATTCTACCGACTAAAACTTATTTCATTTGATCACGAAACTTACAAATTATTACAAGCATATACGTTACAATATTTGTTGATACACGTACATCGCAAAATCTGTTCAATGTTATAGGATTCTATGTTAATTGCTTTACATCACAATGTTCAGACAACCGTCATGCAAATTGAAAGTCACATGTGTATTATAACAGAATGAGAAAAGAAGGCCATTTTTTATGAATGATCTGGATGTTATTCCATATTGTTGCAAACACTGATTTCTCTACATTGACTTTTAGGTGAAGTCAGAGGGGACGTAGGCCCTATTAATTTAGTTTTCAGGTGCAACAATTAACTGTTTACCACCGGCATGGCATTTGGTCATTTAGTCAATTATTTTTGGGGACAGACAGAGACACACAGACCGACCGACCGACCGACCGACGGCCGGCCGACCGACCACCTAGCGACATTAAGAAGTTCCTGCCAGAGCTTTAAAAGATAAGCGAGCCTAGTAAAGCTGGTCCCAGAGCGTACACAAGTCTAATCGATTGGTTTAGAATGGATATCCACTGGAATTGCATGTCTCCAGATACTTTATTAATTCAGCAACCGATATTTTATTCAATGATCCACCTAACCAAACGTGGTGCATCGTGTATTAACTAGTATAGTGACATCAGTAAATCCATCAGCATTGGCCATGTTTTACTACAGTCGTTGTAGGCCTTCTTCCAAAATTAAACTTTGAACCGGCTTCCACTCGATTGTACTTGTGTTCTGCATGACTCTCTCGGCTATTGCATTGTGCTCTAAAAATAGTTTTGGTTTTTCCGTTTGCGAGCAATACATGTACATGTGTACATGTACTACCCTGCTGCATACGTGAATCGTACAGTGAATGTTCTGACGTACATGTATTTTGCTGTAGTTCATGACTTTGACTGCGCAGAGAGCATTTCCTGTAGTTCCTGTTGTTGCTTGATATACATGTACGTGTATATTGTAGTAGAAAAACCCTCAAATTTCGTCTGAATTACAGGTTATTACTACAAGGAGAATTGTGAAGTTTCTAAAGTTTTGAACTATTAAAGGTAGGTGACATTATAAGCTGTTTATCAAAGGTAACAAGCTTTTGTTTTCTGTGGTAAAGACGCATAGCCTGCTACACCAACAAATGGCGAACGTCGAGTTAGTAGGGGCCTATGGGATTAAAGTTTCAAGGCCAAATACTGCCGTTTCTAACAGATTTTTAACTGAAACCATGACGACGCCACGGATCATAGGCCTGAATTGATGACTTTATTTAATGGGAATAAATTGATAAATCGTGTTTTAAACGTTTGGTTGTGTTTTAGGAGCTATTTTCAGATAATGGCGGAAGCTGCAGCCCAAACCGTGTTGGACAAGATCAGCCAGGGGCATCTAGAATGTCCGATCTGTTGCTGTCGATTCAAGGATCCCAAGATACTTGACTGTCTGCACAGCTTCTGCCTGAACTGTCTGGAAGAGATGATGAGCAAACAGAAGTCAGAGGCAGAGAAGATAACATGTCCAGTCTGCAGGAGAGAGACGCAAGTTCCTGATGGAGGATTGAAGGGTCTTTCTAACTCTTTCGTTTTAAGGTCTCTCGTTGATGAATTTAACCAGCAAGAGCAGGTGCTTGGCAAGGCATCTGGACCTTCTCAAAGATGCGAAGAATGTGAAGCAGGTTTCGAGGCTATATCGAGATGCCTTGATTGCAAGGAGAACATCTGCAAGAAATGCAAAGAGGCACACCAACATCTTAAATACACCAAACACCATCGCATCGTTCCAATGCAGTGTCTTGTCAAATTGAGGAGTATACCGACGAATGTGACCAAGACCGTCACACCGAAATGTCGGGAGCACATTGAACAGCCGTTGTGTTTTCACTGTGTAACCTGTAATCAATTGATTTGCGCAATGTGTGCTGCAACCGAGCACCGGTCATCAGATCACAAGTACACAACAATCTCTGACGCCATGGAATCATTCCATCAGAGTGTCAACGACATATTGCAAAAGTTTGAGCAAATCAAAGAGGAGTTTGAATCAAACACAGACTCGATCAGACATGCACGAGATAGATTACAAAGGAAACTGGCTCAGGGTCGTTGTGATATTTCTTTAAAAGCGGAGGCAGAAATTGCAAAAATCAAAAACAAAGCAAAGTTTCTCACCGAAAAGTTTGACGAAATCGGTCAGGAGAGAGACAGTGAGTACGAAAAGGCGCTCATGTACAACCGTGACCAGATGGAACGCGCAGATCAGATCGTCACAGCCGTAAATGACTTGATGAGACAAGCTGATGAATTCGAGCTTTTGGAGCTCAAACCGAAGGTGATGCACAAATTGGAATTCCAGAAGGAGCTGAAGTGTGAACCGGCAAAGCTGGATATGGCGTTCATCGGGGTCAAATGTCAAGATGTCGTCAGTGACATGGATCTCGGGGAAATATTGCTCAAAGAGAAATGGCAGTTGAAGGAAGAGTTCGGCAAGGTAGGCACTGGTGACGGGGAATTTCAGTTTGCAAGGGGCGTCACATGTTTCAGCAACGGTGACATAGTAGTATGTGACACAATCTTGCAACGGGTATCGTTGTTTACCTCCACTGGGCAGTTCAAAACACCGATTGCTCAAGGAGCCGAATGTCATGCATTGGAAGCTCCTTGGAGCGTGGCAGTGAACTGTGATGATCTGCTTTTCGCCACGGATGAAGATAAAGTGAAGGTTTTCAATGACGAGATACAGTTTGTTCGCGAGTTTGCACCTTTGGGTGACGATGCAGAGGGGTTATCAGAGAGTTTCCTCCGTTGTATAGCCGTGGACAAGCAACGGGTAGCAGTGGCTGACTTTTGGAGAAAGGTCATCAGTGTCCACAACCTGGATGGATCTTTGATTGCAAGCACGTCAAACATTATGGTTTGGTTTTACATAGCAATGAGCAACAAAGAGCGGTTAATTTTCACAAACTACGTGGAGAAGAGGTTGCTGTGCGTTGACTTTAAGGGTAATGAGGTGTTCAAAGTGATGCCATTATTGAAAGGGAAACCAGCGAAACCGACTGGTGTCCTGTGCGATGATGATGGGAGCATCTATGTCGCCGTTCACTCTGAGTCTGGTGAGTTCGGAGTCGGTGAAGTGCAACATTACGACTCGAATGGTGCATTTATCGCAACAGTTGTTCAAGGCTTGTACTATCCTAATGGAATGGCATTTACCCCCGCTGGTGACGTCGTTGTCGCAGACAACCACTCTGTCAAGATCTTTAAGAGGATGTAATCGGCTTTGGCAATCATGTCCCCTCTGGTAGCCTGAAATCCACAAAGATGTAGGGGTGTAGCAAGGTCATTTTGACGGGGGGGGGGGTTTCTTGAAAAGGGCACTACACATCCATGCTGAAATGGCCTCCGTAAACTCGAATAGTGGGGGGTGGGGGTGACTGGTACCTATCTGTCGGTGGGGGCGCTGTCCAAAACCGATAATTATGCGCAACGACAGACGATCTATGGTGCTTCCCAGAGCGATACACGTGCAAATTTTTGTAGAAGGCACACGTAATGGCCGATGACACAAAAAGGGCATGGTTGTTTTTTAAAGGGCTTTTGTTCAGAAAAAAGGGCACTTAAACAAAAGAAAGGCACTATTTACAAAAAAAAAATTGGGAGGGGGGGTAAGCACTTGTTAATTAAGGGCATTTTTGAATGGAAAATGGTATAATCATAGGCTACGCCTATCGATGTCTGACAAAAAAAATGGAAGTGATTTTTACAACAACCCTGGAATACATACATGTATGTTTCTGATCGAGAAATAAATAGGATGATTAACCTTTGTTAAAGCTTATCATGGGAAGACAGTTTCAAACTTAAAAATAATACGTAATTGGCTATTTCCACTAATATTTGGAGCGGTTTCTATTTTTTCCCAACTTGATAGTTCTGATCACGACATTCTTTGGAGAGATCTACGAATAATCTGGATTAATTAGCTCTGTATATTTTGCGTGTATATATTTCCTTTTGTTTACGTACGACGGGAGCGGGAGCACAGTTTCAATGTTTCATGACGATGATCTTTTTGGTTTCCGTTCCGTGCAAAAAGTAAATTCATTTGGTTAATAATTAATGTATGAGCCATGAAAAGCTGTATATCACGATTGTTCAAATGTAAATAATATTGATCATACATTTCAGATTTATTTAAAGGGAAAATACAACATTTGCAAACATCAAAAAATAAAACTACCAAATCATTTTGAAATACCTTGCTGGACTGTTAGTGAATGACAGTGTAAAGCATCCTGTAAAATCGTGGCACCTGGTATACTGTCATTTTCAAGAAAAGTGGTATTTTTGTATCAATTTCCAACGCTGGTCGGCCGACCAGCGTTGGGAAAAAATGGCTTTTTTCAAATACTGGCCCCAATTGACCATCGCACTTGTTTGCAATCGATTACACACCTATGAACGGGTACAAGCCAGCTAGACTGGTTCCCTGACCTTACACTTCCCCAATGTATGTAAACTGCTATGTTTCTTCTTATATGGAGTCAGGGAACCAGACTACAGGAAAATGATTGTTTTTCTTGGTTTTTATAGCATTTTCGAACCCAAAACCTCAAAAAAGTCAGTGTAACTATATTTGCTATATATTTCCAACCCCCCAATTCCATCCATTTCTGAAAATTACAGCAAAAGCAAATGATGTATATTCCCTTTAAATCCGACCGACCTCATCAGTATATTTTTGTCAACTTCTTGTTTTATGTTACCCCTTCGAAATCAAGAATGATGGTTTCACACGTTTATTTTTTTTCATTTAATTAAAGAGGAAATTCTTAATGGAAAGGAATGACTTGAAAATGCTCCATTCTTTTTCAATCAAACGACTGCTTCACATTTCGCGTCGTTTTTACTTCCTGTATTAAATCAGTTTCATTTCGTTTCCTTACAGACCACAGCAGGTTTGAAAAGACTGAAATGGGAATAACATAGGGCCTATTATTTTGTTTTATCATCAAAGTGCAATCTGATACATCATCATTCATTTTGTCCATATTTAGAAAAAGAGGGTAGGATATGCTAGTTGAATTTACAGTGCCATGCTTCGTTGTACTGTAGGCCATCCTTAGCTTTATGCGCGGAATATGGGTGCTGGATGAATAACACTCTTAAGAACTTGCAGTCAAATCAGTCAAAGTCAATCTCATGTCGAATCACAAGCAATGCCACAAGTCCAATAATATACAATGACAAATAGTTGTCTGAATTTCTTGTAAATTGATTTGACAGTGGGTGACTTGTGATTGAATTTTGACTTGAGAGACCTTAGAAACAATCTTACGCGCAATTATTGCATGTCACATTGGATCCATTTGATTGAACATAATATATTTTCGTATAGAACCTCGCCCATGACACCACCCATCAACCAACGTCAATCCTCATGAACTTCTGATCGGAACAAAGTTGAGGACTGTCAGCGGCTGCGGAAAACATCAGGGGTGGGGGTGAGGCACCTTCCTACCAAAAAGCATCCGGCCGTTGAAAATGCAAAAAGTGTGGGGGAGGGGAAGGTGGGGGGGGGGGCTGGGGCTGTACCTCGTGAAGCTTTCAGGCGCACTTTAACCCAGTTTACTCTTTTACATGCATTCTGCACACAGAGCCGTTGAGAGAAGGGATGAGTACATTTAATACGACATCAGTTTTTTTCTACGCGTGCTCTTGTTTAATTAACAAAATAATGTTGTTGTTGTTTTTGTTGTTGATTTTTTTTTGGGGGGGGGGTGGAAGGAGACGAGCCCCAAGCAGCTTCGTTGATTAAAAGTTGGGACGGGGAAAATCCGTACCTTTTCCAATGGGGGGGGGGGGTTGGGGGGGTGGGATTCGACCCTTTGAGCAGCCCGTTCCACCGCCCCTGGGGACTGCACAAAGTAACTTCACACTGTGTAGGATATACAGTTGAATTTTGCTTACTCAGTCTCAGTGCCAGAGTATTTTGCGCAATGAGTGCCAGTAAAAGTACTTCCTAAAAAACTTCTTAAGCCAAAAAAAAAGTCTCCGGTTTCTGGTATGCGCGCGCGTCGCAATAGTCATGCGCGTCGGCAAATTGAAAAAGGTTTTTTTTCCAATGAAAGATGATGTCTCAACTAAACCGCCAAACTCACTGGTTTGACTGGAATCCTGCCGCTGCACAATTTTAACGTGTTTTTCGATTGGGTTATGGTCGAGAATAAGCTTTATGTGGCCTCTCTGGACTCCCATAATATATTTGCACTAAGTTTAGTCGGGTACCATTTGCAGTCATCAGCCGACATTTAAAGAAAAAAACCGGTAAATAAAAAAAAATTAAAAATGCGTCGCCGCACCACTTTTTGGGCAAACTCCATACCAGAAAACAACAGCAAAAACCATGCACAACCTTTTGATCACTAAACAAGATAACAAGATTTCGTCAACAAAATTCTTTATCTCTATATCAGTAAATTGACTGATCATCATTTTTCATATTTGATATTTCTTTCCCATTTTATTAAAATGAAGTTCAGTCCTAGTGAATATCCAAATACTGCAGAAACAGCTGCATTTTCTAAACCAAAAACTGGTTCAATAAAAAATATTTAAAGCTGATTTTCGGGGTTTTTTTACACACATTTATATTGAATTTACATATCGCAAGTATTTACAAGAAAAACAATAACCCTTGCTTTCAAGACCCTTTTTAATTTGGAAATGAAATCTTCAAAAACGAACTCACAAAGGCATTACATAGCCCTCAACATTTTATTAACAGATTTCCAGTAAGCATTTACACATTTTTATATTCAGATGTAGAAAAATATGTTTTTGTCTTTTAAATGATTATTTTTCTGAGGACAAAAGTTAAGAAGTTTTTGCCTCAACTGAATCACTGTCTTAACAGTGGAAATGTATCGTCTTTAGTAGGATTGAAACATGTCTCCTGAACTGAGTTATTCAACCTTCGAGACAATTTCAGTTTTAAATTCACTTCAATTTGCTTTGTTAATTAATTGAAATTAACCCACACTGAATGGTCTATTTTGTTGCAAAGGAATTACATTTGTCTTTCTCTAAAATTTCATTACCAGTTTCAATGCAGTGAACTTAACAGTGATAACAAGTTGGTCTCCAATTGCCAAAAAAAAAAAAATAAGACCTCCCCCAATTCGCCAGCCAAATGAAAATAAGGACTTAAAAAAATATATTAAAAAATCTACAAATAAATAGTGAAAATGAAAAAGAAATTCAAAATTGGAAAAAAAATGGTGACATGGGTGTTGCCAGGCCAATATCAATGGGGGGGGGGGGGCCTGAAAACCAAGATTGCGGACAGACCACTCCTCCACTAGAGCGCTGTGGTCCAGTGGTTACGGTGTTTGACTCGCCTGCTGTGGTACATGGGCTCGAACTCTGACGGGTACAAGGTGCTTGTGTTCTTGGGCAAGACACTTTACTACAATTGCCTCTCTCCACCCAGGAGTATAAATGGGTACCTGTGAAGGTAGAGACTAGAATGCGCTAATCTCAAGCTGCTGCAGAAACTGGTCTCATTGCCTGATGAACAGGGGTAATAATTGTAAAGCGCCATTTTGAGGATAGGATAATGATTTTGCCAACAAAAAGGAACAGCAACGGTGAGCTGACACCCACCCCCCCCCCCCTTCATCCCTCTCGCAACCCCCCTTAATGGCAAGTCTATTTGTAAGTTCTTTCGTACCAAATGTATTTTCAGGGTTAATCCTAGCATCCTGACTTTCTACAGGTATGTTACACATGGACAAGGTCCTAGCATCAGCCATCCGCTACCAGGCACTGAAGTCCGTTAATTTGGAAGACGACTTGGATTTCTTCTTGGACGAACTTGTGTCTGATGTGACCGATGTCTCAGCTGGTCGCTTGGTTGTGCTGGATGATAAAATAAAAAAAAACACACACCAAATGTTATTATTTTTGTCAAGGCACACCTGTGTATATAAAACCTATCAAATAAAAGCAAAACAGTCAATTTTTTCAAATGCGATTTTTTGTTTCTCCATAATCCGATTTTTCATCCTTGTTAGATTAATGGTTTCACGAGGTGTTATAATCTTTCTTTCTAAACATTTTAGTCCTTTATTCAAATGATACATTCTTTGTTTGGTTTTCTTTAAACGATTGAGCACAATACGGCTATTCCTGTGTACCTCTTTTCTTCAGGGGGTGATGTGACAGTTGAAGGGATGTATTTCCCAACACCTTTTCTGTACGTCGCCAGTCTCTCTTCCGAAGTAGGAAGCACGCCGACAGTTTTGGGTCGGCCATCTTTCTTAGACTCAAGTTCTTCTTGCTTTTTTCTCCTTTCGTTGGCAAGCTGGGTAGCAGAAAAAAAAGATGATAAGAGGATGAAATGTAAGATTTGACGAGTACTGCCTAGTATTCATGTGAACGAACTACTGTACGTGTAACTTTAGGCCCAAAAAAAAGTCTCTGGTTTCTGGTATGCGCGCGCGTCGCCGTAACCATGCGCGTCGGCAAAAGGAAAAAGTTTTTTTTTCAACGAAAGATGATGTCTCAAAACCGCCAAACTCACTGGTTTGACTGGAATCCTGCTGCTGAACAATTTTAACGTGTTTTTAGAAGGGGTTATGATCGAGAATAAGCTTTATGTGGCCTCTCTGGTCTCCCATAATATTTGCACTAAGTTTAGTCGGGCACCATTTGCAGTCATCAGCCGACATTTGAAGCAAAATAAAACAGGTATAAAAAAAAAGCCGTGTCCCCGCACCACTTTTTGGGCAAGCTCCATACCAGAAACCGGAGACTTTTTCTTTTGGCCTTAGGTAACTAACCCAATGTTGCTGAACTCAACAATATCTAATGTTTGTGATGACTTTTGGATTTTGTTGGTTCAGTATCGATCTATGGGTGCTGTAGGATTCTGCAACCATACACTTTGTTGTTATATGATTCTGTTGGACACAGCAGGCATCACACTTTGTTGTTGTTGGGTTGCGTTGGATCCAGCAGGCTGTAAAATATGGGCCATTCTATAAATTTAGGGTCCAAAGTAAGCCATTTTCCCCAGCTGTCAAAAGTTTGTAAATTTCCAATCAAGTATCTTTAACCCTAACCGCCCTGAATCCTTCAAAATCCTCTTTGCCAAAGTGGAGGAATTTGGAGGATTGAGGTTACATGGCAAAAGTGCGTTACTGGTTTCATTCGATGCACTTTGTCAAGGTCTTGGGCCGGACCTTGTGTTGTTTTTGCTCAGTCATGCATAAAAATAGGCCTGGATTATGCTTAAAATCCTCCGTACTGCTCCAGGATGTCACTGGCCAGGCCTCAGCATATTGACAGTCACTGCTGAAGGGTTTTGCAGGATTCAGGCAGGGGTCACCCCTACACAGACAGTATTCAAAAAATAATTTTTCCATGAGGCTAATTGGAGGATTTTGCAGGATTGAGGCTACATCCTAACAAAAAGGCCTACGGAGTAAGGGTTACGAATGACTTCAAATTGTTTGTATTTGTTGGCTAGGTAGTTTGCTATTCATAATCACTCTTGTAGGACGACTGCATTAATGTTAATCGCCATGGGAATCGCGAGGGGTAAGGGGAAGGGGGCTTGCCCCCCCCCCCCCCGGAATAGCACAACAAAAATGTTTTAAAAAAAAAGAATAAAAAAGAAAGAAAAAGCGGCGCGAAGTCACATTGCTGTTAATTTCATGAATTGGGGGCCAAATGTCCCTGCTCACCCTCCAAAAATGACAAATCGAGAATATGCTGGAAAAGTACAGTGATTTGGGGGGGGGGACGTGTTTTGCCCCCCCCCCCTCTAAAAAAAAATCCTGGTGACGTCCATGTTTCACAGGCTATTTTGCTGATCCTTACACATATATTAAACGGAAACATTGGGATGTTTTAATGGCTGTGGGAAATTAAAATTGAAAGTTTCGATCAAATGTGTACATGTACATTGAACAAGAAGGCACGGTAATATTAATGTATATGTAAATATGGTGTATCAAGCTTTGTATATTTAGCATAATGTTTTTCACTTTCTACTTCAGCCAAGTTGGCCCTTCATTCTACCGACTAAAACTTATTTCATTTGATCACGAAACTTACAAATTATTACAAGCATATACGTTACAATATTTGTTGATACATGTACATCGCAAAATCTGTTCAATGTTATAAGCTAGATTCTCTGTTAATTGCTTTACATCACAATGTTCAGACAACCGTACAGCAAATTGAAAGTCACATGTGTATTATAACAGAATGAGAAAAAGAAGGCCATTTTTATGAATGATCTGGATGTTATTCCATTGTTGCAAACACTGATTTCTCTACATTGACTTTCTGAATTCCGGATTTCTGTGATACATTATCACGGTAACGCGGTATCGAGGAAAAGGTATCTCTGAATTCCGGATTTCTGTGATAAATTATCACGGTAACGCGGTATCGAGGAAGGGATTATCTTTGAATTCCGGATTTCTGTGATAAGTTATCGCGGTAACGCGGTATCGAGGAAGGAATTATCTCTGAATTCAGGATTTCTGTGATAAATTATCACGGTAACGCCGTATCGAGGAAGGATTTATCTTTGAATTCCGGATTTCTGAGAGAAATTATCACAGTAACGCGGCATCGAGGAAGGATTTAGCTTTGAATTCCGGATTTCTGTGATAAATTATCACGGTAACGCGGTATCGCGGAAGGCAATTCAAGCTTCCGTAGTTTACCACCGGTGTCACATGAAAATCCGACTCCTATGAAAATCGGACCCCTATTTCGCTATTATTGGTTGATCCCTCGCACGTGACAGGTCACTCTCACGAAACGATCCTAAAAATAGCATAGTATCGTACTCACGCGTGCGCAGTACTACCAGTGAGTCCACATTTCATGGAGTCGGATACTCGCTACAACTGTGTGGCATTTGGTCATTTAGTCTATTATTTTTAGTCAATTATTTTCGGGGACAGACACAGACACACAGACCGACCGACTGACCGACGGCCGGCCGACCGACCACCTAGCGACATTTAGAAGTTCCTGCCAGAGCTTTAAAAGATAAGCGAGCCTAGTAAAGCAGGTCCCAGAGCGTACACAAGTCTAATCGATTGGTTTAGAAAGGATATCCACTGGAATTGCATGTCTCCAGATACTTCAATATTCAGCAACCGATATTTTATTCAATGATCCACCTAACCAAACGTGGTGCATCGTGTATTAACTAGTATAGTGACATCATAGTAAATCCATCAGCATTGGCCATGTTTTACTACAGTCGTTGTAGGCCTACTTCCAAAATTCAACTTTGAACCGGCTTCCACTCGATTGTATATGTGTTCTGCATGACTCTCTCGGCCATTGCAATGGTGCTCTTAAAATAGTTTTGGTTTTTCCGTTTGCGAGCAATACATGTATTGTATTTTCCTATTGAATAGCAGGGAGTACTCGGCTTGGAGTGCTCTTTCTTATGCAGATGAGGAAGTGTTCTTCTTGAGCGGAGCTGTGCAGCAGCAAGGCGTGCAGGCAGCCATTGACGGTTTTCACCACAGCCGATACGGACGTCCTTACTTTTCTCTCATACAATTACGTTTGAGTTTTATCTTACACGAGACAACGCCATACAATTCGTCACCGTTTTCACGAAGAGCCACATATGTCGATTTTGAAGAAAAAGTGTTTTCGAGATAATAGCAAAAGAAGTTTCTCGTATTTTAAAACTGCAAAAAATACCACTTTGCAACAATTTTGTGAAACAAGGAAACCATCACACTATTCTGTGTGAGCTGAATTTTTACATGAACCCAGTAATAAGACTTTATTCAGCAGTTAATTAGTGAAAATTAATTAGTAAAGATATGTGGCTCTTCGTGAAAACGCAAATTCAGGTTTCCAACATATTGGCCCTTTCTGTTCAATGTGTATTTCCATAGGCGCGCGTGAGTACGCGCGCGCAGCTGAAAATGTAACAAAGATATATGGCTCTTCGTGAAAACGCAAATCTCATTTGACCTACTTTTACGTATTTCCGTGCAATGGGATTTGTACGCGTTCAAAGGGCCAAAATGTATGTGGCTCTTCGTGAAAACGCAAAATTCATTTATCGAGATTTTGGCCCCTTGCAACATTAATGTAACTTGGACATTAATGATGTTTTGCTTACAAAAACATGTCAAAATGGTTAAGTACATTGTTTTAAAGCAAAATATTGAAAAAAATCAAAATCGAAAAAATGGTAATTTTTGACATATGTGGCTCTTCGTGAAAACGGTGACGAATTATCATGACAGAACCTGAAACCAACTTGCCTGCTTCTCAAAACCCTACGGTACCGGTGTCGCAACTGACGGCACGGGATTATTGTCTATCGTTAACGAAGCAGTAGGCAGTGTAAAGTTGTACATCGACGGTAAATTGGATGCACAGAAAGCTGACAACGACAGGGCGTTGTCTTCAACCTCTGAGAAATTGCAGCAGATTAAACGAGAAGCTAAGGTGCAGTTTAAGTTTAAAGGCAATAAGATTCAACACGAGTTCAATGCCGAGTTACAGAATAACTTGAAGGAAGCTCTTGCTGCAGTGAAAGACTCCAGACAAAAGGCAGCCATCAAGTCAATCGAAACCGCCATAGCTGACGTCACAAAGAGAAATAAGTTGATTCGTCTCGCAGATAAATCAGATGATGGCTGGAAAGTCATCGAAGAATACCTTTCAGAGGAATTGGCTAGCGACAGCGAAGATGAAAAGCGCATCAGGTCTGCTCAAGCCAGAGCCGCTTCCAAGAGAAAGAAAAGTCGTGCAGCTCGAGCAAGACGTCGCCCGACTGAGTCACCGCCTAATCCTGATAACAACCCTTTTCGTCGCTATTACCAGCCAAGTAGATTCACGCCTGGGGTTGGTGGTTCCAGTCGCAGACCCTCCCCATCCGACAGATGCTTCGAATGTGGTTACACCGGGCACTGGAGAAAAGATTGTTCGGCATCGAGCAAACAAGCTAGTACCAGCAAAGACAGCAACACACGTACCACAACAGGCCAACAGTGGTAAAGATCTAATCGGAGATGCAGGTATATTGTACGCACAGGTATAAAAAAAAAATACATTAAAAGAATGACTGCATTGAAATAAATTGAGTGACTTCACTGTAAAAGTATTATATTGTGGCTTGCATATTGGTGAATTTCGTGACAGGTCTGTCGGAATCATGAGCTACATGCAAGACTGGGAAGCAACAGTATTGTTGACAGAGTACTGGGGTAGAGTTAATGTTCGCATTGAAGTGCAGGCTAAAAAGGTACAATAACTGTTATATTCAAGAGTCAAGAAAAGGTAGAATTGACAGAAATATAATGGATCAAATGGAATCGTCATACTCAAATTAGCAGATAAATTTAATTGAGATGCACAACATGCGAATTGTCTCACAGTTACAGGTACACTTGAATTTAGCAGCACAACGGCCGCTACAGACAACCCCTTAACAGCGATGGAGGTCTCCCATGATCAAGACAAGATAGCCGGGTACGAATCGAACTTCTACATGCAGAATTATTTTGAGTACGAACAAGGTATTGCAGAACCATTTGTGAGAGGCAGACTTAAATCAGCTATGGAATTTTGGAAGTTCATAGAGGCAAATCCTGAGGTATTACAGGTGATTTCATCTGGTTATAAGCTACCATTCTTTTCTACACCTCCCCCACTTGTTAGTAAGAACAATAAGTCGGCATTTAATCATGCAGAATTCGTTGAAAGTGCAGTCAAAGAATTGTTAGCGAAGCAACTCATAGTTGAAAGATTTTCTGTGCCTTGTGTTGTTAATCCACTTTCAGTATCTATAAACAGTACAGGTAAAAAGAGGCTGATTCTTGATCTGAGGTATGTAAATCAATTTCTCTGGAAGGAGAAAGTTCGATTTGAGGATTACAAAGTGGCATTAGAATACTTCAAGAAAGGAGATTTCATGATTTCTTTTGATTTAAAGGCAGGCTATCATCATATTGAAATCTTTCCCGAGCATGCACAGTACTTAAGTTTTTCTTGGGAGTTAGAAGGCCAGGAGCGTTATTTCTCATTTCAAGTACTTCCGTTTGGATTATCAACAGCACCGTACATATTTACAAAATGCCTTAGGCCTTTAGTAAAGTATTGGAGAAGCAAGGGCGTTTGTGTGATAGTATATTTAGATGATGGTTGGATTTGTACTCGGTCCAAGTCAGAGTGTGTCACCGTTTCGAAAGCTGTGAAAAGTGATCTCCTAGCCGCAGGGCTGGTGCCTAACAAGGAAAAATCGGTGTGGGTCCCTTCCTCAAAAATTGATTGGTTAGGGTTGTTGTGGGATGCTGACGAAGGTTCAATTCGTGTCACAGAACGTAGAGTTTCAGACATCCTCAAAACTATTGCAGATATCCAAAATTCATTACCTTCTGTGACAGCCAGAATGATGGCTTCGTTAGCAGGAAAACTGATTTCCCTCGGTCCAGTTGTGGGTCCCATTGCGCAACTTCAGTCTAGATTCTTGCATTACGAGATCGTGCAGCGACATTACAATTGGGATAGGACTTTCAAGTTGGCAAGAGATAGCGGGGTAATTGAAGAGATTTTCTTTTGGAAACGAGAATTGGTTAGCCTAAATAAACGTTATATTTTTGGCTATTCCTTACCACAGGTCATCATGTTTTCGGATGCAAGCCACTCGGGTTGTGGGGCTTGGACAGCAGAAGGCGGAGGTTTACAGTTTAGACAAACATGGACAGCCGATCAAGTAGGTAGAAGCTCCACATGGAGGGAGTTAAAAGGCGTGGCACTGGCCGTGAAAGCCTCTATTCCAAGAATCACGGGTAAAACGGTGAAAGTGTTCACTGATAACAAAGGTGTAGTTTCTATATTGAGAAAAGGCAGCATGGTACAAGATTTACAGGAATTAAGTTTGGAGGTTTTCAGAACTTGCAAAACAGAAAATATTGATTTGAGTGTACAATGGGTTCCCAGGAAAGAAAATGCCCTGGCTGACGAATTGAGTAGGGGGATAGATTTTGATGACTGGGGTATCGCGCCCACATTCTTCGAGTTCATAGATGGTATTTGGGGTCCACACACTGTAGACAGATTTGCGGATGATTTCAACTGCAAAGTTCCGATATTTAATTCGAAATATTGGTGCCCTGGTACTAGTTTGGTAGATGCTTTCTCCACAAATTGGTGTATGGAGAACAATTGGCTTGTTTCCCCAATTTATCTGGTAAGCAGGGTGTTAAAACACATCAAAGAGTGTAAGGCTAAAGGTACATTCCAGTGTGGCCGTCTGCACCCTTCTGGCCATTGCTTTTTTCATGCAGTAGTCCTTGGGCGAGCCTAGTTTCTAATTCCATGCAGTTCAGTGACCCAGATAACATTTTTGTTAAGGGTCGCAATCAGAATTCGTTATTTGGTTCAGACAAGTTGAGGAGTGATGTACTCTGTGTCAGGCTAGATGGCACTTTGTAAGCAGTTGTTGTTGATAATCTTAAATCGCTACAACATTCTGTACAGTACAGAAAGGGAGTTATAAATCCACTGGGTGTACTCTCGAAGCTGCACCTCATGAGAAACGGAGGTAGAAGGTGAACTGTATTGGGCTATTCATTGGGAATGTCCAAATTGCATGCAGGAGAGGTCGATTGGAGGTAGTGATGATGATCTGCGTAAGAATTGTTTTTCTCACAGGTGAAAATATGGTTGTATATGCCTTTATTCTTCGTCCACAGGGATGTTTCGTATCATACAGAACTACAAGAAGTTATCCTGGCATCCAGGGCACCAAACACAGCCTCCAAATACAGGAGAGTCTTTGCAGCTTGGAGTGCGTGGTGCAGTAAAAATGGAGTCTCTGAAATTCCCAAATCTCATCACGACTTGGCAAGGTATCTCGTACACTTGCACAATACAGGTTCTCCTTATTCTACAGTAGAAGCTACTTTTTATGCAATGAAATGGCACATTAATTGTTCGCCATCAGTCACACATAACCCCTGCGATACAAAGTTTGTGAAGTTAGTTCTAGACGGGATTAAACGACTTTCTTCTCATCAGGTCATACAGAAAGAGCCCATAACGGCCGAAATGTTACATAGAATTGTTGCACAATTTGGACAAAGTAATAATCTCACGGATATTAGAATGTGTGCGATGTTGTTGATTTCCTTTGCTGGTTTTTTTTCAGGAACGAAGAACTTATTAATTTAAGATTGTGTGATACAAAGATATTTCCTTCCCATATTCAGTTTGAGGTACGTAGAAGCAAAACGGACCAATACCGTGAAGGAGCAAAAGTAATGGTGAGCGCCACTGGAATGAACACGTGTCCAGTTGCGATGTTAAGTAAATATGTAAAACTAGCAGGGTTGAGTGATTTTAATTCAGACGATTACCTGTTCAAACCACTTACTTTTAAGAAAAGTTCACAGTCTCATGTACCCAGAAAGGGAAAGCTCTACCTGTAGAGATATTCTTAAAGGTGCTCTCAAGCATATTGGAGAGGATCCTTCCAAGTTCGGCCTACACAGTCTAAGGGCTGGTGGCGCAACAGCAGCAGCTGCTGTTGGCATTCCAGATCGTTTGGTCAAAAAGCATGGTCGCTGGAAAACAGACACGTCTAAAGACAGGTACGTGCAAGAAAGTTTGCATAACCAACTTAAAGTTTCAAGTAATATCGGATTATAAATGTACTAAATAAAATCCAAGTGTGAATCAATTATCGTAAGAAGTTACCCAAAATTAATTTGGCCCAAGCAGACAAGGCCAGAGCGTTCATTGGTTTTTATAATTACTGAAGTTATTTGGTACGGTTGTTAATGGATTGAATGGATAAGACAATAAAGAGAAACATAGAACAATTTCTGCATTTGCCCGTTCTTTAATCCTTGACTTGGGAGCACGGACTCCGTCGGCTGCTCATCGAAGAACCGTGCTCCCCATATATATGTGTATTTAACATGTTTTGTTACAGCAAGGGATGACAGGCGCAATAGGAAATAATTTATTTCCGTTTGAGCTTGCGAATTAGGAAATAATTGTATTTTCCTATTGAATAGCAGGGAGTACTCGGCTGGGAGTGCTCTTTCTTATGCAGATGAGGAAGTGTTCTGCTTGAGTGGAGCTGCGCAGCAGCAAGGCGTGCAGGCAGCCATTGACGGTTTTCACCACAGCCAAAACGGATGTCCTTACTTTTCTCCAAGAAACTGAGCAGTTGCGAGGTTCCGAGGACACCTTTTACAGAAGTGGTGTTTAATTATCACACACAGACTTAACACACGTAAGGTCTTTTAACTTTTTGTGATGAAAGTCAAAAGAAGGTGAGGTAAGAGTAAACAATGTGATATTATATAATCGATGTTGGTCGAGACTCACGATGAGTTAGAAAAATTGTTAGTACGTTGTAAGTTCACGGACTCCGTCGGCTGCTCATCGAAGAACCGTGCTCCCCATATATATGTGTATTTAACATGTTTTGTTACAGCGAGGGATGACAGGCGCAATAGGAAATAATTTATTTCCGTTTGAGCTTGCGAATTAGGAAATAACTATAATTGCTGCATCCGTGAATCGTACAGTGAACGTTCTGACGTATTTCGCTGTGACTGCGCAGAGAGCATTGTGTTGGTTGACATTGTGGCTCGCACTGTCGCAGTTGCTGTTGTTGCTTGATATACATGTACATGTAGTAGAAAAACCCTCAAATTTCGTCTGAATTACAGGTTATTACTATCAAGGAGAATTGTGAAGTTTCTAAAGTTTTGAACTATTAAAGGTAGGTGACATTATAAGCTATTTATCAAAGGTACCAAGCTTTTGGTTTTCTGTGGTAAAGACGCGTACACCAACAAAATGGCGAACGTCGAGGTTAAGTTAGTAGGGGGCCTATGGGGTTAAAGTTTCAAGGCCAAATACTGCCGTTTCTAACAGATTTTTAACTGAAACGTTTTTCCCTTAACCGTGGCGACGCCACGGATCATAGGCCTGGATGGATGGCTTTATTTAATCGGAATAAATTGATAAATCGTGTTTTAAACGTTTGGTTGTGTTGTAGGAGCTATTTTCAGATAATAGCGGAAGCTGCAGCCCAAACCGTGTTGGACAAGATCAGCCAGGGGCATCTAGAATGTCCGATCTGTTGCTGTCGATTCAAGGATCCCAAGATACTTGACTGTCTGCACGGCTTCTGCCTGAACTGTCTGGAAGAGATGATGAGCAAACAGAAGTCAGAGGCAGAGAAGATAACATGTCCAGTCTGTAGGAGAGAGACGCAAGTTCCTGATGGAGAGATTGAAGGGTCTTTCTAGCCCTTTCGTTTTAAGGTGTCTCGTTGATGAATTTAACCAGCACGAACAGGTGCTTGGCGAGGCATCTGGACCTTCTCAAAGATGCGAAGAATGTGAAGAAGGTTTCGAGGCTATATCGAGATGCCTTGATTGCAAGGAGAACATCTGCAAGAAATGCAAAGAGGCACACCAACATCTTAAATACACCAAACACCATCGCATCGTTCCAATGCAGGATCTTGTCAAATCGAGGAGTATACCGACGAATGTGACCAAGACCGTCACACCAAAATGTCGGGAGCACATTGAACAGCCGTTGTGTTTTCACTGTGAAACCTGTAATCAATTGATTTGCGCAATGTGTGCTGCAACCGAGCACCGGTCATCAGATCACAAGTACACAACAATCTCTGACGCCATGGAATCATTCCGTGAGAGTGTCAACGACATATTGCAAAAGTTTGAGAAAATCAAAGAGCAGTTTGAATCGAACGCAGACTCGATCAAACATGCACGAGATAGATTACAAAGGAAACTGGCTCAGGGTCGTTGTGATATTTCTTTAAAAGCGGAGGCAGAAATTGCAAAAATCAAAAACAAAGCAAAGTTTCTCACCGAAAAGTTTGACGAAATAGGTCAGGAGAGAGACAGTGAGTACGAAAAGGCGCTCATGCACAACCGTGACAAGATGGACCGCGCAGATCAGATCGTCACAGCCGTAAATGACTTGATGAGACAAGCCGATGAATTCGAGCTTTTGGAGCTCAAACCGAAGGTGATGCACAACTTGGAATTCCAGAAGGAGCTGAAGTGTGAACCGGCAAAGCTGGATATGGCGTTCATCGGGGTCAAATGTCAAGATGTCGTCAGTGACATGGATCTGGGAGAAATATTGCTCAAAGAAAAATGACAGTTGAAGGAAGAGTTCGGCAAGGAAGGCACTGGTGACGGGGAATTTCAGGTTGCAAGGGGCGTCACATGTTTCAGCAACGGTGACATCGTAGTATGTGACACAACCTTGAAACGGGTATCGTTGTTTACCTCCACTGGGCAGTTCAAAACACCGATTGCTCAAGGAGCCGAATGTCATGCATTGGAAGCTCCTTGGAGCGTGGCAGTGAACTGTGATGATCTGCTTTTCGCCACGGATGAAGATAAAGTGAAGGTTTTCAATGACGAGATACAGTTTGTTCGCGAGTTTGCACCTTCGGTTGATGATGCAGAGGGGCTACCAAAGAGTGATCTCACTGGTATTGCTGTGGACAAGCAACGAGTAGCAGTGGCTGACTTTGGGAGAAAAGTCATCAGTGTCCACAACCTGGATGGATCTTTGATTGCAAGCACGTCAAACATCATGGCTCGGTTTTACATAGCAATGAGCAACAAAGAGCGGTTAATTTTCACAAACTACCTGGAGAAGAGGTTGCTGTGCGTTGACTTTAAGGGTAATGAGGTGTTCAAATTGATGCCATTATTGAAAGAGAAACCAGCGAAACCGACTGGTGTCCTGTGCGATGATGATGGGAGCATCTATGTCGCCGTTCACTCTGAGTCTGGTGAGTTCGGAGTCGGTGAAGTGCAACATTACGACTCGAATGGTGCATTCATCGCAACAGTTGTTCAAGGGTTGTACAGTCCTTCTGGAATGGCATTCACCCCCGCTGGTGACGTCGTTGTCGCAGACAAACTCACTGTCAAGATCTTTAAGAGGATGTAATCTGCTTTGGCAATCATGCCCCCTCTGGTAGCCTGAAATCCACAAAGATGCAGGGGTGTAGTAAGGTCATTTTGACGGGGGGGGGGGGTAAAAATTCTTGAAAAGGGCACTTCACATCCATGCTGAAATGGCCTCCGTAAACTCAAATAGGTGGGGGGGGGGTGGATGGTACCTATTTGTCGGTGGGGGCGCTGTTCAAAACCGATAATTATGCGCAATAAGGCCCCCCCCCAAAAAAAAAATGTTCGGTCTCGTGTCAGACCAAAGTTCCAGAATTGACGTGGCCACGCGGCTTTTTTTTTTTTTTTGATTTTTTTTTTCCTTCAAGCTTTGATTGTACAGACAAGGTGGGGTACTATTTTGCTTTTTGTGGTGTCCTCATGTACATTGGTGTCCTCCATAATAATTTGCCAGGGTGCTTTCGATCATTTGCCTTGGTGCAATTTCCCATTCCTTGGTGCTCTTTGGTAAAAAAAAATTGAGGAGGTGCGGAAAAAGAGGGCGCTGTTGGAGCTACCGCGGAACATTTTGGAAAAAAAAAGATCGACGTGCATGATTAATATCGACGCGCGCGCTGACCAGAGACCGACTTTTTTTTTTTTTTGGCCTAACAGACAATCTACATGTATGGTGCTTCCCAGAGCGATACTCGTGCAATTTTTTTAGAAGGCACAAGTAACGGCCGTCGATGACACAAAAAGGGCACGTTTGTTTTTTAAAGGGCTTTTGTTCAGAAAAAAGGGCCCATGTTAACAAAAGAAAGGCACTATTTACAACTTTTTTTTGGGGGGGGGGGTAAGCACTTGTTAATTAAGGGCATTTTTAATGGAAAAGGGTATAATCATAGGCTACGCCTATGAGATGTCTGACAAAAAAAATTGCAAAAAACATTGTTTCCTGGAAGTGATTTTTACAACAACCCTGGAATACATATGTTTCTGATCGAGAAATAAATAGGATGATTAACCTTTGTTAAAGCTTATCATGGGAAGACAGTTTCAAACTTCCAAATAATACGTAATTGGCTATGTCCACTGATATTTGGAGCAGTTTCTTTTTTCCCCCAACTTGATAGTTCTGATCATGACATTCTTTGGAGAGATCTACGAATAATCTGGATTAATTAGCTCTATATATATTGCGTGTATATATTTCCTTTTGTTTACGTATGACGGGAGCGGGAACACAGTTTCAATGTTTCATGACAATGATCTTTTTTGTTTCCGTTCCGTGCAAAAAGTAAATTCATTTGGTTAATAATTAATGTAGGCCCTATGAGCCATGAAAAGCTGTACATGTATATCACCATTGTTCAAATGTAAATAATATTGATCATACATCGTTTCGGTTTGCGGTAACACCATGTGGTAATAACTACTGCTTAGAAGATATTAGTTCTGATAAGAACTTGTCCTGCTTATTATCAACTTTGATAAGTAGTTTTTTGTTTTTTGTTTTTTTTTGTTCTGATAAGAACAGTCCTGCTGTAAGTTCTAACCGAACTTGTCTTTGGTCTCAACGTTTTGACTAGCCTGCTCTAGTCGAGACTGACGATGACTAGAGCAGGCTAGTCGAAACGTTGAGACCAAAGAAAAGTTCGGTTAGAACTTACAGCAGGATTGTTCTTATCAGAACAAATAAACAAAAAAAAACAAAAAAAAACAAAAACAAAAACTACTTATCAAAGTTGATAATAAGCAGGACAAGTTCTTTTCAGAACTAATATCTTCTAAGCAGTAGTTATTACCACATGGTGTTACCGCAAACCGAAACGATACCAATACCCCACCATGCAAAGCCTCAAATCTTATATTGATCATACATTTCAGATTTATTCAAATCGAACCGACTTCATCAGTACATTTTTTCAACTTCCTTGTTTTATGTTACCTCTTCGAAACAAAGAATGAGAGATGCTTTCACACTTTTATATTTGTTTGTCATTTAATTAAAGAGGAAATACTTAATGGAAAGGAATGACTTGAAAAGCTCAATCCTTTGTCAATCAAACGGCTGCTTCATATTTCACATTTTACACACGTACATATTGTATTTACCAGTGATGCAGTGCCTTGATGCTGGGCCTTGGCCTTAAGGCTGCCTTAAGGCTGGACTTTAGGGCCTTGGCCTTGAGGCTTGAAAGCAAAAGCCTTGGCCTTGGCAAGCCTTGGCCTTGGCCTAATTGAGGGATCAATGCCTTGCAATTTTGAGTCAAGGCTCTTCAAGGCCCATAGATTTTTGCATTTTCCAGATAAATCTGTTTAAAATTTTGCTGTTACCATTTTTAGCGTGTTACCATGGAGGAGGGAAACACCCTTTACATTTGTAGATTTGTGTGTTGGGCACACTTCCACTTTTATAGCATCACATTTTGTTACCATTGTAGTACACATTTGCTGCAATACTTTTTCTAACTGATGATCACTCTGATTGGTTGTATATGTCTCCCTGATAAGTGCTAAAGATTTGCATGTATCTGTTTTAGGTAATGCTAATATTTGTTGGCCCAGCAAATAAAAATTCCCCATCAGTTTCTTGTATCCCCCCTTTTGTTACACTCGGGAGAATTGTGCGTCAGTAAAGAAGTAAATCATTATTTTGTTTTAGTTAAACCATAATCATGAAGAACTCAACTTATACAATGCAGTCATAAAACATTGTACATGTATGTGAGCATTTTGATCGCAATTAAAGACAAGTTGTTCTTAATAAGTGATTCATAATGATGCATCATGTGACTATACCTAGTTTGATATTAGTGGTCATTTTATAAACCAGGGCCTTGGCCTTGAGGGTTAAGACTTGGCCTTATCCTTAAGGCTCGAGGGTCAAAGCCTTGGCCTTGGACTTGGCCTTGAGGGTCAAAGCCTTGGCCTTGGACTTGGCCTTGAGGGTCAAAGCCTTGGCCTTGCGGGTCAAAGTCTTTGCTCCAACACGGTATTTACAAATCGCAAGTATTTACAATAAAAACAATAACCCTTGCTTTCAATTTGGAATTTTTTAATTTGGAAATGAAATCTTTTAAAAACGAACTCACAAAGGCATTACATAGCCCTCAACATTTTATTAACAGATTTCCAGTAAGCATTTACACATTTTTATATTCAGATGTAGAAAAATATGTTTTTGTCTTTTAAATGATTATTTTTTTGAGGACAAAAGTTAAGACGTTTTTGCCTCAAATGAATCACTGTCTTTACATTGGAAATGTATCGTCTAATAAGTGGCGTAGCCAGTGGGGGAAGGGGATATTTACCCCCCCTCCCCATTATATTTTGTGAAGACTGCCCGTTTCCATTCGAGTGTTCTTTTTCGAAAGTGTTTACCCCCAATATTTTTAAAGAGTGCCTTTCAAACCCCCCCCCTTTTTGTGTTAAACAAGTGCCTGTAAAGAGTGCCTTTTGGGGCATTTCGCGCGTGTGTGCCTCCCTGAAAAACATCATAATTATTGTCCAATAGTGTGGTAAGATCGTCCGCTTGAACAGCGCCCTCATTGAAAGATGGTTTCCCCATTATTTTATTTTACGGACGGGAGGCCAAGGGTCCGGAGGAAAAAAACCCGTCTACATTTCAGCATGGATGTGCGAGTGCCCTTTTCAAGAAATTCTTACCCCCCCCCCCCAAATAAAAATAAGCTTGCATTATGCAGTCTGGTGGATTTTACACATGTTTACATAAACACATCCCTGATTTTCTTTAAGGCAATTAACTTGGTCACAGTGTCCAAAAATGTTGTTGTGATCAATTGACCACTGTGCAGTAATGCGTGATTGAAATTAAATGAAACTCATTGGGATTTAGGCCAATGATAAGGAGTATCTGCATAGTAAAATATTTCAAAATTGACTTCATGGTTTTGAAGTTACTTCAATAAAGTCCAGACGGACACTTGGGGGACATACTGTATAGCGCAAACATTTTCGATGAATTACACTACCGTTGTTTTCATTTTGGTCCGATTTACGAAATATTGTACACTTTTATTCAAATACTGTAATCACTGTCTTTTAAATTTGATAAACAAGTTTTAAAATGTATGTCTTTTATGCAGATCTGCCCACAATTCAGCCTTCGGGTTGCGGAAGGCGTGTGAATAATTTTACGAATAAATTGATTGACAAAATAATGGCTATCACGAAGGAAAAAAGGAAGGGGCAGGGATAGTACAACTTTTAAGAGAAAATACACCTGCGTATAATTGCATTTAGAAACCGCTAATTTAATACGTCAGAATTGTTGACAGAATTGTCGGATCCGTTAGTTCCTAAAACAAAAACAAATCTCCTGTTTTTTTTGGCAGGCATGCACTTTAGACCGATTCACAAATAGGCCCCCTATATTAAAAAAGGTCATTCACAAAGGTTTATATACATCGCGGCTCCGCTATAGTTCGTATCAGTCACATCAATCAGCAGCGACTGGTGAATTGGGTAAAAGCTCGTCTGTCTTATCCTAACGCCGCTGTAATAACTCTCGACACGAGTGCTCAGATGCGCTTATGAAACAACCAAATGCTGATCGTGTTGTACTCTGTACTCCTTCTAATTAACAACGAACCGCGATCGCGTCCGTAGCCACAATTAATTGGCGATAATCACCCACATTCGTCCCTCCAATTTTAGTGTATTAAAATGCATGGCATATTGTATCATTTGCATTCCGTGCATTTTGTTCGCTTTCAATAATAACACCCCTCAAAATCAAAAGAATGTTCAAAACCTAACCAGTTCAGTAGATATTATACATTTTTGAGAAAACAGTAAAAACCATGCACAACCTTTCGATCACGAAACATTATTTCGTCAATAAAATTCTTTATCTTCAACGTCTGAGTAAATTGACTGATCATCATTTTTCAAATCTGCTATTTCTTTCCGATTTCATTTAAATGAAGTTTAGTCCTAGTGAATATCGAAGTACTGCAGAAACAGCAATATTTTCTAAACCAAAAACAGGCAGACAAGTTTAAACCGGTTAAAAATAGGTTTATATAAACGTTATTATTTCTCATGTACTTGACGAAAACACTTTAACCATTACAGACAGAGACACGCAGACCGACCGACGGACCGACGGCCGGCCGACCGACCACCTAGCGACATTTAGAAGTTCCTGCCAGAGCTTTAAAAGATAAGCGAGCCTAGTAAAGCAGGTCCCAGAGCGTACACAAGTCTAATCGATTGGTTTAGAATGGATATCCACTGGAATTGCATGTCTCCAGATACTTTAATTTAATCAATTCAGCAACCGATATTTTATTCAATGATCCAATTAACCAAACGTTTATTACTATTATAGTGCATCGTGTATTAACTAGTCTAGTGACAACAGTAAATCAGCATTGGCCATGTTTTAATACAGTCGTTGTAGGCCTACTTCCAAAATTCAACTTTGAACCGGCTTCCACTCGATTGTATTTGTGTTCTGCATGACTCTCTCGGCCATTGCAATGGTGCTCTAAAAATAGTTTTGGTTTTTCCGTTTGCTGGCAATACATGTACTACCTTGCTGCATACGTGAATCGTACAGTGAATGTTCTGACGTATTTTGCTGTAGTTCATGACTGCGCAGAGAGCATTGTGTTGGTGGCTCGCAGTTCCTGTTGTTAATGTTACATGAAAATGTAGTAGAAAAGTCCTCAAATTTCGTCTGAATTACAGGTTATTACTATCAACGAGAATAATGAAGTTTCTAAAGTTTTGAACTATAGTATTACAGGTAGGTGACATTATAAGCTATTTATCAAAGGTAACAAGCTTTTGGTTTTCTGTGGTAAAGACGCATAGCCTGCTACACCAACAAATGGCGAACGTCGAGGTTAAGTTAGTTGGGGGCCTATGGGGTTAAAGTCTCAAGGCCAAATACTGCCGTTTCTAACAGATTTTTAACTGAAACGTTTTTCCCTTAACCATGGCGACGCCACGGATCATAGGCCTGGATGGATGGCTTTATTTAATCGGAATAAATTGATAAATCGTGTTTTAAACGTTTGTTTTGTAGGAGCTTTCAGATAATGGCGGAAGCTGCAGCCCAAACCGTGTTGGACAAGATCAGCCAGGGGCATCTAGAATGTCCGATCTGTTGCTGTCGATTCAAGGATCCCAAGATACTTGACTGTCTGCACAGCTTCTGCCTGAACTGTCTGGAAGAGATGATGAGCAAACAGAAGTCAGAGGCAGAGAAAATAACATGTCCAGTCTGTAGGAGAGAGACGCAAGTTCCTGATGGAGGATTGAAGGGTCTTTCTAACTCTTTCGTTTTAAGGTCTCTCGTTGATGAATTTAATCAGCACGAACAGGTGCTTGGCGAGGCATCTGGACCTTCTCAAAGATGCGAAGAATGTGAAGAAGGTTTCGAGGCTATATCGAGATGCCTTGATTGCAAGGAGAACATCTGCAAGAAATGCAAAGAGGCACACCAACATCTTAAATACACCAAACACCATCGCATCGTTCCAATGCAGGATCTTTTCAAATCGAGGAGTATACCGACCAATGTGACCAAGACCGTCACACCGAAATGTCGGGAGCACATTGAACAGCCTTTGTGTTTTCACTGTGTAACCTGTAATAAATTGATTTGCGCAATGTGTGCTGCAACCGAGCACCGGTCATCAGATCACAAGTACACAACAATCCTTGACGCCATGGAATCATGCCGTGAGAGTGTCAACGACATATTGCAAAAGTTTGAG
Organism: Patiria pectinifera; assembly: GCA_029964075.1. NCBI lineage: Eukaryota > Metazoa > Echinodermata > Asteroidea > Valvatida > Asterinidae > Patiria > Patiria pectinifera. The sequence continues at coordinate 31,181,380 of CM057147.1, read as the reverse complement.
AAAATCAAAGAGCAGTTTGAATCAAACGCAGACTCGATCAAACATGCACGAGATAGATTACAAAGGAAACTGGCTCAGGGTCGTTGTGATATTTCTTTAAAAGCGGAGGCAGAAATTGCAAAAATCAAAAACAAAGCAAAGTTTCTCACCGAAAAGTTTGACGAAATAGGTCAGGAGAGAGACAGTGAGTACGAAAAGGCGCTCATGTACAACCGTAACCAGATGGACCGCGCAGATCAGATCGTCACAGCCGTAAATGACTTGATGAGACAAGCCGATAATTTCGAGCTTTTGGAGCTCAAGCCGAAGGTGATGCACAACTTGGAATTCCAGAAGGAGCTGAAGTGTGAACCGGCAAAGCTGGATATGGCGTTCATCGGGGTCAAATGTCAAGATGTCGTCAGTGACATGGATCTGGGGGAAATATTGCTCAAAGAGAAATGGCAGTTGAAGGAAGAGTTCGGCAAGGAAGGCACTGGTGACGGGGAATTTCAGTTTGCAAGGGGCGTCACATGTTTCAGCAACGGCAACATCGTAGTATGTGACACAGACTTGCAACAGGTATCGTTGTTTACCTCCACTGGGCAGTTCAAAACATTGATTGCCCAAGGAGCCGAGTGTCATGAATTGGAAGATCCTTGGAGCGTGGCAGTGAACTGTGATGATCTGCTTTTCGCCCTGGACGAAGATAAAGTGAAGGTTTTCAATGACGAGCTTCAGTTTGTTCGCGAGTTTGCACCTTCGGTTGATGATGCAGAGGGGCTACCAAAGAGTGATCTCACTGGTATTGCTGTGGACAAGCAACGAGTAGCAGTGGCTGACTTTGGGAGAAAGGTCATCAGTGTCCACAACCTGGATGGATCTTTAATTGCAAGCACGTCAAACATCATGGTTCGGTTTTACATAGCAATGAGCAACAAAGAGCAGTTAATTTTCACAAACTGCCTGGAGAAGAGGTTGCTGTGCGTTGACTTTAAGGGTAATGAGGTGTTCAAAGTGATGCCATTATTGAAAGGGATACCAGGGAAACCGACTGGTGTCCTGTGCGATGATGATGGGAGCATCTATGTCGCTGTTCACTCTGGTGAGTTCGGAGACGGTGAAGTGCAACATTACGACTCGAATGGTGCATTTATCGCAACAGTTGTTCAAGGCTTGTCTTATCCTAATGCAATGGCATTCACCCCTGCTGGTGACGTCGTTGTCGCTGACAGCCACTCTGTCAAGATCTTTAAGAGGATGTAATCGGCTTCGGCATTCATGTCCCCTCTGGTAGCCTGAAATCCACAAAGATGCAGGGGCGTAGCAAGGTCATTTTGACGGGGGGGGGAGTTAAAAATTTCTTGAAAAGGGCACTTCACATCCATGATGAAATGGCCTCCGTAAACTCAAATGGGGGGGGGGGGGGGGCTGGTACCTATTTGTCGGTGGGGGCGCTGTTCAAAACCAATAATTATGCGCAATAAGGCCCCCAAAAATATTCGGTCTCTGGTCAGACCAAAGTTCCAGAATTGACGCAGCCACGCGTTTTTTTGTGTTTGTTTTTGTTGTTTTTTTCTTCAAGCTTGGATTGTACAGACAAGGTGGGGTACTATTTTGCTTTTTTTGGTGTCCTCATGTACATTGGTGTCCTCCATAATTTGCCTTGGTGCTTTCGATCATTTGCCTTGGTGCAATTTCCCATTCCTTGGTGCTCTTTGGTAAAAAAAAATTGCGGAAATAGGTGCGGAAATAGAGGACGCTGTTGGAGCTACCGCGGAACATTTTGGGGGAAAAAAAGATCGACGCGCATGATTAAAATCGACGCGCGCGCTGACCAGAGACCGACTTATTTTTTTTTTTTGGCCTAACAGACAATCTATGGTGCTTCCCAAAGCGATACACGTGCACATTTTTTTAGAAGGCACACGTAACGGCCGATGACACAAAAGGGCACGGTTGTTTTTTAAAGGGCTTTTGTTCAGAAAAAAAAGGTACTTGTTAACAAAAGAAAGGCACTATTTACAATTTTTTGGGGGGGGGGTAAGCACTTGTTAATTCGCATTTTGAATGGAAAAGGGTATAATCATAGGCTACGCCTACGAGATGTCTGACAAAAAAAATGCAAAAAACATTGTTTCCTGGAAGTGATTTTTACAACAACCCTGGAATACATATGTTTCTGATCGAGAAATAAATAGGATGATTAACCTTTGTTAAAGCTTATCATGGGAAGACAGTTTCAAACTTCCAAATAATACGTAATTGGCTATGTCCACTGATATTTGGAGCAGTTTCTTTTTTCCCCCAACTTGATAGTTCTGATCATGACATTCTTTGGAGAGATCTACGAATAATCTGGATTAATTAGCTCTATATATATTGCGTGTATATATTTCCTTTTGTTTACGTATGACGGGAGCGGGAACACAGTTTCAATGTTTCATGACAATGATCTTTTTAAAAAAGTAAATTCATTTGGTTAATAATTAATGTAGGCCCTATGAGCCATGAAAAGCTGTATATCACCATTGTTCAAATGTAAATAATATTGATCATACATCGTTTCGGTTTGCGGTAACACCATGTGGTAATAACTACTGCTTAGAAGATATTAGTTCTGATAAGAACTTGTCCTGCTTATTATCAACTTTGATAAGTAGTTTTTTGTTTTTTGTTTTTTTTGTTCTGATCAGAACAGTCCTGCTGTAAGTTCTAACCGAACTTGTCTTTGGTCTCAACGTTTCGACTAGCCTGCTCTAGTCGAGACTGACGATGACTAGAGCAGGCTAGTCGAAACGTTGAGACCAAAGAAAAGTTCGGTTAGAACTTACAGCAGGACTGTTCTTATCAGAACAAATAAACAAAAAAACAAAAAAAAACAAAAACAAAAACTACTTATCAAAGTTGATAATAAGCAGGACAAGTTCTTTTCAGAACTAATATCTTCTAAGCAGTAGTTATTACCACATGGTGTTACCGCAAACCAAAACGATACCAATACCCCACCATGCAAAGCCTCAAATCTTATATTGATCATACATTTCAGATTTATTCAAATCGAACCGACTTCATCAGTACATTTTTTCAACTTCCTTGTTTTATGTTACCTCTTCGAAATCAAGAATGAGAGATGCTTTCACAGGTTTTTTTTTCTTTCTTCATTTAATTAGAGGAAATTCTTTATGGAAAGGAATGACTTGAAAATGCTCAATCCTTTGTCAATCAAACGGCTGTTTCACATTTTACACACGATATTGTATTTACCAGTGATCATGGTGATGTAGTGCCTTGATGCTGGGCCTTGGCCTTAAGGCTGCCTTAAGGCTGGACTTTAGGGCCTTGGCCTTGAGGCTTGAAAGCAAAAGCTTTGGCCTTGGCAAGCCTTGGCTTTGGCCTAATTGAGGGATCAATGCCTTGCAATTTTGAGTCAAGGCTCTTCAAGGCCCATAGATTTTTGCATTTCCCAGATTAATCCGTTTAAAATTTTGCTGTTACCATTTTAATCGTGTTACCATGGAGGAGGGAAACACCCCATAGATTTGTGTGTTGGGCACACTTCCACTTTTATAGCATCACATTTTGTTACCATTGTAGCACATTTGCTGTAAATTTTTTTTCTAACTGATGATCAATCTGATTGGTTGAATATATCTCCCTGATAAGTGCTAAAGATTTGCATGTATCTGTTTTAGGTAATGCTACTATTTCTGACCATGTTGGCCCAGCAAATAAAATTTCCCCAAATCAGTTTCTTGTAGCCCCCTTTTGTTACACTCGGGAGAATTGTGCGTCAATATAGAAGTAAATCATTTTGTTGTTTTAGTTGAACCATATTCATGAAGACCTGAACTTATACTTTAATAGATACAATGCAGTCATAAAACATTGTATGTGAGCATTTTGATTCCAATTAAAGACCAGTTCTTAATAAGTGATTCATAATGATGTGTCATGTGACTATAACTAGTTCGATATTAGTGGTCATTTTATAAAACAGGGCCTTGGCCTTGAGGGTTAAGACTTGGCCTTATCCTTAAGGTTCGAGGGTCAAAGCCTTGGCCTTGAGGGTCAAAGCCTTGGCCTTGAGGATCAAAGTCTTTGCTCCAACACTGGTATTTGGGTCATTCCATCAGGTTGGGGAACAAAGTGTGACATATGACCATACTGTACATGTATTAAGAAAAGCATGAATGCCTTGCTAGCAGTTGCTCTACATAATATTTGTTGTTGGGTGTTTCACTAACTGCAGAAAGTTTGAAATCATTTCAATGAACTTTGCCAAAAATATGAGCAAAAAATGTCATCTTGGATGTAACATTGACACCGTGTCAGTGTTGCGTTTCTGCGAAAGATTACCAAAATTCACTTTGCGTACTTCTTACTATAGATGCACCACAATAAGAAAAGCTTTTGTTACGGTAGTCATGTATCAAATGGAGCAGATATGATTGCTTAGTTGTGTGGATGTAACATTGACAAGGTGTATTACCCAAATGTCACACTTCCATTGAGTGATTTTTTACACCGTTACATCCACACTTGAGGTATTGTTTCTGCTATATTTGAACCCTGACTATACCAAAACAAAATCTTTTCTTGGTGCTTACATGTAGGTGTCCAGTTGTAAATATGCAATGTCAGTTTGGGTAATATTTTACATATGTGTAAAAAATGGCCAAAAAAAGTATATTTGGATGTAACATTTACACGGTGTCAATATTACGTCCGAATTAATACATTTTTGCTCATATTTCTGTCAAAATACTTTCAAATAAATTCAAACTTTCTCAAGCATTGAAACACCCCAAGATAAATATTATGTTGAGCAATTGTTTAGAATGCATTGATACCTTTAATAATATAACCAAATATATGGATGTAACATGCACTGCTTCCCAACAAGTGGAATGACCCATTTACACATCGCAAGTATTTACAATAAAAATAACCCTTGCTTTCAATTTGGAATTTGCAATTTGTTTTAATTTGGAAATGAAATCTTTAAAAACGAACTCACAAAGGCATTCCATAGCCCTCGACATTTTATTAACAGATTTCCAGTAAGCATTTACACATTTTTATATTCAGACGTAGAAAAATATGTTTTTGTCTTTTAAATGATTATTTTTCTGAGGACAAAAGTTATGAAGTTTTTTGCCTCAACTGAATCACCGTCTTTACAGTGGAAATGTATCGTCTTTAGTAGGATTGAAACATGTCTCCTGAACTGAGTTATTCAACCTTCGAGACAATTTCAGTTTTAAATTCACTTCAATTTGCTTTAATTAATTAATTGAAATTAACCCACACTGAATGTTCTATTTTGTTGCAAAGGAATTAAATTTGTCTTTCTCTAAAATTTCATAACCAGTTTCAATGCAGTGAACTTAACAGTGATAAAAAGTTGGTCTCCAATTGCAAAAAGAAAAAATTAAGACCTCCCCCCATTCGCCAGCCAAATGAAAATAAGGAATTAAAAAAAATATATTAAAAAATCTACAAATAAATAGTGAAAATGAAAAAGATTCAAGTTTGGAAAAAAATGGTGACATGGGTGTTGCCAGGCCAATATAAATGGAGGGGGGGGGGGCCTAAAAACCAAGATTGCGGACATACCACTCCTCCACTAGAGCGCTGTGGTCCAGTGGTTACGGTGTTCGACTCGCCTGCTGTGGTACATGGGCTCGAACTCTGACGGGTACAAGGTGATTGTGTTCTTGGGCAAGACACTTTACTACAATTGCCTCTCTCCACCCAGGAGTATAAATGGGTACCTGTGAAGGTAGAGACCAGATTGCGCTGATCTTGAGCTGCTGCAGAAACTGGTCTCATTGCCTGATGAACAGGGGTAATAATTGTAAAGCGCCATTTTGAGGATAGGATAATGATTTTGCCAACAAAAAGGAACAGCAACGGTGAGGTGACACCCACCCCCCCCCCTTCATCCCTCTCGCAACCCCCCTTAATGGCAAGTCTATTTATAAGTTCTTCCATCCCAAATGTATTTTCAGGGTTATTCCTAGCATCCAGACTTTCTACAGGTATGTTACACATGGACAAGGTCCTAGCATCAGCCATCCACTACCAGGCACTGAAGTCCGTTAATTTGGAAGACGACTTGGATTTCTTCTTGGACGAACTTGCGTCTGATGTGACCGATGTCTCAGCTGGTCGCTTGGTTGTGCTGGATGATAAAAAAATTAAAAAAACACCAAATGTTATTATTTTTGTCAAGGCACACCTGTGTATAAAAAACCTATCAAATAAAAGCCAAACAGTCGTATGTTTTCAAATGTGATTTTTTGTTTCTCCATAGTCCGATTTTTCATCCTTGTTAGATAACAATGGTTTCACAAGGTGTTATAATCTTTCTTTCTAAACATTTTAGTCTTTTAAGGCCAAAAAAAAAATTCAGTCTCTGGTCAGACCAAAGTTCCGGAATTGACGCGGCGACGCGGCTTTTTTTTTTTTTTTTCTTTTAGCTTGGATTGTACAGACAAGGTGGGGTACTATTTTGCTTTTTTGGTGTCCTCATGTACATTGGTGCCCTCCATAATTTGCCTTGGTGCTCTCGATCATTTGCCTTGGTGCAATTTCCCATTCCTTGGTGCTCTTTGTTAAAAAAAAATTGAGGAGGTGCGGCAATAGAGGGCGCTGTTGGAGCTACCGCGGAACATTTTGGAAAAAAAAAAGATTGACGCGCATGATTAGAATCGACGCGCGCGCTGACCAGAGACCGACTTATTTTTTTTTGGGCCTAATCCAATGATACATTCTTTGTTTGGTTTTCTTTAAACGATTGAGCTCAATACGGCTATTCCAGTGTACCTCTTTTCTTCAGGGGGCGATGTGACAGTGGAGGGGATGTATTTCCCAACACCTTTTCTGTACGTCGCCGGTCTCTCTTCCGAAGTAGGAAGCACGCCGACAGTTTTGGGTCGGCCATCTTTCTTGGACTCGAGTTCTTCTTGTTTCTTCCTCCTTTCGTTGGCAAGCTGGGTAGCACAAAAATAAGATGAAAAGTAGATGAAATGTAAGATTTGATGAGTACTGCCCGAGGATACACAACGTAGGCACTGTGCGTGTATCTTTAGGTAACTAACCCAATGTTGCTGAACTCAATAATGTCTAAATGCTTGCGATGTCTTTTGGATTTTGTTGGTTCAGTATCGATCTATGGGTGCTGTAGGATTCAGCAAACTATACACCTTGCTGTTATATGATTCTGTTGGACACAGCAGGCGTCACACTTTGTTGCTGTTGGGTTGCGTTGGATCCAGCAGGCTGTAAAATATGGGCTATTCTATAAATTTAGGGTCCAAAGTAAGCCATTTTCCCCAGCTGTCAAAAGTTTGTAAATTTCCAATCAAGTATCTTTAACCCTAACCGCCCTGAATCCTTCAAAATCCTCTTTGCCGAAGTGGAGGAATTTGGAGGATTGAGGTTACATGGCAAAAATGCGTTACTGATTTCATAGGATGCACTTTGTCAAGGTCTTGGGCCGGACCTTGTGTTGTTTTTGCTCAGCCATGCATAAATATAGGCCTGGATTATGCTTGAAATCCTCCGTACTGCTCCAGGATGTCACTGGCCAGGCCTCAACATATTGACAGTCACTGCTGCAGGATTTTGCAGGACTCTGGCAGTGGTCACCCCTACACAGACCATATTCAAGAAATAATTTTTTTCATGAGGCTAATTGGAGGATTTTGCAGGATTGAGGCTACATCCTAACAAAAAGGCCTACGGAGTAAGGGTTACGAATGACTTCAAATTGTTTGTATTTGTTGGCTAGGTAGTCAGCTATTCATGATTACTCTTGGAGGACGACTGCATTAAGAAGTGTATCAGCATGATAATTTCATACATGTCAGATGTAACAGGGACAGGAAAAAATGGGGACCCCAAATTTATAGAATGACCCTAAACTATTGATGTATTTTATTGGATACAGGAGATATTGGATTTTATGGGATAAAGGTCAGTGTATTTACGAAGTGTCATGGCCTAGCGATTAAGCACCGCACCGGACTCATGCGGTGGTGCTTCAGGGGCAGCAATGTGGGTTCAGCCCAGGCCCGGACACCTGTGTCCTTAAGTAAGGCACTTAACCATTGTTACTTCATCCTTCGGATGGGACGTAAAGCCGTAGGTCCCGTGTGTTGTGTGATGCAATGCAAGTTAAAGAACCCAGTAAGACTTGTTGCTAAGAGAAAGGGTTTGCCCCTGTGTTTCTGGCCTCCTGTTAAAGAACCAACCAAGAACCTACAGTGAAGTTGAAGCGGGTAAACATTCAGATAATTTGTTTTACCTCTTCGTCGACTTCATCGAATGGATTGACAAAGATGATGACATCCTCAAGGGTGATGGTTTCCTTGGGCTGATCCTTCTTGTCTGTCTCGATTCTCTCCATGTTAGCTAGGGTGTCCATACCTCCAACTACCCTGAATAAATGGAAATGAGACAGAGATTCATGATGAAATCCAGGCACGAACCCTAGATGGCGCTTTGTGGCCTCTTTCAAGCGCCCATGTGGACGGGACACACTGCGTGAGCATACTGGTTTCTGCTCATATGGCTTGAAGTTTGCACAACTAAAGCCCCAGTCACACCTTCATGGTTTGGAGCTACGGATATCCACGGTTTAAAGAGGTTGTGGAATGCTCGAAGACATTTCCATCATTTTTCGGATATATGTAGCCGAAGGTGTGATGAAATAAAAACGACTATTGTTTCTGTCATGAAATGAGTACAAAAGGTACTTTTGAGAGCTGTTTTTCAAGTCCTGTCATGCCTGTTTCGACCCGAACGTGCAATTTGTGTAAAAGTCGTCGTTGCGGGCAGCAAACAAAACACAGTAAATCGTGACGTAATAAACAGGACTCCCGATGCACAGTAGCATAAACGAGTCCTGTTTATTACGTCACGATTTACTGTGTTTTGTTTGCTGCCCGCAACGACGACTTTTACACAATTGCACGTTCGGGTCGAAACAGGACCTGAAAAACAGCTCTCAAAAGTACCTTTTGTACTCATTTCATGACAGAAATAATATTCGTTTTTATCTCATCACACCCTAGGCTACATATACCCGAAAAATGACGGAAATGTCTTCGAGCATTCCACAACCTCTTTAAAATTTGTGATAAACCGTGGGAGTACCGTATTCATCCTTAGTACATCCGTGGTTATCCGTCATCTTCCTTGGGTATTCGTGGAGGGGCTACGGAAGTTTTAAACTGTTCAAAACTTCCGTGGTGAATCGTCATGAAAATCAATCTGTAGTGCAACCGTGGGACATCCGTAGGACAACCGTACTTATTCGTAGTGTTATTTGTGGCTATTCGTGCATAATCTTGGAGGTTCGTACCTCATTTGTGGTAGAAATCTCTACAAATTTGCTACGAATATCCTACGGATGTGACCGGATGTGCTAGGGTTCTGTTAAGGTTGTACTACGAATATGCACGCTTTATTCGTAGGAGAACCTTGATCATCCGTGGCCCAATCGCAGACGACCGTGGCATTAACGTCATTATTCTTAGTAATACCGTCGATACTCTTCACCAATCCGTCCATATTCTTGACAAGCCGTGGTGTATTCCTAGAGAAATCTTAGGACAGTTGTGGTTATCCATCCTGAAACCGCAGTGCATTCTTAGAAAGTTGATTTCTCCACGAATCTCGACGGTTCATCGTGATCGATTGATTCTTGGTAAACCGTGTATATTCGTAGCTCCAACCGTGAATGTGTGACTGGGGCTTTAGTTTGCTCAGAATGTGCACATCGTTATCAAACTCCATAGGTATAGGTACATCAAACTCCATACTTTGGCCTCATATTTTTCAAAAGTCAGGTTGGCGAAGTGGTCCTCGCCTTCCACCTCTATGGTCATGGTTCCAGGTTCGATTCCTGCCCTGGTCCACATGTGAATTGGGTTTCATTCTCTACCTGATTATCTGGGTTTTCTCAAGACCATTCTTCCACATTTTTCTCTCATCTCTCAATTTTTTTTCTCATTGTCTTCCTTCTACAGATCCGGCTTTCAAGCTACAGTGCCCGGGGCACTATGGAGGATTCCTTGGTTTCATTACCGGAATTAATTAATATATAATAATATGTGTGACCGGCTCCACAAAAAAGGGTATAACGTCACATGAAAGTGAAATTGAGTTATATACATGGTTGGAAAGCCCACAACGTAAGCTTTCATTTGGTATGAAATAGAGCTCCATATTAATTACTTGAGAGTATTAATACTCTCAAGTAATATTAATTACCTGAGAGTTCAAATTACACAACTGAGAAAACAGGCAGTGAAATAGCTGGCTTTATTGCAGAACAGTAGAACAATGCTCACAAAATGGTTGTTTTTTTCCACTTTGTTCATCAAAATCAAAATTTCTGTAAGTAAAACCTGAAACTGTAGGTATTAACCCTTTCCTTACCATGGGCGACTTTTGTCGACAAGAAGAACCCCCCTGCTGGTTCCCATAGGCGACTTTAGTGGACCAGGAAACCACACACAGAACACCCTCAACACAGATATATTCACTACTTTTCAGAAAGGCGGCATGTTGATATGTTTGGCCGCCCATACATCAACTATATACCAACTGAAAGATTGTTTTCGGATATTTCTATTGGTGTGGTTTATTCATAGTGTTACGATTACAAAAAAAATGAGAAAAAGTGCTTCAGAAGTATCCACGCACAAGGTGAGGTATGGAGTGCCATTTGGTCATGTGGTGAAATGGCTTGCAGCTTGATAATTTGGACCAGATGAACAAAAAGGCATAACTTTCTTATATTTGCACGTATGGACTTCATTTTTACATCACATAAAAGAGTAAGGTTCAAGGAACAAACTTTACACACAATACCTATGATTTAAATCACTCCATGGCAGTGACAATCTGGGTTGAAAAAAGTGAGTTTTGGACTTGTGGTCATTTTGTTCACGCTCTAGTGATTTCCGCATGACTGAGCAAACAATTTGGTCCTGGGGAGAGTCAAGTCAATAAACAATGTGGACATGAAAGGGTTAAAGATGTCATTCATAAAAAAATATATGAAAATCCCATTTTGACAAAATTTTCACCCTCTCATCACACAATAATGCTCAGCGCGACTTTATACCTTTTTTTGTAGAGCCGGTCACATATAATCACATTTCATGTTCCTAAAGCAATGTATGGACCCATTTTGAGACAGCCCCCCCCCCCAAAAAAAACACACAACTCATTTCAATTCAACTTACCTGCCGAAAATTGTGTGCTTCTTGTCCAAATGCTTGCAAGACCGATATGTGATAAAGCTGCACAAACGACAAGTTAATAAAAAGCAATTATCAAATTGTGAGTATTATTTCAATGAACCTGTATGATGTTTGATGTTTTCAACATAAAACATCCAACATCTAAAACTGAGTCATCCATTGACACATTATTTGTACTTTGTTCTCCAAAATTGAGTCAGCCTCCTCTATGCAAAGTTAGGGTAGTTGAACGTACAGCCCCTGAATGCAGTTGAACTATTAAACCTTTGAGTGGTTTTGAGAAAATTCAGGGCTGTTTATACAATTATGCAATAAAATTTGCAACCAAAATTAACTTTGTAACAAAGTGCGTTCTATAAAATTAACCCCCCAAAAAACCCACCCCAAAGCTTGAAAAAGCAAGACTATTTTGAAGAAATGTTTATTGAAATCAAAACACTTTTTCAGACTATCACCTCTCTAACTTGTGCTCAAATCAACAAGGGCCCACTTTGACCAGAACCGTGTCTGAACAAATGCACACAAACGTGTGTTCACCGTTGATCGTGGACGTCCTATTGTCCCTCTTTTGTTTGTACTCTAACCTTTTAGGCAGACTCCCATAGGTTTTGTACATGACCCCAATCGCGGACGTATGCTGGGAATCGTGGACGATATTGTTCTCTTTTGTTCTCTGGTATTTTTCGTCCATGGTTTGAAAGGCTTACATTCACACTTATTGGTTTGTACACAGGTTGGCTGTAGATTTGCGACTTTCTACCCGGGTACAATCTCTCAACCCTGGTCCTGACCAGGGTTGCATTTCACCCGTGTAGAGCGCTGGACTCGGGTAGAAGCCGTGCTGGGTTCTTGCTAGTGTGAAAAAGGTTTCCTGAAATCTCGGGGTTTGACCTTGGTCAACACCGAGATTTTGGATGGTGTGAAAAGGCCTTAAATAGTAGAGCACCATGGTCCAGTGGTTACGGTGTTTGACTCACGCGTGGGTTCGAATCCTGCCAGGAACATGGTGTTTGTGCCCTTGGACAGGGTTCGACCTTAACTTTTTTTTCGCTAGCCAGCTGGGCTACTGAAACAGACTCTTAACTAGCCTGCGGGCATTTTCACTAGCCCAAATGTTTTTCTTTTATTAAGTGTCTTGTAAACAAAAATGTGAATACATGTAAAACGTGTATCATGAGGCAATGTTGTCTTAATAGTTTTTAATAAACAGATCTAATAATTTAACCCTAAACAGTTAACAAAAATTATACACAAATTGATATAGGTTTGCTTTCTGAATTTTATGATTTATTTCTTCCCGTCCTTTCATCTTTGCTGTACCCCAATAATTGTTGACTCGCCAGCTGGGCTACTTAAGGAAAAGTTTGACTAGCCCGCCGCTGTTTTGACTAGCATTTGGCTAGCGGGCTACCGCTAATTTCGAACCCTGGTAAGACACTTAACTACAATTGCCTCTCTCCACCCAGGAGTATTAATGGGTTCCCGTGAGGGTCGAAGACCGATTGAGCGCAGATATCGGCTGCCGCCTGGTCTCATGGCCTAATAATAATAATAATTTGGGAGGCTAATCATCCTTACTCGCAGCTGGTATGCTGAATTGCGAAGGACGCGGCTACAACGTGGTCGGGCCGCTGGCACGTAAAGGCGCCTATGGCTGCCGGCCACATCGACCCATATATGACCACGGAGCACAGCCTGAGATCGGAAGTGTTTGATTTTTCCGGAGGGAGGAAAACCGGAGGGCCCGGAGAAAAAGCCTTGTGGCACAGGAGAGAACCAACGCACAACTCTACTCACATGCGATCCGCGGCCAGGATTCGAACCGTGGTCACCTTGGTGAGAGGCGAGCGCTTTACGCACAAGCCACCCATGCCACCCTAATGAACAGGGGAATAACTGTAAAGCGTTTGGAGATGGAAAGTGCTACACAAGCACTATGATTATTATTAAATGATTGACTTACAACTGTGATTTATTGGTGTCTGGTCCTGAGTTTGCCATACTGAGCACACCGCGGCCCGTATGTGATAGGGTTGACTTGAACTCATCCTTGAATGGCTGGACCCAAGCAGACTCACCACCTTAGGGGTCAAGGAAAAAGATGGTTTAGTAAAAAAACAACACATCAGCGTCATGTAAGAAGAACTTTGCATTTTTGGGAGATCTAAGGGCAAAACCCAAAGCTGGAACTTTTGGCTTATTGGAAAGGACATTGATTTCCAATGAGGTACAGAATATCAAATTCGAACAAAATCTGATGGACTTATATTATAGATATATAAATATATTATAGATATTTTAAGTTTCCACGTTTCAGGTCCCAGAAATTTTCAAAATCAAATTAAAATTGAAAATGAAATACAGTAAACTCCAGCTAAACCGGCACTCTCGGGACCCGAGAATTTGTGACGACTTACGCGAATGCCGATATCTGCTGTAAATCGTCATTTTGCCGACTTACATGAATGGTCTTTTGCACACATGATTCATTGCACTAATTGGCTTCGATTTACCCTGGATTATCTCCTTAATGCTTGAGTTGAATCCAGCAAATTAATCCTCGAATTGTATCATCACGTTTGGGGTACTGATAGTGGAGACCACGATACAGATATGTACGTGCACAGTAACAAATTAAATGCGTGCGTGGTCCGGTATATACCACGCACGCATTAACTGCAGCAGCAGTCATTCAATAAGACGACCCCCAAAATGGACAGGGCGCATGCATACAGCCTAGAGGGGGTACGGGTATTGATATGCGCACAATGCATATGCGATGTATGCAGTAGGACACCCTTTTCCAACACTGATGCATGTAGCAATCACAGGCCGTGCGAAACCACTTTCCACTCGACACTTTGCCAACCGCAGTACAGGAAGTCAGTGCCAATGCGTGATTTGTTGAATGCCAACTTACACAAAGGACTTTGTAATGCTTTTCTGAAAAGGGGACCGAGAGTAACACGACGACTTGAGCGAAATGGCGACTTATAAAAGCCGACTTAGAAATAAAAAATTCAATGGAAATGCATTACGGACAATCGGGACTTTAGTCAGACGGCCGACTTGAGCGATTTGACGAGTTGTACGATGTCGGTTTAGCCGGAGTTTACTGTATACTCATTATTCTAGCTTCTAAATCTGAATTTCGATAATTTTTGCCTGCACAATGTATTATAGGCTGCATACAGCCGCGTGACTATCGACTGGTTTTGAGCTCCAGGGTCACATATAGAAAAACAAATCTTTTGCTTTGCATTTTGTGATGGTAAAATAAGAAAAAATACACTAAAAGTGACCAAAAGATATCACAGATCTTGTGTAAAAAAGCTCAAAAGTTGTTTTACCTTTGCCCGTTCCCGTTGGATCACCACCTTGGATCTGTCAAATGAAATACAATCATTTAAAGTGACTTAAAAATAAAAAGGGGGGGGGGGGTATCTTTTCAATTCCTGATGTAATTTAGCTTCCAAAAGAAAGTTACTATATATTGCCCGTCCTTGTTTCAAGTATCATAAGAGAGTTTACAAAAGTGTTTGTGTACTAGGGGGAACAGCTAATAGGAGTAGCTACTGTGACATTTTAAAATAAAAAAAAAATCATTTTAGAGGGGTTCAACCATTTCTATTTTGTATGCTATATGTGTGTGTTTTTATAATGTTTTAATGTGACTCTCTTGTGGATCCCAGCACTTTACGAGAAAAAAAAATTCGATATTGATATTTTCCGGAAGCATTTTCACTTTAACGATCTTGCTGGGAAGAGGTGGTTGCAGCAAAGCAACTAAGATACTGATAATACACAGGCAACTTGTTGACAAGCGAGGGCCTCCCTTCTCCCCTTATACAGGGTAAGTCAAAAAAGCGGAACCCAAACCCCAACAAGTATATTTCAAATCAAAAAAAAAAATATGTAGCAACAAAAATAATACTGATTGGAAAGCCAATTTCATAAGCAACTTTTAGATGGAAAAATTACTGAAATTTGTCAATCCGTTCAAATAATATCACCATTTAAACTCAATGACCCCAAAACCTGTCTCGTCCAAAAAAATGCGATTTCAACAATCGTCGCCACAATTGTCTTCAAACATCACCAGCGATAAAATCTCAGTTTAAAAGTTAAAAATATTCAACAAAGTCCTTTTGAAGGCCTGTCTTTTAAAAAAGGTGGATTTTATAAACCATATTGATTGCCTAACCAGGGTTGTTAATAAAGATATTGTGTACTACAGTTGTGGAAACAAGTATTCTGTGTCCTTTTCTTTGTTGTTCCAAATACTCAAAGCACACAATAAATTACTTTTTTTGGACGAGACAGGTTTTAGGGTCATTGCGTTTAAATGGTGATATTCTTTGAACGGATTGAGCAATTTCAGTAAATTTTTGTGTCTAAAAGTAGCTTATGAAATTGGCTTTCCAGTCATTATTATGTTTGGTGCTACATATTTTATCAAATATGAAATATATTTTAGGGGTTTGGGTTCCGCTTTTTTTTTCACTCACCCTGTAGCTATATTGCCAGTTGGTCAATGGACACTACTCAGACACATGACACAAGACGCACATACACCAGACTGACAAAAACCTTTCCCTTCTGGGTCATTGTCAAATTCCCTGGGTTTTCCCCGACTTGAAAATGGAAATTCGTTTTGAATTTTTTCCCTGATTCCAGAGTGGCTGGGAAGGACACTGTGACTCACCATGAAGTTTTTGATGGACCTGTGGAAGATCGTCCCCTTGTAGTAGCCCTTGGCAACTAACTTCAGGAAATTCTCACACGTCTTTTGCACCTGCAAGGAAAAGGGATATATCTCAATCGTCCGGATCATTGGCATCAGATTGAAATACAGGGCGAGTAAAAAAAAAAACGAAACCCAAATGTCGGGACTATTGTTTAGTGAAGTTCTTCATGTAGCACTTTGAAAATCTACGATCTGAAAGCCCAATTCATAAGCTTTCTTTTAATACAAGAATCATTCAAATCACTTATGTACTTTTCAATTTACGGAATTTTTCAACACAACCACTGTTTTAGAGTTCTGTCCAAGGATCACAAAAAGGTGTGTGTTCTATTAGCAAAACAAAAACAATTCGCACACATCCCTATGTGATTTGTTTTCGTTTTGCTGAAAGAACACTGAACTTCTTTGTGATCCGTGGACAGAACCTTAAAACGGTGGTTGTGTTTAAAATTCCGTAACTTGAAAAGTACATGAGTGATTTGAATGATTCTTGTACTACAACAAAGTTTATGAATTGGGCTTTCATATCCTAGATTTTGAAAATGCTACATGCAGAACTTTACTAAAACAATAGTCCTGACATTTGGGTTTCGTTTTTTTTTACTCACCCTTTATTTGGGCAAAAGAGAAACGAGCAAGTTTAAGTCACAAGTGACAATCAGTCAGCGAGTCAGTCAGTCAGGTGAAGATGACTCCAGCAAAAGGATTTCAAGTTTCCTGACAACTTACTAAATCACAGTGTAGCTCCAGGTTCAGCATTCCTTGACTTGTCACCAGTCGAACGTAGCCCTTCTTCTTGACTCTCTCATATCTGATGATATCCTCATCAATGATAGCTAGATGTGGAATGCAAAAGAAAGCGAAAGACATTTCATCACATTTTCTGTGGATACTCTAGAAATGGGTGCATCAGATCAGAGGAGCGGGATCAGATCAGAGGGAGAGATGTGACAAAAAATTTGCCAACAGACCACTCGGTGCAGAAAGTTTTTTTTTGGGGGGGGGGTTTACCTGGCTGCTCTGGATATTATTATACAAATACAGCATGGTTTGCGGGGAAATAGTGAAAACTAATGACCCCGAGGTGTTAGACACCGAGGGGTAATTTTGATTGACACCGAGGGGTAATTTTGTATTCCCTATTTCCCCGCAAAAACATGTTGTATTTGTTTTACTATACCTCATAAATGTTCCTCAGGCAGCTGTGGTATTGCATTGACCCATTCCACCCAGTTTTTGATTGTGCAGTATCTGGATAAGCTGAAGCATTAATTTTAATTTAAGGAGACAAACACATGTTGTGTCATTTGACTTTAACATTCACACAAACACTTGATAAGGCTGCGACCCAAATGTGCGATAGTACCTCTCTGATTTTTGCGCATCACGCAGGCGTACAAAGACGCAGGGAAATAGTAAAAACGATTGAGTTGCTGGAATGGACCAATGAAATGCAGCGGCTGCCTGATGTATACATTTATAGGATATCACTATCAAACAATACATATAGGTGGCGCTATTCGTTGGGCTATACTTGCTGACGGACACATGACTTTGTCCACAGGGCAATGATTTTGCTGACCAAAACAAACAAGAAGGGCTGGGGAGGAGGTAGATGTGTCACACCCCTACCAGTGCATCTGAGTCTAGGGACATTTGTTCTCCGACAAAAGAGAAAGGACGAAATCGGCATGAATCAATTCCAGTTTTTGAACACGGTGTACGAATTTAAAATGTGCTCTAATTTCTCAACTTGCTCTGATCCCTTCTAATCAAATTTTAACATTCAGCCTCATTGCTGGGTAAACAGCGCCCTCTATAGTTCATGCACAGAGTCCACTGTCAGCTTGTCAGTTTGTTCCCATGGTTATAATTATTAGTGTTAAGAAACAAGGCAAAAGCCTTCGACAAGAGGTTCGGATGATGCCTGAATCTTGTGATACAGCAGAGGCCTTGCCTTACACCATATAACGTAGCCACGGTGACAGCGATGAGTACCAGTTCAAGTGGTTACCGTTTACCTGCTTCATGGGATGTCTGTGGAGTCATTGCAGTTGAAGTGAAGCCGGCCGCCACCATCCCTGTACTGTAGTGGGCCTGAAATGGAACAAACCACTCTCTGTAAAGCTACGAAGATGTTGTCAATGCAGTAGTTTTGTTGGCTTTAATTTTCAAACAAGCTATGGCGATACCAATAGTGGAATAACAAAAACAATTTATGTTGCAAAGAGGAAATATGTATAATGACATATCGGTAAATAAATGATTAGTTTAAAGTGTGTGTTTTACATTTCGTTTGACTTTTTTCCTTGTATATACTATACATTATACTCACAGCATTCAGATGGTCTGCAGATTTCTTTTCGTCTTCTTTCTTTTCCTGAGCAAAAGATGAAAAATTGTAATCTTTAACAAAAAACAAGGACCATTTCCTCATGTGACCGGTGCTGGTGCAATCTCATTTAACCCTAACCTTACCAACTCCATCAAAATCCATCTCTCCATTTTGGCAGATAAGCCATATTTACCAAATCCATGAAATCCACCAGCACCAGTGGTGGATTTCAACAGATTTGGTCCTGAAGCATTATGTGAAGCAGAGTAAGTGATGGATTTTGATGGAATTGGTCTTCTACTTAGTAAAACATTTAAGTGTCAGATTTGGTACAATTTGAGTTATGAGTTGCATCATATTCAAGTCAATCACAAGTCTAATACAAGTCACCTGGACCTAACTTCACGATGCCACATGCCGTGTCCCTATGATGAGTCGCAACTGCGACGCCTCCTGCTTTTCATTTTACAGAGCTGCAAGTGCGACGCATTGTAGGTGAATTTACAGCAAAACTCGGTGACTGTTATATGTATTTATTCAGCGTACAGTAAATAGTCGTCTGATATTCAACAAAGAGTCGTCGGATCTCCTCTCGAAAAGCTCTTAAAACGGAACACATAATGGCGGACGTGCGATGCAGGTTAAAAGGAACACAAACTCACGGTGGACTGTATAGCTAAAGTGAAATGTCTACTGCAATTTTCCAGGCTAATTCATAATAACTTCAATGCATTTTCCATTTACAACTTTACACACATTGTCTCGGTATTTAGTCTCGTTTATGTCATTTTTATGGCATAAAACTGGCTAAGAAAAGAATGCTACTTATTTTGCGATGACCACTAGACACGTCATAACTTGCAATGTGTTGTAAGCCATTGTCAAGGAACTTTTGACGCATTCATCACATCGCAAGTTTCGTGAAATGGATCATACGATGCGTCGCAACGTGTTACACGTCGTAACTCGGGTTGTGACACGTCGCAGCCCCTCGTAAAATTGGGTGCTGGTCTCTAGTCAAGAGACAAACTATTCAAATGAAATGTGACACACGCATTTTATTCCCCCGTTACTGGCGACCTAACTTCTGATTGACTGTGAAGGATTAAAACTCTGGTATATTTAAAGCATTTACCATTATAATAATGTCGTTCAAGACTGAACAATAATTTTTTCACTCACTGCTGGTTTGTAGTCCCTGTACAGTTCTTCCAGAATGTCTTTGGTTTCCGCGTTGGTGGATTTCATGAAATATTTGGCGCCCTCCCTTGCCTGTTTCTCACCTGCAAGCCAAAACAAGAGTCATAACTTTAAGGTCAGGCAAAGAAATGAATGAAGCGGGGTTTGAACCTGCGACCTCTGGTTTGCCGTTCAAGTGCTCTACCAACTGAGTCATCCAGCCCTCTGTTGGCGGGTCCCCATATTTAGTCAATGTCTTTGTTCAAGGGGAGCTAGTCAGAAGCCATAAACCCGTATATGCCATGTAGCAAGGGATCACGCCCAACATCACGATGGTAGCAACATCAGCAATGCTGCAAATCTAGGAAATAGCAAACGGGGATCACTCAGAGAGGATACAGCTTTTTATTACAAATTTTTAAAGAAACAACAAGGGTTGCAGCATTACTAAAATGCTTCATAGTTCATAACCAAGCAGTGTGCTTACTCTCAGTCTCCACTTTGAGGTTGTTCTGCACGTGATAGAAAGCGGTAATGTTGAACTTATCAAGGTTGCTAGGATCTTGGAGAGTGATCAAATCTTTGCGTGTGAATGGCTCGTCCGTCAGCAGATCCTTCCAGTTCTTGGCCTTGATGTTGAGCTGATCGACAGCCTGAAATCAGAGAGAAAGCAATGATTAACTGAGTGAACGTGGAAAGATTTAAATAAAACACTGGAAAACCAATTTTAAGAATCCATTGAAATTTTTTATGATCCATCCTTGAGCCATTTATCAGAACTTCCTTTTGTTGAAAACATTTTCTTAATTTTTTTCTTGAAAGCAAGACTAAGCAAGTCTAGTAAAGCTGGTCCCAGAGTGCAAACAATTCAATGCGATTGATTCAGAACGGCTTTTCACTGGAAGTCTTTTCATGCATCTGGTCTACATTGGCCGGATTTGTGGCCTCGTGGTTCAGGGCACTGAATTCGTGGTCTGTGGGTAATTCTGCGGGTTGTGGGTTCGAGTCCAGCCTGGGGTCATGATGCGTGTGCCCTTGGGCAAGGCACTTTGTCATTCATTGCTTCTCTCCACCCAGGAGTAAATGGGCACCTGTGAGGGCAGAGATGGTTATTGTGATTGAATTAGCTTGCTTGCGCCTAACAGGCTGCATCGAGCTGTATACTCCCCAGGGAGCTGAGATGGTATTTGGAATGTTTAATTGGCGCAATGATCAGGGGTAATAATAATACTGTAAGTGCTGTGATTTAGTTTACTAATAAGAGCGTTCTTAAATGCTGATTATTGTTATTATTATTATTATTTAGCCAATGACAGGGTGATCCTAGACAATAGCACTGCCTGACTCTCTTCACCGGACCTACAACCAGTCAAGTGAGTGTCAATACGGGGAGTCAGTCAGTGAGTTAGTCAGTAAGATAGGTACAAAAAAGACACTAGGCCGCCACTTTAAGACCAGCAGAAAAGAAAGAAATGTCCGTAATTCTACAGCAAATTGGACATCATACAAAACCTGTCAAAATTCCTCAATTTCCTTCTGAAGTTGGGAATTGGAAGCACATAGAAAATTATTGACACTTCACTATTTTCGGAAGAAAACAATAAAATATCCTTATATTAAACAAAATAAAATAATTAATAGCATTAAACTTCTGTGGAAAATTACCTCATATGAGAAGACATTGCCGGTGGGTTTGACAGCTACAATGTGTGTGTTTGCATTGAAGATTCTGAATGTCACTGGACAATGGTATTTACCTGATGGAAAAAAACAGAAGTTAAAATTTCAGTTGAATAGTAAGAAGACCGTCAAAGACCATCCCAGCTACCTGCCATTGACATGAAGGAAGCTTCACATCATAACCCTTAGATCAGGAACTTGTGCGCGCACCCACGCTTACATAGTACATAGGCATAGAAGTGGGGTACTTCCTTTGTTCTCATGTACTAAAATTGTGCAATGTTGCACACTAATTTCAAAATGCTATTTAACCAGAATTATTTTCCTGGGCTGAAATTCAGACTTCATATCCCTTTTCTAAATCTCTTCCATTTGTGACTGATCAACGCTCCTTGGAAATTCCTAGTTTTTGAGTAAAATCCATATATCTATTTCGTGAAAAACTTATGGAGTACCAAAACGGTATCCCGCAAGTCGGTGGGCATTCCTTGTGGGGTACCTCCCATTGTTCCGGTACCCCATAAGGCAGTGGTTGTACACACACATCATCATGCACGGAAGTGTAAAGGGCAGAAGACAGGGCAGACCAAGAGCCAACTGCAACTCTAACATATCGGGTGAGATGAAGGAGTCTAAACTCATCAAATAGTCTAACGGCCTCACAGCCACGGGAGTGACCTGACCTGACCTGACCTGACCTGACCTGACCTTATTACTATTATATTCAGCATACTGTGTGACTTACCGTTAGAATTCTTGTGAAAATTGAGCTTGATAAGCGCCTTGGTGTCCATAGCCTGATTTTTGGGAAGAAATAAAAACAAGAAAAATTCCTTACATAAAGATTATCAGGTTAATGTAGCCAAGTAAAACATGTTTCTAAAGAGAGCGGGTTTGTCATAATAATATATAATAAAAATAATAACTGGATTTATAGAGCGCCAAATTATATAAACAACGAATGAAAACAGGGAAAGAAGACAAGAAAGGATGACAGCCAGCTACGATTTGGGGAAAAGATGGGACTAGCCTTTTTGAAGGACGAAACACTGATACAAATTCTGATGGAGATGGGTTAGCTATTCCATAACTGGGGGGCGGCAATGGAGAAGGCCCTGTCACCAGCTTGTTTACGTGACTTGTGGATAAACAAGGGACTCTCCCGCAGAAGAACGAAGGAAATAAGGACGGGTCTGGATTGTGAGAAGCGAGGAGAGATAATCTGGGGCAGAGATTTCAGTGATTTGTAAGTGTGAACCAATGGGTGGAACTGAATGTGTTGGCCGACTGGGAGCCAGTGTAGTTGTTTGAGTAGAGGAGAGGTATGGGCGTGTTTGGACATCTGAAAATTAAGCCTTGCATATCTGTTTTGAAGTCTCTGAAGACGAGATATGTCTTAGAGACACCATTTAGCAGACAGCAGCAAAAGTCCAGCTTTGACAGGATCAGTAGCTTCATGATCATGTGCCTTGCAGGCCTACAGCTCACCTCTCCAGTGATTGGGTTGGTTTTGTACTTCTTGATGTACGGCATAATGCTGACGAGGTCAAACATGACGCCATCTTTGGTGCAGTAAGGGTGTTCAAAAGGCTGGAAGGATAAACTGCAGATACAAGAGAATAGGACTCTGTGTTATTAAATGATGTGATAATTTACTGAATATTTGTATGGAAAAAATATTTAGAATTCGTTTTGAATAATATATTTAAGAATGCCAAGAAATTATGTACACTTTTCTGATGTATTTTATGGTAATGTAGAAACTCTGTATTGGAAGGAAATACATCTCAAACTTAGAATTGGATTACGCTCGAAACCTACCTGCAATGGTCGAATGGCAACCGTCGAAATGCCGCTTTCTCCCCGGTTTCTGTTTTAACGAAAACCAATGACACACATTATGACCTTAAAATGTGACAATTCACATTACTTATTACAGCTCAGATAGGAGATTTGGAAATTCTACTTTTGAATAAAACCATGCCAACAAATTAAAAGTGCAATCATGTCATATATAGTGTCTAAATATTCATATATTAAATATAAAACTGAGATATAAAAGAACGCAGCTGTAAGGGACACAACTACATATAGCTTGGGAAAACCTAGTCCGAAAATTTGGGACTCTCATCAATACTGTGTATGAGAGTCCCAAAACTTAAGGTATCCATATCATGCAAAACTTTGTGCTGCATGATAAAACCAGTGTGAATCAAATTGGCAAGCTTCTTACTCACTACAGTTTCTTCAATAAACCCTGAAACTTCTGCCTAGCAAAGTTGCTGTTGTGAGCATTGCATCACCAAAAATTCAGCTTTTAATTCTAATTTTGCAGAGAGTTATCGAAATCCATACGTGAGACATCACGTTGATGTGTACTGCAATGCATTGTGCAAAAAGACTCCTCAGCTATAACATTTTCATCGTGTAGATAAAACAGCGCCCTCTTGTTGATCTGAGTGAATGCAAAATGTTTCATTTTTAGCAGAGGGCGCTATGTTCATTTGGGCATTGATTAAAAAACAAGTAAGCTGCAAGGTTCTTCTTACACCTACCCAGAAGACCTTGGGAATCACACCACCATTTCTTAAGCATGGAGAATGACGTGGGTGGTTTTTGAACTGCCAAAACCTTGCCTTAAAATTGGATTTAAGGTCTCAAATTTTGCAGGTGACATGCTTGCAACTATATCATTTTGATGTATGTGTTGTGTGGGCATTAATTAGCCAAATGGTGAGTAAAAAAACGTCAGTAGTAATTTTGCACGTTTTTATGCACTCACGGTCCCAGTCTGGGGAAAACCCAGCGCAAATGCTTATCAGGAATATGACATATAGCCTTGGCTTTTTTGTTTAAATTTGTAGTCAGTGTTTTTCTGTTTCAAGTTGATCCTTTGTTCCTGAATGAGTGCTGCATGGTATTAGGTAATGGGGGAAAATGAAGTAGAGGCCATGAGAGGCCACATTTCACGGACCCTTCTGCTGGAAAAAAATTAAGTTGAGACCCCAGCGTTTTATCTAACTGAGCATTTGCGCTGGGTTTTTCTAAGCTACACTACACCAAACATTTGGCTACAACGAACATCACCCTTTGACTCCCAAATGTAGAAAGTATACCAAGCATTGGCTTCCGAAAAAATCACTTTAACAAAAGACCACAAATTGTGGACCCCAACTGCATTTGTTAAAGTGAAGTTCTACTGTCGCTGGATCTTCCAAAATAAAATCTCTCTTAAAAACAAACTGCGCCAAATATTTTGTGTAAAATGTTTTTCGTCATTCAAGTAGCGATGATAAACTGCCTTCAATTACCTAGTTTCTTGCCTCCGAAGAATGCTGTATATTCCTTGGATGTAATATACCTGGGAAAGGGATTATGAATTAATGAGAAAAATTACTTCGGGGGAAATATCTGCAAGAGGAAAGGTCAAGAGTTTAAAAAAAAAATTTAAATGTAAAAAGTTTACTTTGATAGTCCAAATACATGAAATACTGGGAAGGAACCTATTCACATTTATAAATCTGTATAACGTATATATAGATCTCAAAGGATCCGTGGGGGAGGGGGGGGGGGAGGGGACATCACAGTAGTTGTGCGTCTCTTGACGGTCAACAAGGACTGATTAAAAAAAAAAGGTCATTTTTTGTTTAAGGAGGTGGTCCCTGTTTTTCCTTTTTTCCCCCCCAACTTGACCCAAGTTGCCAAGATTGCAATGTATGAATTACAAAGAAAGAAAAGAAAAAAGTAGGTGGGTGGGAAAAAGGAGGCGTGCGGGAAACGGAAGCGGACGGGGATGGCTATCGCTATCAGTATCATTCAACAAGATGAATCAATCTAACGTCTGTGAAGTACATGTATGCTCAAATTTCTCAGGTCAAAGTGGCAACAATTTTGGCACTTCGACCCGAATATTTGAGCATACTTCACAACTCAGTATTGGGAATTTAATTCCCAAGACTGAATTGATTCATTTTAGTGATAGCGCCCTCTAGCGCCGTGCAGCTTGACCGGCTGACTCGGACATCGATAGTGAATGCACTTTTGTTTTGTTTCTGTCGTCAACACTTACATCTTATCCGATTGATGCTGCCGTTTACCCATCTTCGTGTCTCAAACGTAACCTATCTCACAAATAAATACTGGTTAAAAAGACGCTAAAACGTGATCAAATAAAGAATATTGTTTTGTCAAGTTCGTGTTTACATTCTACAATGAACTCTGGCTGGTAGTCTAGCGCCCTCTTTCGTCAAGAAATCTTATATGGATCCTGGGGCGGAGCTTCAGTGGAGATTCGTAATTTGATTGGTCAAAGGAAAATGCGTGGTCGATTCGAAAGAAAATCAAGATGGCAGCTCCCTTGAAATCAGCGACGGCAAAACTTGGAAATCTTCTGCAGGATGCAAAGAAAGAGTGGCGAAAGGTCGAATGTTATTTTTATTCACGAACTTCGTCAAATACATGTAGTATTACGCCCCGAATTCTTGAATCGCAATTTCCGAAAATCGTTCGTTCCTGTCAAAAGAGCGAGTAACTTTGTTGCCGCTGCGTTGGCGTTCTGGTTTAGTGTTCGCACACAAGAGGGCGCTATATAACGCGTGCAGTAACTGAACTCTGTTTTTGATTTTCTTACAAGTAACAATTGATCAAAACTGTAATTTGTACTTATTTAAATTAATTACCGACACCGTATGAAAATTGGCTGTGCCAAGTAGAGTAGACGGATCCTAATTAGTAATTTACCCATTTATAATGTATTTTTTTATCTGTTTATGTCCAAACAACATGCCAAATATCGTCAGACCCCCCTAAAGCCGACGAGGATAATTGAAGCACTCACATTCAATTTGCGTTGGACAACGCTTGTGCGTTGCAAGTGATGTTACCTGCCTCAATGGTGACTCGAGGATACATGATAAATGCATTGGCTATCGTTAACTTAACGTCTATGTGGTTGATCCCTGACATTAATGATTAATGACAACCTGACAAAAGACTACATTGACACGATTGACAATATTCTACATTACGTGACGGTTCTTTGGCTCTTGAAACGAAACTGTCAACTAGGCCTATCATTAGTATCAATCAGCCGAATTGTTCCCGGACTTTTTAGGCCTATGTGGATCACTTCAAATTTCTTAAACTGATCACATTGCTTATTTATATCTTTTACAGAAACCTAAGAAGGCTACCCCAAAGAAGCACAGACCTCATTACAGCAAGGTAAATAATTTATTCCTTAAAACTCTTACATTGTGCTAGTTGTAGTTCTGTTTTAAGTATAAAAACCAGTCCATATGGGGTCTACCCGATGTTCCCAAATACCTATGTTCCCCAAAATCCTTAGGGTTAGAGTTGGGGAACATAGGTATGCAGCCGTCGTTTTGGGCGACAAATAATTGTAGATGGTGTTGTAGTCTAATACTTAGTCCTACACAGTGCTGCAGTTAACATGAAATTAAAAAAATTTAAAAAACAAATAAAAAACACCGTAACCCTTTTCGTTTCTCTTTCATTATGCAGGGCCTTAATGTATGGGTACATGACACCAGTGAAGTGTGGCTACCAGCTACTGTGACCTCTGTTGGAAAGGATGGCAGTCTGTGCGTCAGGTTTGAAGATGGGAAGGTGGGTGATGATGTTAACGACACAGAGAGAAATCCTCTCAGAGCCATGCATGTTTAGGTTGAGTAAGGCACTTTACCTCAATTACTCCTCTCAACCCAGGTGTTAAATGGGTACCGGCATTACTCAATGCTGGGAAGGTAACAGACTCGCTGTGGAGGAGGTGTGGCGATCCCCCCACAGCAGCATTTGAGTCTGGCCCAATCGCTAAACGAAAGAGAGATGGGCACTCTGTTCCTGTGAACACAGGTTCGTCCCCCTAGCCTATTCATTGATGCCACAGGGTAATCCTACGTGATACAGCTGCCCGGCTCACAAGTGGCAGTCACTAACCCCTAAGGGTTCCTCAAGGCTACCCTGCTAAATCCAACAGATTCCAATGGTTACTTCCTTCTCAGTCCAACAGAATCCAACTGTGCCTAATTTTTAGTTGTCTGCTGGATCCAACAGAGTCCAACTGGACGTTATTTATCAGTACCCAACAGAATCCGACTCTGAATGTAGATGTGCATTTGTACAAGGGGTTTACTGCTCAATCCAACAGGCTCCAACAGGTTTATGATATATAGTTGGATCCTTGGATATAGTTGGGTTCAGCAGGGTTAAGGTTTTACGTCCGTCAGTGAGTTGCATATTATGTTCATGTACAAAAACGTTATTGCAAAACACTTTGCGTTTTTAAGTTTGTACACTGTGGTTATCTGTGAAATGTTGCACAGCAAGCAGTTGAAATTGCTTCTTATTTTGTGATACAGATCAAGACAAATTGCTCCTGACATTTTGTTGTGTGAATTAACGCTTTCTTTGATCATTTGATTTTTTGTGTAGGAATCCTCCGTACAATCAAAAGGAGACTACCCTCCAGTGAGTGGAAGCACCCAACGCTGTGAACAGACCGACGATCTCACAACGCTAAGCCCTCTCTGTGAAGCCGCAGGTAGTATACCGCCCTCTACTGCCCATTTTCAATAAAAGGACGATAACTAACAATCTTTCACCCCATTTTAATACTGTAACCTAAATCTTTTATCAGTATTATGACCCAGCCTTAATATTGTACATGTAGGACAACTGTTTTTTGTTTCCATTTGAAAAATTTTAGGGAAAATCTCTTTCCTGTTGTTACTGGAATGAGGGAATATAGGGAATTTAAACACAACTGCTCAATGCAACACATTATGCTTGAAATAAAAACTCAACAAAAAGGATTGAATTCCCAATGTGTTTTATTATGTGTTTGTACACACTTTGAGATTTTCCAAATGTATATTCATTTTTGAAAAAAACTCTGCTAATTTCATGATTTTCATCCGTTTATCCTCCAATTGGTCCAAAGTCGAATATCAGTGGCCCTGACAATGAAGTTCACTGAATCTGTAACAGAACACGAGTAATTGTTTCCACTTTCACCGCTTCCTTTCAGTTCTTCATTGTCTACGTTCCCGCTTCTGTTCTGGGTCCTGCAGCACCTCCGCAGGAGCGACTCTGATTGCGGTGAACCCCTTTAAAGAATTGGAGGGATGCTATGGAGAGGATGTTGTGCAGAGATACAGAGAGGGGTCAAAGGTCAGATAATCATCTGAATTTTAAAGGAACTGTCGCCCAATTATAGGTATTGATGTTGAGATTGCTGGTGTGTCGCATCTGTAAAAACTTTATTTTTTAATTTCAGATTTTTTTTCTGAAATTGTTAATACAAAAGTGTATTAAAAATGATATTTGAATGGAATATTAATGCCAACTATGAATTATGAAGTGATTATATTTTTTCTTTTATTCACTTGCTTCATATTCTGACAGCAAACGATTGAAATAACTGAATAATCATCGTCAAATTTTCTTCAAGCTGAATTATGAAACTGTCACTTTCTAAAATTTTTATTTAAAGCCAGCTTTTCATTTGGTTTGTATGTAAGTTAACAAAAATAATCATGAAACAGACTTGATTTGAATTGTCCACATATTTTGAATAATTGTGTTTTTATGTTTTGCAGACCAAGCCACCTCATGTTTATGGCATGGCAGAGAGGGCTTACAGTCAAATGGAACAAGGCCTGGGCCAAGTCAACCAATCCATTATCGTCAGTGGAGAAAGTGGCGCTGGCAAAGTGAGTGCATGTAGTTCTCTTTCTGGCCAGTTGGTTTCTTAAAGTTTGACCATCTTTTGGACTTCTTCTCGAGTCTCACTGCCCGAGGCTATCGTGTATCCAATATACAACAACGTCTTGAGCCAAGACTAAAGTGTCTAAAGTAGCGAGTGCTATGAAGTTATTGTGATGTACGTGTGTAGCACAGTCTCACCTTATTGTCATTTAACTGATGTTTTTATTTCAGACGTGGACAGCTCGGTGTCTGATGACCTACCTAGCAACTGTTGCTGTCTACAACCCAGGGTAGGTCACTAGGTCAATCCCCACCAGATATCTACTCATTCTGATCACAAAAATCAGGACAAAAGTTTGCAAGTGATAACAGAAAAGTGGTTCAGATCAATGTCAAAAATCTCATCAGGGGGGCAGGAAGGTCAAGTGGATTTGAAGTTTCATCAGCTCAAATTATTTTGTTGAGACAGGAAGTGTACAAACCTCTCTTATGACTGGAGAACATTGTATTACATTGTATTTCATTATATTACATTGTATTACATTGTATTACATTGTATTACATTGTATTTATTCCCTAAAGAATCCGTACAACCATAGAGTGCTAGGGTAGTTTCGGGAAGTAAAGGAATGGTGGTTTGGGTTGAACATGGACAAATGGGTTAATACTTAATATGCATGGGCCCTGTAACATATAATACAATGAACAATTGTTGACTGCTGTGATATGGAATATGACGTATTTAACAGCCGAGGGGTGCATAGTGCTATGCCCCCAAGGGGGTTAAAAATGGCATGAGACTGAGCGTTTAACGGTGCAGTTCTTATTACTCAAAACTATATTGCGTCTCCAAGTTCCACACGCGCACGCAACACGCGCAGTGAACGCAGTGCAATATCACCCTTTAGTGTGTGACATGCATTTTTATTGCCCAGACACGTGGCCTTTCTAGTCCATGATGAAGAAATTACAGTATCTAAGTACACGATATAACAATCTACATTCTTTTAGCAAAAGTTTGATACATGTACATGTTTTTCTTTGAATGTTTCTGTTTTCCTTTCATTCTAACAAACCGTTATGTACTTAATTCCTTTGCAGTTGTTTTGAGCCTTCTCCTGGTGACTGCATCAAGAGCCGAATCCTTGATTCTAACCCGATCCTTGAGGCGTTTGGTAACGCTGGCACAGCCAGGAACTACAACAGCAGTCGCTTCGGCAAATACATACAACTCCAGTTTGACAGGTGAGAACCAGTTCTCTCGGCTTCCAAAAATTGGTTAATGTCAGTTCCCCAAACTTCCCCTTACTTGCATTTTGTGGTATCTTGTCTATAAGTCATTTTGGTGACACATTACACATTTGATTGTTATTGCCGAAAATTGTGTTGTGCAAAACTTTGAATTTTTTTTTTCTTCAAATTACCATCATCACTATTTATATGAGTGGTAAGACATCTACACTAGTAAGCCGGAGGTCGAGGGTTCGAGTCCCACCCGAGTAAGCTTGTGAACTTTTTTGTCGCAAGCCTTCGCGCAACATTCAGTGTTCACTGTTTAAAAAAAATCATGTCAGTGAAGGACAAAGCCAAAAAATAAATTGCCATCATATTAGACAACTCATTTGGATTTCATTTTCATGGAGTCTCGTCTCTTGAAATCTTTTAATACCTGTTTGTTTGTTTTCTCACACCTAGAGGGCAGCATATCATTGGTGCGTCCATCCAAACCTACTTACTTGAGAAGACTAGAGTTGTTCACCAGTCAACCGGGGAGAGGAACTTTCACATCTTTTACCAGGTAGGCTTTCCCTATGGAAGGTTTCGCATAATTGATGAAGGTATAGAGTCTAACCACTGTTACTTCAAAAGCACCTTGTTATCCAAAACAAACAATGTGATATTCATAAGATGGAATTTGAGTCGGGTTTATGTAAATTCAATATTGGGTTTTGTCCTTCACCGACATATTTTTATGAACTCTGAATACTCAGCAGTATGAAGCCCGGGAAGGGACAGGGTGGAAATTTTTTTTTGGCATTTGCTAATTCGTTCGCACGAATTGCTAATTCGTTCGCACGAATTACTATTTCGTTCCCACGAATT
Organism: Patiria pectinifera; assembly: GCA_029964075.1. NCBI lineage: Eukaryota > Metazoa > Echinodermata > Asteroidea > Valvatida > Asterinidae > Patiria > Patiria pectinifera. The sequence goes on along the minus strand of CM057147.1, from coordinate 31,150,347 downwards.
GCTATTTCGTTCGCACGAATTACTAATTTGTTATGAATTACTAGTCGATGCGAGCAATTACTAGTCGTGGGAGCGAATTAGTAATGGTCGTTCGAGCAGTTAGTAATTCGTTCGCACTGATTCCTAATCGTGCGTGGGAGCAATTGGTAATTCGTCTTGACGAATTACTGGAGTTTGTTAATTCGTTGCAATTAGTAATTTGTCGACAGTGCAATTCGTGCGGCAATTAGTAATTCATGCGAACGAATTAGCAAATGCCAAAAAAAATTTCCACCCTGTCCCTTCCCGGGCTTCATACAGTAGTATTGTTCTGAGTGATTATGAGGAAAAAAAAATCACAAACTACTGAGGGTGCACTAGTAAGTGGAAGGTTGTGGGTTCGATTCCCAACCTAGTAGTTTGTGGTTTTTTTCTAAAAATCACTTGGGACAACACTGAGTATACAGTGTTTATAAAAAATGCTTCAGTGACGGGCAAAACCTAATATTGAATTTGCATCACCCCGACGCAAATTCCATCAAGATTATGAATAGTTTCATTACTGTACCGCCTGCTAAATCAGATTCGAGCCAGCCAGCCAACCCGGCAAGCTCAGTGGTCGTGTGGTAATTAGACGTCTGCACTATAGTAAGCAGGAGGTCATGATTCGAGTCGCACCGTTCGTGATTTTTTTCTCACAATCACTAGGGACAACACTGAATATACAGTGGTTAATAAAAAAAATACATCGGTGAAGGGCAAAACCCAATATTGCATGTGTTATTGAGTGGTAAGACGTCCGCACTAGAAAGCAGGAGGTCATGGGTTCGAGTCCCACCCGAGTGATTTTTTTCCAACTTTCACTCGGGAGGTAACACACTGAGTATACAGTGTTTATACGTCGTGAAGGGCAAAAAACCTAATATTGATTTACATCACCCCGACGCAAATTCCATCTTATCAATTGTTGTTGAGTTCTCGCACAGTGGTGGATGTTAAAGGATTCATAAAGGTTCCTGTCCAAAGTGCCCAGGATGTTAATCCACACGTTACTTTCTGTCTTGCAGTTATATCAAGGAGCAAGTACCAAAGAGAAAGCTCGTCTGGGTCTAGGTCTTCCCGATCATCATATCAAGTATCTGCCAATGCAAGCTGTCACAGACAATGTCTTAGATGACTGCCAAGCATTCAAGATGACCAGAGAAGCAATGTCCAACGTCGGTCTCTCCCAAGACAAACAGATGGACGTATTCCAGGTGAATTGGTGAACTCTTTTCAAGTCTCAGTGTTTTTGGTCTCCGTGTTTGTGATTTGATTGAGTATGATTATTCTGTCCCGCATTAAAGTTTTGTGACCTGTTGCCTCAAATTGAGCGTTAAATAACTGAGCTTTAGTTCTGAGGTTTTAGTGTCATTGGATAGAGCAGAACAAATGCTTTCTAAATGTAAATGGTATGAATCTCTACTTGTGTCAAATTTTGCTTTTGCAAGAAATCTAGTAATTTAATAAAAATAGATGTTTGTCTTAAAGAGAGAGTTACCTAATTTATCTGGCACATTTACAGATGGAGCCAGTCACATTTTAATTGTCTTGTGGAAATTACCGTGAGAAAAGTTGTACATGCAATGCATTGAAGTGGTATTGAATCATAGTAAAATCAACAAGTGATCATTTCCAAGTAATACTAGAGGAAGCGTGATTCAGTACTTGTTGGTTTTGTCTCTACTTTCAGGTTCTGTCCGGTCTACTTCATCTGGGTAACATCAGCTTCACCAGTGATGGAGAACTGGAGCCATGTGACATTGATGAAGACAATAAAGGTAGTTTTCACAAATTTGTTTGTATTGCAAAATTGTTTCATGGTGCACAACGGTCAACTGTTCCAGATGTGGCCATAAGCCCCATCCACTTTGCATGGCAGTTCACGACACCATCCTGTGGGAGCCGACTCAGAGAACTGGCAGGGGGGGGGGGGGAGCCACGTACATTGACACGCTGCGGCGTGTTTGTCTCAGTGACACGGGGGAAATGAGGACCCTTATGTTGTATGGGGAAGAGTGGGAGCCGACGATCAAGTCCCAAGATGGTGTAGGATAACCTGCGCCCTCGCATGGCATGCGCGTCATCATAAGTGCATGTCACATCGTTGTTGGACGTTTGGTTGTGCAGCTACGGCTGTTATCGGTTAAACATCATTGGGTGAGGCTCAACGGAGTGATCTATTGAGGAGGATGGGTGAATTTTGGCCACAAGAGGGCCTTATGCACAAAGCAGCATTATACAGCAAGTTTGGGTGAGGATCATTATTAGTCAACTAATAGTTGATTCATGATGTAACTTACGCCTGCACATTAAAAGCAACGTGTGAACGTCTCTAGTCAAACGATGGTCAAAACATCATCGCAATACTTCTTGATCCTGGCTCCCAGCTATTAATTGTAAAGCCATGGACATAGTAACCAGAGATTAACAAACCTTATTATAGGCTGGTTGCAAATGTTCGATTAGATTATCCAATTATCCTGGACTTACACGTCCTCAACGAGGGTTAGTCGAACTATGGTAAGTTGTATCAGATCAAACTTTGGTCGTAATCAGACAATTTGAAGATATTATTTTTGTTTCTCAGACTACCAGTTGTCCAGGGATTTTGCCACCACCCTCCTTGGCTTGGATGGAGAACAGCTTGAGAAGAGTCTAATGTTCAGGAAGATAACGGCCACTCACAGTAAGAGGAAGAGTGTCTTCATGAGACCGTGTACGGTGGAGGAGGCCGGAACCAGACGAGATTGCATGGCCAAACTGCTGTACGCTCGGTATGTACGTGTTATTGGTGGATAAGTCAAAAACAAATTAATTAAATTGATGTCACCAGTGCAACGCAGCTGCCTGTTATTTGACTCTGTTTAACGTTTTATTGGTTATGAATTCCATGCACAAGTACCCCCTCAATGGTTACAGAGAGGGTTGATCTAGAAATGTTTGGGGGAGGGGGAGTATCTATGGTATATCCGTGTCTATGATTTGGGCAGATCCGGCAATTAAATATGCAAAACAAGAACGCATTTTGACCTCCAGATTATGACCATTCAGCGGGCGCCTTCTATGGGGTCTAACCCGTTGGTGTATTGCAAAAAACAGTCAATTGACCAATCAACAGCTCAGTCCACATTTCTGCATGAAATGACGTTACAGTTTCTAAAGTCGACTCCAATTGGTTGGTGTGGGGCGCATAAAATTTGCATGCTCAGATATATCAGGCATTGTTTCTGAGCAGGCTCCGTTGAACAACGGATGATACTCAGACTAGAGGGAAGAAGGCAAAGAGCTCTTTTTCCATTTTTTTATATCTCTTTTTATGAATATTATAAATCTATAGAGAGGCAGATAATGAGTTGCATAAATTTCTAAACAATCATAGTCATTCTTCTCGTTCAAGTACAAATAAAAATGCGCTTGTTGGAGGGGGGGGGGGAGGGTTGTATGGCTCCCATTGGGCCCCCTGGGTCCGCCTTTAGACTACAGGACAACCACAAAAATAAACCAATGGGTGCGCAGCAAGCAATCCATTTCGACCCTGCAGTAGTAGGGGAGGTGGGGTCACCGGATCAAAATGGAAAATCTGCGGCCAGTCTGGACACGCCGCTCTCGATTCTAAAAATAGTTGGAGGAAAAATATAGGGGAATCCCCCGCGGCAAATGTTTTAGAAATCTGACGTCAGGTTTGGGAGCAAAAAAGAAAAATGTGTGTCAAGTCAGGGCCTGTCGCTCTGGAGTTAAAAAAATAAATCTGTCGTCGCTAAAATGAGGTGATGTCACCACCACGTGACTTTGAAAAATGTGTGAGTCACCCACACGCGACCTTGAAACGTGTTGAGGCACGATAGGAATTTGGCGTAAACAACGTGACCTTGAAAAATGTGTGAGTCACCACCACGTGACCTTGAAACTCGGGGCAAACAATGTAACCTTGAAACTCCACTACAGTCAAGCTCTCATGGATTATGAAATAATTGATCGCCCTCCAAAAAAAATGAGAAAAAAAATATTATATTTTCTATAATAAAATGGAGAGTAATATGTTCAGACCGACCGTCAAAGGATATTCTAAATGGAACAAAGCCACGCTGCGTGATTACGTGCAGCGATATAATATACCGCACAATGAAAATGTTTCTCTTACTCGTAAAGTCTACATCGAGGGGATAAAAAATTATGAAAGTCAATTTAAAAACTTGAGGAAAAAGACACTACATGAGCTCAAACAGATTGTAGACGAACAAAATCTAAAATATGTACCGACGGGTTATAAGGGCGGTTTTGAAAAAGATTTAATCTCGGCGATTAAAATATACAGACAACCGAAGACTTTACAGAGTCAGCTTTTAGAGAAACGAGAAGGTTTAGAAATTACTACAGAAACTGGGAATTAAACCCCAGACTTTATAACCACGATTTAATCAAGTTTTTTGATTCTCACAAGGAACAAATAGTCAATAAAATCAAGTCTGAATTGAGAGAGCTCAGAGGTTTAAAAGTAGAGCTTGTACTAAAAATAAGGTATCGAAAAATCAAACCGAACGATATCATCGAAACGATCGAAGCTATTCATTATAGCAAGCCGAAAGCCGTTTTAAATCAAAGTCAAATAAAACAAGGTTTGAGAGAAGAGAGCGAAGATCTATTTAAAAAGGATGAAAGGTATACGAATCAAGGATCGGGTTGGGTAGTCGATACAATACTGCGTTATACATCAACATCAACAGATATAATCCAGCGAGGCAGTTCTTACATAAACCTACCCGAACATCTTAAAATTAAACAGGCGATGATCAACGTACAAAACAAAGACGACGAGTGTTTGAGATGGTGTTTGAGATCTGCCCTGGGGTTATACACGGACAAAGTAAAAATCAAATAAGAAATAATCCTAAATATAAAATCAACGAAAGCAGACCGTCGATTTACACCAAAGACGACGGACTCGGTTTTAAAGGCGTTGACTTTCCGACACCGGTCGATCAGATACCCAAGATAGAAAGACAAAATAATTTATCGATAAACGTATACGGTTATGAGGGTGAGATATATCCATTATACGTGTCTAAAAACTACGGGCAAAAGAGATCGATCTGCTCTTGATTTCTAAAGGTGACAAACATCACTATTGTTGGATAAAATATTTTACGAGGTTGATGTACGACGTTACGAAACATAAATGTAAGAAATATTTTTGTCGAAGATGTCTATGTCATTTTACCAATCAAAATAAATTAGACAGACATATCGCCGATTGTAAGGGTATAGATGCACATCCATCAAAGATTGTATTTCCGACGGGTAAACCAAAATACATAGACGGGCAACCAGGCGAAAGAGACGTACCGATATTAGAATTTAAAAACTATAGGCACAAACAAAAAGCACCATTTGTCATTTATGCTGACTTTGAATCCATACTACAAACAACAACAACACCCACACAGACACTAACATCTAAACCTACTCACTCAGACAAAGAGACAAACACAAAAAAGATTAACGTTCACAAAGCTAGCGGTTATTCGCTAGTTGTCGTGCAATGCGACGGTAAAAATGTGTATCAAGAGACTTATAGAGGCAAAGACGCTTCAACTAGATTTATAACGACGCTGTTACAATTACAAAGCGATATTAATTGCATATTTGAAAAACCCCAACCCATAACATTTAACGAGCGAGCTAAAGACCATCACGATACAACAAACGCGTGTTGGATTTGCGAGAAACCAATTTATCCCAATTACTCGAGCAACTGTCAGTGCCAGAAACCCAGAGAACCCAAGACGATAAAACAAAAGAAAGAACATCAGTACAAAAATAGTAAGGGATTTATCGAGTCTAAATGTCTAGACTGCAAAAAGACCATTAATAAATTTAGAAAGGTCAGAGATCACTGCCACATCACTGGTAAATATAGGGGTGCCGCACACGCTTATTGTAACCTCAAACTACAAATTAAACCCGGTTGTACACCGATACCGGTCTTTTTTCACAATTTACAAAATTACGACGCGCATTTAATCATGCAGGGAATGACAGAATACGATAGCCAAACAGAAATACAAGTGATCGCTAAAAATTCAGAAAAGTATATTTCGTTTTCGATAGGAAATCTACGATTTTAGACTCGTTTAGGTTTATGGCATCATCGTTGGATAAATTAGTGAAAGGTTGTCCAAAAGAGTCGTTTCATTTACTCAAAAAGCATTTTAAACATTCTGACTTGCTATTACAAAAAGGAATTTATCCCTACGAATATATGAACTCGTTTGATAAGTTTCAAGAGACCAGCCTACCACCCATCGGCAAGTTTTACAGCAGACTAAAAGACGAACATATATCGCAACAAGACTATGACAGAGCTCAACGCGTGTGGAACGAGTTTAATATACAAAATCTAGGAGAATATCACGACTTGTACGTGACTACCGATACGTTATTACTTGCAGGCGTATTTGAAAACTTTAGACGAACGTGTATTACAAACTACGGGCTAGATCCAGCCAATTATTTTACCGCACCCGGATTGTCCTGGGACGCTCTATTGAAACACTCGGAAGCTAAACTCGAGCTGTTGCAAGACGTCGACAAACACTTATTTTTTGAAAAAGCAAAACGAGGAGGCATATCTAGCGTGGGTGGAATGAGACATCACAAAGCAAATAATCAATATCTCGATGACTACGATTCAAACAAACCCCTCGAGTTATATCGCTTATCTGGATGCCAACAATCTGTACGGTTGGGCTATGAGTCAATATCTACCGTACAGCGATTTTAAATGGACACCCTCGAAACCGTTTACCGAAGAAAGAATATTAACGCTTAAGAAAACGTCCAACACCGGCTACTTTTTGAAGTAGATTTAGAATATCCGTACGATCTACACGCCAAGCATAACGATTATCCCTAGCACCCGAAAATATCGTCGTACCCCAAGCGTGGATGTCTGATTATCAAAACGAGTTATTGGATACCGAACCTAATAGCGACGTACAAAAATTAACGTGTACGCTTAATCCAAAACAAAAATACGTGTTGCACTACGTTACGTTGCAGTCATACCTCGATCTCGGTTTGAAACTAAAAAGGTACATCGCGTGTTAAAATTTAAACAATCGCCTTGGATGAAATCTTACATCGACAAAAACACGCAACTCCGAACAAAAGCAACCTCTGATTTTGAGAAAGACTTTTTTAAACTGATGAATAACAGCGTGTTTGGTAAGACGATGGAAAACGTTAGAAATCGAATAGACGGTTACCTACTGAGAGACAATAACGAGAGCGATCAAGCAAAATACAAAAAAATAATTCAAAAACCGAGCTATAAAACAACAACGCCGTTTCCAGAATGTGACCTGTCGTTTGTCGAAACATATAAAACGACAACCGTGTTAAACAAGCCCATTTACTGCGGAGTGAGTATCTTGGATCTCTCAAAGACGCTGATGTACGATTTTTATTACAACCGATTGAAAGACAAATACGGAGATAAAATCAGGTTGATGTATACGGATACGGACAGTCTGTTGATTGTCGTTTACACGGATGACATATACAAAGACATGCGATCTCACGGGCAACACTACGACTTTTCGAATTACAATCTGGATCACGAGTTATACGATCCAACCAATAAGAAAGTGATCGGTAAATTTAAAGACGAGTTTGGAGGTAAGGTCATTCAAGAAGCCGTTTGCGTAAGACCCAAGATGTACTCGATTTTAGCAGATGACAACAACATCACTCTTAAAAAGGCCAAGGGGGTCACAAAATCGGTCACTGACAAAAAATTAAAACACCGACACTACTACGACTGCATCTTTAAAAATAAATCTAAAACAGAAACGATGACTCAAATTCGATCGGAAAAACACATCCTTTACACCATATCTCAAAATAAACTATCGTTGAGTCCGTTGGACACAAAGCGGTACATTTTACCGGATGGAATACACACGCTCGCTTATGGTCACCGTAATCTAGATATTAATTAGGCGGTAATTGCGTGTCCTCGGGTACGACTTGAAGCTCTTGTCTCACAAAACTCCTTTCTGGGCCGTCTTGCAGGTAATACAGCGTAGGACCCGTCGTGACTTTTTTACCGTTAATCATTTTAAATTGACTCGTTCTTTTTTCCACGTTGAAGATGTCTACGCTCCAAATGGGATCTGTGGCTCTTCTCGCAGTTCCACCCTCTTGCTCACCCGGGTAATATAAATATCTAACCATAGCGTCTTGCGGTAATTGTTGCTCTTTTGTTTTAACGGGGTTAGCCGGCGATTGCCGGACCTGTTTTAGTTTAACCGCCTCTGACGGCGCTTTAGCTATTAATCTCGTCGTTTCATCGTTTATAGCTTTGATCACGCTGGGTAATCGCTCGACCCATTGCGTGTTTCTACTCTCGGGATTTAACATTTCTTGAGCGTACTGATGACCAAACAGTCTCTCGGCTAGCGTTCGATTAAATCTTTCTACGATACCCTGCGATCGGTGGTTTCCGGGTTCGCCTACGATAATCTCGACGTTTTTTGAGGCCATCCATTTTTTAAATGCTCCTTTAAATTCGGTACCGGCATCTACTCTCAACGTTTTAGGGTAACTCAAAGGCGACCTCGCGTAAATCTTGACGATAGCATCTCGCGTGGAATCTGCCGTTTTAGAAACCAAAGGTTCTGCTTCGTGGTATCGACTCGCAACATCGACAACCGTCAAAGCGTACTTATAAGTCTTGCGTTTTACTTTATCCCAGGGTAGGTATAGCACATCCATTTGGTGAAAGTCGTTCGGTGTTTCAAACTCTCGCGATGTACTCGTAGGCCTGGGTACATACGCAGGACCCGGTAGATAAATTTGCCATATCGCTTGTTTTTTAAGCCAATCTCTGATTACCTTTTTATCGATTTTTGTTTTATCGTGTAAATGGTCGACGGCACTTTCACCTCTCCAATAACCGCTCGGGCTATAATACAGTTTAGATAATGTTTGCATATTATTTAATATAAAAGACGTTTATAATAATATGGCTAGCGTTGCTATGATGTTAGGAGGCGCGATCGTCAACGCCTTAGCTTTTACGAGTTCAAACTTTTTATTTTCAAATCTGAAACAGAGTGACGAGGAGCGTAAGAGACACGATTTAGCAATAGAACAACTCTCAGCCGCCAAAGATAAGTGGCAACGAGAACGAACGAAATATCTAGATTTTTTAAACGACCGTATCAGAAAACAAAATGCTTCTAAAGAAACATTTTCTAACGTAGACCGAGCGTTGCGTTACTACAACGAGGTGAGTGGACAATCTACCGAACTACCCGTAGGACTGCAACACGAACCCAAACTCGAAGATTTTTACGAGCCTAGCGACCAACAAATAGAAAGAGAACTGGCGTTTATCGCGGGAGGAACGCTATTGGTGGGCTTCTTGGCTTACAGATACCTTTAAATTTAAAACTCGTATAAATAAAATGAATGCGTATGGAAAAAAGCTCAATCCCAGCAGACTATTAAAAATACCCAGATCTATCAAGGGTGAGAGAAAAGATGTGGTCATTACCCACAATCCCAGTAGTATATCGGCGGGGCAAACGCTGAGGGTCAAGTTTCCTCAATTGGGTGTAGACGACGTGATCGTACCCGGCACTTGTAAACTAGCTTTTAATTTAGAACTCGAAGGTGGAAGCGACAACAATAGAACCATTTTTGGTAATTTAGCCAGAAATTTAGTCAGCGAAATCAGCGTCAGGCTTCAAGGTCACGAAATTGTGAGTTATCGTCACACCGACGTGTATCACAACTTTAAAGACAATTGGCTCAACAGCTCGATGACTCGAAACATGGCGTACTCAGGCATAGAAAAAGAAAACGTGTCTAAACTAAGAACGGGGGCACAAGATGCTAACGCGGGCGCCAACAACGGTAAGGATCAAGCTATCGCGGATGCCTATGGTAACAGATATTGTATTCCCCTAGACATTGACATACTGACTTCGCATCACCCTTTTTACCCAAGCGGTTTAAAACAACCTCTGACGTACGAGATAAAGTTTAACGATCACGATAAAGTTGTCAACAGTTCAGATACGGCGGCGATGTATTCTATCTCAGACTTGTCTCTCGAATACGAAGTGGTGACCAACAGAGACCTAGCTATCACCATCAGGAATAAACACAAGGGGTTAATGCAATATCTGTTTGATAAAATCCACTCGCTAGAAGTTAGATCCGTCAACAAATCGGACACGCTTTGGAACGTCAGCGTCAATCAACCCATCAGGAGTCTCAAGGGTATTTTGTTTTTGTTTAAAGATCCCGCGGTCAAGAATCCGCAGCGATTTTACAATCCAAAAATAACCAAAACATCGGTGACCGTAGAAGGTAAACCCAATCAACTCTACAGTCAAGGCATGTTTCAGTATCAACACTGGAATGAAATCAACAAGTTCTTTGGAGACAGCGATACCGAAAGCGGGCGCGGAGTAGCTAAAGACTTAAATTTGACGGGTTTTGACCTCGGAGACTACCTAAAAGACAAGTACGGTCTGTGGCTCGATTTTAGAAGTAACGACGACAATTCCGCTCACGGATCCGGTAGGAAACTCGGAGACGGAGGAGGCATCAACATTCAATTTAACAGAGAAGCCGAAGGTCAAGGTGACCTCACGATGTACGTATTTTTAGTTATGGATGCTCAATTGAACTTGGAAGACGGAAATTTTAAATCTCTGTTAAGTTAAAATGACACAACCGCATTGCGCTTTAATCGTCGGCAAAACAAATTCGGGCAAAACCAAATGGATTTTGGATCTGTTAGAGTCAGACTATAAAAACACATTTGAGGCGATAGTCATCATTTGCCCTACCATATTTAAAAACAAAACGTACATCGAAAGAAAGTGGATTCAAGCAGATCCCGAGGTATACCTCTGCGATCCGGAATTGTACAAGATGACGCTCAACGAAGCGATCGATTTTTACAGGAAAATATTTGAAGGTGTTGCCACGTTGTTTATCGTGGACGATTGCTCTTCGGATCAAGAGATTAAATATCGTAAAGACGTGCGCTTTAAGCAAGATGGCATTTAGCGGAAGACACGTAAATCACAGCTGTTGGTTACTGACCCAAAAGTACAACAGCGTTTTAAAAGATTATAGAGAAAACACGGCTTGGTTGGCGTTATTTTACTGCAAAGATAAAACATCGTTTGATCAAGCGTTAGACGAAAACGACGTCGTACCGATTGAAGAACGAGATTATATAAAACGACGTTTGAGAGATGTGAAATATAGTAAATTGGTCGTATACACCGAACCTCCAGTTAGTTACGAGCTACTTGATAGCTAGGTGAGTAACAATTAATAGCTAGGTGAGTAACAATTAATAGCTAGGTGAGTAACAATTAATAGCTAGGTGAGTAACAATTAATAGCTAGGTGAGTAACAATTAATAGCTAGGTGAGTAACAATTAATAGCTAGGTGATTAACAATTAATAGCTAGGTGAGTAACAATTAATAGCTAGGTGAGTAACAATTAATAGCTAGGTGATTAACAATTAATAGCTAGGTGATTAACAATTAATAGCTAGTTGAGTAGCAACCTATTTAACAAACTACACATGTATTACAATTTGTTAATCAACAAACGTCAACAAAATACATTTTGCTGTAAGTAAATGATAGCAATATTTGAGTATTTGCAGTTTTTGGCTATTATCATCATATCGCTTAATTTATCGTTTTACACCTACCAATACCTTTGCTTTTGTAACAAAGTTGCAACAGCTACAACAAAATTAAATTCCTTTCTAATTAAATGGAGGACCTAAAACTTACTTTAACCGAACAAGATCACAACGCAGAACATAAAGATCGTTTGTGCGGTGTCGTAGCAGCCGGAAACTCTAGAAAGTACTTGGGAAAGGAATACACCGTTAAACATATCGAAGCTCTTGACAGTAAAGAACTCGAAAAGCTGTATCATCTATACGAAACTAAATTTGGAAATGAAATTGTTCAAACCGTTGGTAAATACACTTTAAGTCTATTTTCGAGAGTGTTAGCTGTGGTTACACCCGTACAAGTTTTAGGGTATAACGTCACTATAGATTCTGAAGAAGAACTCACCAACGACTTGAGTTCTGATCCTATTATAAGCGCGAGTATGGCTGGTATGTTGAGCGACGTTTGTTACAAGTATGGAACTTTAATATCACCCCTAGTTGCTACGATTATCACAACAAAACATTTGAAATTTAATAAACCTAATATAATAAATGGAAGATCAAAAAGCAGCGACAGCAACGCCTGCAGCTCAACCAGCAGAGACAGAGACGCCCCAACCGATAAAAACAACGGCATCACCGATGGTAACGAGAGTGACCAAGACTAAAAATCCTAAACGAATTCAGCAGGGTAAAGCTTTAGCCGAGCACAATAGACAGATGAAATTAAAATTAGCAAAAATGGACGTAACATCGGTCGATAATACGAGCTCACCAGACTACAACTCTTGGGCGATGTGGGGGGCTGTAGCGTCCATAATAGGGGTGGGGCTGCTGATACTAAAAAGTAAGGCAACTGCGCCGGTAGTACAGCCAGTGCCGGTAGTCACGCAACCCACTACACCCAGCGTCCCCAAAACGCTAGACATGGAATAAACATCAATTTAAAAATTGTTATATTAAAAACGATGAGTAACTTTGACACCAACGGAATAGCAAATACGATTTATCACGGAGCCGTCATATCGGGTCTTTCGATGGGATACGCCATGGTAGGAGCTAAACTACTCAAAATGAAAGTGCCAGATTTAAACAAACTAAGCGTAGAAGATGCGGCTAAATTGACGGGCATTATAAGTGGAGCTCTGGCCACGCAAAATTGGTTGGTGACCCAGGGTATACTACCGGGCAGTATAATGAAAACGGCATAATTTAAATAGGTTTATTAAATAAATGGATGGAGAAGGATTTTACGATCCAGACTATGAAAGAACAGATGATAACAATGATGATGATGTAGCAGAGACCAATCTGGATTGGGACGATACTTTTGATACTCCTGATACACCCATCCCAACTACCGACATAGATGAGGTTTTATATCGAGGAAGGAGCATGGTCACAAGTGATCGCGTCGATGATTTTTACAAAAATTTTAACAGAGGTGACGGACCATTAGCTCCGCGATACGAACATTTTGTCGGCAATAAAGACGGGTTATTTTTCCAAGCAACTGATAAAGCCTTAGTAAGGTTAACGGATAAAAGAAACCCCAAAAAATTCTTGAGTCTACCGAGTATAGAGAATAATGCAAAGAGGTTAGATCTTCCAGGTAGAGATTTCATTAGAAACGGATTGGGTTTTAAAGATTATAAAATTAACCCGCTCGAACAAGTACAAACTGAGAGTATCCCCATGACAGAACTACCCAGAGTCACCGATGAGGTAATCGAGATTATAGACGATTTAGAACAAGACACCGGCGCTCAAACAGAAGGATTGAATTACAGAGAACTCCAGGGTTTAGACAAAACTCTTCAGACGTTAAGAGGTAACCTAGAACTTAATTTAGCGCGTCTCACAGAACTGGACCGAGAGATTGCGGCCACGAGACAAGAACTCGACGAATCTCACAGCAAAGAGGGTCGACGAGAGTTAAACGATAAATTGAGCGACTTGAACGTTGAAAGATCTGCCAGATTAGAAGCCGCAAAAGCCAACGAACGAGGGCTCAAAAGTCAGATCGCTAGAATCAAAGAAACGATTAATAAAATATTAGGCGACGACACGACTCTGGCAGAAAAGATTAGAACTCTGTTTAGAGAACAAGGTGTGACCGTAGTGAGTATTTTAGCCGCTTTTAGTTTAGCCATCAGCACGATAGTGAGTAGCATCGTCGCTAGCGTGAGAGGTGCGGGTGCCCCACCCGCGCCATCGCCAACACCTGCACCAACACCAACACCAAAAGGTGGTATCAAAGAGTGGATTTCAAAACAACTCGCTAATTTTGCATCTGCTCTTCAAAAACTGGGAGTGAGCGCGTTGGGTGCTCTACCGGGTATCATAGGCAGCGTACTCAGTTGGATATTTAACGCGCTGAGTAAGTCCGTATCGTGGTTGGCCAAACACGTGTGGGCTTTGTTTTTGGGTGTGGGAGCCTTGGTGCTTGCGTACCTGCAAAAACGATGGTAGTAATAGTTGTAATCAAGTTTAAACAAAAAAATAAGCCTTACCAGCACAAAGTTGGTAAGGCTTATTTTTTTTGTCTTGTGAGATTAGAGTGTGACTTATCGCATTGCCTCGTAAGCTAAAATACCCATGCCAACGATAGCTAATATTCCTACCGTCAACGATAATTTTTCGTCTTGGTGAGTTTGTAGTTTCGTGGGCTCTTGGGTTAAAACTGTAGGTGTTGATGCTGGTGTTGGTGAGGGTGTTGGTGCTGGTGCTGGTGTAGGTGATACAACATCGTTCTTCATAGGCTCTGGGGGTGTTGGTGGCGCGACGTCATCGGTGTCATCAAAAGAGTCGTCCGGTTGAGGTTGTGAGTTTAAATCTGGCACCAAACCAGTGTTCATACTCTGGGTAGCGATTTGAAGATTGTTGTTATAGCCGTCGTGCGTTCCAACCCTCAAGTTCATATCCGATGGAATTAAATACAACCCCGGTTTCACGACAAAATTTAAAGGCGTTCTGGCATACTGCAAAGAGTCTTGAAATTGATCGATACTCGTTTCCATGTCGTCTGCTGCATTGATGATATCTTCAACGATGACGTTAAATTGTCTCTGAGCGTCTAATCCGGTTCCCGGTGATAATACACTCGTTTTTGTTTGAGCCTGCGCACCGAGTAAAGCGTACACGTAAGATCTAATTGATTCGTTGATCTTTATGATTCCCGCGGAGGTAAACGAACTCGTGTTGGGTATAAAATCTAACCAAGCCTTTTGTACCGATTCATTTTGTTCGATGTAAATAACCGTCCAAGGAACGTAAAGGCTTCCACTCTTTTTGGGACTGTCTAGACCGTGGTAGCCGCCGTAAAGAACGTTGGGTTTGTTGGGTAATGCTTTATCGTATTCACCAACCGCCACAAACTTGCCTTTATTAAAGATATATGAGGTACCTAAACCGTTAGATTTTGTGTCTCTCGTCTGTTTAAAAGACTTGTTTTGATCTATGCCAAACAACAAACAGGTATCGGTAAATGCTCTGTGATTATAACTGTTGTCTAGAGCGTTAAATGCGTCATCCCCCGGTAAAGGAGCGGCAATGTCGTACAGGATCTTTCTAACCGTAAAATATAAATGAAAGTTAAAGATGGCCCAAACGTAACGGTTGCTCGAGTTTAAAAGATCAAATCCAACACCGCAGCCCGTAGTAGCGCAGTAGATCGCAAAATTTAACTGATTTTGATAAAACGACATGGGGTGTGATTTCCAACGATCTACATCCTCGTCCGTCTCAACGTGAGGCAATTTGTAGTCCGAGGTTAAGTCGGGAAACATGGTTAAAAACCCGTTGGTATTATTAACTATGACCTCCAGTTCACTGGGTTTAGTGCTGTTTAAAACTTTGCTTGGGGTGCAGCTTGATGTTTTAGCTCGTTTGCCTTGGCTACATTTTGATTTACTTGTCTCGTTACCTGATCGGCTATCGATTGTATCTGCTTTTTTAACGACTTAAAATCACTCATTATTTTAGTTTCAGTTTTAATATAAAAGACTTTAAAATAAATGCATTCGTTTCACTTGTTTCAAAATGAGCAGACGTTTAAATTAGAAGACGTCGTAGATAATTTAAACTGTCAAAAATCTATACGCGTAGAAAGGGTGTTGTTTAACGCCGGATATTTTAATATTTCCAGCGCCACGGAGATTGATTGGTATACGAATATAGACGGGAGACCAGCTGAAAGACCTGATGATGATAGAAGATACGAACGGGTTGACTCAGATATAGCAGTAAGAACAGATAGAGATTTTATTGAATCGTTGATACCCGAGTACCCCTACGACTTTTTAATTAACGACGAAAATACTTTTAATAGAGTTATAAACGATCTTATAGAAGCGTACGAAGAAGATAGACTAGACTCTGCTTTAGAATCGATCAAAAAAGAAATAGAACAAATAATTGAAAGACAAAGAAATTTACACAATAAAAGTCAAGAAAGAACACTAACCGACGTACAACGCAATACGATTATATTTTTAATAACAACTTTATTCGAAAGAAAAGGCTTCATCAATGAAGGTAAAAAGATAGCGCTAGAATATATCCAAGGTATAATAAGCAAACCTAGGGTTAGACTAATTAGACAAGCTGGGATAACAATACGGGGAAGTCTTATCGTGTCTGGTGATAATTTAGATTTTATTTCTCCGAGTCTTTTAGCGCCGTTACCAGCTGGAGTCACCGGTTCGGTCACCATCCCACCGGGGTGGTACGACGTCGATTGGTTCGATTTCATTTTGAATTCTATACCCGGGGTAAGTTTTCGAATATTTAGAGAATCTAAAAAGGTGACGTTGGTGGTAACCGACGTCAATCTCAAATTGCGCTTGAACAGAGAAGTCTCTCGATTACTCAATTTACCCAAAGGAAGACTGATACCCAAAGTGGTGTATACGGGGTCTTACGACGTTAATCCGTTTAAATTTTTGTTTATTCGCTGCCCGCAATTAAGTACGAGTGAAAACTTTTTAGATGGTCGTCCTTCTGACATCTTAAAAATCGTACCCGTGGCTACGCGCAAACCCGAGCCTGATAGAGTCAAAGATTTCAAAAAACTTAAAAACGGTATAATCGACAAACTGACATTTTCTATCACAGGTGAAAGGGGAAAGATCATCAACAACAAGGGTGTGAGTATAATGATAGAGTTGGAGATCTTTTAATTTTAAAATGTTTTTATATTAAAAACATGAGTGTAGATGGTAAGGCGTTATACCCCGATATTTCTGGAGATGTACTCCAATTAAATACTAACGAAGAAACAAAAGTGTACAGACTTAAAAGATTGAAGAGATTCGATCTTTAATCTTGAAAGAGAGAGACCACCGAGAGCGCACTTATAAAAATAAAGAGAATGATCGACACTATTAACTACATAGAGCGAGGAGTCGAAGGATTGGGGTTTATAGCAGGGGCTGTCGGTATTCCCGCTCTCTTGGGTGTTATATCAGCCCCCGTTGGATTGGTGTTAGAAGGAACGTTTATGGGCGCTTTTGGTGTAGATATTCTGCTTAGAATCGCGTCTAAGCGATTATCCACCAAGCTGAAAAAGCACGACCAGATTAAAATATTAGCAGACTCCAAACTTAACACGATTGAAGAATACGTGTCTCAAGCCATCAACGACGGTGATATATCGCACGAAGAGTTCTTACTGATTACGAGAGAACTCGCAAAATTTAACGAGCTTAAGCAAAAATTAGAACAAAGACCAGCACAAAGCTTCAAAAATTAAAAGCGATACAGACTTTGAAAAGAAGTTAAAAACGGGTAGACGAACGGCTGGCAAAGAAAAAAAATCTCTTATCGAAAAACTTACAAGTTCAAATTCTCGGTAAATAAACATTATGAAAGCGATCCGCCGAGTTATACCTCTATTTCACCTCTTAGGGCTACACCCTCGGCCCCGCCTTTATTGTAGTGGTCATCGTATCTTTTTAGTGCCTTATTAAATTGATTTTGAGTTACTTTAAATACATCTCTAACTCGTTCTTTGTTCCATCCAACGACGTGATGGTAACACGCCGCTATTAACGACCGTTTCACGCATCCGTTTCCCCTCAATGTTTTGTAATTAACGAGCTCGTTATATTTATTGATTGTTTCTTGGACATCTTCTACGTCTTGCTCTGGACAAACAGAAAAAAATAAGTTTCTCCACAGTTTTTCTTTTGTTTCCTTTTAAAGTTGACCAATTGATACGATCTTCTTGCGCATTTTCTGCCGAAAAATCAAAGTAACGTGAAACTATTTCACCGCACGTTTCACAAACTAAAAAACCATTCTCGATGATTATATGGTGATCGCACTGATCTGTTTTATTAGATAGCTCGAGGTTTTCACTCTGAAAAAAAGTCATGGATATATCTAATAAAAACCGATATTATTTTTTAATAATTTTTCAAGTACTCGTCGGTCTGAACATATTACTCTCCATTTTTAAATAAAAACAGCTTCTCTACCTTTTCACAGATAGAGAAGCTAATTTTTATTGCCCGAGTTTCAAGGTCACGTGGTGGTGACTCACACATTTTTCAAGGTCACGTTGTTTACGCCAAATTCCTATCGTGCCTCAACACGTTTCAAGGTCGCGTGTGGGTGACTCACACATTTTTCAAAGTCACGTGGTGGTGACATCACCTCATTTTAGCGACGACAGATTTATTTTTTAACTCCAGAGCGACAGGCCCTGACTTGACACACATTTTTCTTTTTTGCTCCCAAACCTGACGTCAGATTTCTAAAACATTTGCCGCGGGCGATTCCCCTATATTTTTCCTCCAACTATTTTTAGAATCGAGAGCGGCGTGTCCAGACTGGCCGCAGATTTTCCATTTTGATCCGGTGACCCCACCTCCCCTACTACTCCTGCTCATAATTGGGAGAATGAAACTGAATCTTAGTGAAATGAACCAGCTCCCACGTCAATTAAGGGGGAAGGAAGGAGGAACGGTCCTTTAATTAAAGCGGACGAGTGTTCAAACAATATATACAATTATGATGATTTGATGACTTTGATTTCCTGAACTTAAATACAAAACTTTTTTTACAACAGTTCAAGTTCACCCATTCAAGTCCCTATGCACAATAGACTAAATATGACATTAAATACAATGTGTGTGTGTGTCAAAGTTCAGCACATGGCTGTGCATATGCTACACTAAAGTATTATACAATGAATCATGTCTCATCCCGAAAATACACAATTTCCCTCACAAAATGATGATAAAACAGAGCAATACTCACTGGGAACTTTCTATGAAATTACCCTCCCAGAGTGATATGCCTCAGGAGCATGGCAGGAGCCACTGCTCCCTACAAAAACGGGAGAATTTTCAGAGACAATTATATGTTGGTCTTCTCTGCTCGAAGCCCACAGAAGAAAACTTGTTACAACTTGCCTTTGCGCGGGAAGCACAAAGGTCATGATATGCAAATCACTTGCAAAACTTTTGAACGTACAACAACTGAGGGCGCACTTGGTCTCCCTACATTAGATATATTTTTTTCCAGAAAATGTTTCGATGAAGAAATTCATGAGATAATGACAAAGTAGAAAATTTCTCAGGGAAAAATGCGACCTAGAAAGCTCAAGAAATTCCCTCAATGGAGTACCTTTTGTTTGACATCAGACATGAAGATCTTGTATAAAAAAAACGACCCTAATTTAGTTTTTCAATTCCGTTTTGTACAGACTCTTTGATTGGTTGGTGGCCTTCATCAATAAGTCCACCTGTGCTGGTCAGTGGCATTCTTTCATTGGTCTGCTGGACATCTATGGATTTGAAAGCTTCCAAGCAAACAGCCTGGAGCAGCTCTGCATAAATTATGCAAATGAGAAGCTTCAGCAGCACTTTGTGGCCCACTTCCTCAGAGCAGAACAGGTAAAATGTCTGTATAATTAGGCTTTCCCTAGATTTAGGCCGAAAAGCCATGCTTCCGTTATCGATGTGCGTTATTGCATTGTACGTTTACCAGATGCCTATCCGTGATACGTACTATGAAAATCCATATGTACGTATTTCTCTGCACACTTTTACACAAATGTAGCAGCTTAACAGTACGCAGCAGTTTTGCGAGTAGAAAAATCAGAAAGTCTCAAATATATTTGGATTAGCTTTGTCAAAGTACACACTTTACGAAATGAACATCGACAAGATTTAACTTTTCAAAAAATACTTCTTGTCTGTGTCGGTCACAGGAGGAGTATTCCATTGAGGGAATTCCTTGGCAGTTCTTCAGTTTCGCTGATAACCAGCCGTGTCTGGACGTCATCGAGGGCAAATGTAGCGTCTTCTCCTTCCTGAATGAGGTATAGTAATCCAGAGGATAAATTGATGAAACTGTGAAAAACTTTTCAAAATTTAAACACATATCAAGGTCCTTGTATGCAAGAATGTGTATTTCTTTGTAAATTATGATTATGCTAGATTGTTCAAGTCATGTTCGGACGTCTTTACTTCTAACTTTTTGCAGTTTGCATCTCAAGTGAATTGATGCTTTTCATAGTTGAACCTTAATATTGGCTTCGCAATAACTCATTGTAATAATCTCTAAGGAGATACTACAAAATTACCATAATAAACCACTGGGCTTTTCAAAGTTTTCAACAAGTAGTCGTATCAGAAAGTTCCAATTTGTCTCAGCCGTTTGACAATATTTGCAGCATTTGATCCCTTGAGATTATTGATATATTTTTACGTATATATTTCTTATTTTAACTGGGTAGCCCATTCAGAGGAATCCACTGGTCTCCCATGGGGCCCAGTAAAGAGAAGATAATAAGTAGAAATTACAGTTTCAGATGTGGGTGGAAAACCCTAGAAGAATATTCCGGGGAAAACCCACGGAATCAGGTAGGGACTGAAAACCCAATCCACATATTGGCCCAGGCAGGAATCGAACCCGGGCCACAGCGGTGGAAGGCGAGGAAAGTACCGCTACGCCAACCTGACTCCCCTGGTTCCATTATCTGTTATGTTTAGGAGTGTCGCCTCAACCGACAGACAGATGCCGCAGCATTCAGCACCAGACTACTGGATGGAATCAATGGTAAACACATCTACAAACCCCCAGTCGCAGTCCGGTCCCCTGCCTTCATTGTCAAGCACTATGCGGATGATGTCACCTACAGTGCACATGGCCTCATTGAGAAAAACAAGGTAAAGCTGTTTTAAGGCTGAGCCCCATCCACTTGGCTATGGCTGGGAATAGCTAGCACACGCACCTATGGAAGCCACTGGCTAGTGGCTGCAGCCACTTCTTATAGACTCGTGTGTCATTGCCGGCCGTAGCCGTAGGTCTTTTTATTTTTGAAGCTAAAACAAGAAACTTCTTTTGTTTGTATTTTTTTTTGGGGTGTTGAACCTGACTCAACTGGAACTCTTCAGAATCTGAATTAGATGTCAACACAGTTTGTTCATGTGAACTTTGCTACAATAATTTTCCAAGCCATTTGTTAAGAAATTGATTAGTGTCCCATGAACAAATACATTGACAAACTGAGGGACTAGCCGACTCAGGATTGGAGAGATGAGTCAGTAGAGCTCCAGTACAGTGCTTCAGAAGTTGCAAGTTCGAATCCTGCTAATTCACTTAATTTTGTGTATTTCATGTGAAAATCAGGATACTTACCCAAATGTTGATGAAGACTTTGAACATGTTGTAGTCGAGTCCATCACAAGGCTTCAGTTTCAAGACAAACCACAAGCTTTTCAACTAGTGACAAAAACCATTCCTTTGTTGTTCATCACCTGCTCCATGTGACCACAGACTTGTTATTTACTATTGAACAGACTTGTGATGGACGACAACACTGATAGTGGTAATCTTTGAAGTTACATTCCCAATGCTATTTTTGACTTTCATCCCAAAAATATTCCTTTTCTAAATTGCTATTTTAATAGCAGCCCATGTCGTTATTGAATTATTACTTTACAAATTTGGAATGACTTGTGGCCTGACAATAATTCCATTCTCGCAGGGTAGGCTGGTACCTGCCCCACAATCAGTATCGATAATGTACAGACTGGGAGCCAGTCTGCTTACAAAGCGGATCTGTTTGTGCAAAAAAAAAAAACCTCATAAAACAATAGAGTGCCAGGGCAGTTTAGGGCGGTACGGGGAGTAACAGGCAGAGCAGTACGGGGTAGTACAGGGACGAATGGGTAGACTTGTGGCAAGACCTTGATGTTTCAGAGGGCTACAGATGCCCCAAACAGATTTGAAAAGAGGTTTTTGTCTGGAATAAAATTTATTAAGAGAAAAAAAAAATTGAAGTTGTTGAAGAGCTCAAGGAACGCAACTTTGCAAACAACAGAAAAGCCATCCTCAATGTAATGTATTTAAATAATTTAAATAGCCTGAAAATAACCTGTTTATTCTATCCTCTCAGGACCACATCCCAGTGGAATTGATAGAGCTAGCAGCCGGTAGTACCAACCCATTTGTCAGCAAGTTAGTGCAGACAGATCTGGCAGAACATGAGGTATGTTAAAACAAGACACCATGAAACTTAAATATTCTTTTTTATTTTCAGAAAACTACATTTAGACTGAATGCACGCCTTGGTTTATTAAAGCCTGAGTCCATCATTTGCAGCTATCCAAAAAAGTAACCGGCGTAATTATTGTTGAAAAACATACTGGTGGAAAGATAGTAAGGGGACTAAACTCCCTGTAAAATTATCCTTTCTGGCTAGCTCTCATTTTGAAGAAATCAACGAGAGAAGGCATTTCCAACGGTGCTTCTTAAGAAGCACCGTAGGAAAATTTAAATTAGTTGTTCGTTTTGTTATTCGGTGCAGCGCGCACAAGCATTGGAACGACGCACAGGCGCGCGCGGTTGCTATAATTCATTGGATCGCAACATCGCGTAAAGCTGCAATTCAAAACAATTCGAAACGTGATATAGCAACTTTTGATTTGAAATTGAGATCCTAGAATGCTGTTTTTCTCGGAATATGAAGCTGAAGCTGAGCTGAAACTTCATCAAGTAAGTTGTTCAGTATCCTTCATTAGAATTTGAACACTTTTGTTGCTTCAAACGAACAAAATGCACAAATTACAAATGATGGACTATAGCTTTAAACTGTTATTCCCTGTTTGTCAGTTTGTCCCAATGTCTACTTTCTACATGTGTCTGTCTTAATTTGTGAAGGGTGTTCTTTTGAATCTTGAAAGTAAAGGAACGCACCTTCAAATTATTTCAGAGAAGTTAGATAATGAGGCTGTGTAGGGAAATGAACAATTGTGGTAAATTGCTGACCATGTTGTATTTATGTTGATTTGATTGAAATTGGTGATTTCCTGTTTTCGTTTTCACCCTAGATCCAGGCAGCCAAGAATGGAAAGGTCCAAGCCAAAACCGTGGTCTCCAAGTTTAAGGTACATCTACCTTTCTAAAAAATAAACATCTGTTTATACCATAAGGCGCAGCCCAGAAATAAATGTGATACGCAAAAAGTCAGTTAGTCAAAGTCAGGAGAACCAAGACTATTTGATTAAAGACGCACTTTAGGCCAGATTTAAAAAAAAAGAAGCATGTTTTAGATTGTTTAGTATCTTATTTCAAATTCCTTTGTGTGGTAATTACCAGAGTTGCCGACTCGAGTCATGTGACTTGGACTCGAGTCGGACTCGAGTCGCTATTTTTGTGACTTGTGACTTGACTTGTAAATACCAGCTTTGACTTGTGACTTGACTTGGACTTGCAAACAATGACTTGTGACTTGACTTGGGATTGCAAAAAATGACTTGTTACCAACCCAAGTCAGACGCTACTCGAGCGACCCAATACACTTTAATTAAGCTATTGTACTTTTAATTAGCTTTTTCATTCCAGAAAATAGACCTCAGTGACTGAATCCAGTAAAGTGAATAGTTCCCACTAGTTTCAAAAGTTTTCAATAAGACTGTCACAACAAACTACTGTTTTCAATGACCAATTGTCCCTTGCTTAATGTATTGGTTGAACAAACTTTGAAAGGAACCTTTCATGAAAAGAAAGTACAAACACTACTTTTTGAAGATATTTCCTACTCTTACTTTTCCTTGGTAAATGCTTTTTGAGCCCAAATGGACGCTTTTTCTTGAAAGTGCCCCTTTAACCCACTAGTCCCTGTACCGCCCCAAACTACCCCTCCTGTTACTCCCTGCAGCGCCGAAACTGCCCCAGAACTCTTTGGTTTTATGGAGAAAAAGTGAATACATTTGGTGAATAAATACAATTTAATAAATTGTAGTATAAGTGCTAACGGGTTAAGAGAAAATTTAAAAAATGAAATTTCAGGGGTGTCTTTATTCTGCCTTGCTGTTCAGACTTCTTTAGATAGCCTGATGACCATACTGACCTCCACGGCTCCACACTACATCCGCTGCATCAAACCCAACCTAGCCTGTCAGCCAGACGTCTTTGACAGCAGCCATGTGGTGTCTCAGCTGAGGGCCTGCGGTGTGCTAGAGACTATTGCCATCAGCGCTAAAGGCTTCCCTGCAAGGTTTGTGCATGACCAGAAATTAGTCTGTATTACATTGTAAACAGTGTACACTATGAGGTGAGATTGAGAGACATATTTAAATTCATAGCGAAAACAAGTTGCACACCACCTTATTTTTTAAATTTATTAGTTTTATAGCACTATTTCATTTTGCCAAACTGATTTCTCTTTATGTGACTTGTCAGTAAGGGCATTTTTCTTAAGGACACTTTAACCTAATCCATTAGGTTAATCATTGTTTTCTTGTCAAACTAAAAAGATGAAAAGTTATATCTGCTTCGGACTGGATTTCCAGGGTTGCACCAAAGCAGTTAGACCAATACGAACACATTATTACTGTCACTCACGGAGGCCTTCTTCAATGACAAAAGCATTGTGTCGGCTGTCGTTCATATAAGCCATCACGGAGCAGTCGCTTTGAACAACAGCCAGCACAATGCTTCAGCTATTGATGGAGGCCTTCATGTGTATATGGCGGTCACTCCAAACTGTTCCAAACCTCAGTACTTTTCATCAACTTAATATAAATCTTCAGAATAACTTGGTTTGTGTATTAAGGCCGAGTAAAACAAAAGAGTAGTTTCTCTTCCAAACTTTGTTTTGAAATGTTTATATACTTTTTTTTTTTCGAGATTTTCCAAGATGGATTCTTCCATTTTCTTGACTGTTTTGCTGATACATATTTGTCCAAAGGAGCTGTCGCCCTTGCTACCAGATTTTGAGCTTACTGCAATTTGGCTGGAAAAAAAAACGACAAAATATATTGCAAATATATGATTAAAAGAAAAAGTTTTTAAAAATAAGTGGGGGCAGGAAAAAGAATAGCAGGCGGGGGATAAGGAACTGCTTTATTTTTTTACTTTGCCTAATCTGTGTAGGGTTCATATCTACAATGGACCAATCAGTCAATGACTGATCATTAAGCGTTTGAAATAATCAATAAGTCTTTTTCCGTGTTCAGAATTCCCTATGCCGAGTTCAGTCAGCGTTACCGAGCCCTGTATCACACCAAGAGAGAGCCCACGCCATCCATCCTCCCTGCTACAAATGATGACAAGACGGCCAAGGCATTCTGTCTGTCTGTCGTGGAGCGCATCTTTGGTGATGAAGACAAGGAGAATGCAAAAGTCGGGGCACAATTTGGCAAAACTAAAGTTTTCCTTCGCTCTGGACAGGTATTGTGTTATTTGCTTTGATATTAGATAATGGGTACTTTAAATATATCTTTAACTTTCCTGGAGAATTTTACCCTAACCCCATCCAAAATCACTGTGCAGTACTAAAACGTATGACACATTTCATCATAAAGCCTGAGTATCTTCAAACATATGATCCTCAATTTTTTTTCAAGAAAATGTTAGTCCTAGCTGCCTCTAATTTTTTTCAGTATATTCCTCGTGACCCTTATCACTGCCAAACGACCGTTAAATTCTTTTGTATTTCCTTACACAATCTGTTTATCTAATGTTGTCTATAAGATGTTCAGTTGACTCTTGTTAGCATGAACTCAGCTAGACCTGACCAATATGTTTGTTGTATCTGATATTTAGCAAGCAAGCTTGTCAATATTTTTTTCTTTAAGACCTCTGACTTGAAGTTAGGCCTAGTGGTTAGGGTTCATGACTCATGATCAGAGGGTCAGGGGTTCAACTCCAGCTGCTGGTCATATGTTGTGTCCATGGGCAAGCCACTTCACCCCCACTTGCCTCTCTCTGCACCCAGGAGTATAAATGGGTGTACTGCCATCACCTGCAATGGGCTGGCATCTTTTCCAGTGTGGAAAAGAAATATTCTCAGTTGTTTCATACCAAAGAAACTGGAGATAACACTGACCTACTTATAATAGTTTGTTGGTGACGGCAAAACGTAAATATTGAACTCCTTTTAGCTTGAAGAGCTGGAGGGATTAAGAGCTATGGCCATGACTCGAGCAGCTGCCTGCATCCAACGATCATGGAGGAGACATCAGAGACAGCAGAAAGTCAGGCGACTAGAAGCTGCCACATTGATCCAAGCAGGTAAAGAGACAGGGTACATGCCAGCTTTAACCCCAGAGCATTAATTCTGTTATTGAGAACTTTATGGAAGAGAATGATTAATAGGGCTCAGACAATTACATGAAATCATACCTACGGATTTAATGACAAAAATCTTGCTCGAAGTGAAGATAGGGCAGGATCCAAATATCCTGTGAAGTTACTCCGTCTGAAACGAGATCAATCTACAGAAAATAGTAATTGAAGTTGATTTTTGTTTAAATGTGCCAACAGGCACACTTTTTAATGTGTGCTAACACTGGACTCAAGTTATGAGACCCAAAATGTTGTGCGAAATATTTTTCTTTCTTTTTTTGCTCAAAATGTAGAGTAGCTACTGAGCTAAACCTCAACAGGTTAGTTGTTTACTCTACTTGAGATTTTAAGCAATTTGTGTTTAAATGTAGCAAAATGCGCAAAAAGCAAATGATCCCAAGTATGTACCTTTAACACTCCTACAAAATCCTTCAAAATGCAGTATGATATTTGAAGGATTTTGTAAGATTGCGGAAGGATGAGCCCAGCCACAGTTATTTTGTATGGGACTGGATTTCCAAAATCGAAGTACAAAGACTGTGCAATTTCTTCATAGTACAGAATTTTGGAAGTTTCAGGAATTTTTCAGTCAAAAGTGCCAAGGGATTTTATCAACTTGCATATTCTTAATTGCTACTGTTTTTTCCTTCCTTTTTTTCTTTTTTTCTTAGCATATCGCGGCTGGAAAGTGCGCCAGTGTCTGGAGATAATGAATGACGCGGCCCGGGTCATACAGCAAGCCATGCTGGAATACTCCATCAGAAAACAACAGGAGAGAGAACAACAACGGCTGGAGCAGGAGTCTACCGAGCAAGCCTTGCTGGAGAAGAGTCTAGCTGAAGATGACAACCCTGGGAGTGTTGATAGCTGTTCTTCAGAGGATGAAGTTAGTCATCTAAAAAAAAAAATTATTTTTTTTTCCATTCAGAGAACGATTGCCTAAACATTTTAGCATCGGTTGTAAGATTCAAAAAATGATTTATTGGTTGGTTTCAGTTAAGGAAAAAAGTGCAACTGTTTGATCTGAAGAGAAAAAAAGCCAATCCCATCACAATAATTTGTCCTAAAATTGATAAATTTCATTAATCAACGAATCAATGTAAGGCGAAGTAAAAAAATAAAACCAGTTTCTTGTGCCCGCCCGCTTCCCTTTTCCCATACACCTCCCTTTAAAAAAAAAAGGTCATACCTGAACAATATATTTCGTCCTTTTGTTTCGAGCAAAATTGTAGCTATGTATGTAGCTTTGGAGTGTAATGGCCTAGCGGTTAAGAACACCGGACTCGCGTTCTGGTGTTTCAGAGGCAACAGTGACATGGGTTCGAGCCCACCGGCGGACACTTGTGCTCTTAAGCAAGGCACTTAACCATTATTGCTTCGTCCTTCGGATGGGACGTTAAGCCGTAGGTCCCGTGTGTTGTATAAATGCACGTAAAAGAACCCAGTGACACTTATTGCTAAGAGAGGGGGTTTGCCCCGGTGTTTCTGGCCTCCTGTATAAACTCCCACGTGGAGTATTTAGGAGAAGAACCAACCAAGAACCAAGTATGCAAGTTCAAATCTGGAAAAAAGGGCGAGGGCTCCGTTGGCCACAAAAGTATCCAAAAAAAAAGAGCAGAGAAAATGGGAGAATCCATAGACCACCTGGAAGTTGGGGGGGGGGGAACCGCCTCCTCCCTTTTAAAAAATAAAAGGGGGGTAAGAAACTAGTTTTTTGGCCTAAAAGCTTTTCGTGGCCTAAAAGCTGCAATTTCAAGATCATTGTTTTTTAAGTGTTTACCAACCACTGACCGAGCCACTCGTTTTTAAGAAATTTACCTCAGATACGCATGTTTTGTTTTTATTTTGTATAATCAGGCTGCTGTGTTATCTTGTATCTGATTGTTCCAATAGGAATTCCACGAGTGCAGAGATAGGCTGTCAGCCCTGATGGAACATCCCATCCCACCCAGCTACGGATCACACCCCAACGCCCAACCACTACGATCTCTCTCAGGGGGGCTCATGGACCTCCTCGCACCCCAAACCTTACCCCTGTACAACACCGGGATCCTCCCCAGACGATGCAGCAAGTGTGGGTCCGTGGCAAACCCTCCGCCGGACCCACGTATGGACGATCTCGATGGAGATGAAGATGACGACGAAACAGCAAGGCAAGAGGAAGACACGGGGACGACTGAACAAAGTCTTGGCAGAACCTTGGTCGGCATTTTCAAGAAGCCAGCCGTGGATTTTGCACTGGCCGCTGTGGTGACAGCGTTACTACTGAAGGGACCTGTACACTTTTAAGTTATTGGCTAAAATTACCGATGATTTCAAAGATCTTGGCACACTGGAGTCCTCATTAGAATAATTTTTTAAAAATGGCATTTGCTGTCAAATTAATGGAATGGTTTACTTCTACCCGTTTCAAGGCATCAGTTACTTTTAGGACCCTTTCTTTATACGGGAATGAAAATACATTCTTATGTTTTGAACTCAACCAGCTGGTAGAAGCCTGATTTATTTTCTTCTTTCTGATTCATGGCTCTGAAGGATTTTTTTAAGGGATGTAAAGTCCAAGAACCATTTGGTTGACAAAAGACATTTTTACAAGTCAACTTCTGTAAAAAAAAGCAACGGCAAACAAAATAGAGGGGTCCTTAAAGTAACTACTGCGTGCTTCAAACTGTTCCAATTCAATGTGCAATAATCAATGACATTGATCCACCTATTTCACAATTAAATATGTAGTTTATTGCTTTAAAGATATAGTCCATCATTTGTAATTTGTGCATTTTGTTCGTTTGAAGCAACAAAAGTGTTTAAAATCTAATGACGGATACTGAACAACTAACCTGATGAAGTTTCAGCTCAGCTTCAGCTGTATATTCCGAGAAAAACAGCATTCTAGGATCTCAATTTCAAATCAAAAGTTGCTGAATCATGTTTTGAATTCAGCGTCCGAGACGCGTTCTCACTGAGCCGATTGCAGCTATACGCGATGTCGCGCACTGATCCGACGAATTCTAGCAACCACCTGTGCGTGTACGTCGTGCCAATGCTTGCGCGCACTTCGCCGAATAACAACACAAACTACTAATTTAAATTTTCCTACGGTGCGTCTTAAGACGCACCATTGGAAAGGCCTTCTTTCGTTAATTACTTCAAAACGACAGCTTGCCAGAAAGAATAATTTCACAGGGAGTTTAGTCCCCTTACTATCTTTCAACCAAGTATGTTTTTCAATAATAATTACGCCAGTTACTTTTCGGATGGCTGCAAATGATGGACTATAGCTTTAAACTGTGTTCCGAGTACGAGATTAGATTGCAAAGGATGTTGTGATGAAGTCTATCACTTGATCCTAACTCTTCAATTTCTTTCAAATTACACAAGAATTTTGGAAAATTTTGCAGGAGTGAGGATGTAGACCTCAGCCACTATAGGGTCCGATTGTGTGACATCAGAGTACCATGTGACCATCCCGTCTCCCTGTGATTGGCCACAATTGCAGTAGGCAAACATTTGGTTTACAACAATTCATGCAATGTAAAGTAGACAGCAGGGCTTTGTTTCATGTAAAATAAGGCACAAAAAAATACTTCTGCTTCCGATTACATGGCATTTGAAAATGGGGTAGGTAGGTGGGGAATTTTTGTGTGTGTACAATCATATGGAGGCCTCTGCGTGTAGTCAAGGGTAAAAGGTAGAAATTGATGGTTTGGGGTGTTTTTTCTCATTTTTCCCATAAAAAAAATTAGGGAAGGGGCTGTCAGAAGAGGGTAGGTAGGGAAACCAGAACCAGACATACTTTTTTTTTGGCCTAACCACAAATTCGCTCTTTTCACACTCCGCCATTGGGCATGCAGAGCCTCGATCTGGCAACTTTACACAATAAAAGTAAGCCGGTTCAGTGACCTGAACCCCGACTCGGGAATCACTGAACCGGCTATATTAATTGTGTAAAGTTGCCAGATTGAGGCTCAGCATGCTGATGGCGGAAGTGTGAAAAGAGCGAATAGCATAATGATACTAGTTACCTGTGCCTTATAGGGTTGTCACAATCGTGCCAACCCAGTACTTGGTGTTGGCCTGGTGTTTTTTTTGTAGTTTTTTGCCATCCATCACAGCTTTGAAGGTTTGCTTACAACCTACTGAAACGGTGCGCTATACTATAATGGCAACGCTAATTTTCTTGTACCCGGATGTAGGCCGGGTCATGTTGGTCAGCGAGAGTGCTTTGATGCTCCTTGGAAGTTTATCGGATTCTGGAGGGTTTTTAGCAATAATTTCCAGGGAGTTGGGACTATTTGTACATTATTTCTATAATTTGTACTTAAAAGCGGTATTTTCTTAAGAGGCACTTATAAGATTTGAATGTAAAGAATTTTGATCAAAATTTTAAACGCCATTTTATTTGGGTTGTACATGGATTTTTGATGTTTTTATTTTAAATTTCATTTATCGTTTCAAGTTTTGGGTTTTTTTTTTTAATGTCTAATACATTTTCACTTACTCAGCAATATGTATTCAATCATGTAAAAAAAAATCATAAAATGTGTATAGAATGTCATTGTTTTTTCTGTTATTTTTCAGAACAATTTATTTCGTGGTGTGGTGTTATTACCTTTACTGAGAATGTAAGGGAAGCCTAACACATTTGTATTCTGAAATCTCATATCTAGATTTTTGTTTGAATTAATTTCTTTAACAAATTTAAATTGCCCACACAGTTGTTTTCATTGGTTTGTCAATTTATCATTAGTCAAAAATTCCTGTTTGCTTTAGAAAGGATAAACCTGAACATGTAAGAACTGAAAATACCATACACTGAAAACCACCTTCGGTTTTATTCACAGAGAAATTCTAATGTCTTCCAAAGTACAACATGCATGGTTGTTACGTTTTCATGTTATACATGGTTTTCGTAATATTCATCTCATCAAAAATTAGATTAAACATGCAAAAATGACAAAGCAAAGTAAAAACACCCCAATATTGATGTAACTCATACTGGAAAAAATATCATATGTCATTTCCCCTGAAAGTAAAGAAAGCTACTTTTTTAATATAGGTTTTCCCGGCTATTTTAACACTTGTATCACACGAATTCCCTATATCGATACTTTACTTTCGTCCCCGATCATGGCGAAATGTAACGACAAGAACATTAAAACGAATGACAAAAAACAAATTTGCTTTTTCAATTCAACGTCGATGGCTTCACGAGACGAATTTCAAAGATTTTGGACGAATCGGAATGCTAACAGTTTGAATTACACTGAACCTTAAATGAAATCTAATGGTGGCTTTTTGAAATTCAAATTGAGAATTGAGCTTGGCGATGTTCGGGGACGAAATTAAAGTATCAATATAGGGAATTTGTGTAATACAAGTGTTAAAATAGCCGGGAAATATACTGTTATTTCAGTAAATCATCAGTTTATGCATTAAATGCATAAAAAAATCAAACGGGTTCCATAATACAAATTATAATCTAGAAATATAATCAACTTATACAGCCGACTTCCCTTACGCGATATTTGATTGCGTAACTTCCGCAACATTTCACGAAAGTTTCACAGTGCGTGCCTTTGCGCCATGTAGTTGCACATCTCTATTATGATGTAGGATGTAAGGCAAATTAAAAAAAAAAAAAAAGTTTCTCGTCCCCGCCCGCTTCCTTTTTGGAGGCCGCCTGGATTTTTTTATTATTTTTTATTTTTGAAAAATGTAGTAGAAACACACCGAAAAAGTCTACAAATTCATCGGAAAATAAATACCAATACCAATACAACTCTAAATGACACTGTAAATATGTTCAGTTCTCTTGTCCAACTTGTCTTTCATCTTTAAAAGTGTCTTTGAACAGTGGAACACCAACGGTTGCAGGAAATTTTGAAAAGGCGGTCATCTTGAAAAAAATAAAAAATAAAAAGCCCCGCTTCCTCCCTTTTTTCAAAAACCCCGGACGAGAAACTGTTTTTTTTTTTACTCGGCCTAAAGTGAAAGTATCCAATTAATTAGGGGATGGTTAATAAGGGACAAGATGTTGCTGCCCCCTCCTTTACATGAACTATGAATGTGACAAGTTTCAAGTCTGTAGGTTATCATACGGTGAAATGCATAGCCAGACAGACAGGGCCCACTTTTTATATTAGTATGGATTTAAAACATGCAGCTAGGCCAAGTTCCTGAAATAGATCATATCTTCACTGCAACAGCTGCGCAACAAATTTGTTGTAGAAATTCAACCCAATACATTTTAGTCCAAACCAGAAGAACCCTACATTGAATACAATATAAGTGAACAAGATACAATTGGTTTTAATAAGCAAAAAATATAATTGGAGGTATAATTATTGTTGGAAGAGATTTCTTGATGAGTTTTTCCTCACTCGGTTTTCTCTGGGGCCATGACGGTAAGCAGATGTCTTCCGCCATCTATAGTTATGAGCTCTCCCGTGACGTAAGACGAATCATCGGAGGCTAAGAACGCTATCACCTTGGCAACCTCATCTACGGTGCCGGGACGACCCATGGCATGGGTGCGTTCACACTTCTTTAAAAACTGGAACAGGAGAAAACAGGGAACTTTATTTTCTTAAAATTGGCGTATCTCAAAACAATCCATTCAGGCTTGCCAAAAATGGCATTTTGTCCAACTACAGCATGAAACATGCAACTTTGACATACAGTGTGGCATATGAGCGAGTCTGTTACCTTCCCAGCATTAATGGCAGTTCCCATTTAACACCTGGGTTGAGAGGAGTAATTGAGGTAAAGCGCCTTACTCAAGGGCACAACACATATGGTCACGGCGGGGCTCGAACCCACAACCTCACGATCATGAATCTTGTGCTCTACCGCTAGACCACACTTGCTAATGCTTAGGATCACCCATGAACAAATGATGGACATAATACTAAAGAATCCATCAGTGACCGACTTTTTGAATTTTTAGAGCTCAAAGCATGGTTATGATTAAAGCACATTTCAATAAATAGTCGCCTACTGTAATGTCTACCACAGACCTAATGTGTCGCGGCCATCAAAGACAACATCTTTGGTTCATTTAATTCAGTAACAATGGCTGCACAAAAGGTTCACTCATGTATATCTTAGCTAAACAAAGGCACTGCCCTCTAACATGGCTGCTACGTATAAGGTCTATCAGCCTGCAGCACCTACCTGCGCATACTGCTCATCGGTCATGCCCCCTCGCTTGTGCACTGCAGTCTTAATCACTCCAGGACTAAAAAGAAAAAAGAAAAATGGATGGTCATTTTTGCATATATTAACCCTAACCACCCCAACCCTTCCAAATCCCACTGCACGTTTTGTTGGAATCTGTTGGAGTGAGTACTGCACTAGTAAACTGATTGTGCTTTACATGGGGTCAGGCATACCACCATAATCAGAGTGCAACAGTTTGGGTGTAGAGTTTACCATATGGTGTTGGATTTTGCAAGACTGAGAAAGGTTCCTAGTAATTCATTCAAGGGGTTAGGGTTAATAAAAGAACACTAAGGTTTTCTACCAAGACAGAAAAATGACATAATTGGACTACTATAAAAAAGCCACACAATATTTCCTAGAGTCAGCCGAATTCCTCATTTTTATGCCATTAACTATTAAAAACCAATGGACCGATCCAGTAAGCACCGCCCCATGGTGTTCTGACCAATCACAGCCGTGATTTATGTCCGACGTGCGTGCACTAAAGTCCGACATGCGTGCACGCGCGTATGATGGGCGCGGAAGGAACATGCAGCGTGGCATTGGAGAGGAGCACGTGTTAATTTGCCCACGTGCGCACTGGGCGGAGCTTACTGGATCGGTCCATTGTCTTCTAAAGATTGGAATTTCCTCTTTTTTTGTTACTTCCCAGTTGCATGCCTTAAAAAAAACCCTATATTTCATGGAAAGTGATTTGTAGAATTTGTACTATCATGATCTAATTCAGAGTTTATAATTGATTTGTCAGAAAGACTTACTTGACTGAGTTCACTCGTACGCCATGGGGAGCAAGATCTGCAATTTAGAATACGGAGAAACACAAATATATTGATAAAAGCTCATTTGAGGTAAATGCAATAATAACAGGCCGTCATCATCTAAAACACACTGACAAAACTATTACCAGAGAAATAACAAAACAGATTGTGCAAAAAAATAACATAAATAATAATACTTAAAATCCCTTTTTCTGTTTGAAGTGATTCAATTGACTGAATCATTGTAAGTTGTTGATTCCATAAGATTATTTCATATTTCACAAATGGTTTCAAGGTTGGTGAGCAATTCTTTCTGCTTAAGGGTCCAACAAAGTTAGCAAACAACTGTGAACACAATTAGGATTAGTTTAAATTATCCGTTCATTAGTCTGGTTTAATGTTATGCAAATCCAACCTGAAACTGAAACCGACCTGACCCAAAACCGACTTTAGGTCGGGTCGGGTCGGTTTTGCCATTATCTCAGTCGGATTGCGTCAGTTTCAGTTTGTGTTTGCAATTTTCAGGTCGGGTCGGGTCAGTCGAGCCATCTTTTAAAAAATCTGAAATAAACCGAAATAAACAACCAATAAAAAGCCGAAACAGTTCAGATATTCATAAGGTGCAATATTATTGCAGAGTTACTGTGCCTGGTACAGTAGATTCCCGTTACAGCGCGCCCTGATATAACGCTCCTGCCGATATAACGCTCATTTTTCATTTCCCCGACTGCGTTCCCATTCATTGTGTACATATTCCTGCGGTTACAGCGCTCCCGTTTACAACGCTTTTCGGGATATAGCGCTCACTATTTTAAGACCCAGGAACAATATAAAACATGTAAAATGATTCCTGTTATAACGCTATTCACCTTGGAGTGTCAGATTCTTCGCAGATTTGATGAAAACCGCAAGGAGCGGCGCGGTCTGCCCACTAACGCCACGTGGTCGCACACACTAGATGTACATGTACAATGCAGTCCATCATGCGTCACACACAGTAGGTGTACGTACGGTACATGTACATACTGTACATGTACGTGTACGTGCCGATATGCATGTAGTGTTCAGGGCATATCCAACGGGTCCGGGTACAGACGGTGACAGACTTTTTGTGTCACCCTCCGAAACAGTGACCAATCTACAACTCAGTGTTCAGTTGTTTGTGCATTATTTTCAAACTCTAATCTTGAAAGTTCTTTCCATGATTGTGTCCACCCATGGTTTTTTATGTCTCCAGTTAAGTTTTAGATCCAAGAAAGTTTAGAACAGTTTGTCAGAAACCCATGATTTTTTTTTCAACAAATTGTTTATGATTATTAATCTCATGTTTTGGGCGGGATGTGAAAAAAACGTAACATGTCCGTCTGGTTCAATGTATACGTGTCGCAGTTTGACTTCAGCAAAAAAACGAAAACCCTTTTACAATGCAATAACTATACTACGTGGTCAGTGACTAGCCTTCTGCACACTGTGTTGTACATTTGTACACTCATATTGTAAAGCCGACTTTACACTTCTCAGCCACACTGTATTCCTGCTGCATGAATGAGCGCCTGGAATGGAGGCCACATGCTCATAGCGCAACTTCCGCCCAGCGCAGTCGAGTCGCGAGCACGTGTGTGCGTTTTGCATACAGTGGGATTGTGTTGTGTGTGCATGAAGCTTAGGTTGTACGGTTTTCTGATTCGTCGCTGCAAGAGAGAAGTAGGGATAACGTTTTCCAGATTCGTTTGTAAAATCATTTTAAATGTATAAAGTTTTCCATGTTAATGTTGTAACAGTTAATTTGAGATGTTTTTGGTGAAGTTGGAAGATGAAAATACCGGTATGAAATGCTAGCTGCCCGAGTATAAAGCAGCTCAGGAAAAAATCAACCCTAGTCCGTAGTCGGTCTGCTCCAGGGTCGTTCAAGACTTCGTAGATTTTTTTTCGTAGATTTTTTTGCGTTGGTTAAGCGACACATTCGGCCCTCAAAATTGTTCCAATGTTCAACTAAAATCCTTCTGTTCAGTTATAGGTTATACATGTTTTGTAAACTTTCATATTTTCAAATTTAAAAATAACTCCGTAGATTCCATGATTTTCTCAACTGTTTTATTCGACTTTATAAACAGAAATGTTTCATTATTTTGTGTATATGGCAACAGAATTCATTCTCCCCATTTTGAAACGAACAATATGATTTTGATGGAGGTGTCCAACAGAAGAATCACAGGCTTTTAATACATGTTACATGATGTATAGTCCGACCCGTACATTCATCATACATGTACATGCATGTACGTGTATGTGTGAACATGTACATACATGTATCTTATATAGTACATGTACATGTGCACATGTATTTGTACATGTACATGTACGTCGGTTACAGCGCTGTGCGGTTATAACGCTCGGTTCAGCTCGGTCCCTTTGAGAGCGCTATAACGGGAATCTACTGTATGACCAATGTCAACCACGGATCCTCTACACAAGGATAAATGACTCATCTGAGCTTGTGTACAAAATGCACGGAACGGATTGTCTATATGCGTGATATGCCGCATCCGCGAATAGAACACCGCATAGAGCATGTAGTAAAATGCGCGCGCGCATACGACACCCAAGTGCCGTATCATGCATCTAACCAGAAATTAGGGGATGTCATTTATCCTTGTGAAGAGGATCCGTGTGTCAAACCACCGTGCGAATGTGCATGTGGTTTGCAGTCTATCACATACAGTCTATAATGTTTAGTCCCAACAGTAGGTAAAGTTATGAGTCTTCACCGTACCGTACGGTATAATTCTTTACTGAGAGACGACAATCTTCGGATAAGTTCAGGCACAAAACTGAGGCGTACACAGTTGCCAAAGCCAGATATTCCGGCGTTTTTTTCGGGTCAGTTCGGTTTCCGGTTAGTTCGGGTCAGTTTTTGCTTGATTTTTGTCAGGTCGGGACTAGTCGGGTTTGGGGAGTTCATATTGGTTTTGGTTTGGGTTCGGTTTGTATCTGTAATGTTTCTGGTCGGTTTGGCCTTGTTGACCCGACCCGATGCACAACATTATTCTGATTGTGTTATATTTAATACATACCATGCGCACTGTTCTGTGTTAAGCAATCCAGAGTAGTCTTGGACATACAATAAGTCATCACTCCAGGAAACTGTAGAGACAAACAATTATATTGAAAATCATGGCCAGAAATAGACTTTTGTACAATAAGCAATTAATTTGAATCTACACCATTACCATGAATGAAACTTAAAAGGCATATAGAATCATTTGCATTTATCCCAAAAGTAAAAAACAGAATTATTATCAAAAAGCTTTAAAAAGATCATATATAGACAAATTCGGAGGCAGTTTCTGCGGTGGTGCAAGGCTCGCATGAGTAGCACTCCGCGAGTATGCGCATACTCCGAGCTCTTTTGACCAATAGGAATACCAAAATGCATGTGCGCCTCGTCTTTAAAAACGCATGCAGCATGTGCGTGAGCGTGACACATACACCACAGTAATTGTTTCTAATTCTGGTCGCCAGATTCCACTTTACTGGTACTACACACCCTGTGAAATTATTCTGTCTGACTTGCTGTCATTTATAAGAAATCAAGAAATGTAGGTGATTTTCAACGATCAGTCAATTGACTGAATTTTGGAATCAAGAGTGCTTTTGACGAAATTGTGTTTCCTGCTCAGAAGGTTGTTCAGTTTTTAAACTATTTTCCCGAAAAATGTAATATCCACTGAGCTTAAAATTCAACAGGTTAGGTTTTGACCATTCATCTTTGGATTTTGAGTCGTTATTATTGGAAACGAAAAAAATGCATGAAAAGCAAATGATCCTCAATGCCTTTAAACAAATTATCTACGTAACCAACCCCCTTGCCAATGACTCTTACCGCCATAACGCCGTTGACACTAGACACATTAACAATGGCACCTTTAAAAAAACAGAGATCAAAGAAATAAAAACAGTTTTTAGATTCTTCAAAATCAAAAAGTAATGCTGAATATCATATGTAGTTTGCTACCACAAATTAACTCTAACCCCCTAGGGGTGTTTTGCTAGGAACCATCCTCAATCCTTCAAATTCCTCCAAAATTGTGCACTTATGTTCAGATGAAGGATACCCAGCGCCTCAATCCTAAATGTCAGACAGCCCTGCCTCTCAAAATGCATTCATTCTC
Organism: Patiria pectinifera; assembly: GCA_029964075.1. Taxonomy (NCBI): domain Eukaryota; kingdom Metazoa; phylum Echinodermata; class Asteroidea; order Valvatida; family Asterinidae; genus Patiria; species Patiria pectinifera. The sequence continues at coordinate 31,111,865 of CM057147.1, read as the reverse complement.
AATCCTCCAAAATACTCCTCTTCTTCAATCACCATTCATCCTAAATCCTTCAAAATCCTGCTCTTCTTTAAACACCTTTGATCCTCAATCCTCCAAAATCCTCATGTGCTTCAACACCATTCATCCTCAATCCTCCAAAGTCCTAATACATGTGCTTCACAACACCATTCATCCTCAATCCTCCAAAATACAAAGGTTTCTCAAAACACTATTCATCCTCAATCCTCCAATATCCTTCAAAACCGCCAGGAGGATTGCGGGTTGGGGTTAAGGGAAAAATAAGTTCTGAGAATTTATCTTCAGATTTAAATATCAAGACCAGTTTTTCTTTTTCTAGTAATGAGTTGGATGTTAGTTTTGAAACTTAAAAAAAAAATGGTCCCTTGTTTTGTGACTATATATCTCCCATTAAAAAGACTCGGGATTTTAAAAACTTTTTAAAAGAGGTTGCTTTCAGGTACCTTTAGTTTTGATGAGATGTGGTTTGAGTAGATGTGTGAGTTGCAACGGTGCGCGGACGTTGACATCAAACGTCTTGTCAAATTGCTCCAGAGTAAACGTCTCAATTGAACCAGGATGAACGACACCCGCGTTGTTGACCTATAAACAGAAAGTAGGTAAACAGGATGGATCTTAAAACTACAAACAGAAAGTAATATGTTAAGTTGGTTATGGGTACTCAATTCCATAATCTGGAACCGGTTCCTGACATCAACGGTCGGGTACTCGGGTACCCGGTTCTGATACACAGCCCTAGTCATAACGCATTGTTTTAATTCTGCCATCGAAGAGTTCAATTAAAGGGAAAATACAACATTTTGCAAACATCAAAAAACGAAGTGATCAAATTATCACGAAATATCTGACTGGATTGTTAGGGAATGACAGTCCAAAGCATCCTGTCATATCGTGGCTCCTGGTGTGCTGACATTTTCAAGAAAACTTGTATTTTTCCAACGCTGGTCGGCCGACCAACGTTGGGGAAAATTTTTCAAAAACTGCTCCAAGCCTTCCATTTTTAGTTTTTAAGTAAGATTTGAGGCTTTGCATGGTGGAGATACTAAATAATGAAGGGTTTGCGGAAACACCATGTGCGAATAGTTTCTCAACTAAGAGAATGGTTCTGAAGAGAACCAGAGGTATAAACTCGACGTTCCGGCATCAAGGTGTACCACTCATCTGGCAACAAGCTCCAAGGCAGCCTCCACACTCACAAGGACAAGCAGGACTCCTCCTCCAAGGCGGGAGTCTACCGCATTCCATGTGAATGCGGCAAAGTCTACATCGGCGAAACCGGTCGGAACCTTCCCACTAGGCTCAAGGAACACAGAGCACATGGACGGCGAGGGGATTATGACAAATCGGCCATTGTTAAACATTCCCACATCAACGACCACAAAGTTGATTGGGATGCGGCCGAACTCATCGCACCGATCCAGTTCTGGCATCCAAGACGCATACGGGAAGCCATCGAGATCCGCAAGCACAACACAGTTCCGCAAGACATCGGGTTTCACCTCAACGACATCTGGCTCCCACTTCTCCAGACTGATGGGTCTCCTATACCCTAGGTCATCAGCTACCACTCTAGACTGATGGGTCTCCTATACCCTAGGTCCTCTCTCTACTGACACAGCAACCCTACTGTTCCACCCCAGTGAGCACCAAGCTTGTTCCAGGATCCTGCCCACTTAGCATCCTCACAGGATGCAACTTCGCACTTCATTGACTCCGCCTTTTGCTACTTAAGTATCCACTTTCTTAGAGTTTAGGCACTCTCCTAAAGACGGTCAGAGCATACTGACCGGAACGTCGAGTTTATACCTCTGGTTTTCTTCAGAACCATTCTCTTAGTTGAGAAACTATTCGCACATGGTGTTTCCGCAAACCCTTCATTATTTTTAGTTTTTCCACATTTTCTTTGCAATTGATTACACACCAGTGAAGGGGTACAAGCCTGCTAGACTGATTCTCTGTCCTTAGAATTTTCCAACGTTTATAAATTGCTCCGGTTCATCTTTAGTGGGGTCAGGGAACCAGACTACAAGAATATGGTTGGGTTTCTTGGATATTCCAGCATCTCCGAACCCAAAGCATGAAGCAAGTCAGTTTAACAATATTTGCTATAACATACTAATCCTCCAAATCTATTTATTTCTGAAAATTGCTGTACATTCTCTTTAAATTAAGGATTTGAACGACTTATATCTAACCACCATACTAACCAGTACATCCAAGCGGCCAAAGTACTCTATGGTTTTATCAGCAACTTTCTTGACGTCTGCCTCGCTGCCAAGATCGGCTAGGATGAGGAGAATCTGGGGAAAACAATGGTATGAAGAGAGATTATTCTTTGAACACGATTCAATATTGGGTTTTGCCCATCCCAACATATTTTACAAACACTGTATATTCCATGTTGTCCGTGGGCTTGCAAGAAAATGAGCAAGCTAACTTGGGTGGGACTCGCATCCATGACCTTCTGCTTACTAGTTCAGGCGTCTTACCACCCGACCATCCAGCTTACCGGGGTCGGTCGGCTGGATTGATGTGAAATAGCAGCGGGATTATATTTTGAACACCAAGAAGGAACAATAAATTGTAACATTCTGCAGGTTTTTTTGATAATATGGTCTGGTTCACACGTCTATGTAAAAATGAAGCAAAAGTTGATGTCAAATAGTGAAAGCTAAAACATCCTCATGACGTCACATATTTACTATGCAGCTGTTTGAAAGTTTCTTCTTGCTGGTTGTTGGGTTTACCTCAGACTGAACCTTGAGTGCAGAAAACTATGCAAAACAAGATCAGGCCAACTTTATCAACTCTTTAGCTGACAAAACTCTCCAAAATTTTCAGGAGGTAAAGACATCAGCCAAGTTGAATTCAGGTCTCAATTGAAGTTTTAAAGGAGACCTTCCTTCAAAAATTTGCACTTCAATTTGAAGTCTAAGACCTGAAGACTAGATGGGGAGTCAGGTTGGCGTAGCGGTACTTTCCTCGCCTTCCACCGCTGTGACCCGGGTTCGAATCCCGCCCGGGCCAATATGTGGATTGGGTTTTCAGTCCCTGCCTGATTCCGTGGGTTTTCCCCAGAATATTCTTCTGGGCTTTTCCTCCCACCTCTAAAACTGTAACTTCTTCTCATTGTCTTCTCTCCACAGGTTTCTTCAGGCTTGCGAGCTACAGTGCCCAGGGCGCTTTTGAGGAATCCTTGGTTTCATTACCAGAAATGATTAATAATCATAATAATAATAATAATGTCCAACTATTTGAAAAGATGGCCATTCTACAGTCTGGTGGCCTGATTAGGGAGGGAATGTGTAGAAATAGAGACTAGGTACCAGATGTTTCTTTTGGCACAGTTGATTGATGCAGTACTATAAAGAGTTGTTGAACTGGTTGTTTCTTGTGCCAGTTTATTTTTTTTCCACTGCATGTTTTCACAATCGTAACTTTTGGGAATCTCATAGTCATACACAGTATTGAGTCCCAAAATGTTCGGAATAGGCTTGCATCAGACAGGGCTCTGGAGTGCTCTGAAACGTGCAAAACTAAATCAGGTCCACTTTACTCACACTTTAGCCAGCAAATTTCTCCAAAAATTCCACTGGGGCAAAGAACATGTCCTCAGTTTTTCACCAACCAAGTTTGCAGACTCAATTCAATTTGTAAAGAAGACTTTTCTTCAATATTTTGTACATGAGAGGGAAGTCAAGTGATTCCAAAATGGGGCTAAAGACTAGACTGGTACATGTCCAACCATGGTCCAACTATTTGAAAAGACTGACCTTTTCATTCAGTGTCAATAGTCTGGTGGCTTGACTATGGAGAAATGTGTGGTAAATTGAGACCAGTTCCCGCTTTATGCCACGTTTCTTAAATTCTTTTGGCATCGTTGATTGATGCAGTACTGAAAGCTGTGTTGGACTGGTTGTTTCAGGTGCCAGTCTATTTTCTTGTTTTGCATGTTTTCAATACCTTAGGTTTTGGGACTCTCATACACAGTATTGAGAGTCCCAAATGTTCGGACTAGGCTTGCATGTACCTTATCTTTAGGCAAGCCATTGTGTTGGCATTCCTCAGCGACCGTCTTCAGATTGGCTTCATTCCGACCAGTCAGAGACAGGTAGCATCCAAACGAGGCAAAATATCTGGCCGTCTCAGCTCCAATGCCTGAACTTGCTCCTGTTTTATTAAATTTATTAAAAAGAATTTAAATTTTGAGTGGAAAAAATATTAAATACACCTTATTACCGATTCCCAATCTCAAGACAAACCGCCTGCATTTGCAGTCACAAGTCCTAGACGTAATGTAGGGACATTCAAGACTACACTTGTTCATTAGATGACATATTTTCAGAAATGAATGTTGCAACCTGGCGCCACTTCCACGATTGTGTTCAAAGTCTACGGAGAGATTTTTTTTTAAGTACATGTAGGTCCTAATGTATTTCCGAACAAAATAGAAGCAACTATAGAATGCAGGGCCACGCCAGAGCAGGTGTTTTTTTTGGTGTAGTTGGAGGCGATGTGAAGAGTAAGGTCGTTCGATAGAGAGAACAATGTGTGTTTGAGCGGCAGACGCGCAAAAAATGGCTAAGTGCACAGTGTATGCGGTCTCATACATGTCATACACTGTCATAGCTCGGCTCGCGCTCCACGCGCGGTAGCATCCATCAAAGAGGGCGGGCTTATTTTTGAGAACGAGGCATCCATATCCAATTTGGTTTTAAAACATCCATCATAGCCTTGTGATCGGGCACTGGATCTGCGGAGTCACGGAGTCGCGGATCCTTGAACGTGGGATGGGAATTATTCGACATCGGTAGAGGGCGGCCTTGTAGGTCGACTGCGCCTCCACTGTTCTACACAGCCATATGGCGGCGCGGATATAGAGTGCAGTCCCAGATTCATGTCTTATCATCATTTGTGACTGATATACGGAGGTAGTCCAGTATTTCAGTCACATTTATGGGACTAGCGTCTGGCCAAACGTACAGCGCAGCATAGCATAGCATTGCATAGCATTAGCAAGCTCTGTAGTACTCAACAGAACTTGCGATAGTACTGTACGGCCAGAAGTAGTCGGGCTAGGTGCAGCAATACCTAGCCCGACTGCGTCTGGCCGTACAAGTACTATCACAAGCTCTGTAGTATGGCCAGACCGCTAATGCTCCCCTACACGCTGAACTCTGATGTAGCGATTTTGCTACCGATTTTGATCGAGATTATCTTTTCATCCAGGACAGAAATTTCCAAAGTTAAGGTTCCTAGTCGTATCCTGTATGCATCATTCAGTTCATGACCTCGTGTTTGTATGGCCAGCTGCGCCGTTCGCCTGACAAACGTCATGAACTAAGAATCGCATGGAGGAACATGAAATTGCATGGAGGAAAATTTTCGGGACGATTTTTGTGGGCGATGATGACTGAATGTCATCATTTTGCCAGATGGATGAAGATTTTGGGATTAAAGAAAGTTTTTTCGAAAAGGTTTGAGTTCCTCTAGGACTAGAAACCTTAACTTTGGAAATTTCTGTCCTGGATGAAAAGATAATCTCGATCAAAATCGGTAGCAAAATCGCTACATCAGAGTTCAGCGTGTAGGGGAGCATTAGTGGTCTGGCCGTACTTCAGAGCTTGCGATAGTACTGTACGGCCAGGCGCAGTCGGGCTAAGCAATACCTAGACCCGTGAACGTGGCTTGTAAACTACGCCACACTCTTGTACATGTTTGAACCAAGCGAAATCGTCCTTCTGTGACAAAGACTGAACATTGCCTTACCGTGTGATAAGTATTCACGGAAAGATTTCCATATACATGTACGAAGTTCACTCAACACCCTGTGTACAAACCCTATGAGATTGGACTGAAAAATTCTAAGTGTTTTCTAAGAAAATGCTTGTATTTTCTCACTGCTCAAATTCACTTTGATGACATGAAATTGCTATCTGGGGGCTTGTTAGTCAATACAGAGGAAAATTAGTGAACTCCTTATATGGAAATCTTTCCGTATTCACATATCAAGCTTTCTTGAACATGTTGAAATCTGCGTTTACTCCAAATCTGGCATTCAAACGAAATTCGAGGTAAAATCTGGCAAGATCTCGATGTCGAAGTAGAAGTCCTGCAACCTCCTCCTGATGCATGTGATTTACTACCTGATAAATGCTGCGGATAATTTGGTATCGCACTGGCGCTCCGGGCATTCCTTTTGTCTGGATTGTAAGTGCGATTCAAATTATTAGCTGCGTTTATCACGTGGCCTCGTTATTGGCCAATCAGACGCCGCCTATCATATGCACCACATGAAGCAAACGGGTAGCTCGGAGGGCTCCGATAATTTTACACGCAAATTACCCTGGGTACTCGTCTAGGGTCATTTGTCAGGGTCATTTGTCAGGTTAAAATCTTATTTCCACACGTTCGTATGGGTCTTCATTGATGGCAAATTTCATCGAAATGACACATCCTGAACACGCGGACAGGCAAATGTAGATTTCTAGGCGAGTACTCAACATCCATACGAAATTATGTATGGCGGATCGACTTTGCTAGGTCCAAAATACACAACATAGGCCTACACTACAGCGTGGCGTTGCAACGCCACGTTCACGATCACGGGTCTAATAACTTAGCAATACACGAGCAGCCGAGATAAGCATGACATTGACAAGTGGGGCTACCCGACACAGAGACATGACAAAGTATTTATTTACATTTTTACCTACCTGTCACTAGAGCTACTTTGCCTTTTAATGAGCTCATTATTTCAGGAGTTAGGTGGCATAAAAAAATAAAATAAAGGTGGACTGTTTAGGACCTAGAGTTGAGAGAGAACAGACTTTTAATTCAGCTCGTTTCGAGGTCACCGCACCGCCGTCACCGTACCACTCGAGGACTAGTTGATTCTCCCCCACAGAGGGCGCTTTCAATTTCTATGGGTCCACCATCAACCTCGTCCCCAGGGTGTCGAGCAGTACGCGCCCACCACTACCTGCTCTCTCACCCTGGTATTGGATCATTTGCATGTGCAAGATTTTTGCACACGTATGCAAATGAAGAACAGTCTGGTGCCTAGATATGCGTTACACATTAGCGTTTGTTTTTGTATGCGGTGTCTGGGGTAAAAACAGAGTCAATTCGTAGCAGCGCGAGCACGGCGTGAGTTACGAAAACACGATTTTTGAAATCAACCTGTTACGATCTTATCCAGACAGCATGCAGTATCATATTTCATATTAATATGAGCAACTTGGGAAAGGAAATTAGTATTTTCGAGAAGGCGTGGACGAATGATCGCAAAAATACGTACTGCACGTTGTGAATTTATAGCACCAAGTACACGATAAAAATCCATTTCTAGCCAATTGCGGTATCCAATCAGGAAACAGGAAGAAAGTTTCCTATCCAGGGTTTACTATTGGAAACGCGGTTGGAAATAAAGTAAGCACTGGGGACGAGGTTGGTCCACCATGGGGTCCACGTACCTGGGTCCACTGATGACTGAACTATTTCAAGCCCCATTGAAAACAGTGTAAAAGTTCACTGAGGGCCAAATAACATGCAAGCCAACATCATTGGGGATTCTCAAACAAGAATTAAATTATTGTCTTGTCTTTCGTCTTTTCATTTCTTTTCAATTTTAGGTAGATTAGCCAATTACATTTTTTAAGAGTATGTCCACGAAAGGACCATGCAGACGTGACAAGGTGGGGGTCGGCGGATTTGGTTAAAATTTCGGGGGTAGGTGGGTCATAGGTTGCCTTGAGGTTGTACAAAATATTTGGCCAAACTGACCCCCGTAGCAGAAAAAAGAGCCAAAAATGTGGGGGTTTTTTGTGAAAAAAAATTGTGATTCTTATGACTTTGGGATACAAAAGTTTAAACGCTTGCTGCTGAACAGGGGAAAGCAGTAGCAATGAAATTTGCAAGGTCTTGAGGTTATATCCTGACCTAAACCAGGAACTCAAAATTTAGAAAAAAAATTGCTCTTAGGAGGCAACGACACTAAGGGTACCCCCCAAAGTTGAGTCATAGAAATAGCGATCTTTAATTTGCCGTAGCGTCATTAGTGCAGGTCTTTGAACAATGACACTCAGGTGAAAGAGAGTTCTTATCATGGTCTTTAAGTATCAAGAATAAAAACATTGTCAGCAGTTTTTAGGATGAAATGGCAGGAGCCTGTTTTACCCCTATTTTTCACAAGTAAAGGGACAGTGGAGGGGCATACAGTGCCCCCTTCCCCCTCTTTTCTGTATTTTCAAAAGTTGACAAGCAATTTTCATGAAATTTGCCAACAAGTTGTTTTTTTTTCAAGTTGTAAATAATGACTTCAATTTTTTTTATCTTCAAAAGAGGGCGTTTTGAATGTTTTTTGCACCTTTTTGGTCAAAAAATGACCAAATCGTTTTGTTTGCTTGAATGTTATGAAAATTGGCAAACATGTACATTTTTTTCATGATCAATATAATTCAAACCTATTTTAATACTGGAGACGCCATTAGGGGTGCTATTATCCCTTAATTTATCCCATTTTTAGGGTAGGGGATTCACTTTAAATCAATATGGCCGCCACCTTTCAGAGTCCAGGATGGAATGTATACCCTGCCCGATTTTTGGCAGAGGGAGTCCCCACAAATTTTGCTATACTCAACACACACTTGTCTTTTTGTTAACAGAAGTATCCCCCAATAATCTTCTAAAGAATTCCTGAGATTACCAGAACACAATGAAGACACAATGGGGGTGGGGGTACACCCTGCCACATATCGTGTACAAAATGTTGGAATGATGAGGCTTGGATGACAATTCTGTTATTTTTTTGGCATGTTAATGCAACCCGGAAAATTAATAAACTTGGAAAATAATAAATTGAATGAGAAAAACGCTCAATGTTGGGGTACTCGCTGTCAAAAATGAGACAGACCTAGATGGCGTAGGAACAAGTAGAGAGGAATTTGAATAAATAGAAACAATGACAAACAAATACTTGGAAAGACAACAAAAATTTGAAGAAAACCATTCAAAAAAAACCAATAATCAAAAAGGATCCAAATTAACTTTTCCCCAAACCTTAAACCTGTTATCCCCACAACCAAATAAGAAAAATGGTAGTACTACAGTCTACTTTTGTTATAAAGAGCACTTTTATAAAGATCGACGACTTCTGCTTATAAAGAGCAAATTCTGAGGTCTCAAATGTCTAGTTCTTCTTGTGTTTCTTTGTTTCGCTGTCCGTTTATAGCAACATTTTTTGTTTAAAGAGGTAGTTTGGGCGGTCTCACCGACCTTGCTATAACGAGAGTCAACTGTACAAAACTACATTGAATTTTCAACTTAAATGGAAGTTGAAAGAAGAAAACTGAACCAACACAGTATCAAAATAGAATGACACACGGAACGACCTAACGATCAAACTCGAAAAACAATTGAATATAAATCAAGAAAATCTTTTTCCTTCTTAAATTAATTAAAACTGAAACTACTAGACCCACATTTGGATGTTTTTTTCAAAGATAGGAAAAAAGCCAACTGTATAATCCATACAAAGTCTAACATTAAAAAACAAGAACAGTCACTGTCTTCCAATAACAAACCATGATAACCCTTTGTTTAACCCTAAAGGGGCCGGGTTATTTTGACCATCTCTCAGCTGGGGGGGGGGGGATTCCGCCCCCCCCCCACTAAGATCTCGGCCATCGAGTGACGACAAATTTTGAAACTCGGCACATGCAAAGAGCAACTCTTCCTAAACATACCCAAGAAATTTCATGACTATAGGTCAAAGGGTACGTTTTGGAATTATGGCTAATTAATGATTCATATGTACGAATGGCAATTCTGCTCTGCGCCGGAAAATGTTTCGCTTCGCGGCAACCCGTGGTCCGATTTTTATGTTTTTGGTATCAAAAGATGCGCAAAGCTCGAGGCTAAAAAGTCATAACAGCTCGGGTCGCGAAAAAAATTTTTGTAGAGGCTATCACGGAAATTGTTGAGCGGGAAGGGCGGATTCCGCCCCCCGGCCCCTTTAGGGTTAAACACAAAATATGTAAAGGAAGAGAACTTGGAACCACTACTGCAAAAAATGTTGGTAAAAAAGGATGTAATAAAAAGGGGAAAAATGAGAGATAACAATAGTGGATAAAATTAAAAACATCCCATTGTTTAATAAATGTTGTTAATTTGACCCTCCAGTTACAGGCTGAAAACATCAAATCTAAGATGGCTGCCGGATGTAGCGTCCATTTTGATTTCTAAAAGGCATTAAACACCATCATGTGACTCATCACTCTCTGTTTTAAGGGGGGAAAAGGGAAATTCTTTTTACAATTCAATAAATTCACTAAAAAACATTTATGGAAAATAGAATTAGCTGTTGCAAACTGCTTACCAACCAAAAGGACCTATGGTATAAATGCAAAAAAATAGTTAGTGGCCTGACGTTTCGACCCTAGCAGAGTTTTTCTCGAAGGCTAATTGACAAGACTATAAACATAAACTGGTACATGTATACATTACTGATGTAACAAAAGCAGTGAAGTGGAAATATACACAGAGAAAGCAGGTGGCTGAACAGAAAGGAGGGTAACAAAAGGGCGGGGGATTGGGGGAAGGGGATGGTTGACCACAAAGGACAAAGTCAATGATGGAGAGAGGGAGAGAAAGGTAGTTAATTGGTGAATGAGGCAGACTGGAGGGGGGGGGGGCTTATCTGTGGTGAAAAGGAGAAGGAAAAGACAAAAAGTTAGTAGTCATTTCCTTCATGGATGTTCAGACCATTTTCAAAAACATTTACAAAAACATGTGACCAAAAGACCCTATTTATATTTTGGGAAGTCCAAAAATTATGCGGTGATCAAAAGCAGTCAATAAAAAAAAATACAAGTAAAAAAAAGGTAGGGGGAACATTGTAGTTCTAGTAGCCTCCTATCGGTTAAAAAAGTACCAGTTTAAATTTTGATTGCCCATTTTACCTAGGCAATCTCAATGCAATTCAGAGGAAGCAAACTTCTCACACTCTACGAAAATTTAAGCAAACACAGTTGGTATGTTGCCCAAGACTGGTCAAATATCAACAGGTTAAACAGTTGTTTCAAAATGCTGTATATTTCGTCCATCGACGTCGAACAAACCACATCGCAGGGGGATCAGTTTCCACTCGTCAGTCACATAATATGCAGCGACTTTCCACTTCTGCAAATGGCTCCGTATGTTTTTTGTGCATCTACCCGATTAAGTTGCACTGTATTTAGTTCGCGCGGATAAGAGGGATTTACACCACATTCGATGGCTTTGCAATACTCAAAATTACTAAAATCACATTGCAGCCGCACAAACGGCATGTCCATGGCTGCCATTTTGACGGTGATGTAATGCGAGGGCGCCCTATTTCGATACCGCGCGCTAACTGGGTGGGCGGCAACAGGACGTTCCCCTCCTACCGGATCAGTGCGCACCACCAAAGGTAGCCCACTCACCCACCCACCCAATAGGTGTCTTACAACAATTCCTGCAAAATGTCAATTAAAGGCAACCAATTGCACTCGGAACTGTCTAGGGGGCTATGTAGGTTTGGTTTTGAAAATTAGGAATTTTTCAACTTTGGCGACAATGAGCAAACAAAAACAAGAAGAGCTGACAGTTTTTTGTTTTTTATTATTGTAGTCGGATATCTGAACTATATTTCCTCCAAGTTTGTTGACTCTCAGCCCTGCATTAATTAAGTTATGGTTTACCGCGTTAATGACTTCATTTCGTAATAGAGCTGATACGTGTTTTTCTTACGCCTATATATCCACAGTGAATGCTTGCATATCAAAGATTTGTACTTCATCATTTAGAGGAGATTAAACCCTTTCTTTTGATAAAAAGGTCGACAGTAAGCGATTTTTTTAAGGAAATAAGCGACGCTATAACTTTACACCAGAAACAACACAAATTTACTCCCCGGAAGTCACCCTTTTTTGCTCAAAATTGTCGGTGCCCCGTACTCGGCCACCGTGTGATTATTTATCGAGCTACTCCACCGAGTGGTATCGTCTCAGGTGGGGATCAAATGGCCAAGATTTGAACTTAATCCGCTGACCCCCCACCTTGTCGATTTTTCAAGATTTTGCATGGTCTTCTCATAAACGCACACTTAAATATTCACTCCCAAACAAAATCACCTCCCTTAAAGTGATCGTTCCCAAGGCTGCATATGTTGCCATTTTACAAGTGGCATCCTTCCACTTTCACAGGCAAAACCAGAGTTGATCCTTGGCTATATTTACGCAATTCCACCTTTTTTTTTTAAAGCCAAACGGTCTCCGTTTTCAAAAGAAGTTGATTGGGGCACTTTTATGCTAATGAGCTGACGTAGAAATTTTCACTTGAATTAGTTCAGTGCATGCCTCTAAAGATTTTTGGACAGCGTATTCCCTCATCAAATTTAAAAATCCCAAGATTCACAGCAGAAAAAAATATCCAAAGATTTCCCAAGATATCAGCATTACGTTTTAAAATAGCAGCACACAGACCCTGTTTCTATTTTACACAAAAACAAAAATTCCAAGGCTCAGCGAAGCCTTCCCAAGCCCTGGCCTAAATTAAAATTCCCAAGATCTTGGAAAAAAATCCAAAGGAGGGAGGCAAGGCGCGGAGAGCGAGGATAAGGGGCGAGTAAACCCATTGCCCTGGCCCGCTCGATCGACGCTTGTGCACCGCCTTAATTATTCCCTCCCCTATTTTGGGAAGGCGAACTGAACGACCTTCCATGTTAGAAAAACGTATAACTTTTTTCCTAGTAATCTAGCGGCAGACCTCTGTCATGCCACTGTCGCGGTCGTTGTGCACTATGGGGGGGGGGGGGTTGAGGCCTATTGGGTTTGTCTTTCAAAAAAACGGCAATTATGTGACACTTGCTGGGACTCTAGAACAGGACACAAATTATTCTGATTTTGTGTATCAATTCGTGACATCGCATTTGAAGAGTCTCTGCCAGTTTGGTTTTGATCCACAAAATGACGAATATTTATCGTAAAAGGGGTAAAATAACAAGTAAAGCTAACGATGAGTCTTTTCTTTGGATCGTTGAGCGAGTCGTGGACAGTAAAAACTGAGAGCGCACATTGGAAATCTGATACCCGGTACCCACAAGCGCGGCTCTATGCCAGAGCCAACATTTTCGGGGAGGGGCAAGAGGGCGTGATTTTTTTCTCGAAAAGGGAAGGGTGTCTTCACTCCCCCTCCAAAATAAAAATTGGGGAAGGGGAAATGTTCCCCGTCCCCCCCCCCCCCCGATCCGCCAATGGTACCCCATGGTTGAGGTATGAGTTGATAAGTTGGGCGTCAGCACCGTCTGCGTGCAGAAGTATGATAGAAAAATCCATTTACGAAAAGAAAGCGAAGGGCGAATTACATATTTTTTAGTGCGAATTAAATATTGAAGACACAGTTATTTTTCATCTGGTCCATTCTTAGATTTAATCTATAAAAAAAATAAACCAGAATTATTTTTGTCAGTAAATAATCTCAAGCATGTACTTTTGCAATTCACATCAATTTTATAATATACCAAGTAGTGCAAATCTGAAAACAAAAGTGGACTAAGACGTCGTATTTTGTACATGCATTAATCATCATTAAAATGCTAAGGACTGCAGACCGATCTGAGAAAAAAAGGATCTTAGAAGAAAAAAAAAAGATATGCGTTTTGACAACGGAGCCCTATTTCACAAAGCTTAAGAAGTTATTATTTAAAAAACATTGCCAATAGCGAACATTTTCACCTTCAGCTACAAGCCATGACCTTAGGTTTAGGTCGGGGGGGGGGGGGGGGGGTGGTCAAGACAGTGATCTATTTGATGAACTATGTCTTTACATAGGCAGCAAAGGGTTGGGGCGATGTGGTCCAATGGTTACGGTGTTCGACTCGTGTGCCGTGTTACGCGAATCCTGACCGTGGGGACATGATTCTTGAGCAAGGCACTTTACCATTATTGCTTCGTCCTTCGGATGGGACGTAAAGCTGTAGATCCCGTGTGTTGTGTAATGCACGTTAAAGAACCCAGTAACACTTGTCGCTAAGGGAAGGGGGTTGGCCCGGTGTTTCTGGCAGTGGCAGCAATTATGCGCCGCAGCACCTAGCAAAAAGGTGCTGGGTCTCATATGCTCATATACTTCATTTACCTGTCTTTGGTTGCATTCTCCCCCAGCGCTTTGTATCCTCTACCAAAAGGCGCTGTATAAATACAGTTATTGTTATTATTATTATTATAAGGGCATGCAAATTGCTAGTCATTTTTTTTCACTGGAAGCAAGACAACTTTTGATATCATCGAGACCTCCTTCCATGGTGAAAGTATTAAGTATTCGTGCAATATGTGCGAGTATGCCACAACAATCCAGTATATTATAACTGATAATATACTGACAAATGGATAACGTATCACCAACCGATAATGTCACACAAATTGACCAATACCGACGTATCACTAACCGATAATGTAACAAAAACATTGACTGATACTAGTCTATAGTGTCGTAAAATGTACTACACTATCAGTCAATATAGACCTGAGACGTAATGGCGTAATGGGAGCGAAGTCGGGACGCCAGATATAGTGGGGACCGTCTACTAAATGTATAGGAAAGCGCACATGTAAACAAAGCGTGATGTCATTACGTCTCAGGCTTACTGTTGTTACATTTCGGTCTCAACCGATGATGTTACAAAAAATGACTAACAAGGCCTAAACTATCAGTCGTTTTTTTATTATTACAATTCGGTTTATAAGTGATACAATATCGGTTAATTTGTGTGACATTATCGGTTGGTAATACGCTATCCGTAGGTATGGTTACTGCATTAAACACAGCACATTATAATGCACAACCATTGATCTCCGTCTGTGTATATGGAGATCAATGTGCACAACACATTGATACATGGACGTGACGCCGGCCAAACAAGTAACCATAGTAACAAAACGACTGTTGCTATGCAGGTCTATGCGGTAAACATGATAAAATGTTATCATGCGCGGCTGTATCGAGTCCAGAAAACTTAAACCCACCAATGCGTATGTGCCAGTGAAAAGAAACGACCAGGGGCGGATCCAGCCTTATCTGCCTGATTTTCCTATTTTATTTCGGGCGGCGGGGGCAGAACCGCATAACTGCTGTGGCAGATCCGCCACAGACATAATATATAGTACTGTGTGGATGATAATGCGTCATTAGTTTTGGATATTGAGGATCAACACGAATTAACACGACATAGTGCAAGTCATCAGTTGTTCCTCATCCCGTGGTTAATTACTTAGCCATTCGACAGACAGGAGCCATGGCAACCGTGGCAGGCAACAACAATTTTTGGCTTGTGAGTGAGTGGTATACCCCTGCGAATATCGAAGCCTTGAAAAGAACAGTGCGCCCGGGTATGGCACGCCAAAGCGGAATTTATTCAACCCTGCACGGCAACTGCCAACATTATAATATACATCACAACTGTTTTGAAAAGTATGTCAACATTTTAAAAAAGTATGTCAACATTTTAAAAAAGTATGTCAACATTTTAAAAAATATGTCAACATTTTAAAAAAATATGTCAACATTGTAAACAATATGTTAACATTTCAAAAACGTATGTCAACATTTAAAAAATATATGTCAACATTTCAAAAACGTATGTCAACATTTCAAAAAAATATATGTCAACATTTCAAAAACGTATGTCAACATTTAAAAAATAACCCGGATGTACTCGCAAAGTGAATGGACGTCGAGATACTTTGTTGCAAGGAGCATATTCGGGCGAGATGCGACTTTGTTGAAGAATCGAGTTACGACCTTGTTACACTGATGCGACGTGATGCTTGATTTCATCATGGGAAGTCGAACTTCTCAGCCGTCTCTACAGTGGCTATAGCTCTTCAGAAAAGTCACTGGACGAGACTCAAGCTGATTAAGTATAGGCCTTAGCTGCCTGGATCCCTAAATGCCTTGTCGAACTTCTTCGCTGTGGCTGCATAATGCTCCATCACCTAAGATGAGGTTGCGGTCTGCGATGGCCAAGGGACAACTTCCTAGATTACTCCGTAGGTAGGTGAACTTTGTAGTCCCAGAATTATCCTAAAATAAGCTCAATTACACCCTCACATCGTATCCCTATCAGCATCAACAAATTTGCGGAACAATGACATTCCCCACTGAGCAATTCTGAACCCTGATTAAGAGTAAATAATGGTGCGAATCTGAGCCTGGAAACTGTTCACGTTTTCACCTGAAATTTGTCATGCGGTCGTGGCAAAAAAAAGGTGCGACCTTTCGCAAGAAAGTAAAGCGCGCCCTCTCGAAAGGCTGGCAGCGCAGCTTCAATAGTCGGGTTTGCACAACTATTCTAGACGCGAAAACGATTCACACAAGGGTGCAGTGACCTAATGCAAGTGAGAATTTCTACGCTAGCCGATTAAGCATAAAAAGTGACCCTACAATTTCTTTTAAAAAAGGAGACTGTTTGGCTTTAAAAAAGGTGGAATTGTGTAAATAGAGCTGAGTTTCAACTCCCTGGTTTTTGGGCTTTCTTCTGAGAGCAGATTCGATAAAATCACAGTTTAAAAATGGGTCCTATTTGCCTGAGAAAGTGGATGGATGCCATTTGTAAAATTGCCGGCTGCGTTCAGTCTTGGGAAGTACCACTTTTCGGGAGGTGATTATGTTCTGTGGTGAATAATTAAAAATGTAATCGGCTAATCCACCCAAAATTGAAAAGAAAAGGCAGATGAAGGATTCGAAAATAATTTAACTTTTGTTTGAGAAACCCCAGTGATGTCGGCTTGCATGTTATTCATCCCTGAAGTTTGTTGATTTACACTGTTTTCAATGGGGCTTGAATTGGTTCAGTGCACCAAGGGCGGATCCAGAAGACAATTTTTGGGGGGGCTCCCCCCAAAAAGTGGGTCAAAAAATTACGGCGTGGGGTTCGGGGCCCGCTTAAGGGCCCCGACATTTTTTTGGATTCTAGATGCTCTGTGGTGCGATCTGGGGCAATTTCTGATTTCTGACCACTTTTACCATTATTTTTTGAGGAAAAGATGGTGGTGTACTCATTGCCTGCCTTTATTGCGACGTCACATAAAAACAAAAAAAAATTGGTTTCGTTTTTTTTTTTGGGGGGGGGGACATGGCCCCCTTTGGCCCCCCCTGGATCCGCCCTTGCAGTGCACCCACAAAGGGCCTGTTTGTACTTTGTTTCACACAGATCCCGATCTCGAGCAGTGATCCAGTATGGCGTGTCAAACGTTGCAAAATTCAATGTTTTACAATATATATGTTTGATGTTCAATATTTGTGTGTTATCTTTTACATTAAATGTAAAAGATGTGTGATGTTCAGTATGTGTGTGCGATGTTCAATATATATGAGCGATGTTTTTCAATATTGTGTGTGATGTTCAATATATATTATGTGCGATGTTTTACATTTATGTGCGATTTTCAATATATATGTGCGATGTTTAACAATATATGTGCGATATTTTCATTTATGTATGCGATGTTTCATTTGATGTTTCGTTAAGAGTCGCAGTCTGGTTACTAGACCGCAAAAGTCTGAACATTTTGCCTAAAGTCAGTGTATGAGACGTCAGGGGATCGCGTATGTGATTAGAGCCAGACCTAAACGGTAAAAACCGGAATTGTGGGTAATCTTGGATCATGTGCAAAGCATTCGTCATTGTTTGGGCAGTACCACCAGCTGCATGTGTTTGTAATTTGGATGTTTATGATGTTAGCATGGCGCTTTAAAAACCAATCTGCGCAGTACTGGGTGCAGTTAATTATTCATCGTAATTCTGAATAAACAGCCCACCGAGTGTTGTATAAACAAGAGATAAGAGTTACAGAATTCGTTGGCTTAAGTGGCAGACGCGAGGGCTTCCTTGCTCTATGGTGAGAGACTGCGGATTTTTTTGGCAAAAAAATGTTTTCTTTTTAAAACTTTACGCATTAATATTCAGTGCAAGGAGTGAAGTCATATTTAGACTTCTTCTCAAGTTACTCTCAGTCATTTTTAGTACAAAAGTGTAAAATGTCAAAATGTCGAATATCTGAGTGTTGTAAATTCGAGCCGGGAGGATTACGGTTGCGCCGAGAGGGATTGAGACCATTATACGGCCGACAGAGAAAAGAAAATTCCCATAAGGCCTATGTCTGCAAAATTTCACTAAATCGATAGATGGGTAGCATAGAGAAAAGATATCCAAACTTCAATTATAAGCGCCCGGAATTGCGAATAATTCGGTATCAAAACAGTCTCAGCCCAACTCATTTCACATCGAGGCTTACATCCAGGCACTTGACCACCCATTTTTCATCGCGGATAGAACAGATTTCCGGCTTTGGAATGAATTTGGTCCGTCGTTAATGACAGCAATTTTAATTTGTTTTTAAATCATTTTACGAAAGGGGGGAAGGAAAAAAATGTATAAGTGCCTTGAGAAAATCGCTGCATTGGTAAACCCAGCCCGATTTATTTTATGATGAGACGGAGATTCGGCTTTTTCAACATTCACTGCCATTAGGTGAAACGAAAACCAGTAATTCAGTCAGACGATTTTGTTCCATCGCTAATTTCAGAAATGTCCAGATTCGATAGATGGGTTAAGGCTTATCTAAAGTTTAATTTATTAGCGCCCCGAATAATTCGGTATCGAAATAGTCTCAGTCCAACTAAGTTCATATTGAGGTTAAAATCCAGGCAAAACATTTTTTTACATGCATCATCAGAATTACGGATTTCAAGCATTGAAATGAATGTGTTCCATCTTTAATGAGACAATTTCGTGGTTTTTTTTGTTAAATCATCTTACGAAAGGGGAATGAAATAGAATCCTGCCCCGAAAAATATCGACGCACTGCCAAGCCCTTTTGAAATTCCTTCAAATCCACAGTGCAATCGGGTCGGGAAGGGCCACGTTCTGAGGCCGAGGGCCCAGAGATGAGAGTGCCCGGCCCGTGCTGACAGGCGCGGTCCGCTGATCAGAGTGCACGTACGTGCCGTTTGTTGCGCCCCGCACACCGCCGAGGTGTGATTTTGGACGGGGCCGATAACGGGTTCAGCTATTTTTTTGGACGGGAAAATATTGCAAAAATAGCAAACGGACTGGGGTTTGTACCCTAACACAGTGGTCGCCCAAAACGCACCCATTTTGCCGATAAGCACAGAGCCCCTTGCTAATGATGTAAGCAATCATAATGATGAAATTTTTCAGACATATTAACTTTTTTGTGGTTGTAGTCAGTATCGGCCGTATTATATCATGGCCTTATAATCCCTCTCAGTGCCGCTCCCGGCTCGAATTTACAACAGTCGATCGGATATTCGACATTTTGTACTACAAGAAAAGAGTGCAACTTGAGAATAAGTTTAAATTGGTACTTCACTACTTGCACTGAATATTAATGTAGGGATCATGAATATTGATAAGCGTCTTCTGACGCTCCGCCCACTTTTCTCTCTCTCTGTCTGAATGAGTTTTCGTGAGCTGCCGTTTGAGATTTACTGCCGAAAACTCTCATTTTTACAAGCGCCCAGAATCAAGCCGGACAGCGGACACATACCAGGCAAACAATAATTAACTACTGGAAGCTCTGTAGCCTCCTGCACCTGAGGTTTGCATTAATAACTACACATAGACGAGGTGCTGGGTTTTTTAATTTGCTGGGATTATCTTGCTGGGATTATTTACTGGAACTGGAATAAAAGCTCAGTGAACATCAACATTTTGTACAGTCTTCCTTACCGAGGCATCAAACCTCAAACCACGTGGGCTGACTGCTCACGTACAACCCGAACCGACGCACCCGCGTCGCTTCACTTCAACTTGGCGTCGTAGACAGGATCTGAAGACTGATCATCATTTAATCGTCGTTTAAATTATTATTTTAATTAAACCTTGATTGGAGTAGAGATATCTATATTTAATTACTCCTGTTTTCCAATAAGACATACACAAACATAATCCCAGCACCTTGTCAGTAAATTTATGTGCTTTTTTAAGCATATGTACATGTAGCTGTTTGTTGATCAATTGTCTGGATTTCCAGGGGGTTTCTGTGTAATTTATATTCGTTCTGCAGCAAAGAAATGTTTCTATTCTTTCTGTCATTTTGAACTTTGGGTCATTATTAGAGTTGTTTCGGCTCTGTGCTTCATTTGCGTCCCTCTTGTAGATTTTCTATGTAGGGAATAGTATTTGCATTTATACAGTTTTGCTTTTTGCTTATGTGAAGCAAGCTTATTTGTTGGTCAGTTATACAACTGTATTTCACCACAGTATTAGGCGTACACTCTGTGATCATGGCACTCCCAGAAAATGTAGCCGATGCAATTTTGCAGTCAAATCAAGCTCTAGCCAACACGTTGGCTGGTGCATTTCAAAACCTTAGGTACCAGAGAGCCTCGACGATTAAATTGAACAAATTTAATGGCCTCCCCAAGAAGTCAGGGGACCAGACCATTTCTGAATGGCAGCATGACTTGAACACGTACTCTCGCCAACTCGGTCTCTCCGAACAGGAGAAAGTTAACACTGCGTTTGATTATTTGGGGGGTGTCGCGAGAGAGGAGATATTGTGTACCCCTCAACAACAGAGGGATACTTGGGCAAAGCTTGAATCGTTGCTTCGCCGTAGATTTGGCGCACCAGAAACTGTGCAGTCATTAACTAGCTCCCTATATGCCCGTAGTCAGCTCCCAGACGAGAGTCTTGCCGACTACAGTCGCTCTCTAATTCGGATGTACGATAGGATGGAGTCTGCGGCCGATACAGAGCAAAGCAAAGCAGCTCTTACTCAGTTAAGAGAAGGTACTCTCAGGGAACAATTCATAAGAGGCGTTGGTGACCCTCCTTACGGAGAGAGCTTCGTAAGTTGTCCTTTGACCATGCGGACGTACCTTTTTTCAGTTTTCGTGAGTTGGCTCTGGGGCTATATCCCAATGCGGAAGGTACGTTTAGGGCCGAGAGTGAAGTTGACGCTTTACAGTCTGTTAACGCCGCGCGTTCCACTAAACCAACTGTGGCCAATGATGATAAATTAGCGCAGCTAGTTGAAAGTCAAAAGCAACTCGTGACGTCAGTTCAGAAATTAGTTGACCAACAATCAGACATGAGTACTCAGTTGCATACCATGTCTGACAACATTGCAAGCCTTGTAGTAGAGCAGCGGGCTAACAAGGGCCAAAGAAATAGGAGTCCCTTAAAGTGCTCGTACTGCCAGAAACCAGGCCATGTCATAGAGAACTGCTTTAAGCGCCAGCGAATTGAGGGCAACAAGTCAGAAGCAAGAGCTGTAGACAAACAGCCAGTCAGTTCGGGAAACGGTCAGCCTCTGCCACAGAGGGCAGTGTGACGGAGGATAGGTCTTGTGTAGTGCCCATGGCTCAATTATCCATTGATAGCGACCAGGTGAATTGTGATAAAGTGGGGGATGACAATGTTGCAGCAGATGTGCAACTTACAGCTGCTGAAGTCCGTCGTAGACTTCTGGCTAGATCTCCTACAGCTTCGGTTATCATTAATGGTATTCCTACTAGGTGTTTGCTTGACACTGGAGCTGAAACCTCCTTAATGTCTGCTAAATTTTATAGTAAACATATGGCAAGCACTCTTGGAAAACTGGAGCCAGTGGGTACGCTCATTAAGTTGATGGGCGCCAATGACTTAGAAATTCCTGTCCAAGGTTATCTTGAGACTTCTCTAGAAGTATTTGGCCAGAAGTTTAAGGCCAGCTTTTTGGTTTCAAAGGAGACTGAAGCTTCGGCAAGTTCTCGTAGAGATCAGTGTCCTGTGATATTAGGATGCAATATTTTGCGGCAAATAGCATCCAAGGTTAAGGTCATGGGTTCAGCACTGTTTGACCCCGACTGGGATTTAGCACTCCGTTGGGTACGGACAACTTCCACGGTCGATGATGACAGTGGCTGTGGTGATAATACCCCTTGTGAACCATTAGTGTTGGACATATGTTCATGTAAGCGAGAGGTCATTCCTACTGGAATGATCAGTCGTATTCGTTGCGAGTTGGGTGTGAACACTCCTGTACCAAGTGACAAAGAGTTCCTTGTTCAGGCTTCTCCCTTATGTTTGTCAAATAATGGAGGCCTTAGGGAAGTCCAGTCATGCAGTGTTCCTGATCCGTCAGTGTTGTGTCAGGTACTGGAAGGTATCGACCAGTTTAAGGGTGCATCAGTTGATGTTTTTGTGGCTAACGCCAGTGCGGAGCCCGTTGTTATTCCTCCACTCACTAAGGTGGCTGTAGCTTTTGAGGTTGTTCCAACCGAACACCTTTTTATCGAGCCAACAGAGGGTGGGTTTAGCGTTTTTATGCACCGTGTTGTTTCTGACGGAACAGATTTTTCGGACATCGAGTCTGATTGTTTTGAGTGTAAAAATTCCAATGAGCATGTGTCTGATGACGCGAAAGAGAGTGAATCCCAGTCTGATCGTGAACGGTTTGTGTTTCCTGATGGGTCAGATTTTCTTTTACCCCCAGGAATTAGTCTGAGTCACCTTGGGCCGACAGAGGCTGTCCTTGCAGCTGAATTGATCAAGAAGCACATAGGCGCTTTTTCATGTAGCCCATTTGATCTGGGTTTTTGTAATTTAATTCCTCACCAGATCAAGCTTGGGGATGACAAACCAGTCAACTTGCCGCACCGTAGGATTGTACCTTGTCTTGTCGAAGAAGTTAAACAGCTTCTTCAAGATTTGCTTGATCGCCAAATCATTCGCAGATCAGCCAGCCCGTACGCTAGTCCGATAGTTCTGGTGCGAAAGAAAAGCGGACAGCTGAGGCTGTGTATTGATTATAGACTTCTCAATGCAAAGACCACCAAAGACGCGTTTCCTTTACCAAGGATAGAGGAGACTTTGGAGTCGCTCACTGGGGCTAAGCTCTTCTCGTCACTTGATATGGCGCATGGCTACTTCCAGGTAGCCATGCATGAGGATTCGGTTGGAAAAACGGCGTTCCGCGTACCGTGGGGCCTCTACGAGTTCCTCAGGCTTCCTCAAGGATTGACAAATGCGCCCAGCACTTTTCAACGCATTGTAGAGTTGATCTTTGGCGATCTCAACCTTTCGGAGTTGGTCATGTACCTCGATGACTTGTTAGTCTTTTCTAGCACATATGAGGAACATTTGGGGCGTCTAGCCAAAGTCTTTGAACGGCTTGAACGCTATGGTCTCAAGCTAAATGGTAAGAAGTGTCAGCTTTTCCAGACTTCTGTTCGACATCTGGGTCACATCGTCAGTAGCGATGGAGTATCAGTAGATCCGGATAAAACTGCACGCATTCGGGATTGGCCCATCCCAGCAACCGTACAGCAGCTGAGATCATTTCTCGGCTTAGCCTCTTATTACAGGCGATTTGTTTCGGGATTCTCGAAGGTGGCTGAGCCCTTGCATGCCTTGACCCGTAAGGAAGAGGAAAAAGCAGGGAACACCCGTTCGGTGTTCTGTTGGTCAGTGGAGGCTGATCAGGCCTTCAGAAGTTTGAAGCAGGCTCTCTGTACTGCACCCGTCTTGTGGTATCCCGACTTCAACCGTGACTTTGTTTTAGAGGTTGATGCCTCGTTGACCGGTTTGGGAGCTTGTCTCTGCCAGTTGGATGACTTGGGAAAGCTTCATCCCGTGGCTTTTGCCAGCAGGAGTCTCCGAGGTGCTGAAAAGGGATATTCAGATCTCTCTAGCTTTAAGTTAGAGTTTTGGCCCTCAAGTGGGCCGTCTCTGAAAAATTCAGAGACTACTTACTTGGACGTCACACGGTCGTATATACTGACAACAATCCCTTAGCGCACCTTCGTACAGCTAAACTTGGTGCTGTTGAGCAGAGGTGGGCCGCTCAGCTCGCACCGTTCGACCTTGAAATTCGGTACAGATCAGGAAGTCAATAAATGTGCGGATGCCCTAAGCCGCTACCCTGGTGCTCAGCAGGAGGTCAAGGTCAATGTTCTTCAGTGTGCCCACCACAGTGAGTTTGACGAAGGTGTCTCGATACCCATTGCTGTGCGATCTGCTAATTGTGAGGAGCAGGGTGTGAAGAGACCAGTGGATCTTTCAGGTTCAGCACCTTCAGTTCTACCCTCTTATTCACCTGCCGAACTTGCGTCTCTGCAGCAAGAGGATGACGACCTCAAGATAGTTTGGGAGCGTTGGCGCAGTCGTTGGGAGCCTGGGCAAGACGTACCAGTTGGAGAACAACTTTCCAAAGAAGCCCGAAGTTGGATTAAGGAGTGGCCACGCATAAAGGAGAAGGGTGGTGTTTTGTACAGATGTGTGCATGATGTGGGCCTGGGAGAGGTGTTCCAGCTTCTTGTTCCACGGAGGCTCAGGAGGACGATTATCGAAGGAGCCCATGACCATTGGGGGCACCAAGGGGTTGCAAGAACCTTGTCCTTCATCAAACAGCGTTGTTTTTGGCCTGGTGTTTCTACTCATGTGCATAACCATATTAGGGATTGCTTCCAGTGCAGAGTATCCAAGGCCCCCTCTCCCACTGTTCGGTCGCCGATGCGCCATCTCTTGGCTTTTCAGCCGTTGGAGCGGCTTGCGATTGATTTCGTGAAGCTAGATCGCGGCTTGGGGAACATTGAGGATGTACTGGTCCTCACTGATTCTTTTACAAAGTTTTCTGTTGCAGTACCATGTAGGGACCAAACGGCACCAACAGTAGCCCGTGTGTTGCGCGATCACTGGTTCGTCCACTATGGGATTCCAATCCAAATACACTCAGACCAGGGGCGTAATTTTGAAAGTGGGTTAATTCAGGAATTATGCAAGCTGTACAACATTAAGAAAACAAGGACGACACCTTATCACCCGCAGGGTAACGGTCAGACCGAAAGGTTTAACCGTACCCTGTGTGGTCTCATCAAGTCTCTAGACAGTGCAAGTCGCCATCGTTGGCCCGAGTTGCTCCCCCATTTGGTCTACATCTACAACACTACACCCCACTCTGTGACAGGGTATGCACCATACACCTTAATGTTTGGGAGACAGTCTGTTGTCCCCTTGGATCAGTTGCTCAGCAACACACGAAACAACTGGAATGAAAATAGTATACAGAAGCAGGCTCAAATCATCCAACACACTTACAAGGTTGTTAAAGACCGGCTGACCAGAGCCGCAGAGTTGAACAAGCGCCGGTATGACAGAAAGGCCAAGGCAAGCCATCTGGCGGTTGGTACTAGGGTCTTGTTGAGACAGTCCGCGCATACAGGTCGCCACAAGCTTGCGAACACCTTCGACGAGCGTCCGTACGTCATAGTAGATTGTGATGGGGAAAATAGTCTCTTTTTAATTAGGCCAGTTGCTGGTGGTGACAGCAGATGGGTGAACCGTAAACTACTCATTGTGGATCCGCGTAGAGAGCCGGATATGCCGGTGGGTGGGGACCCATTGCAATGTCTGCCATCCGTTGATGACGGTAACAGCTCTAACAATGAGTCGGATGATGATGATGATGACTTTGTCTTGTCAATTCCCCCACAGCTCTTTCATCCAGAAGAAGATAGTGGACCACCTCAGGATCATACCGCAGAGGGAAGTAGCGGTAGGGAGGTCCCTTCGGACATTGCCCATCCAGAATGCCCAGCCAGTCAAGACATACACCCACGTAGGTCAAAACGCCTGCAGGAAAAACGGCAGACAGGCAAGTGGCCGAGCGCAGTTACTTAAGTGTATGATACCCCAGTTGCATTGCAAGAATGCATATGCGAGAGGGAGGTAGCCCGTGAAGTTAACGGGACATAGAGAATTCCGCCTCTACAAGCATTACTTCTACATGCATTCCTTTTATAGGCATGCTTTCTGCAGTCGATAACCGCAGATTATTTTGTACATATGTTTTGTACGTGTACATGATTTTAAGACTAAAGTTTGTCTTTCAGTGAGCTGTGAAATG
This sequence comes from Patiria pectinifera, assembly GCA_029964075.1. Classification (NCBI taxonomy): domain Eukaryota; kingdom Metazoa; phylum Echinodermata; class Asteroidea; order Valvatida; family Asterinidae; genus Patiria; species Patiria pectinifera. The sequence continues at coordinate 31,085,913 of CM057147.1, read as the reverse complement.
CAAAATGATGCAATAAGTATTAATTGTTTGGAGGTGATCCGAAGTTTAACTATATTGTTCTCGTTTGTTCAGAGATTGATATCCCTTGTAGTAAGATATTTTTGAGTAAATTAGGGTTACCTGCATTGCAGGATACGGTGTTCGGCCGCCTCTTTTATCTTTCATCTGTCCGATTTTTTGGACTGGTTGATGTCTCAGATACAATTAATATATATATAACTCAAAATTAGAATTGTTTTGGTGGACTTTTGTAAACCACATAAATTATTGCTAGACAACAATGTCAGATCAGGCACTAGTGTATTTGTTTGGCCATTCTTTTCCGGCGAGACTCCTACGAGAGTCTCGTAGTAGCCATCAGTGCGTTGTTGATTATGTAGGGCTTAGTAACAAATGCGACTTGTTCGTTGAAGGGCACCCGGGCCTGACGTATGACAGATTTTTCGCAAACAGTGGACACTATTGTCAGAAAATGAGTTCAAGACCAATTGACATTTTGTGCATAGATATGGGCACAAATGATCTTTGCCAACAAGACATAACTCCACTAGTTCTAGTTGATAAAACCATCCAGTTCCTGGATACACTCACCCTTCATGGAATTGCTCCTCGATGCATTGTTATGTTTTCGGTCATTCAAAGGTCCAGGCTGTCCCGATCTGGTCAGGTCGCACTCACAACGTTCAATCATAGAGTGAGACGTTTTAACTCGCTCTTGCCTCGCAGGATGCGCGCGTACTCAAGAGTACACGTGTACCAGCAAAGACGAGTAAACTATCCTCGATACCTAGTGGATGGTTGCCATCTGACCTCTGATGGCATGCACAAGTACCGTAGAAGCATTAAGGAGGTAGCTCTTCGTTACCGACGTAGATAAATGTAAAGTCTAAGCTTATTGGTTGTATTCTTGGCTCAAAGGACCCACGGGTGATGTAAAAGGAAGTAATGTGCCTTTATTGCTAGATAGCCCGAAGTCTCTTATGCCTGATGTTGTGGTGGTAACAGTAATAACATTCAAAAGTTTTAAATCAGTATTGTCCTGATTTTGTCTATTTTAAAGGATTCCCTTTTGTAATCCAAATCTTGACATTTTGCAGTAAAAAAAAAAAAAGTCTCTTAGCACATAAAGATTATGTAGAACAAAAGAAATTGATATTTTAGGCATTGTTTTATATAAATGCTGACCATTGACATAACATTGTATTATGATCTGAAATCATCAAACTCTTTTTGCAAGTTGTTTTGTGGACTATTTCATTTTCCACAACTCGTCTCTAGTTTTAAATGATTTATTCTCATTCTTGTGAGTAAACCTGTTTATGCTGTATAATAACACATTCAGTATCTGCAGCTCTGATTCACTATGAAGTAATAACAAAGCTGTGTGGATGGTGAGTTGTTGCTTCCATTTTGAGGGTTAAACCTCAAGCATCCCAAATTCCACATTGTTTGGTAAGGCTATTGTCTATACGTTTAAAGGAACCTAATCAGCGAGAAAAAAAAACACTATTAAGTCGTTTCATAAAGTTAAGAAGTTTTATAACTGCTAATTTGCTAGTTTTAACATTTGATGTTCTGCCAAGTTCACTTTCATTGTGCATGTACCATGCCAGGTATTGATTCTCTCAATAGTGTTCCGCAACCACTTTTATTGTGTACAAATGTATTAAACAAGGAATAATGTTGATATATGGGTGAATAATTTGGACATCTTTGAAATTGGAATTAAAAGTTTGATATTTACTTAATTGAACCACTCGTGGTCGAGGGTTCTTAAGCAGGGAACTTGTAGGGATCATGAATATTGATAAGCGTCTTCTGACGCTCCGCCCACTTTTCTCTCTCTCTGTCTGAATGAGTTTTCGTGAGCTGCCGTTTGAGATTTACTGCCGAAAACTCTCATTTTTACAAGCGCCCAGAATCAAGCCGGACAGCGGACACATACCAGGCAAACAATAATTAACTACTGGAAGCTCTGTAGCCTCCTACACCTGAGGTTTGCATTAATAACTACACATAGACGAGGTGCTGGGTTTTTTAATTTGCTGGGATTATCTTGCTGGGATTATTTACTGGAACTGGAATAAAAGCTCAGTGAACATCAACATTTTGTACAGTCTTCCTTACCGAGGCATCAAACCTCAAACCACGTGGGCTGACTGCTCACGTACAACCCGAACCGACGCACCCGCGTCGCTTCACTTCATTAATACATGTATTGTCTAAAAAATATCTTCGGCCAAAATGTCACACAACTTCCATCGTGTGCCACATAAGCCAATGAATTACGTAACTCCGTTTGTCGCCAATCAGCTTATGCTAACTAATTATCATGTAACTGGATCATTAAACGGGACAGGTGGACATCGGCCTTGGAGCTCAGACCGTCATGTCATGCACTCCTCAATGCATCGATGATGCACATAACACCATGGGTAGTACAGGCACAGCTGGGGGTACTGCCCAAACAATGATGAACGCATTGCGTATGCTTAAAGAATTACCCACAATTCCGGTTTTTACCGTTTAGGTCTGGCTCTAATCACTTACGCGATCCCCTGACGTCTCATACACTGACTTTAGGCAAAATAGTCAGACTTTCGCGGTCTAGTAACCAGACTGTGACTCTTAACCAAACATCGAATGAAAAGTGAAACATCATTGCAACAGATCGAATGCAAACATACCGATGAAACATCGGATACAAATAGCTCAAAATGTCGAACATATTTGTAAAACATTGCTCACATATTTGAGAATATCGCAAATATATTGTAAAACATCACACACAATTGTATCGAAAAACATCGCACATTTAATGCAAAACATCGAACATAGTATTGAAAACATCGCACATATATATCGTCAAACATCGCACATATAAATTGAAAATCGCATATAAATGTTAAACATCGCGTACATATATTGAACATCGCACATATATTGTAAAACATCGCACACATAATTATATTAAACATCGCACACATAATAAAAAACATCGCACACTTATGTTTAACATCGCACATAAATGTAGAAAATAACAAACACATATTGAACATCCAACATATATATTGTAAAACATTGAATATTGCAACGTTTGACACGCCATAATCCAGCCGCTGGTTCGCTCCATCCAATAGGCGAGATCTTGTGTGTGAACCAACGCATGGATCACTGATCGACGGACCACAGTTCGATTATTCACACCATGGAGAAATGCACCGAGTAACATAAAAGATCACCCGAACATTGTCAACTCGTCAAGGGGGTTTCTACTACACAGACCGAACCTTTCTCATATAGAGTCATCATCGCAAATAAGGACTGCCTTTGCTACTCAATGTACCCCAAGACCATCCTGGAATGGAACCAACTTCACCCTAACATCCGCTCTGCTCCTGACATTGAGGCTGTCAATCTGCCGCTGGACAACATCAACATTCAAGACCTGGCTTCTAAACCCAAGCAATTTAGTTGCTGCACACCTGACCCTGAAAAACGTACGTCGTCAACCTTCTATGTGTTTGTACGTTTTTGGAACAGAAACAGAAATCCAGATATGTTTGAAACTAAAAACAGGCCCTATGGATAATCCGATGAGAGCACGATACGACGTCATTATATCACACAGGTCGCGTCGACTGCGATTGATATATATATTATATGCCTATATCGTGGCGCTACATGTACTCTACTTGCATCTGTTGTTTAGTGCTATCTTCGTATTACATGCATTTAATGGTATGGTATGTGATCTTGTGGGTGACTGGCATACCTCTGAGAATATCGAAGCCTTGGAAGGAACAGTGCGCCCGGGTGACAGGCTGGAGTTCAACCGCGGCGTTGGGTACGCACTTTGGGGTATATACCTCGGTCAATACGAATGGACAGATATGGAACACGCCGTCATCCATTTCGGTATACTGGAAGGAGGATCGGCATTCTCTACAAAGAATACATCAGGCAGTGCGTGTGCAGCGAGTCAAAAGCCCGAGATGCGAGTTGATACGATTGGGGAGATTCTCGGTGGTTATGGCAAGGTGAGGATCAATTACCAAAAAAATGACAAACTAATAAAGCTTTCTGATCAACTACGACAGGTTTTAGGTGTGCCATGCTGCAACCATCATGGTCTTGTGGGTGACTGGCATACCTCTGCGAATATCGAAGCCTTGGAAGAAACAGTAGGGATGGGTGACATGCTGGAGTTCAACCGCATATTTGGGTACGCACACTGGGGTATATATGTCGGTCGATACCAAGATATGGAACACGCAGTCATCCATTTTGGTATACTCGAAGGAGGATCGGCATCCTCTACAAAGAAGATATCAGGCAGTGCGTCTGCAGCGAGTCAAAAGCCCGAGATACGAGCTGATACGATTGGGAAGATTCTCGGCGGTTTAAGCTGGGTGAGGATCAACAACTTGGCAGACAAACAAATAAAGTCTTTGGATCCAAACGACATCGTTGAAAAAGCAAAGGAAATGCACCGAGACCAAACGGCGATTGATTACAATCTTTTCCTCAGCAACTGCGAGCACTTCGTGAATCTTTGTCGATACAACAAACCCCACAGTGAGCAGATTGTCGATGGAGTCAAGCTCTTCCTCATGATGGCCAACGCTTGTTTTGATCAGTGGCTCTTCCAAGGGGGATGGGGCTCGAGGGGCTTCAGATCCTTCAAGAAGTGGTCTTATTTTTATTTTATTTTTTGTTTTTTAATATTATTTTAGTTTAGTCCCACGATTTGACCTTGGTCATATGTGGCCTTTTTTCGAGTAGTATAATAGGGGTGAATGAATGTCACCAACGTCAAAACAGTCGGTCCCCCAAATTTATGCGGCCAAAATTGTGGGCAAATTTTGTTGACAAAGTTTTATCTTCGAAAAAAATTGTGAGCCCCGAAAACCAAATCCTGGGTGCGCCAATGTCGGCATTATCTGCGTGTATAGGCTACACCGTCTCTAGTGGGTGCAGTGAACTAATTCAAGTGAGAATTTCTACGCGAGCTGATTAGCATAAAAAGTGAACCCACAGTTTCTTTTGAAAACGGAGACCGTTCAATGTTCGCCTGTAACTTAACCCACACTCAGTGGCGGCGCTACGGGGTTGGATTGGAAATGGGGAGGGGGAACTGCAGACACTTCTGTGATTTTGTTCAATGCAGACCCCACAATGAGCGCCTTTTTGGGCTGCCAGTTCTTTCTGATCTGACCATCGTCATCGGTATCTGCGTGGCCTTGGTAAGTATTTAAGCACCATAGAATTTGCACGAGTGAACATTAAATTTGCATTCCCGGTCCCTGTGCTCTTTCCAACAGGATTTTTTTTCTTCTAAAAGCACATTTTCAACTTGTTTTCTTTATTCCAAGCAAAAACATCTTTAGCTGTTTTGTAAGTCTGTTGTATACCGCTCTGTCTCTAAACCGTGCACGGTATCATTATTTTCAACCCGTATCCAAAACCAAATACGTGGACTTACATGTAGCAGTATCCAATAAACAAAGCGCGACAGCACAGGATTAAAAAGAACACGTCAACAATCAAGTACATTATGTAAAGCAACATAAAAAAGAGGTATATATGGTGTGGCCGAAAACAAGTTGGTTGAAATGATCCTTTGTTTTTGTGGGTAATAGAAAAACAGAAAACGTTTTAAGATGTGCTCATCCAGCAGACCCATATGTCACAAAGGAAACTGTTAGCAATGTAACATTAACAGAGAAATTCTGCCTATTATCAACCACAGACAAAATATACATCACAAACCACAACTTGATAAACCCCAAAAAGAATTAAAAAGAATTACAATTTTAACATACAAATTAAATTCCAACAACAGAACTAAATGCTAAAAGACAAGCAAAAGGACGTGCATGAGGACCCCTCCCCTAACACACATGCTTGATCTTTAAAAAAATTCATGACTAGAAAACAGGCTCTTAATTCGAAATTCGAAATGTGAGTCCTTCATTTTTCTATTGATTTTTTTTAAGTTCCGAATGACGACGTGATGAATAACATCCTCGCGATGATACAGTGCGACGTATTCATTAAATACTGCCGCGGGGGAGCTGGTATAGAATGCAACGCAGATGAAGAACGTTGCCCCCATTGACGCCCATTACCGCTTCGAAGGAAACGAGGATCGTGCGGGAAAAAGTGGAAGAGTGGACATAAATTATTTGCCGTCCGTTATTAAAGGGAAGATACAACATTTGCAAACATCAAAAAACGAAATGATCTACTTATCACTAAATACCTTACTGGATTGATAGGGAATGACAGTCTAAAGCATCCTGTAAAATTGTGGCTCCTGGTGTGCTGACATTTTCAAGAAAAATTGTATTTTCCAACGCTGGTCGGCCGATCAGCGCTGGAGAAAACTGGCTTTTTCAAAACCTACTCCATATTTCTTATATTTAGTTATTCCACATCTGATTACTTAATTGATTACTCACCTGTGAATGGGTACAAGCCAGCTAAATTGATACTCTGACCGCACAATTCCCCAAAGTCTATAAATTGCTGCATTTCATCTTAAGTGGGGTCAGGAAACCAGACTACAAGAATATAATTGGTGTTCTTGGTTTTTCTAGCATCTACAAGCTAAAAACGTGAAACAAATCAGTTTAACAATATTTGCTAAAACATAAAAATCCTCCAAATGCACTTATTTCTGAAAATTACAGCAAAAGCCAATGTTGTACATTCCCTTTAAAATGCCATTTAATGAACTTCGTGCCAATGTAAAATATTCAAATGTACCGCCGTGCCAGTACGCTGCTATTTTATGGCGTACATTCTCGACATTTAATCCAAAATAGAGATATCTCTATTAATAATAGAGATGTCTCTATTTATAGAAGAGATATATCTATTACAAGAATTAAATGTTAACTTCGGTATGTCAGAAACGGAGGAGATATATCTTTATTAATAGATTGAGACATCTTTATTAAAGCTATAGTCCATCATTTGCAGCCATCCGAAAAGTAACTGTCGTAATTATTGTTGAAAAACAAACTTGGATGAAAGATAGTAAGGGAACTAAACTCCCTGTGAAATTTTTCTTTCCGGGAAGCTGTCATTTTGAAGCAATCAACGAAAGAAGGCATTTCCAACGGTGATTCTTGAGAAGCACCGTAGGAAAATTTAAATTAGTAGTTCGCTTTGTTATTCAGCGCAGTGCGCACAAGTATTGGAATGACGCACACGCGCGCGCGACGTCGCGTATAGCTGCAATTCAAAACAATTCAAAACATGATTCAGTAACTTTTGATTTGAAATTGAGATCTTACAATGCTGTTTTTCTCGGAATGTACAGCTGAAGCTTAGCTGAAACTTCATCAGGTTAGTTGCTCAGTATCCTTCATTAGATTTTGAACTCTTTTGTTGCTTAAAACGAACAAAATGCACAAATTACAAATGATGGACTGTAGCTTTAACTGACACAGAGGTATCTCTATATATGAATAATAGAGATATCTCTGTTAATAATATGATTTTCTCTATTAACAATAGAGATACTCTATTAATAATACAGATATCTCTATTATTAGTAGAGATATCTCTTTTATTACTAGAGATATCTAGTTAAAAGTTATTTGAGTAATAGAAAGTAGTATGTTTCAAATAATTTTGTTAATTCTACCGATCGAGATATTACTTGTGGAGTACCACAAGTTTCTGTATTTGGTCCACTAATTTTATCCGCCCCCCCCCCCTCCTGTAAGCCGGAGGGGGATATTGCGATGTATGTCTGTGTGTCTGTGTGTCTGTGTTATGTTTTGGTTATTTTGACACTTGTCAGCACATAACTTGAGAAATACTTTGCTTAGGTTATATATGCATCATAGTTTATGACGTTTGTCGGACACTCGGCGCGGCTGGCCATACAAACACGAGGTCATGATCTAAATAATGCATATTCATTATCTTGCCCAAGCGCGCTCGCATAATGCATACATTACAGCACGGCCGCCATTTTGAAATCGCATGGAGGAGCATTTTCGGGACGATATTTGTGAAAGATGATGACTGAAAGTCGTCTTTTGGCCAGATGGATGAAAATATTGAGACCAAAGAACGTTTTTTCGAAAAGGTATGAGTTGCTCTACGACAAAGAAACTTAACTTTGGAAATTTTTGTCCTGGATGAAAAAATAATCTCGATCGAAATCTGTAGCAAAATCGCTACATCAGCGGCCAAAAAAATTTTGGAAGCATTGGGCGTCTGGCCGTACTACAGAGCTTGCGATAGCACTGTACGGCTAGACGCAGCCTGGCTAGTCATGACTGTGTAGTTTTGTATTATAGTGTGTATTGTAGCGTACATGTGTTGAACTTGACACACACACGCACACATAGTGATATACTGTGTCATACTTGATCTATTATTATTGTGCATAGGGCTTTGAATACTTGCATTGTTTTAAGAATAAATTTATTGAAGTTCATGTTATTGGAAATGGTCGTCATATCATCATTTTTGTTGGAACACTCGTCCTCTTTAAATAGAGGGCCGGCCTCCTTTTGCCGTCCCGCTATAAAACGGCGTCGTAGACAGGATTGAGTGTTCCGATTTTATTTCTCCAAGATGTCTACTCCCGCTACAAAATGGCTTCGTAGACAGGATAGAGTGTTCTGATTTATTTCTCCAAGATGATGTCTACTCGTGCTACAATTAATTAGTACAAAATGGCGTCGTAGACAGGATAGAGTGTTCTGATTTATTTCTGCAAGATGATGTCTACTCGCGCTACAATTAGTACAAAATGGCATCGTAGACAGGATTGAGTGTTCTTATCTGCTTTCCTGGATTTCTCTAAGATGTCTACGCGCTACAAAATGGCGTCGTAGACAGGATTGAGTGCTCCGACAGTTGACATCTGTTTCTACTACATTGCCTTGATTTTTTCATTGACGACGCCTTTTCCGGAAAAATTTTGCCCCGGACTTTAGATTTTCTAGTGCCTCGGAATTCGTGTTCACGAATCGCACTGAATCGCTTCCGTGTGTTAAATTGTCGCGATCATCATAGACGTGATGGTCATCATCTGATTTTTGCCTCACCCTGCGTTGAGAGGACTTCATCATCACGCTACATTGTGTGCTGTGTAACTTTCATTGTAACAATCTATTTTTAGAATTGTATTTGATATTTGACCATTTTGTATCCAAACTTAGATCTGTTCAGTTTTTAGGCAGTTGTGCCTTGTGTGAATCTGTAGTAGATTCTATATTAGGAGCAGATAATTATAGAGCCAGTTGTTGGCCTGTGGTTTGGATTGAGTGTTTTTGAGTCAAATACTAGTATTGCTTGTTGCACACACACCATTGTAACTGCTTGTTTTCAGCTAATTGCATTTTTTCGACATTTTATACCAGTGCATTGTGTCATTTGCTTCTTGTATTATTAGATTGTCTTGGCATTACTGGGCGACTTGGCATTACTGGGCGACTAGACCGTGTCAGTTGGAGATTTTTATAGTGGAAAAGTACTTTTGTCTACAGTGTAGTAAGACATACTTTTGACTTGTATTTTATTGTCTGTTTGTATGCAGACTTAAGGTTAGTGATTGAGGCCTGATTTTGTATCAAGTCATATTTTTGTGTGTGCATTCTAAGGTAATTATTCCAACCATGTCTGTGCCAGACTCCATTTCGAAGTCAAATAGTGCTTTAGCTAGGACCATAGGTAGTGCCTTCACAAATATTTTATGTGAACATAATGAAGATGCTTGTCATATTGATAGAAATGCAGTGAGTAGCATTGAAGCTGCACTGAATGATAGATTTGCCACTATTTTGAAATGTTTCGAGAAGACTAGTGAAGACAGGGTTCATGAATCGCAGTGTCCTGACCTTGTTATGTGTTCTCATACAGTTTGGGTGGTAGATGCTTTTTTTGAAGAGGCTAAGCCACTTCTAATTGAGACGGTTTTACTTGAAGCTGCTGATTTTTGTAATGTGCAGGTGGGAGGAGTAGTTTCTGTTTCTCCTACTGCGAGTGTTTTCGATGATAGCCTTCATGTAGTTAGCTATAGTAATGTAAAACACCCCTCACTTAGTTTGTCAGATGGCAAAGCCCAAGAAAAAGTAGGGAACCCTCCCTTGTCTTTGGGTATCGCAGCTTATTTGTGTGTGTTGGCAGTAGTGGTGACCATAATGACTGTTGACAGGAGTACAGTACCTCATATTCGGGGTCTGTGGCCAAATGCCATTACTTAAAGGGAAAATACATTTGCAAACATCAAAAAATAAAACTACCAAATCATTTTGAAATACCTTGCTGGACTGTTAGTGAATGACAGTGTAAAGCATCCTGTAAAATCATGGCACCTGGTATACTGTCATTTTCAAGAAAAGTGGTATTTTTGTATCAATTTCCAATGCTGATCGGCCGATCAGCATTGGAAAAAACTGGCTTTTTTTCAAATACTGAACCCAGTTGACAATCGCACTTGTTTGCAATCGATTACAAACCTATGAACGGGTACGAGCCAGCTAGACTGGTTCCCTGACCTTACAATTCCCCAATGTATGTAAATTGCTCTGTTTCTTCTTATATGGAGTCAGGGAACCAGACTACAGGAAAATGATTGTTTTTCTTGGTTTTTATAGCATTTTCAAACCCAAAACCTCAAAAAAGTGAGTGCAACTATATTTGCTATATATTTCCAACCCCCCCCTCCCAGTTCCATCCATTTGAAAATTACAGCAAAAGCAAATGATGTATATTCCCTTTTAAAGTACTTGTGTTTATCTATGCCTAGCATGATCATTGTACATGTATTTGGCTATGTACTGATAGCTCAAGCTGCCCCTCCATATTTTACTGTATAAATATTGGTGTTTTGCTCTTTAAAAAAAAGGGACACAGGATTTATCCGCACCATACTAATTTCATTGTATAAACTTGTATTTTATATTTTTCCAATTTTTTGGAAATATTTGTTGTCATTCACATGTTTGAATGAGATTATGGCACGAATTGTTGTACAACTATTATACATGCCATTTAGAATTTTGTGTTTTTATTATAGCATGTTTATGTAGGTGTGTGTTTTGTATGATGACTAATTGATCATTATATTTTCATGATTCAGGCAGATGCATTTTAAGTTTTTCCTGACTTGTCAAGGTTGGTTCACAGAGACGTGGTATTTTCATGTTTTTCTCTCTCTTTCATTTTATATGAGATAGGAATTTGTGTGTCTTTGTTTACATTTCCAAATTTATTCCCTAAGAACGTTTAGTGACGGGATTGTGGATTCCTAAGTTTAGTGTAGCTGCTAAGTGGAACATTTTGTCAGCAGTTTTGTAGTTTGGTGTATTCCAACTATTTTTTACTCACAATATTATAGGATTTATTTTAATTTTAATAGGATATTTTTGTATACCCTTTTAAGTGAGTTTTGTCTGGCACTTTCACCATGCAATCTACCATTTATAGGACCATTTTCAGGAAATGTATGTGTGTATGTACTTTGTAAATTCCTTTCCTATTGTTGTTGCCCTAAGTACTATTAGTGATTGGTGTTGCTCCTACCAGTTAAGCTGTGTTTTGGGTAGAAATGTAATTGTTTTCCTAGCCTTGTGTGGGTGAAGGATGTTGTAGTTGGTTGAGTTGTCCAACTGGGTGTTCACAGAGTGTGAATGAAACGTATTATTCTACCCTGCAGTCTATCTGGGGATGCACTGAATTGTTTGACAAATTTTTTTTGCCTCGGTGCTTTGCTAGCAAAACGAGCGTATTGACAGCCACTTGTATCTGAGACATATATGTAGTGTATGAACCTCCTGTTTGCCTGCTACTTCATATCCAATTGTTCCATTAGAGCAAAAATTCACTTCTATCTTAATACAGATTCAATGTGATTTAGATTTCATTACCTTGTTATGCATATTTAAAATTATAACGAGTGCATGTTCAGAGTTGTTGGCATGAAACCACAGTTTTATTATATAGTGTATGGTGCATGCAGGGGTGCTCTGTAATAATTTCATCATGTATTGTGTTTAACCCTGGTTGACCTCATTGTAGTACAATGTATCAATTTTGGAATGAGATTGAGTGCAACACTATTGTACTTGTTTACTTATACTGTGTACAGATCTCGACATATGAAAACTTTCCAGATAGGGTTTATGTGATACATGTACTTTAGTAACTTTACATGATTTTGAGCTGACTTGGGAAGGTTTTGTGGAATATTAATTCCATCATGTATTTTATGTCAGTTTAGACTTACTGATGGTTTATATAGCAAACCTTGAGTGGATATGTACGTTGTATTTCCCTTTATCTTTCAAGGATTATTGCATGTTTATAATTATTGTGATGAAAGTAATATTACATTGAACCCGTTTTAATTTGATGACTGCATTTAGATATGTAACATGTATTCATTGCAAATCACTTAGTTATTGATAATTGTATTAACTCAATCAGGTTGCCCCTGTTTTTGTGTTATTAGGGACCACTTGGGTCGCGTGGTCTTAAAGTAGGGAACTTGTAGGGAGACCAAGTGCGCCCTCTGTTGTTATCTAAAAGTTTTGCGAGTGATTTGCATATCATGACCTTTGGGCTTCCCGCGTAAAGGCAAGTTGTAACAAGTTTTCTCCTGTGGGCTTCGAGCAGAGAAGACCGATATAAAATTGTCTCCGAAAATTCTCTCTTTTTGTAGGGAGCATGGCTCCTGCCATGCTCCTGAGATATATCATTCTGGGAGGGTACTTCATAGAAAGTTCCCAGTGAGTATTTTGCTGTGTTTTATCATCATTTTGTAAGAGAAACTTTGTATTTTCGGGATGAGACATTCGTTGCATTGTACTGTCATGACTGTGTAGTTTTGTATTATAGTGTGTACTGTAGCATGTGTTGAACTTTGACACACACACACACACACACCCATATTGTATACTGTGTCATACTTGATCTATTATTGTGCATAGGGCTTTGAATACTTGCATTGTTTTAAGAATAAATTTATTAAAGTTCATGTTATTGGAAATAGTCGTCATATCATCATTTTTGTTGGAACACTCGTCCTCTTTAAATAGAGGGCCGGCCTCCTTTTGCCGTCCCGCTACATTTACATTAACCTCTGATATTCATTTGTGTAATAACCGAAAGCACTATGAAAATTTCGATGTCCATTTTAACAGAAAGTTGTTCAAACATAGCATTATTCAACGTGGCACATTATACAGGAACAGCTTAGATGACTCACCATCACCTTCCTTCTCGCATGGATCTCGAGAGTATAGATATTCACGACTGGGTGTATACGTGTGTGTTTTGCTCTTTGTCATGTGTCACTGTTCTTCGGTCAACCTACAACCTGCGCTTGTCTGTTTGGCAGATGTTCATCCAGGCATGCAAATGACATCGATTAAATCATGGACACTGTCGGAGAATACATAATTTGTGCTACATTAACATTAATTATGGTTGTAGTATTTGTACGAGGTAGCCCACGCCACTTTTATATTCATTATGGTCCTGAAAACGTCATCTAATGTGCATATTATCAGTGGGGTCTATGGCAGTTACTGGTCTGTAACCTTGGGAGGGGGAGTGGGCATTTCACTCTGCCTCCTCTGGGGTCATGACAGTGAGCGGATGTCTCCCTCCGTCCACAGTGATGGGCTCCCCCCTGATATACGACGAATCATCGGAGGCTAAGAATGCTATCACCTTGGCAACCTCATCCACGTTGCCATGCCGACCCATGGCATGGGTGCGTTCACACATATTTAAAAACTAAAACAGATAAGAAGGAGAGCGATAAAAATTGGATAAATGGAAATCACAATTACAATTAAATCCTCAACTTTAGATTCTTAACCATTCCATTAATCCAAGTTATTCACAACGTTGAACCACAGAAACCTCAGGTACATTTTGAACAATTCAATCGACCGTTGTACTGCATGTCAATTTGTTTATAATTTTTTTTCATCTTACCCGCAATCTCGTTTCCATGGATACATTGTTTGTGGCCCCATTTTGTTGCAGACCAGCAAATAGTCCCAAAAAGTTATTTCTAATAAAATCACAAGAAGTCGATTGCACATGAAATTTAGGCAGACAAGATTGAGATAAAATACATAATTAGTACGAACAGCAGTTCGGGAAAAGTGACGTTTAACCAACAAATTTGAAAAACAGACTGAGCAGACAGTGCGGTGCTCGGTAAAAATGGCCAAATTCCATCGATTTGCATCTCAAAAAATGATCGTGAGTACCATTCAAGCCCCATTAGTTCGTCTTTGACACTGTGGAGAAGCCAGTAGGCTCTTTATAAGATATTAAAGTCTATGGCGTGATTTTGGCAAATTGTTGAGGTGGATGTTTGTGAAAATACTGTAGTTTACAAAATAACGTGATTTTTTTTCTTCACTGGGGCGCTACAGTACGACCGGCTAAAGACAAAATTCAAAGAAAAGGAGTTAAAGCACCTCAGTCACTGGGTCTAAAATCTGGATATTTCAAGCTAACGGCATACCGGATTTCTTTTCAGCAAATAGCACGCCCATTCTACACGACACATACATGTAGCAATTCTTATTTTTACTGACTTGTCACGAGAGCTACTTTGCCTTTTAAATGAGCTCATTGTTATGACAAATAATGGTGGACCGTTGGACTTCTACTTGATCGAGACCACCGGATCATGTCAGAGACAACCTCGATCCCAGAGTGTCGAGCAGTACACGCCCATCACTACCTGCTCTCTCACCATGATATTGGATCATTTGCATGTGCAAGATGTTTGAACACGTATGCAAATGAGGAAAAGTCTGGTGCCTTCATGTGCGTTACATTATCGTTCGTTTTGTATGCGATGTCTGGGGTAAAATCAGAGTCAATTTGTCGCAGCGCGAGCACAGCGTGAGTTACGAAAACACGATTTATTTAATTAAACTGTTACGATCTTATCGAGGCAACATGCAGTATCACATTTCATATTAATATGAACAAATTGGAAAGGGAATGAATATTTCTTGAGAAGGCGTGGCCGAATGATCGTGAAAACACGTACTGCACTTTGTAAATAACAACACCAAGTACACGATAAAAATCCATTACTAGGCAATTGCGATATCGAATCAGGATACAGGAAGAAAGTTTCCTATCTAGGGCTTACTATTGGAAACACGGTTGCAAATTAAAAAATCTAACAAAAACGAAAAGGGGGGGGGGCGGGAGTAACAGAAAACAGTTAAAAAGAAAAAAAATATACTCGAAGTCAATATGTAACTGTACATCATTGAATGTCTATTTAAGACTGGAAACCCTCGGAAATGGCCCTTAACCGCGGCTATATGCACATTAATATGCATGTTCTGAACAGCGCCCCAAAGGTCAAATGATGTACATCCGCTCGATGTTTTTTCCCCCAAAAGGGAAGGGTGTCTTTTGGAGGGGCGGGGCGAATGTTCTTTTCCCAAACTACATGTATGTCCACATACATGGTTGTTTAGCGCCCTCTACGATACTTTTATGATACGCAGGTATGTATTTTCCCCCCCACATTTTGTGCGATAGCTCAAACGATCGGGAACGTGATTTTCCAGGCGCGGATCCGGGGGGGGGGGTCAAAAACTAAAATTCTCATACAAATTCCTAAAAAATAAGTAGAACCCCCCCCCCCTTGCTGTGGTATAGTCCGCCTGTTGAAAATACGGTACACCATTCTGTAATGTAGTTGTAATAATCGTCGAATTTGAACAGCGCCCCCTATTGAAATACAGTACCAGCCCCCCCCCCCCTCAGTTTTTGATTTTACGGAGGATTTTTTGGCTGAGAAACCCCCCCCCCTTGCGAAAATTCCTGGATCCGCCCCTGTTTTCCACCGCCAAGTTGTGGGTTCGAGATACGATTTTGTACCCGAATTTTTTTTATAATCCGATGCTTCGGAGGATCTTTTTAAAAAGGAATATAAAGTCCGAATTTCATTTCGTTCGAATTCTTTTTTCCTTCTAATTTTATATTTTCCTCTCATATTTTGAGAGAAGTAAAGTCGAAAACGCCAAAGAATACATGTACACCCATACGCGGATGTCGCTGGGGATAACAATGGCGGGGGGGGGGGGGGGCTGCATTATTTGAAAATTGCGACTGAGGGTCTTGTGTTGCAAGTCTTGTTTTGTGATGGTCCTGTGCAGTGTCTTGAGTTTATTTTTTTGTCTTCATACCCGTGGTCCATGTTTAGATGGAATCTAAAAAAAAAACAGATATTTTTTTTCAGTAAGAATCTCAAGTAGGTACTTTTGCAGTTCACATCAAATTTATACCAAGTAGGCCTAGTCCGAATCTGGCGGGGGGGGGGGGGGGTGGACTAAAGGCGTCATGTTTTGTAACTGCACTGATCATCATTTTTTTATTTTATAAAATCCCAATGATTTCAGGCCTCACCGGGAAAAAAAGGATCCCAGAAACGGTGATTGGAATACGCATCATGCTGAGGACCAACTTCAAGCCATAAATTTAATAAATTGTAATGCTTGCATAGCGCTCTCCATCGTATCAACAATCTCAAAGCGCTTTATAAGTATTCCCCAGCCACGAGACCACGCGCGCGGCAGCCGATATCAGCGCACATTTTTGCACTCCAAATGTCATGCTCTTATCCCAAATTAGGGCACAGTTTGGGCAAAAATAACGGGCCTATTAAGCAGTTCCGCTATTAGGCCAAATACAATAGTGGTCTCTGGTCAGACCGAAGTTCTGGAATTGATGCAGCGACGCGTTTTTTTTGGGGGGGGGTGGCTTTTTTTTTTCAAGCTTGAATTGTACAGACAAGGTGGGTACTATTTTGCTTTTTTGTGTCCTCATTATACACTGGTGTCCTCCATAATTTGCCTTGGTGCACTTTATCATTTGCCTTGGTGCAATTTCCCCATTTCTTGGTGCTACTTGGTACACAAATTTGAGGAGGTGCGGCAATAGACGGCGCTGTTGTAGCTTCCGTGTTAATTGAAGGGGAAAAAAGGTTGACCCGCATGATTAAAATTGACGCGCGCGCTGACCAGAGACCGAGTATTTTTGTTTTGGCCTTACCCAAGTTATATACGTGTACATTAATTTGTATATAGTATACTGTATGTACGAAATATATTTATATATAAATATAATTTTGAAATCATTCTAAAGCAACTTTATCCGACTTTTTTTCTTTCTTCGGTAGCATTTTTTTTTGTATCATGGGGTCAATCTCAACACCACACTTGTGCGCGACATAGCAATTAAACTCAATTTTTTGTACCTTTGACCTTGGTCCCCGAGCCCCCATCCGACCTAGGGGTGCACCCCAGTATAAAAATATTCCCGTAAAGACATTGATAAATCCTCAAATGTCAAAGTTCTTTTTAAAATTCTCAAAACTCTCACAGGTGTTCGGGCCGCACAGAAAAATGTTGATAAACGTGTCATCTTTCATTTTCTTTTAAATTTTTTTGTTGGTTGACCATTGACTTTTCGAGAAATTCTCACCCAAAGAAGATCACCCATTTGGAAAAAAAGGATCCCTCCACAACATGGCTAAATAGCGTCACTTTTGGACCCAGTTGCATCCAAAAACGCTCAGAATTTGGAAGCCCCAAGTCCGGGCCAGAGGTTCAGTGCCACACATCTTGCTCCAATTGGGTCCGAAAGTGTATGTCCTCGGGCGTCGCTAGACCATTTGGAATGAGAGGGGGTGTGCCATCACGAACAGTCACGCAAAATGAGTGTAATTGATAATTTTCGCCCAAATTGGTCCCTTTCACTCCATTTCTAATTTCCTCCATTTCAAATTTAATATACGTACGGTTAATAATGTTGATTACATTGACTGGATTTAACTTTTCAGTGGAAAAAGTTCAACTTCAAAAGTAAATCGTCAAAAGTTGGCCCTGTCATATTGGAAAGTTTTGGACATTTTGCTCGTCGCAAAAACTGCGTGTACACGTATAGTACGTGTACGCGCCTTTTTGCATTCTAAATGCTCTGTGGTGCAATCTGCGGCATTTCCTGGCCACTAAATTTCCCCTGACTTTTTGAATGAAGTGTGCTCGTGCTTGTGATCGTGTTCAAAGTTTAAATATTGCATCACATCAAAACTGTAGCTTGACTCTCCTTCGAGATTTGCCCTCTTTAGCGTGATCCATGATTTTGAGTCGTCACTAAGAATCAACTCAATTGCCTGCGAGCGAGCTTAGTGCTTGTGTTTTGCACAGATGTAGCTGCCAACCGCCGCATATGAGGCGACCTCGAGCGGCAACTGGAGTGTGACTGGGTGACTGTTTGCATTATTACTTTACCATCTGAAATCTGCTTCTTGTAAGGATTTGTGTGTGCCCAGGACAAGTTCGGTTGCCTGTTGCTCGGTGTCTCGGCTGGCAAGCTGGTTGTCCGCGTACGTCTCCATCTCGATAGTATCCTAGACCTGAGGATACTGCTCCACCCGGTCCTTTGCAACCATCTGAAGGGCGATTGTGGCGCAGCAAGAAATGCATAATTATGCAGACCCAAATGGTAACACCAACCACTCAATGGTAACCCACATGCCGAGCTGGTCATCCGTCCAAATAAATCAGAACATGCGACGCTCTTTAGGGGGAAGCCTCACTTGGTGGAACATGGCGGCATTATCGCCCGACAGCACCGCAACACGGCCCTGGCAAAAGCGCAACAGAACATCCAACAGGGACGTACCTAAAGTTGGACCAGCAAGCAATTCACGGTTAAGGTTCTGGTCTCCATACTCAAACAAAAAATTGAAAACAAAACGGTAGCTTGCCACTGCTGTTCACAATATGACATGGAATGCACCAACCCTGTTGCTGGTCTGCCGGCAGATCATCCACAGGACCAAGGATCCTCACATGTCCCTGGTCTTGGAGCTTCTGGATGTATGAGCGGCACTACTCGGCCAAATCTGGGTTTCGCTCAATTTCTCTCCTGGTTTGAGCGGGCCAATGTCAATACTGCTTGGGGAAGATTGGAGGGTCTCTTGTGGTTTGGTTGCCACAAAAGTGGGGTCTCCAGTCGTTTCACACCATCAATTTCAACTTTCTTGGTATTCTCCTCCAAGACGTCGACAGCAAGCTTATCACTTCTTGAGCAGGTTGCTAGCTTCTCGATGACGTGCGGTAACTTGTCAACCGACGGTCATAAAACGCTCCATCGTTTGGTTCAATTGCTGGTCTGGTTCCTGTCAGGCACATGAGGTGACGTGAACAAGATTTTTTGGCCTGCTAAGGTTTTGTTAGGGACTTGCAGTCCTTGGGAACCAAGAACAGTCCAGCCAAAGAAGGTGTTAACAGCCACAGGTGAACTAGACTTCGGGCCAGAGCGAGCCTCAGTCGAGAGTGTTAGTTGGAAGTGGTCTGCGCTAAATAGCACGGACGCTTGGACTCTACCGGCAGAACTTGTCTTGTACATGTAGTTGTTCTGCAGACACAATGTAGTCGAATGCACACTGAATGGCATAATTCTCATTATCTGCTCGAGCCGAAACCTCGAAATTGACACATTTTCCCTTCCAGGTGCATATCCCATCACTGTGATGATGCAAATCTGTTCGTCCTGACCTGGAATTTTCAAGTTGTCTATAACTGACTGGACTATCCTCCGTTCTGCGCCTTCGTCTAACACGCCAAAGGTACAACAGGTAAGTGTTACAACTTTAAACAGCACGTCGCGGTTGTAGTCGACTCTAGGACGGGGGCCAACTCCCGAGCACAACAACAAACTGCTGGTGCAGCCAACTCGTGGAGGCTTGTGCAATAGTCGCCAGAACATTCTTTACATTTCTCGGGATAGGGACACTCTTTGTCGTGCTTCTTTGCACATTTCATGCATCGTTGATTTGTCTTCAACCAATGGAGCTTCTTGTCAATTTTCAGTCCGTTGAATTTCTGACAAGTTTCCATTTAGTGCCCTGAATCCTTCACTTTGACAGTACAGACATGTAACCCTTTCAGGTGCGCAGGTTTCACTTTGGCTTTGATCTCCAAGTTGGTCTTGATTTATGTTGTTGAGCTAGGTGTTGAAGACTGAGGACCAGCTTGGGCCATGTAAGACCTCGACGGATGTGGTTGGATTCCAAAGGTCCTCCTTTGACCTGGACTCTTCCACTGTGAGGACTCCCTAGTCCTGGTACACTTGGTCCAGTTTTTTTCTTCAGCCATTAGTTTGTACCTCGACCTCGTTCCCACATCTTGGAGAGGAATTCTGAATGAAGTCTCTCTGGTCTTTTCTTTACCAGTTCAATGAATGCAGCAAGGTCGTATTTCCTAAGATGGCATAAACGCAAAACGCGAGTTTTAGAATGTCAAAAGGTCGTATCTCGCTTGAAATAACCCGGATGAACCCACAAAGTCAATGGACGTAGAGATACGACCTTGTTGCAAGGAGCATATTCGCGCTAGATACGACTTTGTTGAAGAATCGAATTACAACTTTGTTGCACTGACGCGACGAGATGCTTGAGTTCATCCTGGAAGTCGAATTTCTCAGCAGTCTCTACATAACAGTGGCTAGAGCTCTTCGGAAAAGTCACTGGACGAGACTCAAGCTGACTAAGCAGGCCTTAGATGATTCTGCCTGTATCCCCAAATGTCTAATCGAACTTCTTCACGTGGCTGCATATGCTCCATCACCTTAAGATGAGTTTGCAGTCTGCGATGGCCAAGGGACGACCCCCTTTAGATTACTCCGTAGGTAGGTGAACTTTGTAGTCCCAGATTTATCCCAAAACATCCTCAAATCATATCCCTATTAGCATTAACAAATTTGCGGAACAATGACATTCCCCACTGAGCAATTCTGAACCCTGATTGAGAGTAAATAATGGTGCGAATCTGGGCCTGGAAACTGTTCACGTTTTCACCTGAAATTTGTCATGCGGTCGTGGCAAAAAAAGCGCCACCTCATGCTATCGCAAGAAAGTAAATCGCGCCCTCTCGAAAGGTGGGCAGCGCAGCTTCAATGGTCGGGTTCGCACAACTCTTCTAGACGCGGAAACGATTTACACAAAGGACTTTGTTTACATAGATCCTTATCTCGATCAGTGATCCAGCCGCTGGTTCGCTCCATCCAATGGGCGGGATCTTGTGTGTGAACCATCATTCACACTCATGGGCTTACACCGAGTAACATAAAAGATCACCTGAACATTGTCAACTCATCAAGGGGGTTTCTACTAGACAGACCGAACCTTTCTCATTTGAGAGTCATCACCACAAATAAGGACAACCTTTGCTACTTAATGTACCCCAAGACCTTCCTGGAATCAACTTCACCCTAACATCCGCTCTGCTCATGACATTAAGTCTGTCAAACTTGCGCTTGAAGACTTGGTTTTTAAAACCCATGCAAGCAATTTAGTTACAGCACACCAGACCCTGACCAACGTACGTCGTCAACCTTCTATGTGTTTGTACGTTCTTGGAACAGAACAGAAACAGAAATCGTGATATTTGTGAAACTAAAAACAGGTCCATAGATGATCCGATGAGCGCACGATACGACGTCATTGTTCCACACAGGTCTCGTCGACTGCGATTGATTCCCACCTGTCCGTCACTGCCCAGACGTTGAAATGTATCGTCTCTTGCTACAGTTGATTTTTCTCCTCGCATTTCGAGATGGATCAGATGTAGCATTGAGCAACAATCGTGATTTTGTGGGTGACTGGCATACCTCTGAGAATATCGAAGCCTTGGAAGGAACAGTGCGCCCGGGTGACAGGTTGGAGTTCAACCGCCACGGCTTTGGGTACGCACACTGGGGTATATACACCGGTGAACAACATAATATGGAACCCGTTGTCATTCATTTCGATGCGTTTGCAGCGAGTCAAAAGCCCGAGATACGAGTTGATACAATTGGGAAGATTCTCGGCGGTAATGGCAAAGTGAGGATCAACAACATAGAAGACGAACTAATACAGCTTTTTAATCAAATTGAACAGGCTTTAGATGTGGCATGCTTCAACAATCATGGTCTTGTGGGTGACTGGCATACCTCTGAGAATATCGAAGCCTTGGAAGGAACATTACGGATGGGTGACAGGCTGGAGTTCGACCGCTTGTGGTGGTACTCACATTGGGGTATATACGTCGGTCGGTACCTCGGTATGCAACACGCTGTCATCCATTTCGGCATACTGGAAGGAGGGGAGGCATTCGCTATAATGAAGATATTAGGCATTCCGTCTTGGGCGAGTCATAAGCCCGAGATACGAGCTGATAGGATTCGGAAGATTCTCGGCGGTAGTGGCAAGGTGAGGATCAACAACTCAAGAGACAAACAATTAAAACCTTTGGATCCAAACGACATCGTTGAAAAGGCAAAGACAATGCACAGAGACAAAACGCCGATTGATTACAATCTTATCGACAACAACTGCGAGCACTTCGTGAATCTTTGTCGATACGGCAAACCCGACAGCGAGCAGATTTCCGCTGCAGCCGATTCCTTCTGGTGGCTGGCCTCCTGGTGTCTGACCAGTCTCCCTTTATCTGTGTTCGTCAGGATTATGTTTATGTTCTTTATCTATGTCGTGACTCTAACCTTTGTCGTGCTCAGCGATTCTGGGAACATGAGGAACAACGTTGAAAAAAATGCAACAATGTTTATGGAAAAAGAAATTATAACGGTGATAGGGTATTGCCGAAACGGGTTGAATGAAATGATCCTTTTTACAGACCTTTTGGTTTCATTCACAAAATATTGACTCGGTTTGGGGCAAAACGTTAAATTTTTGAATCAATTCAAAATTATACATATCAGATTTTGAATACTCCATTTCATTTTATTCATGATGTGTTATAGAGTTCAAAGTTTTTCACCTTTAATTTGTACAGCTAACTACATGTTTCGTCGGCTGCACCACGAACCGACGTATCACATTATTTTGTGTTTCGAGAAAAACCGTTTTAAAGTTGGTCATTATTTTGTAGGCACATTCCATATACTCCCTGTGTAAGAATTCAAACTGTTTCGTTTTTGCTATTAAATTATAGATTGAACTTTATTGTATGCAATCCGTGTGCCACTGAGTTGCTAAGTTTTTGAGAAATTCAGTTCCAAAGTTATTCGTCACTTCGTGAAACAGATTTTTATCATTTTTATCGTATGTCATACAAGGCGCGTAATAGTGGCCGTGTGCCAGAGACGGAAATACGTCGGTTCGTGAAACGCTAAATTCCAATTTTTCATGTCAACGCTCCTGTGTGACGTCATAGCACTATGGGAATTAGCGTGTAAAGTGGCGTATCGGGATACGCCACTTCGTGGTGCAGCATTTTTCATTTTATAGAGATACGCCACACAGTCTAATTAGCGTTCTTAGCTAATTAGAACTCCGATCGGAATAAAACTTTCTGAGAATGAGCACATTGATGAAATAATAACGTTAATGACAAAAACTCAATTTGGTAAAAAATCGAGATACGCCGGTTTGTGGTGCGACCGACGGTTTGTAAGATAAGTCGAGTTCTTGTGAACAAATATCGAAATTGTGTTTAAAGTCGAGCAAGTTTGCATGACTACAACTCGCTGTGTTCCATTTGTGTATAGATATGTGCATTTTTCTGTTGGAGGGGCATCGAATCTCATTGTGGCCATTGTAATTGCTAATTAGCACATTGAACAAAAACTAGGATATTAATTGAAGAAGTAAGTATAGGTTTTCCCGACTATATTAAAACATTTTTTTCGTTCAGATTCACCGATTCTTATATTCAAATTTGTCCAGCAACATCGATTCAGTGCACTTCCAATGTTTAACTATGATTTCGTCTTTTGTCAGACAATTTCAAATTTAGTCCAAACAAATTCCAAACAATGAGCACACGTTTTCGACCCGGTGTATTCGATTTCGTCTCGTCTACGCCGAATCGTGTTATTCAGAAATCAAATTCGTCTTATTGATTTATATAAGACGAATTTGATCTCTGAATGCTGTTGTTACGGTTTCTGTATTTACATTGAATTAGTCACCCCTTCAATTAAAATAGACGTGTCTTATAGAGTTTCAGGCTTCCAGCCGCACGATTTTTAGAATGTTATTGTTTCTTTTATAATCATTACGTAAGCCTGTAGTTCGTACAGACGTGCCCAAGTGGTGCGATCCAGGGATATTTTCCTCATTGTTATTTGATTATATAAAAGGGTTAAAACCACGTTAATAGTCCCGACTGCAGCACATTTCCTTGCCGCTACGCTGGAGGGCTGGTCCATTTACATGTACAGCGAGCCATATCGTTTGTCACGAGCCGTGCAGTTTCTCTACCAGCCGTGCAGTTTCTCTACCTGTGGGACGTGTGTGTTCTGTGCTGAGCGCTGGTGGTGGCTTCACCTGTCGTCGGGCAGACGTCGTGTCGGCGTGCTGGTGTAATACTGACTCGACTGGATGCCGTACTGCTGTCCTACTGGCACGACTGGTTGTCGGTGAGCTGCCGTTCTAACGCTAGAACTTTCGGCGGGTCCGCTACCCGTCTCGTGATGAGACTTCACCGAACTGTTCGTTTCCGTGTCGGCGGGCCGACCTGCATTTTACTCCCGTTTCACTCCTCGTAGGACGCCACGAATTGGAACGTTGTCATGACGTTGCTGCTGCTGGTCAGGCAAGATTAGATACTAAATTATGATTGTATAAGTTTGATTTTGATGGTGTACTGTAATGTAAATTATGTGATGTGTGTCGTACTTTCATGCAGTTTGGTTGATTTGATTGCATTTTGATGCATTGGAATTGTGAATGGATAGAATTGAGCATATTTGAAAATTTAAATTTTGTCTCCTTTTTTTGGATTTATTTTTCTTGTTTGTCAATATGCAACACTGTCATTCGGCAACAGCTTACCTAAGCTACCAGGACAATGTACAAGATATAATACCAATCGTTCGAATACCAATCATATCGCATAAATTTCAGATTTTGTGTATATATATACATACATGGGGAAAATGCTAAAAAGTATAACACACAACACTGATTTGCAGTAACTGATTTTAATCGGATTTATTAGGGGTGGAGGTCGCCGCAGAGCTTAAAACTTAAGTTACCAGAATAATCTTAATATAATACCAATCCTTCGAATGTTGAAATTATTACACAGTATAGCATTTCTTACAGGCTGTTATAATTCAAATCTGACTTTTTAACCAAAATATAAAATCGTTTTCTTGCATTAAGTGTGTAGTGCTTAACTAGTTTATGTTTTCTTGCAGTGACATGTAAATATCAACAATTACTGTAAATATAATGACAAAACGAAGGTGAATTTTTATGAATCATTGATAAATATAAAGCTGATTTTAATTTGATTGCTGTAAATTATTACAAAGTATAGCATTTCTTCCGTGCGGTTATAATTCAAATTTGACTATTTAACCAAAATGTAAAATCGTTTTTTCGCTTTTAGGTATGCAGTGCTTAACTTGTTTATGTTTTCTTGGAGTGACATGTAAATGTCAACAATTTCTGTAAATATAATTACAAAATGAAGGTGAATTTTTATGAATTATTGATGAAAATAAAGCTGATTTTATATGATTGCTGTAAAGGAAAAAAATCTTTAAGGCCGTGTTATATGACATTGTACTCGAGGATGCTGTGAAAATTATGCTTTCATTAAATGACACAACTTTCGTAATTGTATGTAATTGTATGACAGCAGTGTTGGTTAACGCGGCGGTGTCAAACAAAAGGGTAGTCATTTGTTGGGTACAATTTTGACACAACAAAATCGGGTTAGATAATGATCTGAGGTCGTTGTTGGGTAAAATGTTGTGCGCATAAATTGAGAAAATTTTGACGCAACCCCTGTCGTCAAAACGACAATTTACGCTCAGATAGTAAACTTTTACGCAACAATAGGTCTCTATCAAATGACGTAATTTCCTACAGACTATACGTGCATCGGCATTTTGAGCGTCAAATTGCATAACGCGCATCCGTTGCGTCCTATGCGTATTTCCCATAGAGCTATATCAAAGCTATAGTCCATCATTTGCAGCTATCCGAAAAGTCGCTGGCGTAATTATTGTTGAAAAACATACTTGGTTGAAAGATAGTAAGGGGACTAAACTCCCTGTGAACTAATTCTTTCTGGGAAGCTGTCATTTTGAAGTAATCAACGAAAGAAGGCCTTTCCAACGGTGCTTCTTAAGACGCACCGTAGGAAAATTTAAATTAGTAGTTCGTTTTGTTATTCGGCGAAGCGCGTGCAAGCATTGACACGACACACACGCACCCCCGGTTGCTATAATTCGTCAGATCAGTGCGCGACATCGCGAAGCTGCATTCGGCTCAGCGAGAACGTGTCTCGGACGCTTGTTAGGATTATTCCCTAAATAATCCGCTACCCGTCTCGTGATGGACTTTAACCGAACTGTTCGTGTTCGTGTCGGCGGGCCGACCTGCATTTTACTCCCGTTTCACTCCTCGTAGGATGCCACGAATAGGAACGTTGTCATGACGTTGCTGCTGCTGGTCAGGCAAGATTAGATACTAAATTATGATTGTATAAGTTTGATTTTGATGGTGTACTGTAATGTAAATTATGTGATGTGTGTCGTACTTTCATGCAGTTTGGTTGATTTGATTGCATTTTGATGCATTGGAATTGTGAATGGATAGAATTGAGCATATTTGAAAATTTAAATTTTGTCTCCTTTTTTGGATTTATTTTTCTTGTTTGTCAATATGCAACACTGTCATTCGGCAACAGCTTACCTAAGCTACCAGGACAATGTACAAGATATAATACCAATCGTTCGAATACCAATCATATCGCATAAATTTCAGATTTTGTATATATATACATACATGGGGAAAATGCTAAAAAGTATAACACACAACACTGGTTTGCAGTAACTGATTTTAATCGGATTTATTAGGGGTGGAGGTCGCCGCAGAGCTTAAAACTTAAGTTACCAGAATAATCTTAATATAATACCAATCCTTCGAATGTTGAAATTATTACACAGTATAGCATTTCTTACAGGCTGTTATAATTCAAATCTGACTTTTTAACCAAAATATAAAATCGTTTTCTTGCATTAAGTGTGTAGTGCTTAACTAGTTTATGTTTTCTTGGAGTGACATGTAAATATCAACAATTACTGTAAATATAATGACAAAATGAAGGTGAATTTTTATGAATCATTGATAAATATAAAGCTGATTTTAATTTGATTGCTGTAAATTATTACAAAGTATAGCATTTCTTCCATGCGGTTATAATTCAAATTTGACTATTTAACCAAAATGTAAAATCGTTTTCTCGCTTTTAAGGATGCAGTGCTTAACTTGTTTATGTTTTTTTTGGAGTGACATGTAAATGTCAACAATTTCTGTAAATATAATTACAAAATGAAGGTGAACTTTTATGAATTATTGATGAAAATAAAGCTGATTTTAATTTGATTGCTGTAAAGGAAAAAAAAACTTTAAGGCCGTGTTATATGACATTGTACTCGAGGATGCTGTGAAAATTATGCTTTCATTAAAATGACACAACTTTCGGGGGAAATACTCAGTTATTGATCAATTGTAGGACACAACAGTGTTGCTTAACGTTGACACAGTTGCGGGGTCAAAAGAAAGGGCAGCCATTTGTTGGGTAAAATTTTGACACAACAAAATCGCGTTAGATATCTGCACCCGATTTCATCAAACTCTTCGTAACTTACGATGCATCGCAGCGCTGCGACGCGTCGTATCTCTACGATGCGTCGCAGCTGCGACGCGTCCTGCGATCCATTTCACTAAACACTTGGTAAGTGCGACGCGTCGTAGGTGTATTTATAGCACAACTCTGTGACTGTTTTATGTCTTTAGTCAGCGTACAGTAAATAGTCGTCTGATATTCAACAAAGAGTCGTCGGATCTCAGCTCGAAATTTGTTAAAACGTAAAAGAAAATGGCGGCCGTGCGATGCAATTTTGAAGGAAAACAAACTCTCATTGGACTGTATAGCTACTTTGAAATTTCAATTCTAATATTCCGGTCTAATTCATAAATATTCAATGAATTTTATATTTACAACTTAACACACATTGCCTCGGTATTATAATCTCGTTAATGTAATGTTTATGGCATAAAACTGGCTTAGAAATGACTCTTCTTATTTTGCGACAATCACTAGACACGTCTTAACTTGCGACGTGTTTTAAGCCGTTGTCAAGGAACTTACGACGCGTTCAACACATCGCAACTTTCGTGAAATGGAAGATACGACGCGTCGCGAGTTGCGACGTGTTACACGTCGTAACTCGAGTTGCGACGCGAGGCAGCGATTCGTGAAATCGGGTGCAGATGTCGTTGTTGGGTAAAATGTTTTACCATGTATACTAGCCACTTGCAATGGCATTTTGAGCGTCAAATTGCATGCACATCGGCTGCGTCGTATTCAAACACATTTCGAGCATAGGAGCATTTTCAACACTGCGCAATGCGTGCCTGACTGCGTAAAATACTCAGTTGCAGTTCTACAGAGATGTACATCTTGCATCTTGAGACCTATGGGCATTTAAGCCCGAGTCCATCATTTGCAGCTAAAGTAAAGGGCGTAATTATTGTGGAAAACATACTGGTTGAAAGATAGTAAAGGGGACTAAACTCCCTCTTATTGTATAAATGGAAAATTGTAAATAATCCGTTGTGTTGTTTATGTAACGAGATTGATGATTACAATCATAGTTTCGTGACATGTGTACATACATTAAACTTTTGGAATGAATTTGCTCAGTATTACCAAGCGATAACAAAACATTATTTTGAATTGCCAAAAATGTTTAATTTAGTAACAAGCCTTGATTTCGAATTTGAAATAAATTTGATTATAACAGTTTTGGACTTTTGCTCGTCGCAAAACTGCGGGAACGCGCTCAGTACTTCGTTAGGTTCGAATTTATTCCGTTTTTAAGAGAAGTGAAGTCCGAAACGCCATAGCGTACACCCCATTCGCGATGTCGTTTGGGGCCCGCTTAAGAGCCCCTGAAATTTGTGGATAGATGCTTTGTGGTGCAATCTGAGGCATTTATCCTGGCCACTTTCCCCTGACTTTTTGAATGAAATGTGCTCGTGTTTAGGGAGATGGGGTGGGTCATCACATCAAACCTGTAGCTTGATTCTCTTTCGAGATTTGCCATCATTAGCTTGATCCATGATTTTGAGTCGTAAGAATCAGCTTAAGTCTTAACTGCCTGCGAGCGAGCACGTGCGTCTTTTACACAGCTGTAGCTGTCAACCGCCGTATTTACATTCTCATGAACTGACTAAATGGGGGGGGGGGACACACCCCTCCCCACCCTGCAGCGACGACAGTGTCGACGATAACAACAAAAACTTCAATAGAAAACTGCTCAAAACAAAACTAATAACGTATGAATTATGGTATCAAATGTCATAACACAGCAACACATAGAATAGATGAGGAGATGTGTGGGAATTAGAGTTATTACGAGACATGCAATGAATTAAGAACTATTGAGTAAGCGGATCAGGATCAAGATACTAAAGAGCATCAGATAAAACTCTGAAAACAAGACCACTAAAAACATGACAAGAACAACACAACTGCAAAAGAAAACTGCTCAAAGCAAACAATGTATGAATTGTATAATATCTCATGCCATTAAAAAGTAACAAATAAAACAAAATACCAAGTAGACCTACAAAAGATGAAGAGATGCAAAAAAGTGCCAGAAGGCACATTTTCCTTGCTACTAGGTCAGGTGAATGGACCTTTCAACGTATACAGCAAAACAGGTAACTCTCAAATGGGTAAATGGTGTCTCAAAATGGAATAATATTGCCTCGAAATGGGTACAATATGGCCCAATGTTGCCTGGAAAATGTTCTCGAAAACAACTGTAACAATCAAGATGGCGGATGGTGGATTACCAACGTGCTGCGAGAGTAGCCTCCCTGAATCCTCGGTTTAAAGGTTGTTATTAAGTTTCCACGATATACTGATTAATAAATTGTGAAAACGTTGGCAACATTCTGTAGTTAAGTATGTGATTTGTTTGGCAAAATAGGGTTGATGATGGGTTTGCAATGTAACTTTTGAAATAACGTACATGTACTGTATATATAACATGGAAATGGATTAAACCCCAGTATGGCAGCAGCCTATCAGCAGAACATCCAGGTTTGGGGCGGGTGAGGGGGGCCGGGGGAATGGTCAATAAAATATGGCGAATCGTCTATGAAGACCCCCCCCCCTGTCGGTTCGTACTTCAATGTTGCATGTGTAAACCTGGGATAATTGTTTTACTTTTCTATATCTTTTACAAAATGATATCAATTGACACCGCAGCATTCAAACCAATGGATAACACCGCAAAATATTTGATTCCAAAGGTTGTGGGCAAAAGGTTAAATTGATAAATCAATTCAAAATGATCAATAGCATATTTACCAGTTGTTGTTGCTGTGGACGAATCTCCAATTTAATTTGTTTATAATGTGTTATGGAGTTCAAAGTTTCTCTCTTCTTGTAAAGATATCGAGTTATATTTAACAAAATATCAAAATTATGTTGCACTTATCCGGTTTAAGTCAAGCTGGTGTATATGAGTACATGTACGACTCACAGGTTTTATTTGTTTGTAGAAACATTGGCGTAGTACGGTCACTTTTATTTGGGGGGGACCTCTTAAAAAGGGCACTTGCACATCCGTCCTGAAAAGTAGATACATTTTTTCTCCGGACACCTTGCCTCTGGAACAAAAAAAGGCACGATTAAGCTTTTACAGGGCACTTTTTTTTTGTAAAAAAGGACACTTTTTCGGAAAAGGGGCACTTGTTAAGAAAAAAGGGCACTCTCTGCAAATATTGGGGGGGGGAGGTAAAAAAAAAAGGGCATTTGAATGGAAAAGGGTACCGGTAGTATTTATTTAAAAAATGGGGGAAAGTAAATGCCCCCTCACCCCCTCCCCCTCCCACCCCCTGGCTACGCCTATGAGGAATTTGCATAATTTTATAGGCGGGTCATCAAATCTCATTGTGACCATTGTCATTTGATTAGTATATTAAACAAAAATTAATAAAATATGTTTATTGAAGAAGTAAAATATTACAGAGTTGAATTTAAGGTGTTCTCCAAAGCCAAGATGCCAAAAAAATAACCCGTCAAGGTACGAGTGTCACACATTGTTCAAGATTT
The DNA here is from genome assembly GCA_029964075.1 of Patiria pectinifera. Taxonomy (NCBI): domain Eukaryota; kingdom Metazoa; phylum Echinodermata; class Asteroidea; order Valvatida; family Asterinidae; genus Patiria; species Patiria pectinifera. Next base: position 31,054,726 of record CM057147.1, on the reverse strand, counting down.
CTGAAGTCAGCAGCTGTTGATTGATTTTTTTAATTAACAGAACGACATTCGACTTACATGGTACTGTATAGGCCATTCTTTTGTTTGTATACATTGGCGCCATTTTATATGGGCTGCCGCAAGCGCATAAAATGAAGCCGTGGTTGGCAACATATTTTTCAAAAAAAAAGTCCCCATACCGCCCTCAATACATATGAAAACGGCATGTATAGGAATTACGGTGTAGCTTTGTTGACAATATTGTATTTCAACAATCAAATAATATTTGGTTATCTGTAATAACTCTTCTTCATTTTTGCAGTGTTGGACCTTCCATAGTTTTGCAACCAATGGTTGGCAAAAAGTGCAGTTTGCCAACCAAGCGTAGAAAGGTCTATACTGGAACAGCTAAGATGACACAAAAACAATAACAATCTGTCTCAGTGCTGAAACTCTAAAAGGTCATCTTCTCGATTCGTATTCACATACATGTAATTATAGTTCATTATGTCTATGGTCCAGTCCAGAGCCGTATAATTATGGTCCAGTCTCGTCTATAGCGCCCTCTACGTTGATGTCGTTCGGCTGCATAGCGCGCTTTCCGGCATGTACGTAAAGGAACATTAAATAAAGTCCTGGACCAAGAATTATGTGTGTTTTGCAGCGGCGTAGCTAAGGGAGGGTTGGAGGTAGTTGTAAGCCCCCAGTCTTCCCCACCCAACTGGAAATTTGGCAACAACAGAAAACCATGAAACCCTGATTGGCAGGTTTAACATACTTATTGCATTTTTCCCCACATTTTTAACGACAATCTGGAGTGTTTTTTGGCGATTGCTTATTTTAACGTCCCGTTGAAAGCGCATACGGCCGCCATCTATTGTATGACAAGGACCATGATTATGGTTTTAAACAGTGCCCCCATGAAAAGATGGAGTCCGGTTGGTGTCTTCCCCCCCCCCCCCCCACCCACTGACACACACACGCTCTTTCAACCCAGTTTCTTTTCTATGATCCCTTTGGTGTTTCGCTTCTGTGCCTCAGATAAACCTAACCCCAAAAATGTCTCTAAACCTGTTTTCCAGAAATGGGAAATTACTGTGTGGACTTGCCTATGTCTACACAACATCTCCTCTACCTGTGGACCTCTTTTGTTCGGAAGTCCACACAGTTTGAATGTAATGCCTACCCACACACGCACTTTTTGATTTACGGATGCTGGGTGTCCGATGAAAAAAACGGGTCTACCTTTCAGAATTAGGTGCCCCTCCACTGTAACATCCACCCCTTGTCAGTCTGGTCGAATAAACACGGTAAAATCCACGTTCATCCCATCGGGTTGGAGAGGTATATAATATAGGTTTTTCCGGCAAAGTTAGCATATTTGGCGGCCAAATTGGTGACCAATCACTCATTTTCGAACGATTTTGAGTGCACGTTGAGATCAACATTCAATTAGCTAAAAACACCTATCAATTTAACATTTGAAGCATGCGATTTCACATATTTTTAATCATGCAATTTTAACAACAGGGCATTCAAGTTAAAATTGCACAAACGAGCATCCAAATTCGCCGGAGCTTCCAGCTGTGTAAGTTTGGTCATTCAAATTCACCATTAAGCAGGTATTTGTGAAAAGTAAGCAAATTAAGGAATTCGAAATAGGTCCATGTCGTTCCGTTGTTTGTTAGAATAAGATGATGTGCTTTTGTTCCAATTTGGGAATATGGATAAACCTGTCTCCCACAGACTCTGCCACTTCTCTGATCACCATGCAACCTGTTAGATTGAAGACTAGTGTCTACTAACCAGTACGTCCAAGCTGCCAAAGTAGTCAATGGTCTCATCAGCAACTTTCTTGACATCTGCCTCTTTCTCGAGATCAGCTACAATGAGCAGAATCTGAGGAAAACAACATAAGAACAGATGTTCACAGAACATGGATAAGGAAAGGAATGCTAAATAGGGCACTATAATGACGGCATGAATGTCGTCTAGCAATGATGATCTGAAGCTTAAAAATGGGCTTCATTTTGATATTGATTTTGACGTGTACGCTCATGGAAAGCGAAGTTAAATGCCCTCAGGCGCGGATGGGGGGGGGGGGTCAACTCAACCCCCCAGCTCTGTCCCCCCCCCAAAAAAAAAATTATCATACAAATTCCTAAAAAAAAATCAGTCGAACCCCCTCCCCCTCACCCCAGTTGTGACACTTAAAAAAAATTACATAGGTATAATGTCCACATGTTCAAAATACGCGATTCTGTAATCTACCAATACCGAAGTCTTATATAGCGCACGTATCGACCAACAATTAGGTACTCAAGGCGCTGGAAATTATGTCTGTTATTAGAGAGAGGTAAATGAAGTACATGAGAAATATGAGAACCATTATGTAGCACCTTTATAATGGTTTACAAGGTGCTGCGGCGCATTAAGCAGCCACTGCCAGAAACACCGGGGCAAACCCCTTCTCTTAGCGATAAGTGTTACTGGGTTCTTTTGCGTGCATTACACAACACACAGGACCTACGGCTTCACGTCCCATCCGAAGGACGAAGCAATGATGGTAAAGCGCCTTGCTCAGGAGCGCAAGCACCATGTTCCAACGGTCAGGATTCGAACCCATGTACTACGGCACACGAGTCGAACACCATAACCATTGGACCACAGCACTCCTAGTGTTAATAACCGTCGAATTTGAACCGGCGCCCCCTATTAAAATATGGTATCACCCCCCCCCCCTCCCTAGTTTTGGATTTTATGGAGGCCAAGTGTCCGGAGAAAAAAACCTGTGTACATTTCCAGAATGTTTGGCTGATGACCCCCCCCCCCCTGCATGCGAAAATTCCTGGATCCGCCCCTGGCCCTCAAAACATGAATGCAAAATGTATCCATACCTGTATTTACAATTATTGGGCAATTTCAAGTGTGTAAATTCCCTGCTTATACAGGTGACAAATCCCTTAGTGATACGATAGGCCCGCGGATTTTTTTCTGTAGTTGGGCGAAGCCATTTTCGTGAATATTTCAGCAGTTTCATTTGGATCATTGCGAGACACTTAGATTCTCCTTCTCTTTTTTCCCTTAAACTAAAATAACCCCACCGATACATTTAGAGAAGAAAACTAGTCGATATAAATAAGGCCCAAAAAAAAGTCTCCGATTTCTGGTATGCGCGCGCGTCGCCGTAGCCATGCGCGTTGGCAAAATAAACAAGTTGTTTTTGTCAATAAAAGATGATGTCTCAAAACCGCCAAACTCACTGGTTTGACTGGAATCCTGCTGCTGCACAATTTTAAGGTGTTTTTAGCTGTTTCGGTGTACACACCGAAACAGCTCTTGTTTTCGTTAAGATTTTTTTTTCTCATTTTTTTTTTTTAGCTGTTTCGGTAACATACCGAAACAGCTCTTGTTTTCGTTAAGATTTTTTTTTTAGCTGTTTCGGCAATTCAGCCGAAACAGCTCTTGTTTTCGTTAAGATTTTTTTTTTCTTTTTCTTTTTTTTTTTTTTTTTCTTTTTTTGGCTTTTCCGCAAAGTTGCGGAAAAGCCTTTGTTTCTCTACGAATTTTCTTTCTTTTTTTTTTTTTTTTTTTCCTCTTGGGACTTCCAACCAAAATGCCATAGACTTTGTGCACGTTTTTTCTAGCAAACACTTTTGGCATAAAACAAAGTCATACGACATCAAAACTTAACATAGTCACAGAACATATAGCAAAGGTCGTTCGCGAAGATAGACGCAATGATGACGTCATCATGGGTCATGTGACGTCACCTTACAGGTGCATACTTTAGGGCCCTATATCGCCAGAATGGTAAGTCCCATTTGGTTCATACTTGGCATGTAGGTAGACCGGGATGTGTTATAGATCAAAATTGAGGTGACGTCACGATGACGTCATCGTGTGATTTTATAATAATTTTTGAAGTTTTGGACCTTCAAGCCATATCTTATCAACGGAACATGGTAAATTCAAAATTCTTTTTGCAATGGGTTTGTTAGGTAATATGTACTTGGACAAAAAAGTGAAAAGTGCATGACGTCATGATGACGTCATCAAAATGCGATTCTTTATTTCACATATAACAGTAAGTCTGATCGTCTTGAAACTTGGTGGGTAGGTAGATACTGTTACTAGTATGCAAAATCTGAAGTGACGTCATGATGACGTCATCACCTGATTTGTTATTAATTTTTAATTCTTTTACTGTTTCTTCTACTTGCAAAATTTTACATGAAATGGGATCATATTAACTTTAAACTAGGCGTATTACAAGGCCCTTAGGTAAAGTTGGTCCTAAACAAGTGATATCATAATGACGTCGGCATTAGTCATGTTACGTCATATTAAAGATTATAATTTAAATAATTGATATCTGTAGTTTTAGAATGCCAATTCGGTTGAAACTTGGCAAATATACAGTTTATATATGTAGATCAAAACTTCATGATAATGTCATCGTTATTTTTTTTATTGATTTTTAATTGTATATTATTTTCAAAGTTTCATTACGTATTTGAATTGCGAAGTTCGGCATAAAAATCACTAAAAAATCAATCCTAAGAGATATAATCTTGAATTGTCCGCTAAATGATAGAATAAACATTGGTGTTTATTGTACTAGGCGCGTGGCTTGTCTATTTGTTCACCCACGTGAAACGCCGACGACAAAAAAAACCTAAAGGTAGTCCGTCGCTCAAAAATTCAATGAAAGCGTGAACAGTGTACAGGGTTCGTGTACGTACATGTATGTACATGCATTCACTGAAAGGGCCACGTGGCAGTGCAAAACCAGTGGGCGCGTAGTCTTGGGCCCAAGTCGCTAGAAAGCATGAAATTAAAAATTAATGAGCGGAAAAGCCCTGTGTTCTGTTTGCAAACAGACACACAGCTCTAGTTTTTTTTTTTCTCCTTTTTCAGACTTTTTCTCCATAGGTTTAACACACGTTTCTTCTACAAGTCCACTTTGCCACTTTTTTAAATCCGATTGATTTCAGACTTGGTACATACTTAGACCACCACCCACAGATGGTCCTAGAAGAAATTTGTGATCATGACGTCATCAGGTGTCAGGTTACACCACATTAAAGATGCATTTTTCCCCATATGTTTTGTACACGTTTTAAAACACTTCCAGTTTGGCATCTTCGTAAATCCGATCGACTTTAAACTTAATTCATACTTAGACCACCACCCACAGATGGTTCTAGACATAATTCGTGATCGTGACGTCATCAAGTGTCAGGTAACGTCATAATTAAAGATGCATTTTTCCCCATAGGGTTTGAACATGTATTAAAATGCTCCATTTCGGCACTTTCGTAAATCCGATCGACGTTACACTTGGTACACACTTAGACCATCACCCACAGATGGTTCTAGAAGAGATTTGTGATCATGACGTCATCAGGTGTCAGGTTACATTACATTAAAGTTGCATTTTTCCCCATATGTTTTGTACACGTTTTATAACACTCCAGTTTGGCATCTTCGTAAATCCGATCGACTTTAAACTTAATTCATACTTAGACCACCACCCACTGATGGTTCTAGACTAAATTCGTGATCGTGACGTCATCAAGTGTCAGGCTACGTCACATTAAAGATGCATTTTCCCCATAGGGTTTGTACATGTATTAAAACGCTCCATTTCGGCACTTTCGTGAATCCGATCGACGTTACACTTGGTACACACTTAGACCATCACCCACAGATGGTTCTAGAAGAGATTTGTGATCATGACGTCATCAGGTGTCAGGTTACATCACATTAAAGTTGCATTTTTCTCCATATGTTTTGTACACGTTTTAAAACACTCCAGTTTGGCATCTTCGTAAATCCGATCGACTTTAAACTTAATTCATACTTAGATCACCACCCACTGATGGTTCTAGACTAAATTCGTGATCGTGACGTCATCAAGTGTCAGGCTACGTCACATTAAAGATGCATTTTCCCCATAGGGTTTGTACATGTATTAAAACGCTCCATTTCGGCACTTTCGTAAATCCGATCGACGTTACACTTGGTACACACTTAGACCATCACCCACAGATGGTCCTTGAAGAAATTCGTGATCGTGACGTCATCAGGTGTCACGTTACTTTACATTAAAGATTTAAAGATGCACATTTTCCCTAAATGTTTTGTACACGTTTTAAAACACTCCACCTTGGCACCTTCATAAATGCGATGGACCTCAGACTTAATACATACTTAGACCACCACCCACAGATGGTCCAAGAAGAAATTTGTGATTGTGATTTCATCAGGTGTCGGGTTACGTCACATTACAGATGCATTTTTCCCCATATGTTTTGTACACGTTTTAAAACACTCCAGTTTGGCATCTTCGTAAATCCCGTTATAACTTGACATGTAAGTATAATGTGCTGTTACAGATGACATTTTAAGTGACGTCACTGATTGTGCATCACGTGCACAGAGTATTTCGAATAACCGAAACAGCTTGTGTTTGTCCACAAACACATCTCTAGTTTTTTTTTCTTCTCCTTTTTCAGACTTTTTCTCCATAGGTTTAACACACGTTTCTTCCACCAGTCCACTTTGCCACTTTTTCAAATCCGATTGATTTCAGACTTGATACATACTTAGACCACCACCCACAGATGGTCCTAGAAGAAATTTGTGACCGTGACGTCATCAGGTGTCGGGTTACGTCACTTTAAAGATGCATTTTTCCCCATATGTTTTGTACACGTTTTAAAACACTCAACATTGGCCTCTTCGTAAATCCGATCGACCTCAGACTTGATACCTACTTAGACCACCACCCACAGATGGTTCTAAAAGAAATTTGAGATCGTGACGTCATCTGGTATTGGGTTACGTCACATTAAAGATGCATTTTTCCCCATAGGGTTTGTACACGTTATAAAACACTCCACTTTGGCACTTTTGTAAATCCGATCGACGTCAGACCTGGTACACACTTAGACTACCACCCACAGATGGTCCTAGAAGAAATTTGTGATCGTGACGTCATCAGGTGTTGGGTTACGTCACATTAAAGATGCATTTTTCCCCATATGTTTTGTACACGTTTTAAAACACTCCACATTGGCCTCTTCATAAATCCGATCGACCTCAGACTTGATACACACCTAGACTACCACCCACAGATGGTCCTAGAAGAAATTTGTGATCATGACGTCATCAGGTGTTGGGTTACGTCACATTAAAGATGCATTTTTCCCCATTGGGTTTGTACACGTTTTAAAACATTCTACTTTGGCACTTTCGTAAATCCGATCGACGTTAGACTTGGTACACACTTAGACTACCACCTACAGATGGTCCTAGAAAAAATTCGTGATCATGACATCATCAGGTGTAAGGTTACTTTACATTAAAGATGCATTTTTCCCCTTAGGGTTTGTACACGTTTTTCTTGAAATCATACTTATACTATATGTCTGATTGACTTTTCACTTGGCAGATGACATTCGAAGTGACTTCATCAAGTGTTCATCACGTGCACAGAGTATTTCAAATATCCGAAACAGCTTGTGTTTGTCCACAAACACATTTCTAGTTTTTTCTTTTTTTTTCTTCTCCTTTTTCAGACTTTTTCTCCATAGGTTTAACACACGTTTCTTCCACCAATCCACTTTGCCACTTTTTTAAATCCGATTGATTTCAGACTTGGTACATACTTAGACCTCCACCCACAGATGGTCCTAGAAGAAATTTGTGATCGTGACGTCATCAGGTGTCGGATTACGTCACATTAAAGATGTATTTTTGCCCATATGTTTTGTACACGTTTTAAAACACGCCCCTAACCCTCCTAGGAATAAAATTTACGCGGCCTGTACGTAAAGGAACATCAAATACAGTCCTGGACCAAGAATTATGTGTTTGCAGCGGCGTAGCTAAGGGAGGGTTGGAGGTAGATGCAAGCCCCCAGTCCCCCCCCCCAACTGGAAATTTGGCAACAACAGAAACCATGAAACCCTGATTGGCAGGTTTAGCATACTTATTGCATTTTTCCCCCACATTTTTTTACTAAAATCTCGGGTTTTTTTGGCAATTGGTTGCTCATTTTACCGTTGAAAGCGCATACGGCCGCCATCTATTGTATGACAAGGACCATGATTATGGTTTTGAACAGTGCCCCCATGAAAAGATGGAGTCCGGTTGGTGTCCTCCCGACACACACACGCTCTTTCAACCCAATTTCTTTTCTATGATCCCCTTTAGTGTTTCCCTTCTCTGCCACAGATAAACCTAACCCCAAAAATGCCTCTAACCCTGTTTTCCAGAAATGGGGAAACTTTGTGTGGACTTGCGCAAGTCCACACAACGTCTCCTCTACCTGGTTTATGTGGACCTCTTTTGTTCGGAAGTCCACACAGTGAATGTAATGCCTACCCAGCCACACACACACTTTTTGATTTACGGAGGCTGGGTGTCTGATGAAAAAAAAAGGTCTACCTTTTAGCACGATAAAATAAGGTGCCCCTCCACTGTAACATCCAGTGTCCCCCCCCCCCCTTGTCTGGTCGAATAAATACGGTGAAATCCACGTTCATCTCATCGGGTTGGAGCGGTATAGGTTTTCCCGGCCAAGTTAGCATATTTGGCGGCCAAATTGGTGAACAATCATTCATTTTCGAATGTTGAGATCAACATTCAATTAGCTAAAAACACCAATCAATTTAACATTTGAAGCATGCGATCTCACATTTTAATCATGCAATTTTAACAATAGGGCATTCAAGTTAAAATTGCACAAACGAGCATCCAAATTCGCCGGAGCTTCCAGCTGTGTAAGTTTGGTCATTCAAATTCACCATTAAGCAGGTATTTGTGAAAAGTAAGCAAATTAAGGAATTCGAAATAGGTCCATGTCGTTCCGTTGTTTGTTAGAATAAGATGATGTGCTTTTGTTCCAATTTGGGAATATGGATAAACCTGTCTCCCACAGACTCTGCCACTTCTCTGATCACCATGCAACCTGTTAGATTGAAGACTAGTGTCTACTAACCAGTATAAGCTGCCAAAGTAGTCAATGGTCTCATCAGCAACTTTCTTGACATCTGCCTCTTTCTCGAGATCAGCTACAATGAGCAGAATCTGAGGAAAACAACATAAGAACAGATGTTCACAAAACATGGATAAGGAAAGGAATGTTGAATAGGCCACTATAATGACGGCGCACAATAGCGCACGTATCGACCAACAATTAGGTACTCAAGGCGCTGGAAATTATGTCTGTTATTAGAGAGAGGTAAATGAAGTACATGAGAAATATGAGAACCATTATGTAGCACCTTTATAATGGTTTACAAGTTGCTGCGGCGCATTAAGCAGCCACTGCCAGAAACACCGGGGCAAACCCCTTCTCTTAGCGATAAGTGTTACTGGGTTCTTTTGCGTGCATTACACAACACACAGGACCTACGGCTTCACGTCCCATCCGAAGGACGAAGCCATGATGGTAAAGCGCCTTCTCAGGAGCGCAAGCACCATGTTCCAACGGTCAGGATTCGAACCCATGTACTACGGCACACGAGTCGAACACCATAACCATTGGACCACAGCACTCCTAGTGTTAATAACCGTCGAATTTGAACCGGCGCCCCCTATTAAAATATGGTATCACCCCCCCCCCCTCCCTAGTTTTGGATTTTATGGAGGCCAAGTGTCCGGAGAAAAAAACCTGTGTACATTTCCAGAATTTTTGGCTGATGACCCCCTGCATGCGAAAATTCCTGGATCCGCCCCTGGCCCTCAAAACATGAATGCAAAATGTATCCATACCTGTATTTACAATTATTGGACAATTTCAAGTGTGTAAATTCCCTGCTTATACAGGTGACAAATCCCTTAGTAATACGATAGGCCCGCGGATTTTTTTTCTGTAGTTGGGCGAAGCCATTTTCGTGAATATTTCAGCAGTTTCATTTGGATCATTGCGAGATACTTAGATTCTCCTTCTCTTTTTTCCCTTAAACTAAAATAGCCCCACCGATACATTTAGAGAAGAAAACTAGTCGATATAAATAAGGCCCCCCCAAAAAAGTCTCCGGTTTCTGGTATGCGCGCGCGTCGCCGTAGCCATGCGCGTCGGCAAAATGAACAAGTTTTTTTTCAATGAAAGATGATGTCTCAAAACCGCCAAACTCACTGGTTTGACTGGAATCCTGCTGCTGCACAATTTTAACGTGTTTTTTGGATGGGGTTATGATCGAGAATAAGCTTTATGTGGCCTCCCATATATTTGCACTAAGTTTAGTCGGACACCATTTGCAGTCATCAGCCGACATTTGAAGCAAAAAAGTCAGGTAAAAAAAAAAAGCCGCGTCGCCGCACCACTTTTTTGGCAAGCTCCATACAAGAAACCGGAGACTTTTTTTGACCTAAGCATCGGTGGATTCGAACCAACGTCTACAAGAAATCAACCTTATCTTTAGGCAAGCCATTCTGTTGGCATTCCTCAGCGACCGTCTTCAGATTGGCTTCATTCCAACCAGTCAGACACAGATCGAGAGGTTGGATTGATAGTCACATTGTATTCAAGAAGCAAGGTATCTTACTGTCGAGAACAAGGATTGTTTTAATGTAATACACCTTTCTGAAACCTCCCACCAGGAAAACTCAAAGATGTACTGTCGCGGACACCGTGACCAAGTGTCTTTATTTCATAATTCATTAAATGGTTGATTGAATCAAATCATGAATCGCAGCTAAGGGCTGAATTATTATTATCATTATTCATGGTTTATTAAAATTCGAATTGGTCATACCAAAGGCAAAATTGCATTGAATTCACAATGAGTAAAAACAACAGTAAACAACACAAAGTTAACCCTAAAGGGGCCGGGTTATTTTGACCATCTCTCAGCCGGGGGGGGGGGCGGATTCCGCCCCCCCCCCCTAAGATCTTGGCCATCGAGTGACGAAAAATTTTGAAACTCAGCACATGCATAGAGCAACTCTTCCTAAACATACCCAAGAAATTTCATGACTATAGGTTAAAGGGTTTTGGAATAATGGCTAATTAATTATTCATATGTGCGAATGGCAATTCTGCTCTGTGTACACGACGCATATGCGAAAATTCAGTTTTCACGGCGCGTAGCGCCGGAAAATTTTTCGCTACGCGGCAACCCGTGGTCCGATTTTTATGTTTTTGGTATCAAAAGATGCGCAAAGCCCGAGGCTAAAAAGTCATAACAGCTCGGGTCGCGAAAAATTTTTTTTTAGAGGCTATCACGGAAAATGTTGAGGGGGGGGGGGCGGATTCCGCCCCCCCCCCGGCCCTTTTAGGGTTAAGCTCCACTAAAAGAAGATTACAATAGATTAAACATAGACAGAATTATTGCACAATTTCAAAAATATTACACATGCACACAAGAATTAAATAGGCAGCCAGAGACAAAAAATGCAGTGAATAAAGAAATTAGGAGTGTAAACAAAAACACAAGACAGATTCTTTATGGTGCAAAAGTCAGCGGTAAAGTACTGAGCTTCTACATACAGTTTACCTTCAGTAATTGAACCATATATGGAAATGCACTCAAAACATACCCGGTACTTAAAAATAAAAGGTAGCCATAGGACAAGGAATGCATATAAGGGGTGTGAAAATAAAAGACTAAACACTGCAGTAGCATCAATTATTGCATAAAAAATACGGAGGTGAAGGATTGAACAATTAATTATTCACTTATTAAACAATTACGGATAATTTTCGTAAATTAGTAGTTAAACCATGTAAGGAATTGCACCATTAGCATGTCTCTGTGTGCGTACAGTTTTGGAGTTTTAATAAGCCCAATTGTTTTAGAAGTCAGACGGGATGCGATGGGGGTCACTGTAGAGTGGTGTCCTAGGGGCGATATGTCTGATATCACGGGTGTTTTTTTTCCACATAGAGTGCGCTCCCCGTGGTCGTGGGTGCCGATCGCGGATTTTTTATTCCCAGGACGGTTGGGACCAAGTCATGAATACTGTTCAATATATAATTTCGGTCAGGCAAGTACGTTTATTCATAAGAACACAACTATGAAATTGAGAGCATTGCCATTATTTAGTATACCAGGGAATGTACAACATTTGCTTTTGCTGCAATTTTGGATTTGGAGGATTAATATGCCATTGTTAAACTGCATGACTTGTTTCACGTATTGGGATTGCATATGCTGAGAAAAAACAACAAGAACCAATCATGTTCTTGTAGTCTGGTTCCCTGACCCCACCTAACATGAAACGGAACAATTTATAGACTTCGGGGAATTGTAAGATCGAGCATCAACCTAGCAGGTACTCAATTGCCAAAAAAAGCACGGGATGACTATTTATGAAACATTAAGAGCATTTTTTTGAAGAAAAAAAAACAGTTTTCTCCAACGCTGGTTCTCCAAAGTTTTCTTGAAAATGACAGCACACAAGGAGCCACGACTTTACAGGATGCTTGAGACTGCCATTCCCTAACAATCCGGTAAGGTATTTCGTGATAATTTGATCAGTTTTGTGATGTTTGCAAATGTTGTATTTTAAACGGAATGGTTGTCGATCGAGCTACCACACAGTAGCCTATAGTGGATATCGTGATGAGCTATGGATACAAAGATCCCTTTTTCGAATCCGCGTCGTCGCTGCTTATTTTCATGGACTATTTTTCTTCTCTAAATGTGTCGTCGAGATAATTTTAATTTAAGGGAAAAAGAAAACGAAAGCCTAGGTGTCTAGCTATGATTCAAAGATAAACTGTGGACAAATTATTCAAGATTTCCAACGGAAGAGGGGGATACCTGGCGAATTATTGTTTACCAAACGAGATCCGTCAATTAAAAGAGCTCTGTCTCTCTCTCTCTCTCTCGTTCACCTACGATTGACAGCTGATTCGTGGATTGGTTGGGAAGTAGTCCTGACGGATATCAGGTGATCCGAGTTCAGTGGAAAATACTGGAACATATATGCATTGTAATGGTTTATGAGCTTGTCAGAACTCTCGACCCATTATGGAAATAGTTACTGAACAAATATTAAAAACAAAAAATCCGCCCCCCCCCCACCACCACCTCTACACATGGTTGGTGAACCATATACTGTGCCAGATGAAATAACCACGCAAAATGGTGATTTCCAACAACCTTACTGTTTCCCGAGCCACAGACGTATCCAGTACGAGTACTATCTGTAATGGTCCGGTTGGTCCCTATTAAAATCCTCCGCCCCCAGGGACCCAGTTTTCTTAATAACCATAAAAAAATTATATATAAAACCGATTCTGGTGATCCTCCATCTAATCCTAGCCAGAGACACACACTACGGATATAATGCAGTCACCTTTAGTGTGTGACCCCGGGTCAGTCATATCTGAGCCTGACAACCTGAGCTAGCGACAAACCGCCTGTACACACGTGCACAAAACAAGGTCTCTTGCGGGTAGACAGTGCAGGGCTTGACCAAAGATTATGTAAACAACATCTGTTCTTAGGCTCAGTTAGTCCAAAACTGCTGTTACTATGGTTACAATACAAGGCTATTGACTCCTTGCTGTGGTGAAGGTGATTTCCCTTGAGTGCTATGGATACAGTGTGCCTTTTTTTATTACATCCAAAGCTTGAGACACGTGTCTAGCCGATGGTGAAAACCTAGGTGATAATTTATGCTCCTCATTAGCATTGAATGGACCACTGGTTGTAATAGCCTGCTATTTCATAGTAGCCAGTGCATTGCATCACTTCATTCATTCATGAACTTCCTCTATGATTCATTCAAGATGGCTTCGACTAGTGAGGAAGACGTTTTGCGAGCAGTTTTGCGAGATGATTTGAGCAGTGACAGTGAGAATGAAAGTGTTGTGGAAACTTCAGATGAGGAAGAGATTTCGTCGAGAAGCTCGATTTCAATGACTTCGGCAGAGAGCAGCGATTCTGACAGCGATTCTGCGCCTCCTCCCCAAAAAAGACCGGCACACATACCATATAAAGGGCAGCGTCGCCAGCAAACACCCGCCCCACCTCCAGCGACTCCACCGGCAACAACTCCGCCTGCACCGACGCAGACTACACCGACCCGGGCTGCACCGACCCGGGCTGCCCCGATCCGGGCTGCCCCGACCTGGGCTGCACGGACGCGGGCTGCACGGACGCGGGCTGCACCGACCCAACCAGCACCCCCACAACCAGGACCCGCCCAACCAGCACCCCCACAACCAGGACCCGCCCAACCAGCACCCACTAGACCCGCACCAGCAGGGCGTACACCAGCCAGGGGTGTATCGGCCAGACAGAGAGCACCCCAGGATCCAAATAAGGGAAAGGACGGCACAGTGTGGAGCGACCAGCCCCCTCCACCTGCCAGAGCAGCCGCGGCTAACTTACTGACCCAGCCAGCAGGCCCAAAAAACTTGGGTGGGGCTTCATCGCCGATGGAGCTGTTTCAGCTTTTCTTCCCGGCCGCTCTGATGAACATCATTCTGCGCTATACAAACGCCGAGGGCTTAGCCAGTAAAGGAAGAAGCTGGGTGAACGTGGCCATGGTGGAACTTCACGCATTCCTTGGGCTGATTTTCTACATCGGCCTTACTAAATCAGGTCATGTGAAAGCCCGTTCGTTTTGGCACCCAGGGGTATTTTGTCGCCCTTTGTGCAAGGCTACAATGGCGGGACACCGCTTCGAACAATTGCTAGTCATGCTCCGTTTTGATGACAAAAAGACCTGCGTCCAACGGAAAGCCACGGACAAATTTGCCGCCATCAGAGAGATCTTCGACATCTTCACAGCGAGTCTTCGACACCACTTTAGCCCGGGAGAGAGCCTAACGGTCGATGAGCAATTAGTTGCCTTCAGAGGAAGATGCTCCTTCAAACAATACATGCATAAGAAGCCGGCAAAGTATGGTTTGAAGTTTTGGGCGTCTGTGGACAGTGCAACACATTATGTCTGCAACATGCAGCCGTACACCGGAAAGGAGGGTGACCAGAGAGAACGCGAACTTGGTGCTCGTGTTGTCAAGGACTTAGTCCAGCCTGTCTTCGGAACGGGTCGCAATGTGACTGCGGACAATTTCTTCGTTAGTAAGGAATTAGCGGACTTCCTCCTGACCAAGAAACTGACCCTTGTTGGAACGATCAAGGGAAATCGCAGAGAGGTTCCCCCGGTCTTGAGAAAGGAGAACGTCCACAACTCGCCAGCAAAAACATCCATTTTCCGGTACTGTGGGATGAACACAATGGTGGCTTTTGTGCCCAAGCCGAGGAGAAGTGTCTTGTTGCTGTCTTCTATGCACCACGACGGAACAATCACCCAGCCATCTCAGACACCTGAAATCATCAGGTATTATAACTCCACCAAGGGCGGCGTCGACACCGTTGACCAAATGTGCAGCGTGTACAATTGTGCACGAATTACCAACCGATGGCCCATGGTAGTCTTCTACCACATGCTCAATTGTGCAGTCATCAATGCATACGTGTTGTATCTGCAGCTGCATCCCAACCTCCGCCGTGGCGAGGAATCCCGTATGAGTTTCATGGAGCAGCTTGTCTCGGAGCTGACGCGGGAGCAAATCGAGATGCGGAGACATCACCCACAGCAGCTGCGGCGAGACACGGTGGATGCACTGAAGTTCATTGGTCTGCCAGTTGTTTTCGCCCCCGGGCAGCAAGTTCCAGGTGGGAAAACCCCTAGGCAACGATGCTCCTTTTGTCCCAAGGGCAGCCAACTCAAGACCGGCCGGAGATGTAGCGAGTGTGGATATCCAGCATGCACCATACACAGCAGAATGACAACAGTACCGCCAACTGTCACTTGCAACAACTGTGCCACGGCTGAATAGACAATGAGAAACAAAGAACATTCAGTCCTCCCTCTTTCCTATGATCAAGAGAGACAGACAGTTTCATTGCCTTTTTCGTTGATTGTATCTTTCTCCATTACTTCTTATTTTTGTATTTATTTCTGGATCAAGTGCATCCTTCTTTTTTTTTCTGTACCACGGCTTAATAGGCACTGAGAGACAAAGAACATTCAGTCCTCCCTCTTTGTTACGACCAAAAGAGACAGTTTCGTTGCTTTTTTCGTTGATTGTATGAAGTGGATCCATTTTCATTTGGTTTTTCTAATAAACATGTACAAAATCAGATTTTTTTTTTCTCCATGTCACATTACTGACAGTCAACAAAGCTGATACAGTATGTTCAAACAGGCAGACGGCTGTTTATCTTGGAACAGCAGGGCGATAAACAACCCAACCAAACCATTAGCATCGAGTTGTGGAAGAACAAGGTGTACTGGACGGTGTGATGGCAGCAGCGTAGCCAGGATTCTGAGCATGGGGGCGAGCGGGGGGGATGACTGGATGTTACATGGGGAAAAGAATTGTTGCCTTAGACATACACGTAGACATTTTACGTTTCCGAAATGCAAGTGGGGGCGACTGAGGGCGACGATTTTCATGGGGGCGTGTGCCCTAGCTAGCTCCCACGACCCCACCCCCCACCAGACATGTCAAGATTGTGTTCATATAGACACATGTACAGTGTTGTGTAGCCTCAAACCATGGCGCTACTTAGCGCTAAATATTTGGGTCCCCGGATGGACCCCTTACTATAAGCGTGTTAGTAAATGGGCTTTCTGCGTCGGAGGGTTCTTGACCAGCAAATGCACCGTTAATTATCTCCTTTTTGCCTACCGACCGACCCTAATAGACCTTTACCATGCTGCCACCATTTTAGTCATGTTCCCTGTATCCAATAACAGTACTGAATCATATTTTTTTTTGCGCAAAAAGGAACCAGACTTTTTTTCCTTCCATGCAGCCTTGCTTTGTTTACCTTTACTTGAAAGGGGAAAAATCATGATGGCCGCAACATGATCAATGGTCTATTCAGAGGCAAGTCTATGAAAACTAAAGAAATCAAACGAAAGGCCCTAATAAGCTGTGCGTGCGAAAATTGCCTATCCATAGTAACCTCTTGATGGCGCACTGCATGCACTGTGAATCGTTCCCAATTACCTAAATATTTTGAAAATGTATCTCGATGTGCGTTTCACTCTTTATTCTCTGGAGTCATGACCGTAAGCAGATGTTTCCCGCCATCTATGGTGATGAGCTCCCCCGTGACGTAGGACGAATCATCGGAGGCTAAGAACGCTATCACCTTGGCAACCTCATCCACGTTGCCGGGACGACCCATGGCATGGGTGCGTTCACACAACTTCAAAAACTGGAACATAAGAAAGAAGGGAGAGAGACAGAAAACTTCAAAGCAGATCTATAATTCTCAGTTGAAAATTATTAACCCTTCATTCATCAGAGTCATAAAGGAGATCTAGCTGTAGATATAATAACTGGGTTTTTTTTGGGGGGGGGGGAACAATCAACCCAAGTATTCCTCCTGGAATTAAACCTCTTTTAAATTTTATCAGATTATTTAAAAATGGTACGCTATGACGGCCTTACCTATATGCACGGTGGCTCTGAAGGGACATTGAAAGTCGTGACATCAATATCCACGTCAAAAAGTTCACGTCTCGCTCTGGTTCCAGTCGCAAATATTGACGTTAATGTTTGCGTCCGGAGAGCGAGATATGAGTTTTTTGACGTGAATATTGAGCAATGCACGTGTGGAACCATTATGGCGACCAAAGGAACGCATTCTGAGATTAGTCATAACACATGAACGAAACAATGCTACAGTTCCTCCTGACAACGGGCAGAGCATACTGCCTGAAACTTTGATGAGATTCCCACATGCACAAACTTGCAAAAGAGATCTGCTACATGCTGCAATCGTAAATTTACTAACATAGAATAGACCTTTATCATGTTGCCACCATTTCAGTCATGTTCACTGTATCCAATAACAGTACTATATGGTAATGTTTAAACAATGAACCAGACTATTTTTCCTTCCAGCTTCGCAATGGTTACGTTGATTTGAATGGGAAAAAGATGGCCGCAATATGGTAATGGTCTATACGGGACTCAAAATTCCCTTACTCGGTCTACTATTGTGCCGAAGTTGGAAAGTAGCCGCGAGAACGAGGTTGATCACAATTAAGCAGCCCGTTCAATAAACTTTATTACCGAGTCGGCCACGAGTCGGCCATATTAAATTGCAAGCGAGATAAACTCTTCATTTTGGGGACTTAAAATAAAAAGTAAAAATGAAAGCAATGAAATAACATTTAATGACAAATTAATACCAGTCTGCTCTATTGATGAATAATTTAAAATGTGTGAATAAACATACCCTAATGTTTTAAGCCACATTAAAAAAAAAGGTGAAAGTGAGGCTTTAAACGCCCTCCAATTATAAAAAATAGTCTGGCACCATCCTATTCAACAGTTTACAATTTATTAAATAGATTCAGAGAACATGATCGAAAATGGCTTCGTCGTAAATTAGGCATATTGTGTGATCTACACTGACTGTTTTACCTGCTCATAATGTTCATCCGACATGCCACCTCGCGTGAACACTGGTGTCTTAATGACGCCAGGGCTGCAAGAAAAGATGAAAACAACAAAAAATAATCTAGAGTTGTAATGACTCGAGTCAATGACTCGACTCGCGTCTGACTCGAGTCACAACTTTTTGTGACTAGACTCGACTCGAGTCCCTAACGGCAAATGACTCGACTCGACTCGAGTCCCTCATCAGAATGACTCGACTCGACTCGAGGAAGGCTAATGAGGCTCGAGTCCCAAAAATAAAAGCAAAACTTTGCGAAAAATATTTGCAATGACTTTACGCCGGTGCCGGTTTTTGTTCACGTCACGTTAGAATGTTCGCGAATAATGTATACATACATACGTGGTTTGATCAGTGTCCCCATTAGTTGAATGGCGATCGACTGGCACCCCCCCCCCCGTTTATTTTTATTAAGAGGCAAAGGTGGTGTCACCACATGTAGTAGCCCGAATGTAAAATTTAAAAAGCCAAAAAATGACTTTCTCTCTTGTTTAATTATTGTATACTGCTCAAATATTTGTGACTCGAATTGACTCGAGGTAAATACTCGACTCGACTCGACTCGACTCGACTACACACTGTGACTCGGCTCGACTCGACCGTCTTGACCTAATGACTCGACTCGAGTCACTTCTTTAAAATGACTGGACTCGACTCGAGTCACAAAGATCAGTGACTCGTTACAACTCTGAAATAATCGGCGGTATAATTCTGCAACAACGAACACAAACAATTAGCAAAAACGTCCAAGAATTTCTACTGAAATCAACTAATGAAATTGTTCGTGAGGCTTTTATCCCGTCTGAATTGTAAGGGGAGGGGCTTCATAAACTAAGCAATCATCAGATATGAAAGCAGCAATGATTTCTTAACCGACAAAGGTCAAATAATAATCTTTGTCGTATTAGGTTAGACAAATGCCGTGGCCGAACTCTCTGGTTGCCTTCAACTATACTTAAAGGGTTCCCAATGCAATTTTTTTTAAATGCAATCCTGGGAAATGCAACTTTGTGTCCCATTTAATCTTCAATTTTCGTGCTGCCATTTTCAAGAGGATTATGTCTTGTGTGATGTCATTACAGGCAGAAACCTCAATGTTGCAGCTATTTCAACACCAAAAGTTGCCAGAATTGTTGATATTTTGCTGTCCTGATTTTCATATTTTTTTGGGTGATTTGTTGTTGTATCAGTACATAGCAGTAAGCCAATGAGCAAACTTTTCTCACAACTGTTTTCCATGAGCAAATTTTTGAGTTCATAATTTGAACAGAAAACCCATAAAACTGAACGGTGTCTTCCTGATAATAATATCATCATTCGCTTGTAGCCCCCGCCTGCAAACAAGACGCTGGGAGGTGCTGATCTCTAAGAGTTCTCATTGGACAGATTTTGCGTGACCTGTGACGTACATGCAGCGTGCTGCTATTTATCATATACGTAGCGCGCTAGCTGCATGCGAAGGTCACTGTTCAGTAAAATCAACCAAAGATGGTTGTCAAATAGTTTTCATACATTTAAAAGGAGTATAAGGTTGCACAAAATGTTTTCCTAAGGAAAAAACATCTCATGGACCCTCTGTGTGGACGGCTTTGACGAGGAAAAGCGACAAGAGTTTGTCGAATATAATTGGCAAGCTCGGTTAAGAAAAAAAATCGAAAAAAAAGTCGAGTTGTTAAAGACTTACTTGACTGAGTTGACCCTTACTCCATGAGGGGCGAGATCTACAATTATACATCAAAGGGGGAAAAGGAAGTACTCTATAAACATCATTTTTAAATAGTCAATTTATGATTATAATAAAGTATGATTCAAATGTGTGATGTAAATGTATGATTAAAAATAGATTGTAATCACTAAACATTCCACTTCAAGAAGAAATAATATGTTTGGACTGGTAGAAATGTTTCAGTTTGGAGGATAAATAAACAATTTAATCATTTTAGCTCAACTGTAAGCTCATGTGGTTCAACTTACCGTGTGCACTGTTCTGTGTTAAGCAATCCAATGCCGTCTTAGACATACAGTAAGGTATCATCCCAGGAAACTGTCGGGGGAAAACAATCGCGAACAAATCATGACCCAAAACAATTAAAAAAATCTTTTGGGGTGGGCTCACCAGTATTTTTCGATTGGGTGGGGGTTAGCGGGAGAGACGCGTGTTCATGCGACGTACTACGGAACGAGTTTTAAATTCATGCTGTAAAGGGTGAATAAAAAAGGAAACCCAAATGGTGCCCCCGACTTTTAAAAGAAAGTCTGCTGTAGCGCTTGCCAAATCTAGGATATAAAATCCCAATTAATAAGCTTCCCTTTAGTGAAAGAATCATTCAAATCGCTCATGCACTTTTCCAGTTATGGAATTTTGAACACAAACACTGTTTTTTAACCTTGTCCGCGGATCACAATAAAGGTAGGTGATATCTCAGCAAAACGAAAACTATAATGTATTCACATATACAAAAAAAAAACACCATCAGAACACTTTCATTACCATGATAACTGGCACTTATCATAACATTTATTGGAAAGCCTACTGCTTCCAGTGTTAAAACAACATGCTTTAAAATGTCAAGAGTTTACAGCCTTGCCCTGCCTTCTACTTGGCTACCGTGACCTTGATAGCATTTTCAGGATACGACATGGTTTCATTCCTACTGAAATATCACGTACCTAACGTGATCCGTGGTCAAGGTTAAAAAACGGTGTTTGTGTTCAACATTCCATAACTGGAATAGTACACGAGCGATTTGAATGATTCTTTCACGAAAAGAAAGCGTATTAATTGGGCTTTCACATCCTAGCTCTGAAAAGCGCTACCTGCAGAGATTCTTTAAAAAAAATAGGGGGCACCATTTGGGTTGTCTCCTTTTTTAATTACCCTGTATTAAAAAAACAGGAACCTGAAATATAGAAATTGTGCGGGTATACGGGATACGTGTGCGATCTGGTTATATCTCTATTTTGTGTGGTTATTTCACCATACCCGCATACCTATACATCTCAACATTTTGATGTGAAATAACCATGCAAAATGGTGATATCACAAGCAACGATTCCCGAGCCGCTTACGTATCCCATATACACGTACCAACTCCAAGCTCCAATGAAAAATTTTATTTGTATTTATATTTTATTTATTTCTGGTAATGAAATCAAAGGTTCCTCAAAAGTACCCTAAGCACTGTAGCTCGAAAGCCTGAAGAAACCTGAAGAGAGAAGACAATGAGAAGAAGTTACAGTTTTAGAGGTGGGAGGAAAAGCCCAGAGGAATAATCTCAGGAAAACCCACGGAATCAGGTAGGGACTGAAAACCCAATCCACATGTTGGCCCGGGTGGGATTCGAACCCGGATCACAGCGGTGGAAGGCGAGGAAAGTACCGCTACGCCAACCTGACTCCCCAATGAAGGCTTAGTCAGGCCGAAAATTCAGCTCCAATATTCCTAGTGAGCACTGCTTTAACTTATTTTCATCCTGTGCAGGGTGAGTAAAACAAAACCGAAACCCACATGGCGGGACCATTTCTCATAGGGATGTGTGTATAAATTGTTTTCGTTTTGCTGCAAGAACGCACACCTTTTTTGTGATCCGTGGACAGAACTTTAAAACGGTGGTTGTGTTTAAAATTGTGTAACTTGAAAAGTACATGGGTGATTTGAATTATTCTTGTACTAAAAGAAAGCTTATGAATTGGACTTTCATATCCTAGAGGTGCTACATGAAGAACTTCACTAAAACAATAGTCCCAACATTTGGGTTTACGGGTTTTTTTTACTCACCCTACATACTTATCTTCAGTGCTACCCAGTTCTGCTTCAGTTTGTACGATACCATTTCTAATGATATAAACTTAGGGCCTCTCCCCAGTGTTTTTTTATGGGGAGGGGGAGGGGGGCTGGGGTAAGTTCCCCGATCGCTCCCTTGCGTGACCCACTTCGTTTAGATATCTTCAAATAAAGAAAAACGCAACCGAACTTAAAGCCAATTGTTCGTTACCAAGCATCTCGCTAGTGACTTCTTACCGCCATAATGCCGTAGACACTGGAAACATTCACAATGGCACCTGGAAGAAAACAAAAATGAACAGTAAGTGTTGAAAAGGATATTGTGTCAAGATTATTCTGCAAATTAGAAAAATGGCAACATTTGAACAAATCTCTTTTGTGAGTATGTGGCGGCTCTGAGAAGTACCGGTTTTAACTTAACGTTTCGGACAGCATGCTCTGTTCGTCAGGAGACTAAGGGGACTTCAACTTTGCTTCCATTCGGAATCCCCTCAGTCTCCTGACGAGTCGACGGACAGAGCATGCTGTCCGAAACGTTGAGTAAAACCGGTTCTTCTCAGAGCCAGCACATCCTCACAAAAGAATTGTTTTAACATGTTGCCACAGCAAAGTTACTTTGCTGTTATCCTCGCCATGCAAACTTTTCATTCTTATAGTCAATATACATTGTTTATTTGGGTACCGGTATTTCAAATTCACTTGTGAATTTTAATTGTACCTGGGTTGTTAGATTTTTACGACATTGTGTATGTATACATGTACTGCGCACTTGAACACTAATGTGGAATCTGCACAATATAAATTAATTATCATTAATTAATTACTATTACATGACCTGGCAATTGAACAAGGTGTAGCCTAAGGTTACTGTATACCGGTGAAGAAATTGTTCACATGCGTTTTGATGCATGTAGGCCCATCTCCATCTGCAGTTTGACAGAGAGCTGCCAATTTGCTCCGTCCTGAACTGAAGAAGATGCTATTGACAATACAAGTCGATTTCAGCTACATGTATACCTTTAGTTTTGATGAGATGTGGTCAGAGTAGGTGTGTGAGTTGTAACGGTGCGCGGACGTTGACATCAAACGTCTTGTCAAATTTCTCCAAAGTAAACGTCTCAATGGATGCAGGATGAACGACACCTGCATTGTTGACCTACAGACGAGACAGGAATCTGACATTATTGCAAACTGACACTGATAGGCATGTAAAATAAAAAAAATAAAAACACTGGTTTTCACAAAGAGACCCGCTTGCATGCGACATCCGTTTCAGTTACGTCTTGAGTTAAAGACTATACTTGAGCTATACTATACACTAACCAGTACATCCAAGCTGCCAAAGTATTCAATGGTTTTATCAGCAACTTTCTTGACGTCTTCTTCTTCGCCAAGATCGGCTGGTATGAGGAGAATCTGAGGAAACAACGGTAAATGGGTGAATTAAGCATTCTTCAGCCTTAATTAACGGAATAACAATGTGATGGAGTATAGTTATAGGTCTAAGTGGGTGGTTTTAAACCAGTATTGGGGGCCTGGCCGTTGATGTGCTGTTTCAATAGGCCGTACAATGTCATGGTCCAGTGGTATAACGGTGTGTGAGTCATATACGATGGTACGTGGGTTCGAACCCTGCCAGGAACATGGTGTTTGTGGTCTTGGGTAAGACACTTAAAGGGAATGTACATCATTGGCTTTGCTGTAATTTTCAGAAATGAACTATTTGAGGGGTTAGTATAATAGATCAAATTTTGTTACACTGACATGTTTGAAGTTTTTTCTACGAAAATGCTGGAAAAACCAAGAAAAACAAAAAAAAACGTTCAAGTAGTCTGGTTCCCTGACTCCACTAAAGATAAAATGGATCAATTTCCAGATGCCGGAAAATTGTAAGGTAAGGGAACAAGTCTAGCTGGCCTGCACCCGTTCATGAATATAATTATAATCAATAGCAAACAAAATTTGAACTGAATAAAAAATGGTACATTTTGAGCAGTAGTTGCACAATAGTTTGGTTTTTCCAACGGTGGTCGGCCGACCACCGCTGGAAACAGATACAAAAATTCCATTTTCTTGAAAATGACTTCACACCAGGTGCCATAATTTTACAGGATGCTTTAGACTGTCGTTTACCAACATCTATAGTAAGGTATTTCGTAAAAACGTGGTAGTTTTATTTTTCGATGTTTGCAAATGTTGTATATTCCCTTTAACTACAATTACCTCTCTCCACCCTGGAGTATAAATGGGTACCTGTAAGGGTCGAGGACCGAATGTGTGCTGATATCGGCTGCCGCGTGGTCTCGTGGCCGATCGTGGCCTAATGAACGGCTAATAATAATTGTAAAGCGCTTTCAGAGTGTTGAAACGATGGAAAGCGCTAGGCCTACACAGGCCTAAGCGTTACAATTCATTTTATATTATTTAAACACCAAGCGCTAGCGGTGCATAAACGGCGGCTTATACAACATCCACGTGACGGGCTGTCGACCAATGGGAATACGTAAACTGCGATCTCCTGCAGGTATTTATGAATTAAACATAAGGCAGGAAAGAATGCTCAACTGGTCAACGACATTTTGTTTCATTGCATCGACCCGAATGAAATAAATGTTGTGTTTTGAAGGCATTTATGTTATTATGGTAACAAAGCTGGTTCAAATGTGAGGCAGAAGTTGATGCAATGGACAGTGCATGCGTAGGGAATTTACTGATGTTGAAATGTGAAACTTATGAAAATGGAGAGTGAAGAGTGGGTTTAGCTACCACGAGGGGTGTTAAAGCAAGCATATCATTGCTGAGTTTCTCTGAAGGATTTTCTTTTTATTATGCCCAAGTCGGGGGTGAGGGGGGGTGAGGGGGGGGGGGGTTGACACCCAACACCCTTGTGTAAAATTATACCGTATTTCGTATTTGAATATACGGGCAACTAACTTTTTTGTCATGGCCCACCTCCATGTAGGGGGACGGAAGGAGGTCGGTCCAGCTAACTAAAGCGGACGAGCACTCACTGACAAGGAGGGACAAGCAAATCAAAATCCGCAGGACAACAGCACGCTGTGGCTTACATGCAGTAAACGCAATATGATTTATTTGATACTCGGTGTAGCTTCTCACAAAAGTGGAACGAACAGCAAAACCCTGGTAGAGTAATCATCGGCGAAACGCAATATGATTTATTTGATACTCGGTGTAGCTTCTCACAAAAGTGGAACGAACAGCAAAACCCTGGTAGAGTAATCATCGGCTGACAAAACCCCCATTGCTGGGGGTTTCCTGAATACCTAAGCGTCTACTCAGCACATTAAGGTACTGGTGAAAGCCATGCTACCATAGAGAAAAGAAGTAAAAATTGGTAATGACCGCCGACATCAGAACTGCAACTTCTGAGACTCCAAACGTGAGGTCATTCTTGGAAAAACGCCAAATGAGAGGTCACATTGCCTCTTTCTAAATCAATACGCCTAGGCCCTATGTCTAAGTCCCTTAAAAATACACATCCTGGCAATGTAAAGTTCTACCATCATTTGAACAGAATTAATATCAATGTTATTGTAAAGAATATAAATTATGAGGGAACAAGAGTTATTATTATTAGTAACCTTAGACTATACTTGTTCAAGGAATGGATACGGTATCATCCGTCCTTGCGCGCGAAGCACAAAGGTCATAATGTTTTACATTGGAATATGTTAATAACCCAGATACAATGCAAATTGGGATACGTCACTCTACATATGCATAAATGAATAAAAGTTAAGAAAGAACGAATGAGGTCGCCCTTGATTAGGCACGGTTCCCTACATCATCTTTAGGCAAGCCATTCTGTTGGCATTCCTCAGCGACCATCTTCAGATTGGCTTCATTCCGACCAGTCAGAGACAGGTAGCATCCTAACGAGGCAAAATATCTGGCCGTCTCAGCTCCAATGCCAGAACTTGCTCCTACATACAAAACAAAAATCGAAAGATAAAACCAATTTGAGTCAAGGGAAGATGGTCACGTTTCCGTTTTCTAAGTGACAGATAGCAGTCACACTTTGTGAACAAGATTTATTTTCAAAAATTGATCTGAAGTGATTTTCGAATCGAACTTACATATCTGAAACGGGACGTGTTGCATCATAACATAACAAAGGTTTCTGCAAAAGTTAAAACCATTGCTATGACGTCACCCTATTGTTAAAATCATGGATTCGTATCTATTAAACCATTGCTATGACGTCACACTATTGTTAAAAGTGTGGATTCGGATCTACGAATCTCTTACACTGGTCACAAAGTATGGATTCGGAACGAAGAATCTTTAGTAAAGTGTGGATTCGGAATTACGAATCCACACTTTGAACACGTCGTCGGACAATATTGTTCTCCATAATGAGCATTAATAGGACTGTCTGCGTGAAATTTGCTTTCCGAAAATTACCAATGCATCTTCACTGTCAGATTCTCCGCCGTCACTGCAAAATCTACTCTTACTCAGTCTTAGTCAGAAAGAAATCGTCGTCTGAACTATCCATTTTGACGTAATAAGGAGCCTACACACACAAAATGACTTGGTTCAGTACGGGTGCTCTTGCTGTATGTTACGTGTGGCATACGCATGCTAAACACGCCAGGAAAAAAATGTTGCAACCTGACTCGACTTCCGCGCTTGTGTACAAAGTCTATGGAGAGTCATTTCAAGTATTTCCTAACAAAATTGGAAACATTTCTCAGTCCCAGATTCATGTATTATCATCATTTTTGCAACGAATGACCTTCATTGAGATGATATATGAAGAAAAGGTGGCGTCAGGTTGCGACATTCTTTCCAATACTTCTGTTAAGTCGAAGAATACACTCGCAAGTGTGGATTCTTAAATTACGAATTCACTGGGCGCTTAATTCGCGCCTCGTGAATTCTTAAATTACGAATCCACACTTTCTCGAGTATCTCCTTTACAGAATCTTTCGAATCGGAAAGTGTGGATTCGTAAGCGCTCTATACGAATATTTAGTAACGTGTGGCCTTCGGCACTACGAATCCACACATTGCACAATACACTTCAAACTATATATTTACAAGCTGATTTACCCGATCATAGATCGGGTAGGGCGTAGTGTTGGGGATGAAAATTTGGGGAGTTACATGTAAATGTAAATGGGGATATAGTTAAAGAGGTTGTGGGATGCTCGAAGACATTTCCGTCATTTTTCGGGTATATGTAGCCTAGGGTGTGATGAAATAAAAACGACTATTGTTTCTGTCATGAAATGAATACAAAAGGTACTTTTGAGAGCTGTTTTTCAGGTCCCGTTTCGACCCGAACGTGCAATTTGTATAAAAGTCGTCGTTGGGGGCAGCAAACAAAACATAGTAAATCGTGACGTAATAAACAGGACTCCCGATGCAGCGTAGTTCCAGCGAAACTTTTTGCAAATCACCCGCGCAACGACATGACTTGTTTACAATTACATTGAGCGACATTTGTATGGGCAGCCACAT
The DNA here is from genome assembly GCA_029964075.1 of Patiria pectinifera. Lineage (NCBI taxonomy): Eukaryota > Metazoa > Echinodermata > Asteroidea > Valvatida > Asterinidae > Patiria > Patiria pectinifera. Next base: position 31,027,018 of record CM057147.1, on the reverse strand, counting down.
GCTCCAAAATTCAACCGTAGTCGGCAACAGCTTTTACCCCCGAAATTCTAATAAGCAAGTTCAGAATTTAATAGGAAGATATCTCCATTGACTTTTTGGTACCTTCTATTGATTATTAAGTGTTTTGATAGTTACACATCATTTTATTTATAGATCGGGGATCATTCTTTTGTGTTTGCCCTAACGGCCAACCATAGTAAAAAATGTCTGCGTTACATCAACATCGTTCTATCGTTCACATCGCACACGTCACCGTGACGCGCGCTATGATATGTAAAGCTGGCTGGAAATTCACGGGTGTACTTGTGCCGCTGGCCCGGCCGCTGGGACCGTAGATTTTGACACCGGTAAACGGTGTTGGAATTTCAAAATAATTCGTTGTTGATACGTGTACGGGTAGCGAACGCACTAGGCCAAGGCAAACCTATATGCCTATAATTGTGTCAGTCGCTGGCTGTAATCACACCACATTTTGTTTGCAATAAATTTCCAGCTTTCCCGTCCGGGTGTCATCATGGAGGAATAAGAATCCTCCGTAGCCATGCAGTTTGTCCGAAAGGTACCGTGCGAAACACGAGATCGGATTTCAGCCAAATTAACGGATAGAGCGCTGATCATGCACTGTACATTTTGTACGGCAAGAGTCTTCTTTTCTCAAGAGATTTGTTGAAATTGGAAAAGAAATAATAGAGATATGATTTGTTAATGATTTATAGGGAAGACTGTTTTGGACCATTTGTCCATATGATTGCCAATCTTGAAGAACCGTAGAGCCGTTCAAATGTATCCTCGACCCTCCATTATCTGCGCAGCATACGCGCACGCGTTGTCACACACAAATTGAAGGTAAATGCGTAGAAAAAGGACCGCGTAGTTTTCCTTACGTCGGTGCTGATTGTGACGGGCCTCCATTTTCCCTAAAACTTCTTTTGATCGAATGACACATTCTCTGCCACTGAAATTTCTTGACTAAAGTCTTAATTAGGTACTGAAAATAATGATAGTGCTCGTTAAATTTCGGGACCAGTGAATTATGTTTTCAACGGGGATCGAACATGTCGTAAGTCCAGAGATTTTTGTTTTATGAACGGAGCATGACTATGATTTATGAATTGTACTTTTTTTGTAGCCACGTTTTGTTTTACGGCTTTTTTTTGTAAACAATAAAGTTAACAATTTCAAAATTCAAGTAAATTCTTAATTATCGTTTCAGGATGTTAAAACAAGGGTTAAAATGCACAAGGAAAGAAAAGAGAAGAGGACTATATTTTGTGGCGAACGTATACAGAAAAGCACCAGGCAACGCAAGGAATTTGACCGGGGCCCGCGACGCTGCTAACCGTACAACATTAGTTCTGGACACGGTCGACCACATCCACTGCCGTGATGCGTTATGCGTGCCGTACGCGTATAATTAGAAAACAACCTCTTTGGACTGAATATTCACCAGAATAACGTTTGAGATTGTCTGTAAATCACGAAGAAAGTTGCGGTAGGACTGTTGATGCTCATCTAAAAATGTTATCATGAACATAATTATTAATACTTGGAGTCCTTGGATAAGACACAGCTGTTTTTTTTCACGCAAACGTCGCAGACCTACCACTCATCAGAGCCGCGTTGCCTGGCGTTTTCAGCTGGCCAGTTGCAGTATCCGTGTTTTCGCTGGTCTCTTTTTCGGGCAGTTGGGGCTCAAATTTATACGGAAGAACAGCTCAGAGGTCACCGTGTCCTTGTTTAATATACTCATCCAAAAATTAAGCAATGGAAGGAATATCAATCTCCGCGAGTCTTTTACAAAATGTTGATTTTTCACTGCTTGACTGCGAGTCACACGTGCTGACGGGCGGGTTGGGCAGCAGTAAACAGTTCTGTATAAACGAGATCCTGTTTATTACGTCACGCTTTTTCTGATTTTACGAAGAACCCGACGACTGTTGATTTCAATTATGCGCTCGCCGACCAACAAATTACTCCATGAATTTCAGTTTTATAAACATATAAACGCACATTACAAAAGAGTGGGACTTTGTCATTATGATATATAATTATGGGTCTACTCTACAATATAAAACAAAATATAAAAACAAAACGACTTCCAGCATTCCACAACCTCTTTAACCAATCTAACCATTAGAAGAAAATTGCCAATCAAGTTGAATAAAGCCTATATAGGCTTCTTCAACTGCCGGATTTGCGGAAAGCGCCCACTGTTTTGCCAGGCCAGTGTTTGCAAGACGTTTCATACCAAAACGCCCATCAGATATTTAACCGACTTCTTAGGTGGATATTGACCACCCATCAGACATTTAACCGACTTTTTAGGGCGGTTATTGACCAATAAGATGTTTCTCCCGTTTATTACTGAAAGCAGATAAACCAAACCTTTTCTTTTGGTTTCAGCATGGCTAGCTGATGTTCTGTTGGTTTCTGGCATTCTGAAGCATGGCATACTTTTGGATATTTTTATTCGGAGAATGTTAAGCTGCCAATGTTAATGAGTAAAAGTTAAATATGTACACGAGATGGAGTGCACAAAAATACAAATGTTGATGTGGGAGTGGATGAGTAATGTTTGATCAATGTTGTTCAGCTAGAAATGCATCATTACACATTTATGATCTGAAAAAACCATTACATTTATAATTGTCTTACAAAAGCGATTTATAATTGTCTTAAAATAGCTCATCTGTATTTAACAGCATTTTAAAAGGCTTACACCGAAAATTGAAGAACAGAATGCCAGCTAGGACTATCACAACAGCAAAAGCAAAATAGAGAAAATGAAACACCATTCCATGAATAGTTGATTGACGAAAGCCAAAATAACACACAGGTCAGAGAAAGGTTTGATGTATGTAAGACTTTTTTCGAGTCACCTTTACCCAGTGACAGAGAAATTAAAAAAAAAAAAGAGGCGATAAAAAAATTACATGTAGTGAGGGTTACACCATATCAGTATGCAATTAAAAAAAAGAGGCTCCAACAATATAACCATAGGGCCTTTTTTCAAAACCAAGTTGAAGTTTTGAACTTTTAAGCGTTGTAAGAATGACATATTCGTTTAACCTTGTATGCAAAAATAAAGTTAATTTCATATACCGTTTGTTTTTTGTGAACCTTTTGCTGCGGTACTCGATTTACGTTTTTGTCCACGAGGCGCCTAAAAATGGCAAAGGAGCACAAAATGTGTTCCCAGAGCCGTTCTTTCCATGAGGTTTAGAGCTTAGACAGTAAAGGACAGAGCTTTAATTGTGTGAACAATGAAGGACACACGTACTATAGTATAGCCCAAAATGGTTTTTGTAGAAACACAGAGAAGTGAAACATAAAAATAAATCGTGAGCTAAAGTTCAGTCAGTTTAAAATTTGCTTTGTCTACAATGTCTTTATTGTACGGTTTCTGTTGCCTTGTGGACAAAAACGTAAATCGGGTCCCGCAGTAAAAAGATTCATTAAAGACAAACTGTAAATGCAGTTCACTTCATTTTTGCACACAAGGTACGCAAAAAAAACCGAATACGTCATTCTTACAACATTGCAGAAGTTCAAAACTTCAAGGGTGAATCCAGGGTTGCAACGGGGGCCTATGCACGCCGTAAGTATTTGCACCTGCTTTTGGGGCAATCAGAATTTCTTTTGGCACCCCAATTGTGTTCTGGATCCCTTGAAAAAGGATGGCTCCTTTGTATCATTGCATTTTTTTCGACTCACCCTGTATATTTAGTCTTCTATCTTATTAGGCGCTGTGCACCATAATGCGCCTATCAATTGTTTCCCCCACCCCTTCCCCCAGGCTGCACCATCCAAGACGTGGGGATTGTCACTTTTGAAGTGACAAAATCCCCACCCCTCGGGCAAAATTTAAGTGACAATCCCCGACCATGCCCCGACTTACATACGTGGGCCGCACTAGTGATTGCCTTTCAATGTAGTACGGCAATGTTAACAATGTAATTTGAGTGACCAAAATATGGGCATGAAAAATGTGACCAAATCCCGACATCGGACCTGGGGCAGCTCGGGAGGGGAGGGGTGGGGGAAACATTTGATAGGCGCATAACACTATCGCGTTATATCACGATGGCCGCGAATATCTGTAAATGAAGCCGTGAGTTTGACTTTAGGATCATTCTGATAAGGCGGTCGAAAATAGACATTTAGCGGTCGATATCTTTATGGATTAGCATTTATTTTGAGAACAATGTAGTCTTTATCACTCTTTTTTGTCACGGTCATACCAATCTCGACCATGGGATTTAGGGTAACCGCCGTATTATGTTTGGGTTGACCCATTTTGCTTGGTCATCATATTGCCATAGTGAATATACAGTGGATATCATTCATATTATCAATAGTTTGTATCAATCGGAACATTAAAAACTGACCAAGAGATCATCTGCAAATTGGCACGCAGCATTGCCGCGGCTAAGATTTGGAAAATGCCTGCTTACAGTAGAAGAAAATGCCGGGCTTTATTTTATACGTCAGCATATATCACGGATTTGCGTGGAAATTTGTCATCCCGGAACTGAGATTCTGTGCTTACAGGGTTAGCACAGAATGTTTCTGCTAGCGCGGTTGGCACAGAATGTTGACCGTTGTAAGCAGAGCCATGAAACTGGGCAAAGCATACACAAAATAATGAATGCCAAAATTGCTTTGCAATTCGCCGCCCACTTTAAAGATCAAATGCAGCCCTCGTTTTGGTTGACTTGAAGTCGTCGTAACTGTACCTTTAAGCAAAAAACTGAATTGTTGGCGTTGATATATACTATTCTGTCCCCCGCATTTCTAGCTATAAAAGTAGCTGCAATGTATGCCTACGCAGTGGTTCTAGAATCTTGAAACCACGAAGGAATAAAAGTAGGTCTATGTTGTAAAAAAAACTTTAGCAGCATGAAACAAAACTTTAGCAATAGGCCTATAACATTCATGTTTGAAAGGCCTCCTAGTTGAGTCAGCAGATGGCTTCCAGGACCCCTCCCCAAACTCCTCAAGGCCCCACTTTTGGGACTTCCTAAGCTGTAGTATGATGGTCCAGTGTCGTGAGCATACGCACCTCCTTATTTGAAGGCGTGGCATGACGGTCAGGGGTAATAATGATCAAGCTTCCAGGGGCGGATTTAGCTTTCAGGAAACGGGGAGAGGGGTTGATATAAAGGGGAGGGTTCAGTCTAAGGCGTGCCAAACACCCTGCTATGGGGGGGGGGGGAGGTTCCAGGGCATGTTCTCCGGAAAATTGTAAAATCTACAATGATTTCTCCTGCATTTTAAGGCAATTCCAGAAAAATTCTGAGACTCCAAACGTGAGGTCATTCTTGGAAAAACGCCAAATGAGAGGTCACATTGCCTCTTTCTAAATCAATACGCCTAGGCCCTATGTCTAAGTCCCTTAAAAATACACATCCTGGCAATGTAAAGTTCTACCATCATTTGAACAGAATTAATATCAATGTTATTGTAAAGAATATAAATTATGAGGGAACAAGAGTTATTATTATTAGTAACCTTAGACTATACTTGTTCAAGGAATGGATACGGTATCATCCGTCCTTGCGCGCGAAGCACAAAGGTCATAATGTTTTACATTGGAATATGTTAATAACCCAGATACAATGCAAATTGGGATACGTCACTCTACATATGCATAAATGAATAAAAGTTAAGAAAGAACGAATGAGGTCGCCCTTGATTAGGCACGGTTCCCTACATCATCTTTAGGCAAGCCATTCTGTTGGCATTCCTCAGCGACCATCTTCAGATTGGCTTCATTCCGACCAGTCAGAGACAGGTAGCATCCTAACGAGGCAAAATATCTGGCCGTCTCAGCTCCAATGCCAGAACTTGCTCCTACATACAAAACAAAAATCGAAAGATAAAACCAATTTGAGTCAAGGGAAGATGGTCACGTTTCCGTTTTCTAAGTGACAGATAGCAGTCACACTTTGTGAACAAGATTTATTTTCAAAAATTGATCTGAAGTGATTTTCGAATCGAACTTACATATCTGAAACGGGACGTGTTGCATCATAACATAACAAAGGTTTCTGCAAAAGTTAAAACCATTGCTATGACGTCACCCTATTGTTAAAATCATGGATTCGTATCTATTAAACCATTGCTATGACGTCACACTATTGTTAAAAGTGTGGATTCGGATCTACGAATCTCTTACACTGGTCACAAAGTATGGATTCGGAACGAAGAATCTTTAGTAAAGTGTGGATTTGGAATTACGAATCCACACTTTGAACACGTCGTCGGACAATATTGTTCTCCATAATGAGCATTAATAGGACTGTCTGCGTGAAATTTGCTTTCCGAAAATTACCAATGCATCTTCACTGTCAGATTCTCCGCCGTCACTGCAAAATCTACTCTTACTCAGTCTTAGTCAGAAAGAAATCGTCGTCTGAACTATCCATTTTGACGTAATAAGGAGCCTACACACACAAAATGACTTGGTTCAGTACGGGTGCTCTTGCTGTATGTTACGTGTGGCATACGCATGCTAAACACGCCAGGAAAAAAATGTTGCAACCTGACTCGACTTCCGCGCTTGTGTACAAAGTCTATGGAGAGTCATTTCAAGTATTTCCTAACAAAATTGGAAACATTTCTCAGTCCCAGATTCATGTATTATCATCATTTTTGCAACGAATGACCTTCATTGAGATGATATATGAAGAAAAGGTGGCGTCAGGTTGCGACATTCTTTCCAATACTTCTGTTAAGTCGAAGAATACACTCGCAAGTGTGGATTCTTAAATTACGAATTCACTGGGCGCTTAATTCGCGCCTCGTGAATTCTTAAATTACGAATCCACACTTTCTCGAGTATCTCCTTTACAGAATCTTTCGAATCGGAAAGTGTGGATTCGTAAGCGCTCTATACGAATATTTAGTAACGTGTGGCCTTCGGCACTACGAATCCACACATTGCACAATACACTTCAAACTATATATTTACAAGCTGATTTACCCGATCATAGATCGGGTAGGGCGTAGTGTTGGGGATGAAAATTTGGGGAGTTACATGTAAATGTAAATGGGGATATAGTTAAAGAGGTTGTGGGATGCTCGAAGACATTTCCGTCATTTTTCGGGTATATGTAGCCTAGGGTGTGATGAAATAAAAACGACTATTGTTTCTGTCATGAAATGAATACAAAAGGTACTTTTGAGAGCTGTTTTTCAGGTCCCGTTTCGACCCGAACGTGCAATTTGTATAAAAGTCGTCGTTGGGGGCAGCAAACAAAACATAGTAAATCGTGACGTAATAAACAGGACTCCCGATGCAGCGTAGTTCCAGCGAAACTTTTTGCAAATCACTCCGCGCAACGACATGACTTTGTTTACAATTACATTGAGCGACATTTTGTATGGGCAGCCACATGCTCCAAAAATTCAACCGTAGTCGGCAACAGCTTTTACCCCCGAAATTCTAATAAGCAAGTTCAGAATTTAATAGGAAGATATCTCCATTGACTTTTTGGTACCTTCTATTGATTATTAAGTGTTTTGATAGTTACACATCATTTTATTTATAGATCGGGGATCATTCTTTTGTGTTTGCCCTAACGGCCAACCATAGTAAAAAATGTCTGCGTTACATCAACATCGTTCTATCGTTCACATCGCACACGTCACCGTGACGCGCGCTATGATATGTAAAGCTGGCTGGAAATTCACGGGTGTACTTGTGCCGCTGGCCCGGCCGCTGGGACCGTAGATTTTGACACCGGTAAACGGTGTTGGAATTTCAAAATAATTCGTTGTTGATACGTGTACGGGTAGCGAACGCACTAGGCCAAGGCAAACCTATATGCCTATAATTGTGTCAGTCGCTGGCTGTAATCACACCACATTTTGTTTGCAATAAATTTCCAGCTTTCCCGTCCGGGTGTCATCATGGAGGAATAAGAATCCTCCGTAGCCATGCAGTTTGTCCGAAAGGTACCGTGCGAAACACGAGATCGGATTTCAGCCAAATTAACGGATAGAGCGCTGATCATGCACTGTACATTTTGTACGGCAAGAGTCTTCTTTTCTCAAGAGATTTGTTGAAATTGGAAAAGAAATAATAGAGATATGATTTGTTAATGATTTATAGGGAAGACTGTTTTGGACCATTTGTCCATATGATTGCCAATCTTGAAGAACCGTAGAGCCGTTCAAATGTATCCTCGACCCTCCATTATCTGCGCAGCATACGCGCACGCGTTGTCACACACAAATTGAAGGTAAATGCGTAGAAAAAGGACCGCGTAGTTTTCCTTACGTCGGTGCTGATTGTGACGGGCCTCCATTTTCCCTAAAACTTCTTTTGATCGAATGACACATTCTCTGCCACTGAAATTTCTTGACTAAAGTCTTAATTAGGTACTGAAAATAATGATAGTGCTCGTTAAATTTCGGGACCAGTGAATTATGTTTTCAACGGGGATCGAACATGTCGTAAGTCCAGAGATTTTTGTTTTATGAACGGAGCATGACTATGATTTATGAATTGTACTTTTTTTGTAGCCACGTTTTGTTTTACGGCTTTTTTTTGTAAACAATAAAGTTAACAATTTCAAAATTCAAGTAAATTCTTAATTATCGTTTCAGGATGTTAAAACAAGGGTTAAAATGCACAAGGAAAGAAAAGAGAAGAGGACTATATTTTGTGGCGAACGTATACATAAAAAGCACCAGGCAACGCAAGGAATTTGACCGGGGCCCGCGACGCTGCTAACCGTACAACATTAGTTCTGGACACGGTCGACCACATCCACTGCCGTGATGCGTTATGCGTGCCGTACGCGTATAATTAGAAAACAACCTCTTTGGACTGAATATTCACCAGAATAACGTTTGAGATTGTCTGTAAATCACGAAGAAAGTTGCGGTAGGACTGTTGATGCTCATCTAAAAATGTTATCATGAACATAATTATTAATACTTGGAGTCCTTGGATAAGACACAGCTGTTTTTTTTCACGCAAACGTCGCAGACCTACCACTCATCAGAGCCGCGTTGCCTGGCGTTTTCAGCTGGCCAGTTGCAGTATCCGTGTTTTCGCTGGTCTCTTTTTCGGGCAGTTGGGGCTCAAATTTATACGGAAGAACAGCTCAGAGGTCACCGTGTCCTTGTTTAATATACTCATCCAAAAATTAAGCAATGGGAAGGAATATCAATCTCCGCGAGTCTTTTACAAAATGTTGATTTTTCACTGCTTGACTGCGAGTCACACGTGCTGACGGGGCGGGTTGGGCAGCAGTAAACAGTTCTGTATAAACGAGTCCTGTTTATTACGTCACGCTTTTTCTGATTTTACGAAGAACCCGACGACTGTTGATTTCAATTATGCGCTCGCCGACCAACAAATTACTCGATGAATTTCAGTTTTATAAACATATAAACGCACATTAGAAAAGAATGGGAGTTTGTCATTATAATATATATATGGGTCTACTCTACAATATAAAAATATAAAAAACAAAACGATTTTCAGCATTCCACAACCTCTTTAAGGAGACATGCAGTTATAGAAAAGCAATTTCTGTGGTGTGATCTGAGGCAATTTCTAACCACTAAACCAATTTCAGCAAAAGATCATCTTTTAAAGTTTTGAATCAGCTGCATGTATTCTGAGCAATAGAATCATTGTTGTAGACTACAATTTTTATTCGGGGAAGAAAAAGTGTGGGGGGGGGAACCAAACAATGTCCCCCGCTTTAAAATGGGGGGGGGGTCCCCCTGTCCCCCGTCGATTTACGCACATGATAATTATGTACCATGGCAACTGTCTGTAAATGTTCCCGTTGGTCTGTTGGCATTTTGTGATGCAGTCGCATTTTGAACACGCAGTGAAAGGTTACCTAGTACACAGGCGAAGGCTGATATTGTACAGTTTTGACAATAAATCATAATGCAAAACGTAAAGGTGTCATTTGAAATGAAAATGTTGAGTGTTACCATAAAATTACAAACGGTCTGAATGATGGAGGAAGGTCATAATTAAGTTTCGAGTATTGGACTCTTCAACAAACGTAAACTTGAACTTCTTACAATTTGCGAGACCGTCTGCGAGGAAAAAGTCGATTTAACTTTTATTGAAGTTGGTTCAACCATCTATATAAGCGCAAGTTTTACTGGGCCTCCGAGAAATGTTTGCTCCTGAAAGGATCCGAGACCGCGGTCTCCCGCAACACCAAAATGGCTGCACGACCACCCCTTAAAATAGTCCTGAAGCCCATCGCCATTTTGAAAAACGGTGCCTACACTCCATTGTAAAATAACGCGCTTTTAGGGCCCCAATTGCATCCAAATTTCACAGAAATACAAGCTCAAGGTCCTGTGCACGGCTTTCACCCATACAAACCCTCAAGTTCATGGACCACAATAATGCTCAAATACCGAAGATTTTGAGGGCATGCAAGTCGTGATTTGGTCGGCGTAAGCAATTTTGTACCTATTTACTGGTCTGCAACCATAAGCGCACTTGTTAGAAAAGGGCGCTCGTGAAAAAAATGGGGGGGGGGGTAAATATTCCCCTTAACCAGCCCCCCCCCCCTGCAACCCTCCATGCTTCGCCACTGCTGAGTACGGGGGTGATTTCAGCACCATTTGTAATTATACTAGAGGGCGAGTAAAAAAACTGCAATGAGGCAAAGAAGCCATCTCTTTTTTTCAAAACCAAGTTGAAGTTTTGAACTTTTTAAGCGTTGTAAGAATGACATATTCGTTTAACCTTGTATGCAAAAATAAAGTTAATTTCATATACCGTTTGTTTTTTGTGAACCTTTTTGCTGCGGTACTCGATTTACGTTTTTGTCCACGAGGCGCCTAAAAATGGCAAAGGAGCACAAAATGTGTTCCCAGAGCCGTTCTTTCCATGAGGTTTAGAGCTTAGACAGTAAAGGACAGAGCTTTAATTGTGTGAACAATGAAGGACACACGTACTATAGTATAGCCCAAAATGTTTTTTGTAGAAACACAGAGAAGTGAAACATAAAAATAAATCGTGAGCTAAAGTTCAGTCAGTTTAAAATTTGCTTTGTCTACAATGTCTTTATTGTACGGTTTCTGTTGCCTTGTGGACAAAAACGTAAATCGGGTCCCGCAGTAAAAAGATTCATTAAAGACAAACTGTAAATGCAGTTCACTTCATTTTTGCACACAAGGTACGCAAAAAAAACCGAATACGTCATTCTTACAACATTGAAAAAGTTCAAAACTTCAAGGGTGAATCCAGGGGGGGGGGGGTTGCAACGGGGGCCTATGCACGCCGTAATTTTTTGGACCCACTTTTGGGGGGATCAGAATTTCTTTTGGCACCCCAATTGTGTTCTGGATCCCTTGAAAAAGGATGGCTCCTTTGTATCATTGCATTTTTTTCGACTCACCCTGTATATTTAGTCTTCTATCTTATTAGGCGCTGTGCACCATAATGCGCCTATCAATTGTTTCCCCCCCCCCTTCCCCCCCCCCCCCCCAGGCTGCACCATCCAAGACGTGGGGATTGTCACTTTTGAAGTGACAAAATCCCCACCTCTCGGGCAAAATTTAAGTGACAATCCCCGACAATGCCCCGACATTCATACGTGGGTTGCACTAGTACTGCCTTTCCATGTAGTACGGCAATGTTAACAATGTAATTTGAGTGACCAAAATCCCCACCCTGGGGCATGAAAAACGTGACCAAATCTCGACATCGGACCTGGGGCAGCGCGGGGGGAGGGAGGGGGGGGGGGGAAACATTTGATAGGCGCATAACACTATCGCGTTATATCACGATGGCCGCGAATATCTGTAAATGAAGCCGTGAGTTTGACTTTAGGATCATTCTGATAAGGCGGTCGAAAATAGACATTTAGCGGTCGATATCTTTATGGATTAGCATTTATTTTGAGAACAATGTAGTCTTTATCACTCTTTTTTGTCACGGTCATACCAATCTCGACCATGGGATTTAGGGTAACCGTCGTATTATGTTTGGGTTGACCCATTTTGCTTGGTCATCATATTGCCATAGTGAATATACAGTGGATATCATTCATATTATCAATAGTTTTATAATCAATCGGAATTTTTAGCAAGAGATCAACTGCAGATTTGCACGCAGCATTGCCGCGGCTAAGAATTGGGAAATGCCTGCTTACAGGAGCAGAAAAAGCCGTGCTTATATTATGCGTCAGCATAGATCACGTGTTAGCGTACATCCCGGAACTGAGATTCTGTGCTTACAGGGTTAGCACAGAATGTTTCTGCTAGCGCGGTTGGCACAGAATGTTGACCGTTGTAAGCAGAGTCATGAAACTGGGCAAAGCATACACAAAAATAATGAACGCCCAAATTGCTTTGCAATTCGCCGCCCACTTTAAAGATCAACTGCAGCCCTCGTTTTGGTTGACTTGAAGTCGTCGTAACTGTACCTTTAAGCAAAAAAACTGAATTGTTGGCGTTGATACTATTCTGTCCCCCGTATTTCTAGCTATAAAAGTAGCTGCAATGTATGCCTACGCAGTGGTTCTAGAATCTTGAAACCACGAAGGAATAGAAGTAGGTTTATGTTGTAAAGAAACTTTAGCAGCATGAAACAAAACTTTAGCAATAGGGAAGTAGGCCTATAAGATTCATGTTTGAAAGGCCCCTTAGTTGAGTCAGCAGATGGCTTCCAGGACCCCTCCCCCAACTCCCCAAGGCCCCGCTTTTGGGACTTCCTAAGCTATAGTATGATGGTCCAGTGTCGTGAGCATACGCACCTCCTTATTTGAAGGCGTGGCATGACGGTCAGGGGTAATAATGATCAAGCTTCCAGGGGCGGATTTAGCTTTCAGGAAACGGGGAGAGGGGTTGATATAAAGGGGAGGGTTCAGTCTAAGGCGTGCCAAACACCCTGCTATGGGGGGGGGGGGAGGTTCCAGGGCATGTTCTCCGGAAAATTGTAAAATCTACAATGATTTCTCCTGCATTTTAAGGCAATTCCAGAAAAATTTAGTTACTAATTTCGACCATTTATTGTATTATTTTATGGTCCTTATTTACTCGTTTCAAAACATAAGTCAGTGGCTGAAGGGCGGGGCGTTTCCATACCCCCAACCACCGATCCGCTACTGTCGTCGTCAGCTTCATGTGGGTGAATTATTTTTGGTTAATACATACATTTAGTTGACACAAAATGACATTGAATAATGTGGAACAACGGTTTGAATATATGTGTTTACTATTTGATGGCGCTAAATATAGACTATCGTTAAATATAAATGTATATATCTTTTATCTAAAACACCTTACCAGGGTCACGACTTCAAGTTGCGATAAAAAGTCATAACCTCTTCACAATCTGATTGCTTATGTTATCATATTATTTTGGAGTTTTTTTTTCAGAGAGGGAGGGGAGGGGCACTTGTGCGTATTCAGTTTCTCTAGGGGGGGGGGTGCTCTCAATGAGTTTGGTCATGGTATCAAATAAGTCCTTAAGTTGCTTTCCGAATTCTAAATGTGGGGGCAAGGCGTGAAAGTACCCGCCGGGAGGAGCCCGCGCCCTGTGTCTTCCATTTACATTGTCAATTTCTACCTTACGGGAAGGCGACAGCGTTGGCGATATATCACGACGTTAACAATATCGTTGTTCTATGCCGATGTTTTCAGTTACCAAGTAATCATTTCTTTACTTATTTATTACATTTACTTTATAAAGGGCATGCCCAAACAGTTAAACCTGTAGCCCTAAAAGGGCCGGGTTATTTTGACAATCTCTCAGCCGGGGGGGGGGGGGATTCCCCCCTAAGATCTCGGCCATCGAGTGACGAAAAAATTTGAAACTCGGTAAATGCATAGAGCAACTCATCATGAACACACCCAAGAAATTTCATGACTATAGGTCAAGGGTTTGGGAATTATGGCTAATTAATTATTCATCTGTACGAATGGTAGTTCTGCTCTGTGTACACGACGTATATGGGAAAATTCAGTTTTCACGGCGCATAGCGCCGGAAGTTTTTTATATTTTTGGTATCAAAAAGATGCGCAAGTCTCGAGGCTAAAAAGTCATACAGCTCGGGTCGCGAAAAAAAAATTGTTCAAGGCTATCGCGGAAAAAAGTCGAGGGGGGGGCGGATTCCGCCCCGGCCCTTTTAGGGTTAAACTGGTTTCCACTGGGGCCATGCATATACATTACAAATTATTAAAAAATAAGTTGTTTGTGATTATTCGGCAGTTGGCCGGGATAGTCCACCAAAGTCTCTCAACTTATTTCCAATTGGGTCCCTTGGTAGAAGATGTGGAAGGAAATTACAGTTTTAGTGGTGGGAGGAAAACCCCAGAATGATATTCTGAGAGAAAACCCACGGACTTAGACAGAAACTGAAAACCCAATCCACATACTGGCCTAGGCGGGATTCGAACCCGGGTCCCAGTGGTGGAAGGCGAGGAAAGCACCGATACGCCAACTTGATCCCATAAAAAAAAGTTGGCCTTGAAGCCAGAACTGACCTAAAATTGTGACCGATAGCGTATGCACGACAATGGTACTAATTTTGGTACCAGAAAAATACAGGGCATTAAACTATCATCAGTGAACATGACTTGTTTACTTTATATCGGTTGTTAATCTCTTCAACAGCCTGTGTACATCATTTGAATATAACTGAACATCTTCACAGAGACAGTTGCTTTAACTTCGGAATCAGAATCATGCGAGAATTATTGTCCCAACGATGATTTGGGTCGGCACATGGGAACCCCTAAAGACCATTCTTAACTTAAAAGTTATTAGTCTTTAATTTTAATCGTTTATCAAAGACAACAATATTCATGAAATAAGAACCACCATAGCCTCCGAAAATTATAGACGGAAAAGAAATTGTCATCGATTTGAGTCTATCGACAGATTTGTTTTATAACACCAGCACCGCGCGAAAAGGGATTAAAATTTATCGCTAATCCGAGAGATACCAAACACACCATAGGTCTATTTTCGACCACGCAATCGGATTAGGAAGGACTTATAACTAAAAATAACTGATTCTGAATTTATAGAGAGATAACGGGCAGAAAGATAGATAGTGAAGTGTTGATAAAATGAAATGCAGTATTTATTCAACGATTCTCCAATCACGATGGAGGTTTTGCAGACCACGTGATACATAACAGCAAATGAGATAGGTGGGATCTGTGTTTCAACCACGTGCTTTCAAAACACATGTGTGTTAACATGTTCCCTTCATAAAGCGGATGAAACTGTGTTTTCAAACATTCTTTAGCAAAACAACGAACTCGTTCGCATAACAAAACTCAGTGTCCTTTCAAAATCTGTGTACAGTTTCATCTTGGCACACTCTCGATACTTTAATTCCAAAACATGGGTGACTCTGTACGACACTTGTTACCCGTAGAGTTCATGCTCAAATTCTTGAAGACGATTACTCAGAATAACAGTCATCGTCGACTGTTCCACGTCACCGTCATACTCTCCCTCATCTATGCCATCATCAACAGGCGGAGGAAGCAGCGGGCACTGCAGGCCAACCCTGCCCGGGGACTTCCGCTGCCCCCAGGCCCGTGGGGCTGGCCCATCCTCGGCATCATGCCATCCTTGGCCGGGGGTAAACCTCACCATGTCCTCACCGAGATGAGCAAGACGTACGGTCCCATCATGAGTTTCATGATGGGTAGCTTCCGTACCGTGGTCCTGAGCGACTATGACTTGATCAAGGAGGCCTTTGCCAAGTCCGGGGACAAGTTCAGCGACAGGCCCAAGGTCTTCATGTTTGAGAATATCCATCCGGCAGGAGCTGGTGAGTTGCAAACTTGGTTGTCTGTTGTCCTTTTCCAATTAATACAGGCATGCATTGTATTCTGTCTAAATCTCTAGTCCTGTTCATAAATGTTGAAACACATGTTTTATGTATTTACAAGTTTTCCACGAATTCCTTTCCGAATGCACTCGTATCCGTCTCTCCTAAGTGCGGTAACGATTAAACTATATTTGCAAAAAAGTGTTCACGAAACTTTGCTGTACAAATCGACGATCATCGCCTCTCCCTCTTTAAAATGGTGCATATTTTGCTCCAATTTCTCCAATTGATTTGATGACATTGTCCATTGTGTGGTTGCTGCCGTTTGTATACAAGTTTCACAGAATCAATCCCCGAGTCATCTCCTATAATGTTTAAGGGTTTACAAAGAATTGTTTGGAGATTAAAGCATTTCATTGTTGTGAATTTTGTCTCAATTTCTTCAATTGCTCACTGGTCATCTTCAAATTATTTGTTTGCTGCAGGTGTCGTACTGAATTACTACGAAACTGGTAACTGGAAGGACAACCGCCGGTTTACGCTCCGAGCTCTCAGGAAGCTCGGCATGGGCAAGGCGGCCATGATGGAGGGCAGAATCACCGAGGAGGCCGGGTTTGTCATCCGGAGTTTCGACCAGCAGCAAGGGCGGCCGTTCCGCTCCTGTGACTTCACCAACCTCGCCGTGGCCAACATGATCAACTCCTTGGTGTTCGGCAAACGGGCCGATTACGACGATCCGGTCTTCCTTGAGGTCATCACCAAGATGTTGGACCTCTTCAAGCATCTCGGCGTCTGCCTTTTCAATTTCATCCCCATGATGAAGTATCTGCCGGGCAGCGGGTATTGGGAGACGGCCAAAATCCCCAAGTTCTTTGAGGACATGTGGTACCGCCCTCACGTGAGTAATCAACCCTTTGTTTTCGTTTTTAATTATTTTGGCAACATGATTATAACGATGACGACGTCAATGAAAATAGTGACGGTGAGGAAAATAGAAACAATGAGAATGACGCGACGGGGAACATAAATTTATGATGACACTAAAACTTAAAAAAAATTAACAATCACTAGAAAAATTTGAGCATAGTTGAAACAAAAGTAAAGTTGAATATTAGAATTTACGCAGACGTAAATATTAATTCTCAGATTCGTTTGCATATTGAGCTGTTAATGTTCAAATTACTGAAGAGGAAACACTAGATTATTGTGCATATTATGTAGATTGTTGATGAATATTCATACATTTTATTGTGTTACAGGTGATGGAACACGTGAAGACTTTCAACGCTAACAATATCAGGGACTTTGTCGATGCATACCTCCACGAGCACTTCTTAAAGGAGGGATCTCACTACCACTACGATGACGCGGCCGCCATGGGGGCAGTCGGCGATGTGTTCGGCGCGGGGCTGGAGACCACATCGGTCGCCCTAGACTGGGTCATCATGTGTCTGACCAAATACCCAGAGGTCCAGGAGAAAGCACAGAGGGAGCTGGATGAGGTGGTAGGGCGCCACCGCATGCCGCAGTGGGCTGACAGGCAAAACCTGCACTACGTCATGGCTATGTTGGACGAGGTTATGCGCTGGTCTGCAGGAGGCCCGTTCGGTAGGTTTTTTAAAAATATTTTTGTTCAATTCAATTCAATTTTATTCGATTCAATTAAAGACAAAAATGTTTGATAACGACCAAAATATGCTTTTAAAAAATCTAACAAAAAGTAATGTAAAATAATTTGTTATACAGAAAGACATACACTAAAATTATTTGAAACTTTGAATTAAATTCTAAAAAACATGTGAGCCAAACTGTTGTGATGACAACTACGGGAAATCTGAGGTGATGCAATTTGTTGAAACTCTCACTAGATCAATGCTGAATTCATTCTGTCACGCATGCGCACTGTCTGTGAAAACTTTAAAGAAGAGAACAACATCATTTCGAAAAAAGTAACTGGTACACTTCTACATGCATGCATGGTATCACCGGATAAGTTCACAGTCAGCACACCCAAACATATGCTGACTGAACCACCTTACAAAACAACTTTCAAAATTCACCAACTGTTCCCTCCGACCCTCCAAGTGATTGTACCTCTTTTCCTCCTTGTTTCAGGTGTTCCTCACTCCCCGATTGAAGACACTGAGTTCCGCGGTTACTTCATCCCCAAGGGTGCGGTGGTCATCCCCAACCTACACGCCGTCATGCACAACCCCGAAGTCTTTCCCGATCCGGGGGCTTTGAAGCCAGAGCGGTTCTTAAACTCCGACGGAAAGTTCGTCAAGCATGAACACATGTCGCAGTTTAGCGTCGGTGAGTTTTTGTGAAATACTTTTCTGTTATCATAATTTTAAAGTTGCTCTTTTCGTGCTCTTCAAGACGTTTGATTTTTGTTCATCCAAACGAATTTGCAAACCTTCCTTTAAATATTACTTTTTTAAAATTTTGAGAGTCCGCAACAGTAGCTGAAAAAACATGTTTCACTTAAGGTTGCTTTTGCGCCTCAAACGCTGAATTGAAAAGGATCCCCTGAATTACAGAGCCAGAAATAATTTGAAAAACGAATCTGAATGGGCATAAACGAAATGTGCTGCTCAATCCGCCCCCGACTTAACTGATTGAACTGAAATGGAACGAATGCTCTGGTAGCGAAAATGAAACGCGTGTTCAGAGCGATTCTCAAATTTAGACGAAAATGAATGACCGATTTTCAGAAGTGAATGAACATTTCAGGAAATTGGCCGGGAAAACCTATATTCAGTATAACCACCAATTGCGATTAAAGTCCATCTGAAGCGGATGACTCTCAACCCCTCCCCCTTGCTTGAGTGGAAGAGGCTACCACCCCCCTCCTTACTTGAGTGGAAGAGGCTATCTAAAGATGATAACCATATTGATTGGATTACCTTCATTTGATAACGTAATCGAAATTAATTCCATCTTCAAATATCATAAGTAATAACAGCACAGGCCGAGTCTATAAACTCTTTAACAAACAGATAGCAGTAATCCCCAGCGTATGACAGTACACTGAAGCAGGCCTATACACTTATTTTGTTAGTCTAATTTCCCCTTTTTTTGGTTTTTATTGTCTACTACAGGTCGACGCGCTTGTGTTGGTGAGCATCTCGCCAGAATGGAGATCTACACCATTGTCACTCACATTATCCACACCTTCACGTTGAGGGCGCCCAACGGCGACACCGACAGTATTCGAACAGAGGGCATCATGGGCCTGTCCAAGAACCCTTGTCCGTACAAACTCTGTGCTATCCGAAGAACAGACACTTATGACGTCACCGAAATTCCCATGGACCTTCTTTCAGACGACAATAATAACAATAATACCTTGGACAGTAATAATAACAACAACAACGAAGCCAAGCATTGCGTCCATTGACATGCAAATCGCAGCCAATTTATTTCGTTTTCGTAAACGAATTGTACTTTTGTAGTATAATGAAAAGCCGTTGTATATAATAGGCCCTATATGTATATATGCTTATGCTTGTATTATTTTTGTACAAACAGTGAACATAATATAGGAGCGTTTAAGTTTATTAATTAAGTCTTTCAAGAAACACATTCATGAACCAATTAATGCGCAAAGACCATAATCACATTTTTGTCTAAGAATACATGTCTAGGCCTACCTACCAGGTGCAACATGCGACAGCATACGTCGGAAAGATGTGTATTGTGAGATTTTGGCCAATGATAATTATGCTTTGTTGACTTTTATCTTAATGGTTTCTTTTTTTTCACAAAAAAAACTACAGTGCTTGATTAAATTTATAATAGCTCTATGATAATTACACTTTTCCATTTTTTTTTTGGGGGGGGACAACATCCCATTGAATGCAGTTAAATGTTGCGTAGTTTCGTTCACGAAATAGATTCCTTTTTTATTTGCAACTCTGGAGAGTGCTAGGGGTGGATTCAATCTCATATCCGAATGTTCATCATTTAATGGATTAATTTTGGGTGAGGGGGGGGGGGGTTCCCCGAGTTATGCTTCTACTTCTGATGTACTTATTTTAATAAGAACTCCGACAAGTTTGGTAATAAACGTTATACGTTTTGTGAATTTAAAAATGTGTTTTGTTTTCCACATGATTGCTTTTTGAGATTGTAGTCATGGAATTCTTTCGGATTAATATGCATCGTAATTTTATAAGTCCCTGGTAAAAATTACATACCAAGTACAGGAAAGTGAGCTGAGATGGTATATGCACTGTTATTTTGGTCAGATTTGTTGGTTTGTTAGTACTGTATGAACCTAGCAACCTGTGTTGTTAACTGTGTAACTTGTAAAATGTGTTATGTGTTAAGTTACTTGTTACAAATATTACACAACTTGTTCAATTTTTACACAACTGGGTGCTGAGTTCACATCCGAAATGGAAATGGAATGTTTAATTGTTTAATTGGGGTAATAATAATAATAAAGCGCTGTGAGTTAAAAGCGCTATATAAGAACCTATTGTGTTTATATTATATATTACTACTATATAGGGCGAGCAGGACAGATTTTTGCGTCCACAATTGGGCGATCGATATCTATCGAGGCGAGAGGCGATATAACCTTCGCCCTTTATGAAAACGACCCTTAGGACAAGGAATTTTGCTGTCGAAAACCATCTAGATCGATTCCTCATGGTCCAATTAGTATAATTATTATTATTATAATTATTATTAAGAAAGATAAACAAACCTTTAAGGCCTGCAGAATAATATTTAATAATATAGTCGAAGGTTACGAAGAGTCTTCTTAAACACTCAAAAGGGGGCGCTCTGCCAACAAGTGGCGAAGTTGATGCTCTCCAATTCGCTTCAGTGCCGCCGTAACCATTGGCAATGGGAGAGGGCGCGTTTTGCCGTGTACATTTCTTCAGCTTTTGCTTCATGATCAACTGACGATGCAAAAACTTGTAGAATGAAATTTTTATTTTAGACCTGTTTTTGAACCCGACAGGCCGTACCCCGGCGACTTGGTTATAAAGATACAGTAAACAGCTGGTCTTGGGTTCGAGTCCCACCTGAAAAAAAAAAGCCTTTTGATTGTTTTTTATATCTCAATATCTCGGACAGCATGCACTAGCTCAGAAGAGCCTATATGCATTTAAACAGTAATCGTTGAGGTGTGTTTTGTTAATAATATGAGGTTGTTTCTGATCAGCGCTAGCGTCGATTTTAAGCATGCGCGTCGATCTTTTAGCATCCAACAGCGCCCTCTATTTCCGCACCTCCTCAATTTTTTTACCAACGAGCACCAAGGAATGGGAAATTGCACCCAGGCAAATTATGGAGGACCCCAATGTTCATGATGACACCAAAAAAAGCAAAAAAGTACCCCCCACACACCAGTATACCAATCCAAAGAAAAAGAAAAAAAAGCCAAAAAAAAAAAAAAAGCCGCGTGGTCGCGTCAATTCCGGAACTTTGGTCTGACCAGAGACCGAATATTTTTTTTTTGGCCTAATATGAATTTTGTTTCCAAAGCCAGTTCCTCCGTTGTTATTTATAGTTTTACACAAATTACGGAATAAAGCGAAAATGTAAACAGCTGTTTTACTGTGACGTTACCGTGTAACTTTTTCATATATTTTTTTTAAATGGGTACATCGCATCTACTAGGAAATAATCGTCCTCTTCTTATGCCAAAGATGAAACCGCATGCTATTAAGAAAAATGGATTTTATTTCCGAACGAATTTTTAATTTGTATGTCGTTGTTTTAAGGGGGGGGGTAGGTTTTTATGATTTCGGGGTCTACAACTCTGAATATAGGGCGTGCACAAGACTTTCCGCCCTGCAAGAGCCATATTGTCTGACATGCAGTCAATAATTTTCGATTTTATAAAAAATAATTCAATAACTAAAAAAGTGAGTGGTATGCGCGCGTCGCGCGTCGCCGTGCGCATGCAAAAATGAAAAATTTTTTTTTTTGAAAAGATGATGTCTCAAAACCGCCAAACTCACTGGTTTGACTGGAATCCTGCTGCTGCTGATTTTAACGTGTTTTTAGATGAATAACTTCGCCTCTCTGGACTCCTATATATTTTGCAATTCAAGTCTGCCGGACACCATTCATCATCATCCACGACATTGAAAAAAAAAAAGGTAAAAAAAAAAAACGTCGCCGCACCACTTTTTTTTTTTGCTCCATACCCAGAACCGAGACTTTTTTTTTTGGCCTTATATATATTGCTAGGGAAATATCAATTGTAGACAAATTTATTCTTCTAGGTGAAATACGTACATTTTTAATTCATTCCAATGAATGAACATATGGTTTATAATATATCTCTGTTGTATAAAACAAAACAGAAGGGCCAAATTATCGAGTTTTAAATTTAATAATAAGTAAGAATAATCCTGAACCATCGTGCGTCACGCGTTGTTTACTAGTACGATTTATAATGATACCTGGCCACCTTAAGAAAGCATGTAAACAAAGCATGACGTCAGGCCAATAAAATGACTGGAAGGGTACAATATTGATGGCCTGAGAGAGCTCACAAAAACCGAATTTTATTTTAGGTTTTCTTCCCAAGACTAAAATGAGGAAAAAGTATTGCTGTGCGGGCATCGATTCGTAACCAATCCTCTACATGATATAGCTCGATATCGCAAATTTGCATCATTATGCACGTCATCTACTTCACTCGTACGCCTTCCTCGAGATCTTCGACGACTGTTCATTACACTGAACGGAAACCCACCAGGAAACAGCCGTAGATATTCAGTGCATTTTTCGCATATTATTTCCCACGATTCTTTGATCGTGAGCAAAATATGGACTGCAATTTCTACTTAAAAGCAGGCCTAGAAACATAAACACATTATTTTAATCCACGGAGATATGTGTTGTTATTAATGCTGCAGCTTTGTTTCAGGTGAAGGAGGAATTTTCCTTCTCATTTCGTTGGATACGTGTAATTTGCCCTGAAGAACGGTAGGAAATAAAATCCAAATTTTATTTGTGCCCTGACATCAAAATCAAGATGGCGACCGTGACAGCAAGCAGTGGTAAGCGAATGTCAAACAAATCGAATAATTTGTTATATTTGTATTATCCTGATTTAAAAAGTTATAGCTACATGACGTATAACACAGTGCTAATGTTTCAAAATGTGCTTATTTTGCAGATGAGGAGCTTCATGAAAAGCTCATTAGGACCGTTAAAAAAGAGGTTGGTCGTTATTTCATTCTTTTCATTTTTCCATGCATCACGTGCATGCATTGCACTGCAGTCCACAAATTAAAATACGATAATTTTGCCAAGCTAGGCCTATGACAATAGTCATGACCTGCACTATACAAATGAGGGATATCATGCATGACGTGAAATATCACGAAGATCACAGTAGTAGGCATAATAGGTTAAAAAGTGTATAAAGTTAATGTTCTTCTTCATGTTCTTTTTCATGTTTTTGCCTTAGGCTACCAATTGGCCACCAGCCCTTGCTTGTCTCTTAGATTGCAAAGTGACTTCTGCAACCATGGCAACCTTAAAAAAAAATGCAAAGAATTTTTTTTGTGGACAATTAATATTCTTCATGTTGCTACATGATTTTCCAGGTTATGCCTTGCAAATCAATGGGGTGCTGTTTTGCTGGCACGTGTGATCCTCATTTTCATTTTTTCCCTTTTTTTGGGGGGGGGGTCACTTATTGGGAAAGAATGTTGCATCCTGACACCACTTTTCTCATATATGTTCTCTCAATGAAGGTCAGTCATTGCAAAAAAAATTGTAAAGAAATGAATTTGGGACTGAGAAAAACTTCCAATTTTGTTAGAAAATACTTTGAATATATGCACTAGACTCTCCATAGACTTTGTACTCAACCAAAGAAGTGGCGTCTAGATACCACATACCTTCCGGTCATTGTAGTGGTTTTACCCCATAATTTCCCTAAAAAAATCAAACCCTACCCTCTTTCCATCAATTCCTGTTACTTTGCAATGACACTAGTCCGAAAATTTGGGACTCTCAAGAATACTGTGTATGTATGAGAGTCCCAAAACTTAAGGTATTGAAAACATGCAAAACAAGAAAATAGACTGGCACCTGAAACAACCAGTCCAAGGTAGCTTCAGTACTGCATCAATCAACCATGGCAAAAGAATTTAAGAAACATGTGGCATGAAGCGGGAACTAGTCTCAATTTACTACACATTTCTCCATAGTCAAGCCACCAGACTATTGACACTGAATGAAGAGGTCAGTCTTTTCAAATAGTTGGACCATGGATGGACATGTACCAGTCTAGTATTTAGCCCCATTTTGAAATCACTTGACTTCCCTCTCATGTGCAAAATATTGAAGAAAAGTCTCCTTTAAAAATTGAATGGAGTCTGCAAACTTGGTTGGTGAAATACTGAGGACATTTTCTTTGCCCCAGTGGAATTTTTGGAGAAATTTGCTGGCTAAACTGTGAGTAAAGTGGGCCTGATTTAGTTTTGCACGTTTCAGAGCACTCCAGAGCCCTGTCTGCAATGACACCAGCTATTTAGACCAAGTAAAAAAAAAAACCCAGTTGATACTGATAGTCCCTGCCTGCATCCTTTTTTGAAAACGAATCTCTTTTTGTTGTTATTTGTTATTTTGTTTTTCTTACCTCAAAAAAGCTAACTTGTTCTTGTATTTTGCCTTAATAAAACACATAGAACATGTTTAACCCGAATATTTTGACTCTACTTACTATTAGGATAGCTAATTAAAAGCTGGCGGTCATTTTGAACCAAAATTGGCAGCCTCATAAAAGGCGGCCTCATGTGCCTGGATTCATCTATAAGAAAAGGGCCATTCACTTCACAATTGCTGTTTTTATTATTCTTCGCCGTTTGTCAACATATCATTTCTTATTGCACGCCCTGTTCTCTGAAACAGGTCAAGCAAATTATGGAAGAGGCAGTCACCAGGAAATTTGTACATGAAGACAGTGGAAGTATCATCTCATTATGTGGTAAGATGCAATTTATCAGAATTGGTTTATTCGTAAATACTTCTTTGATTGTCGCAGTTTGGTTGCACGACAACCTCGTTGTGATGATCAAGACAAAGCAAGGCTGGTAAGCCTAGTAAAGCTGGTCCCAGAGTGCACAGAATTCTATTCAATTGACTCAGAATGGCTATTCACTGGAAATCTTTTCATGTGTCTGGTCGACACAATAGACCAGATTTAGCCCATTGGTTGGATTTAACCTTATACAGGGGTGTGAAATCTCAGCTTTAAAACTGATTTCAGCTTTTTCCCCTCAGTTGCTGTGTACAAAAGTATAGGAGATTTCCAAAGTTCAGCTTTTTTTACACCTTTTTCAGCTGTTTTCAGCTATTTTTATCAGTGGTCACTCACACCCCTGCTTATAACAAGGTTGTTGTGGGGGAGTGTGTAGCCTAGTGGTTAGGGTTCGTGACTCATGATCAGAGGGTCCGGGGTTCGAATCCAGCTGCTGGTCGTATATTGTGTCCTTGGGCAAGCCACTTCACCCCCACTTGTCCCTCTCCACCCAGGAGTGTAAATGGGTACCGGCATTAGCTGGGGAGTAACCTGCGATGGACTAGCATCCCATCCAGGGGGAATAGAAATATTCTCAGTCGTTTCATGCTACTGAAACTGGAGATAAACGCCGGCCTGATGAGCGACATTGGCTCGCGACAGACTTTACTTTTACAGGGTAATCCTATACGATAGCACTGCCCTGCTTACAAGTAATTCAGTGAGGTAGTCATGCAGTCAGTCAGTGAGCGCTTTCCATCGTATTAACAATCTCAAAACGCTTTACAATTATTCCCCATTCATCAGGCCACAAGACCACGCGGCAGCCGATATCCTCTACCCTCACAGGTACCCATTCATGCTCCTGGGTGGAGAGAGGCAATTGTAGTAAAGTGTCTTGCATAAGGGCACAAACACCATGTTCCTGGCCGGGTTGGAACCCACGTACCATCATATACATGTATGAGTCACATACCGTAACCACTGGGCCATGGCATTCTACATACCCCAACTCCAACCCTACAAATTCCAACTGCATGTTTTGTTGGAATCTGTCGGAGTGAGTACTGCACTGGTAAACTGATTATGCTTTACATGGGGTTCTATCACCATAATGAGAGGCCAACAGTTTGGGTGATGAGTTTACCATATGGTGTTGGATTTTGCAAGAGTGACGAAGGTTCCTAGTAAATCACTCAAGGAGGTTAGGGTTTATGTACAGACAACTTGGCAATGAAGCTCAATAATATAACAGTGTCTTTTATTTTGTAATAAAAAAAATGACAGCTGCCGTGGATGCGTGTCTTGCGCAAGGGTTGAAGCGTCGCATCAGTGGACTGTTCAAGGGGAATCTAACGACAGCATCGTTACTTAAGCACCTAGCCAAGCAGCATCCGGAGGTTTCAGAGGTTGCGCACAAGGTGCAGGAGATTGAGAGTAGACTCGAGGAGGCAAACAAGTAAGTTGTGTCCGAATTACTGATATCTACGGCTTAAAGTTACATCTGTGTCTATGGTAGCGGCTGCAGCCAATTCCCATAGACTGGTGTGTAATTTCAAACCGTAGCCAGAAACAGGGGCCGGAAATTTGCTAAAGCACAAACTGTTCTTGGCTAAGCAAGATTGGTTACCGGCCAAAATTGTACGCAATGTATAGTGATTTTGATTGGTTCCCAGTTGATTTCTGCTTTTACCGGTATATAGCACGTAATTTCTCATTTATAAGCAGAAATTTGCTAAGCACAAAAAAAATGTGCTTAGCAACTAGCACACAGAGATTACCAGCCGACAGTGGCTGAAACCTCATGCAATGCATGCATGTACCTTGATTGACTGGCTCGAACCTGATTTGTCCTCAGCACACACATTTACTAGGTAATGCGACTTCGTTGTGGATTCACCTGTGTCAACACATCATATTCAGCTTTTTGTATCTATCGTGTTTCTGACTAGTCTATGGAATGTCCCCTTGCACAGCAAGGGTCTATGATATGCGCGCAGATTCGTCGATTCATTATGCAAAACGAGACTGCGTCCTGATCTCCAGATTCTGACCGTTCAGGGGGTGCTTTCTTTCGAGTCTTCTGTAACCTGTTGTATTACAAAAACATGGTAGCAAAATTGACCAATCATCAACTTAGTCCACATTTCTGATTGAAAGACATCACAATTTCTAAAGTTGACTCTGATTGGCTGGCATGCGGAGTCGCATAAAGTTTCCGTGGATTATGAGACGTTCGTCATGTGACTCTGCACCCGTGAATGTCTGATACTCAGGCCAGTTCCCGACAGAATCTAGCACTAATTATAACACCTCATCCGCAGATTCTGTATCTCGATTGGCCGAGAGTGAGTCACATACAATGTAGCATTCACTTATTTTACTGTTACTATCTTGCTGTGCACAGCCAAAAAGACTGTACAATGATTGCCTTGGTCTGAAAAAGTCCTATACGCATAGAAACCAACGTAGCAGCCAGAGATATGTGTCTACATGCATACGGGTTTGTGCGTTGCGCGTATTGTTCCCACGTGATAAAAAATTGGGTTCAAATATTTCATGAAGGGGTAGTTTGGAAAAGTGCGAGTACATTTTCAACTAATTTCATATTGAAATAGAAGTATGTATTTTAATTGGATTTTAGGTAAATAAAACGGTTATCTCTTAAAAATCAAGTGCAATCTGCGGGTTACATGTAGGTGTTATAAGACAAATATTGACTGCTTCAACTCGTGGTGTAGTAAACTTAGCCTCCCGAGGTGATCCATGGAGCGTTTCCGTTTCCCTCGGCTACGCTTAGAGAAAACAGAACGCTCCATAGAGATCACCTCGGGAGCAGTCAATATTTGTATAATGTAGGACTAGGTTTTTGTTTGCTTTCTAAGAATGTCAACATTCACAGAGATTTGCCACCTCAAATGTCACTTGACACGTCTTTGTCAACCATCTGATCTATTTTGTCGGATTATTAAGAGGTCAAAGTGAATAATTTCTCAAAATGTTTTGTGTTTAATAGTGTTGACAATTACATGTATTCAGGTTTTTCCTCAAAGTGTTTGATGCAATAGTTTCCTCCGAGGCATTTAAAAGCGATTTTATGGTCTTTTAATACAAATGCAAACTGTCCTTCTAGCAGTAACACCTAAACAGTTGGGTTTCTGTAAAACTGCATTCGCGTTGGACTAATTTTAAAAAAAGATTTAACCGATACGATGGTCAACACTAAAATGGGTAAAATCTTACCAGTGTATGGATTTAGACTTTTTGACTTTGGACTTTTTGACTTTGGGAAATTCTTACCAAGACCGTGGTTAAAGGGAATGTACATCATTGGCTTTTGCTGTTATTTTTAAAAATGAAATATTTGAGGGGTTAGTATAATAGATCAAATATTGTTACACTGACATGTTTGAAGTTTTGTGTTCGAAAATGTTGGAAAAGCCAAGAAAAACAAAAATGTTCAAGTAGTCTGGTTTTCTGACTCCACTAAAGATGAAATGGATCAATTTATAGATGATGGAAAATTGTTAGGTCAGGGAACCAGTCTACATGTACATGTAGCTGGCCTGCACCCGTTCATGAACATGTAACTAATAGCAAACAAAATTTTGACTGAACAAAATGGTAAATTTGAAGCAGTAGTTTAAAAATATCCGTTGGATATTTATACAAAAATACCATTTTCTTGAAAATGACTTCACACCAAGTGCCATAATTTTACAGGATGCTTTAGACTGTCATTAACCAACATCCTAGTGAGGTATTTCGTAAAAACTTTCGTTTTATTTGTCGATGTTTGCAAATGTTGTATATTCCCTTTAATTAACCCTAGCCTCACCTAAAGCTACAAAATACTACCGAGTAGTAACCTTTTCTTTCCATACAAGTGTGCACAACACATGTAGTACTCTGTGGTATTTGGTACCTGACCCCCGGAGAGCCCTAAGGGGGTAAGGGTTGAATGAATTGATCTGGGCATAAACATTTGTTTGCGCGAACGGCTGTCCTATATCCTTGATCGTCGTAACCTATGCCGTTACGGAAGGTTGTTTGCTAAAATCAGTGAATAATACCTGGTTGTGGAGTATATCACATGTAAAATGTCCAATGGTGCCCATAATATCAAAGATGACTTTCATAAAAAAAACCCCACCAAAATGGTGTTTGAACATAAAATGATTGAAATGCTAGCCTAAGACACCACGCACAGCCCAAGTGCAGTGTGCCTGTGTAGTGTGACCCTCATAGCTTTGCCTTGCGGTTTACTGACTCTCGCTGTCCGCACTGGACTTTCTCATCTCGGGTAAAGTGACCAGGTTACATCTCCTGGTCAAAAGTTGGCCGGTAAAAGTAACCACTTGACTTGGGAAAAGTAACCAAGAGAAGACTCTTCTGGGCTGTTTGTACTGGACTTCAAAAAAATTGGAAAAGTACCCACCATCTCAGTGAGCTACCGGTATATACCAAAAAGAGTCTGATGGGGCACAGCTTTTGATAAAATTGAATGGGACACCATAGCTGTTGAGATTGAAAAGTTTTGCATAATTGCATACGTGTTCCAAGCTTGAACTTGTTGAAAAGTACATAAAGTACATTGCCTCTAGCTGGGATCATGTGATGAAGGCCATGAAAGCAGTGTCGTAACAGATTTCCCCAGACAAAAGGGTTTTTGGAAATCAGTTTCATCATCCAAAACTAGCCTTTTAGAAGACCTAGGATTACTTTTTTTTTTCAAAATCCGGGAAAATTCACAAAAGATTAGTCGTGAGGTAGGCAAGTGTATGTAGGCCCTATTCATCGGTTTTGATTATGTTTTTGCAGAGGTACATGTATGAATTTACATTTTTGTGATGATACAATGTCTGAGAAGGTTGGGCGCCGAGTGCAATGATGTGAAACCATTTGCATTCAGCTGGATTTCAGCTATCGCCCCAAACAATAAAAAAAATCCATTCAAATTTATTTTGCACGTATTGGTGATTCAACTTCAGAATGATTTGGTATTGATCGGCTGAAAATGGGCGCGTCAGGGATGGATCAATGTTTGGGGGTGGGGATTTGTTTAGAGGAGAGTAGGGGGGGGGGGAGGGTTGGCTGCATGCTGAATTTCATTTACTCTTTAAAATATTTTCTGACACATTCATACTGGAATTAAGTTGTAGGCCTTTCCTTGTGGATACCTTTTTTTTTGGTCTGGTGTACTAAAATGTTAGAGTGTGAAAATCTAGTTTCAAAATGCTCCTATTTTTACCAGAATTAGTTTCCTGGGCTGACATTTCGGACCAAATAGCCTTTACACAAAATACTTCAATTTGGGGGATGGGTTAGAAGGGGAGGGGGAGGGGGACTGTCTGCATAACAGCATGTGTAAGATGTATGTAGACATGTTACAATGTATGTGTACACCTACGGTACAGTAAAGCAGAAGTCAGTAACGTGGTGACTTCTTGTGCACAATGTATCAAGTGCTACTAGAGTTTGAAAAACCCTGTGAGTACATGTACGTGTACATGTACATCTTGGAAAAGGCAAGGAAAGACACTAAACATGCTAAATTTTCTTGTACTAGAAAGCCTTGCAAAAGTAAAAAAAGAAGAAGAAATAGTTAAATATGCATGGCGTGTATCATGAATAAATGAAACAAACACAGATGACTGGACTCTGTAGAATGACATGTAAGTGCTCAATTGTGTACTGGAAGCATTGTATTCATTGTAATTCACTGGACAGTGGCCAGCTGCAGGAATCATGTACATGCTGAAAACACACTATTTTTGTTCAACTATATTTGTGCACAAATTGCAGGCTGCTTCCATTGATAGACTTTTTTTGTGTAATTTAGCAAATCTTTCTTCACGTTTGTTTTCTCAAAATTCCAAAGGATGTGCATCGTTTACAACAGTTTGAAAAGGTGATTTTTTGGAAAAACTGAATATACAGTTTTGCAAATTATGCAAATATTTAAAATAAAAGTGACATTTTTTTATTCTCCACTTCTCCAACTGAAAAATGTTTTTAACACTCCATTTGAGCTGGTTGCATATTATCCAGCATGTCCAGGGTTAAAAACAAGTATAGACTCATGCGAGCACACTGTCACGTCTATCACGACGTTCCTCATCAAATTCACTTGCGAAACCATTGTGTTAAGATAGTCAGTCACAGGGCAGTTGCTGTGCACAAGACCTTGCCAAAGGCTTTTGCCACTGAACACGTTGAAGGGAAAATCGTGAGCATACAGCATTCTTGATAAAAGTATTACGGGCTCTGTAGGCCCTAATCAATAAGATTTCTAAACACATGTCAAAAAAGATTGTGGTTGAAATTTAGTTGTTCCAATGCCAAAAATTACGCCTTCAAGGTACATACAATATATATCATGCACAAGTCTTGAAAATTAAATATCATGTACATACAGTATGTGAACTGTTGTTTGGTCAGTTGTTTTTCTGATTCTGTGGATGATGGATAAAATTAACAAATATAATGTAGGGCCTAACTCAAATGAGAGGGAATTTAAGTAGTTTCTGAAGCATTTCCAAATGTGTGTTTCTGATAACCATTTGAATGTCATCTGGTTGAATATTCTGTGTGGGATATCCTACATGTACATGTACTGAACACACATGTTGGAGTATGGCAGTTTTCTACAGATGCAGAAACTGTGAAATTTGTCGCCAGTTTCGAGACAATCTGTACCCAAATCCTTAACAACTACATGTACGTGCAAATCATGTTGGTAAAGGTACCAGTACATATTAACTAATTTCTAATCATATTTACGGAGTGATTTTGGAGATTAGCTGAAATATTGGAAAATCAAAAACATTAGAGAAACAGTTTGATGAAGTGCCAGTACATGTGCGTGCGTACCACTTCACATAAAATGCGGAAGTGCACACATTAATGTGTTATGTACACACTCAGTACATAAGCATGACCATGATGACAAGTACATGTACTTGTACATGATGTACTATTGCATGTATATTGACATATTTCGTGTATGTGCAAAGTACAGGGTGAGTAAAAAAAAAGCGGAACCCAAACCCCCAAAATTATATTTCATATTTTAAAAAATATGTAGCACCAAAAATAACAAAGACTGGAAAGCTAATTTCATAAGCTACTTTTAGATGAAAAATGACTGAAATTTGTCAATCCGTGTAGAAAATATCTACATTTGAACACAATGACCCTAAAAACCTGTCTTGTCCAAAAAAATGCGATTTCAAGAATCATCGTCGCAATTGTCTTCAAACATCACCAGCGATAAAATCTCAGTTTAAACGTTAAGCATGTTCATCAGAATCCCTTTAAAAAAGTAGATTTTATAAATCATATTGTTTGCCTAACCAGGGTTGTTAATAAAGATATTGTGTACGACAGTTGGTGACAGTTGTTGAAACAAGTATTCTGTGCCATTTTCTTTGTTGTTCCACACAGTCAAAACACACAATGATTTGCTTTTTTTGGACGAGACAGGTTTTACATTCATTGTATTCAATGGTGATATTCTTTGAACGGATAGAGCAATTTCAGTAATTTTTTTTCATCTGAAAAGTAGCTTATGAAATTGGCCTTCCAGTCATTATTATGTTTGGTGCTACATATTTTTAAAAATATATTTATGGGGTTTGGGTTCCGCTTTTTTTTACTCGCCCTGTAGGATTTAATGCAAATGTTCATGAATAACAGTTGATATCATTGATATTTAACTCATATCCCACATGATGTACGTCTTACCATGTACAGTTTTTACCTGAACAGGCAAAGCGTGTGGAGAGTGATATTCCCAGGCCGTCATTTGATGATGTTTATGAATATTTCCAATCAATGATTTATGCATGTCATTAGCATGCAAAATAGGCCATGCACCTTTTGACGGGGTAATCCATTGTACCAGGTTGTCATGGGAAAAGGACCAGTTGACCACGAAGAATCGTTGACCTCACATACAACCTTTTGATCACGAAACAGGATTTCGTCCATAGCACTCTGTATTACCAAAAAAATCAGTCAATTGACTGATCGTTGGAACTCACCTTACATTTCTTGATTTCATCAAAATGACAGCAAGCAGATGGAATAATTTCACGGGGTGTTTAGTACCAGTACGATCTGTAATCATGATAATCCAAGTAGCTTTTTGATAGTAATTTTGGGATAAATGCAGATGATCCTACCTGTCTTAACCCTAACCGCCCTGAATCCTTCAAAATCCTCTTTGCCAAAGTGGAGGAATTTGGAGGATTGAGGTTACATGGCAAAAATGCGTTACTGATTTCGTAGGATGCACTTTGTCAAGGTCTTGGGCCGGACCTTGTGTTGTTTTTGCTCAGCCATGCATACATATACATGTACCGGTAGGCCTGGATTATGCTTGAAGTCCTCCCTACTGCTCCAGGATGTCACTGGCCAAGTCTCAACATATGGACAGTCACTGCTGCAGGATTTTGCAGGATTGAGGAAGTGGTCACCCCTCCACCAACCATATTCAAGAAACAGTGGAGGAATTTGCAGGATTGAGGCTATATATGCTTTTTTCCATGAGGCCAATTTGAGGATTTTGCAGGATTGAGGCTTCATCCTGGCAAAAAGGCCTAGGGAGTGAGGGTTAATTTTGTGTCTAAGTAAATTAACTTTTAAATGAGGCATTGACCGAAAAAAATCGGCCTACGCTTATTCAAGGAATAATCACTTTACAGATTTCGAATAATTTGCAACCGAATAATAATACAATTCTCTTGGGGTAGACTGGTTTTCACATCTCCCTTTTAAAATCAATAGTGTGGGGTCCAGGTACCAGTTTACTCAAAGGGCAGATCTGTTTGTGTGCAAAAGCGACCCAAATGCAAACGTTAATTTCAAAAGGTTGAAGACACGAGAATGGCAGGAAAAAAAACCCCAAACTTTTTCCTCTTATAACAAAATACTAAAAGGTCAACATTTGTTAGCTGAAATAAAATACAATTCGTTGAAGATCAATAGATCATAGGTACATGTACATTGTACAGTACTGCTTTTATAAACAGATCATAAAAATACAGCGTTTATGTAATTTATTCATATAAAAAATGCAATTTAATGTACATTGTAAATATCTTCCCTTGATATACTGGTACAATGTACATTGAGTATTAAACATAATGCATAATGAATACAATGTAAAATTTTTATCGCTTATTTTTTTACATTTTAGGAAACTCGGCGGCAGTAACAGCATCAATGGAGAGAGTCCGAACAAACCGCACACCAGCATCAGAGCCACGCTGCAGCAGCGCCACTTATGGATCAGGGTAGCGCTGTTTGAGAAACAGCTGTCCAAGATCATTGAGCTTATCAATCAGGAGAGCAGGTAAGCCTTTAAGCTTATTGCTTAGCGTTGTAAGCAAAGCGCCGGAGGCTAATTCCAAGAAAAAGCTAAGTACGGAAGTTCACTAAGCGCAGAAAATATATGCTCAGCGAAAACCACTTACCAGGCAAAAGGTCATGCAATTGACTTTGCTTTCAACTGGTATCCCGCTGATCTTTGCTTTGTGCGTACATTTTCCAACTCTAAGCAGTATTTTCTGTACAGCAGATTTGTGAAAGTAGACGCAGTTACTAATCAAAAAAATCTATTTAAATAAAACAAGTCCGATTGAAATTACTAAATGCAATTTTCTTTTTTTTATTTAAAAAAGACTAGAAAAGATTTTCAACAATTCTGACTACAGGGAGTGAAATGGACACGAAAAGTGACCTAGCGCAATCAATTCTGAAATGTTCCATGTATTGATGCAATCACATGTACCCATACAGTTTTGTTTGACAAAATGTAGTTAATGGTCAGCCACCAGTATTTTCCAAAATCGGTCTGTACATGTAATTTCACCGGCTGCTGTTCTAAACCAGCAAATATTTCAGATAATTTTTTTTTTTCTGAAATAGACCACACATCAAGGGAAACTGACTAGGGACATTATTATTATATTTATATTGAACAAAGAAATTGACTGGAGGGGGGTTTGAACCTGCGACCTCCGGATTGTCATTCTGGTGCGCGACCAACTGAGCTATCCAGCCGTACGTGTGTATGTTGGCAGTACAGTGTACGTTCCCCCATTTTGTCAATGTCTTTGTTCAAGGGGTGCTAGTCAGAAGCCATAAACCCTTAATGCCATGTAGCCAGGGATCACGTTGGATCATTCCAGCACTCTACCAACTGAGCTATTCAGCCCTATGTTGGCGGTTTCCCATTTTGTCAATGTCTTTGTTCAAGGGGCACTAGTCATGTCCAGGGATCACGTTCACGCCAATAGTCACGATGCTAGCAACATGAGCGCCATTAAGCAATGCTGCAAACTAGGCAAACCTGGGAAATAGCAAACGGGGATCACTCACAGAGGATAAGGCTGGGTACGTGTAGCTCAGTTTATAGAACTGCAATCTGGAGGTCATGGGTTCAAACCCTGCTCCATTCAATTTCTTAGTTTAACTTTAAAATAGATAAAAAAAAAAAATTAAGGGACCCCATACAATGTATTGCTAACGCTGAGTATGTAAGTTACGTACGTACACATGTGTGTACTTGGGTAATTACAGCAGATTACCATACATTAGCTGGTACAGAGGAAATGCTACATTTGTACATATGAGGGTGTGGTAACCAGCCTACCCTTGCGAGAACTGAATTATTGTGAGATTGTTGGGAGCGCAAGTAAATCAAAATTTGTGGAGGTGTTATTCCGTTATTACATCGGCCGTTTTTCGTTCAAAAGTGAATAATCTTGGTATTGCCAAAAATTAAAAAAAAAGCAATTTAAAAACATATATAATCCAGTATTTTGGGGATGAAACTTGAAAACAGCTGATAATCTGTTTCAACCGAACCAACTGTTATTGGTTAGGTCAAAAACAAATAATAGTTCTGCTTCCGGTTACCCCACATTGTACCTACCCT
The DNA here is from genome assembly GCA_029964075.1 of Patiria pectinifera. Taxonomy (NCBI): domain Eukaryota; kingdom Metazoa; phylum Echinodermata; class Asteroidea; order Valvatida; family Asterinidae; genus Patiria; species Patiria pectinifera. Next base: position 30,991,281 of record CM057147.1, on the reverse strand, counting down.
ATTTTGACAGCCCCTACCCTATATTTTTTTTGGGGGGGGGGATGACAAAAAAAACAACACAACCATCAATTACTACCTTTTACCCTTGACTGCACACAGACATCTACCGGTACTGGTACATATGATCAGCACACACACAAAAATGCCAAAAGAAGAAAATTCCCTACCTACATGTACATTGTACATACCCTATTTTGAAATGCCATGTAATCGGAAGCAGAACCATTTTTTTTTGGCCTGAGGATTATTACAAGGTAAGCCTGTACGTACAGTATATTAAATATACTCCCTGGGCATTTTTTATTTTCCAAATTCACCAGTGTGCAACAAACCAGACATGTATTCCAACATGTCCAATGGCACATTTTTTATACTGCACAATGTTTAAAGTGTCGAGTGATTGTTTTTGTTGTAAACCGCAAAAAGAAATCAATAATTTCTGGGTTATGGTGACGAAAAACCTACATTTGCGGTTGAGCAACACGTGCACATATTGTAATCTGTTGGAGCCATTTCTACATGTACATGTCCAATCGTACAGATAGAAAACAGATGGTGCAATTATATAATGTGTGTTTAAAGGGAAGGGACGGTGCTGGAAATTTCTCTTGTTTAATTTTATGGCGGACATCAATTTGTTTTGTCCAACAAATGTGTATACATGTACATGTAAGACCTTAACTTGTCTGAAAACGTGAACTTAATATGTGTTCTAGTACACATATTGAGTTGAAGTGTTATCTAGAGACAACTACATGAAGTATTTCATAACGAGACAACAGGGGCCTGTGTAGTTTGTATTGAAAGTTGTACTATTGGTGATTTGTTTGTGCGTTGTTTGTCCTAAAAAATGTAAATTTTCAAATTTTTCTGCATTACATGTACCTGCCTATTGTACATGTACAGTAAAAAAAGCTATAGACAAGTTCATTTTAATAAAGGGAATGTACATCATTGGTTTTTGCTGTAAATTTCAGAAATGAAGTATTTGGGGGGGTTAGTATAATAGATCAAATATGGTTACACTGACAAGTTTGAAGGTTTGTGTTCGAAAATGCTGGAAAAATCAAGAAAAACAAAAAAGTTCAAGTAGTCTGGTTCCCTGACTCCATTAAAATGAAACGAATCAATTTATAGATGCCGGAAAATTGTAAGGTAAGGAAACCAGTCAAGCTGGCCTGCAGCCGTTCATGAACATGTACATGTAACCAATAGCCAACAAAATTTGGACTGAAAAAAATAGTAAATTTGGAGCAGTAGTTGAAAAATAGTCAGGTTTTTCCAACGGTGGTCGGCCGACCACCGTTGGAAATTTATACAAAATACCACTTTTCTTGAAAATGACTTCACACCAGGTGCCATAATTTTACAGGATGCTTTTGACTTTCAGTTACCAACATCATAGTAAGGTATTTCGCAAAAATTTGGTAGTTTTGTTTTCCGATGTTTGCAGATGTTGTATATTCCCTTTAAACATTCAGGTATAAAGACGTGATTGTGAATTACTGATTACGGAATGGATGAACCCCTCGAAAAGCCCTTTTGGGGGAAAAAATACGCTGGGAAATTCCGTATTTATACTCTTTATATTATTTTTAATGGAAATCATACATGTACAGTATGTACCGGTCAGTAACTTTGTACTTGTCATCGGAGACAAAAAAAATGATACCGGGAAATGTTGAGTTTATTTATTAACAGAGTGCCTGGGAAAGTGATCTCCCTGGCTGTGCTGTAATGTCTCTGTAAACAAATTGACTCTACATGTAAGCAGCACTCAGCGACTCACAGGAAGACATGAAAGCTGCTTCTAGACAGGATTAAAAGAACCTTAAAGGTGTAGTCCATCATTTGTAATTTGTGCATTATGTTCGTTTGAAGCAACAAACGTGCTCAAAAGCTAAAGAAAGGTGCTGAACAACTAACCTGATGGAGTTTCAGCTCAGTGAATGCTGTATATTCCGAGAAACCAATATTCTAGGATCTCGAATTCTAATCATTTAGGTGCTGAATCATGGTTTGAATTGGGTCTGAATTCAGCATCCAAGACATGTTCTCACTGAGGCGATTGCAGCTTCGCGATGTCGCGCATTGAACCCTCGAATTATAGCAACCGCGCGCGTGTGCGTCATGTCAAAGCTTGCGTGCCAAATAAAAAACGAACTATTAACGGAAATTTGTGTCTAAGACGCATCGTTGGAAAGGCCTTCTTTCATTGATTTCTTCAAAATGACAGCATACCAGAAAGATTAATTTCACAGGGAGTTTAGTCCCCTTACTATCTTTCAACCAAGTATGTTTTTCAACAATAATTACGTCGGCTACTTTTTGGATAGCTGCAAATGATGGACTGAAGCTTTAAGTTAATTGGATAATACGCATCCCTGCATTGCTGATTGTTGCCCTCCTGCGAACTCACAAGAAGACAGGATACATGTAGCTGCTTCTAGACAGGATAAAAAGTACCCCATGCATCCCTGCATCTTATTGCTGATTGCTCCCCAAGAATGAGAAATTAGAGAGCAGGTGAATTTTCTAACAATTTTTTTTTCTTGGCGTAGGTCAAAGTAATTACTGTAGTTGTTAACCATTAGTCTTCATACACACTCTGCCTTGGATGAGTTGAGATGGTTAGGTTAGGGTCTCAGTAATAAGTCCTGAGGAATTGTGGACGCGCAGGATATTATAATTATCATTGTTATTTGGTTCAAATGCCAGATGTGATCGTAAGATGTGTATGGTAAATATATACATTGACATGTTATTTGTATATTGTTAGGCATTTTGGCAAAATGAGGCAGAACTTGGCACAGGACGTAGTGGAGATCTATGCACAAAAACGAATTCGCCCAAAAACGAATGGGGGGTGATTTTTTTTTTAATTTTCAGATTTATTGATGTTTGTAATACACATGTATTTTAAAGAAATCGTATAGGTCGTGGAATACAAATGTTTTTTTTTTACGGGGGAAAAAAATGACAAATTTCATTTTCACCACTATGACACTCGACACACTTTAAAAATTTTTTTTTAGAAAGCTAATTACCAATGTAATTTGGCTTTCATATCCTAGATCTGGAAAGCGCTACATGCAGAACTTCCCTAAAAAATAGGGGCACCATTTGGGTTTCCTTTTATTTATTTGTACTCACCCTGTACATGTACACATGTATACTGCTCTTACAAATGGATGTGTACCGGTACATCTACCGTACATGCAAATAATACTGTATCCCATGTGTACATGTACATTGAATCGAGAGCGATTTTGTTCAGATTACCCTGCAGCGATTCTCAAGCAGCAAATATAGTTGCTACAAATACATAGTTACACAAAATATTCTGCTCTACACATACATGTCTGCAGTCGTTAACCACGAGGGAGTATACATGTACATGTACATGTGGTCATAAACCCTAAGGGAACATGTACGTACGCATGTGATGAATCTTAATTACGTAGTGTTGATCTGTGCTTGGGCGCTTTGGTTGGTGGCTCAGATTGATCAAGCGTACACATTAGCCTATCATGTTTGTTTTATGCATGCATGTGCATTCAAGGTTTTCAGAAAATTTGAAACTCAGCATATGGGATGTTAATATTTGCTAACGTTAATGTACAATGTATGCACACATACAATGCACATCATCTGGACACATACCGGTACATGTACAAATCACAGAATACATGTATTGTGTGCAACATTAGCATTTGGTGCCATTTGAGTTGGAAAAGTACTTGCCTTTTCCAGATGTGTATCTATCTAGTGGGCGATAAAAAAAAGGTCAGGGTTTAAATTTCAAGAAAAAAAAACCCAGAATAAACAATGTAAGTTGCTTGAGGACCAGGTATAGCGGCTGATGGTCAAAGATATTTTTGGATGAATTCAAAGACTTAGATGAGGGCAATTCCATGCGAAAGTGGACAATTTATGAAATCTTTTGAACTACAAGCATCACAACCTCAAATGTGGTATCAAATGAAAGGGGACAAGAAGGCCTTTTAGTTGAGCGGTGTGCCAGTGTTAAATGTACGGTATATTTTGTCAGAAGAACTGTTTATTTTTTGGGCTACAATTATACATGTACGCGTAGGTTTTAGGTAACCATTTTGACATCTTGATCTAATACACCTTGCCCTCTGGAGACATGCACACAATAGGGAACAAAAGATTGTATACGTCTCCACAGGGCAATTTCTATAGATGAATACGTCTCCACAAGGTTTTCACAAAATAGATGTATGGATTTTACTCAAAAACTAGGAATTTCCAAGGTAGGTTGATCCGTCGCAAATTGAAGAGTTTTAGAAAAGGGGTATTACCGGTGTAAGTCCGAATTTCAGCCAAGGAAATTACACAAATTATGTAATTCTGGTTAAAATAAGAGCATTTTGAAACTTCACTTTCAAACTCGAAAACTTTATTACACGAGAACAAAGAAATGTCTCCACAAGGATACAAATTTCTGTATGGGTGTTTTCACATGCAAAATGCAAATTGTGAGTTTTTGCTTTTAAGACAGAGAGAAAGGTTCATATTTTATGAAAATATCACATACATGTAGAACTAAAAATACTGCCGATACGATTCGGTATTTTTTTTTTACATGTGTGAAGTTGATTTCAGACACGTACTGGTAACATCTGTAACGCATTATGTTTCCATAACATCAAAGTTCCGTTTTGTAGAATTTCCCTGGTGTTTATATACATGTAGAGTGAACCACAACAGAATATTTGATCAAAGTCTTGCAAGAACCTTCACAGACTTTTGAAATTTGAAGGTTTGCATGGTGGAAAGATACTAAGACAAGATAAGTTTGCGGTAGCACCATGTGAATAAATCTCTTTTCTGAGTATGTGTGGTTCTGAAGTTCTGAAAAGAACCAGTTCTTTTTCAGAACCACACATACTCACGAAAGAGATTTATTCACATGGTTCACAGACTTTTATCAATTCGTACTGAAAATCACAAATCTACCAAATGTATACAAGTATTACATGCGTAATGGTTGTTTACAGCGCTTATAATCTCATTAATTAATTCAGCTCACATTACATTAACCATGTCATGTTGGACCGGTACCTTAAGGCCTAAGCTAGAGTTGTATAAAATAAATATAATTTGCTTTCACTGCAAGTATTTTACTTTGTTGTTTCAAATTGGTTGTTGGCTCTGAATGTAACGTCCATAACGATGGAATTGCCCATGTAATTGCTGTGTTTTAGTCGAGTGCGCCACAAGTCAATGCATTTATGGTTGGTGACGATTATATGGGCTCCGCGCACAAGTACCCTCTCAACGATTACTCAGAGAGAGTTGAGGGAGATCACTGGGAGAGATTCTTGATCGCATCGCTGATGGCGCCTGACTCTCACGCGAATTGGGCTTGTGGTCATTCAGAATGAACTGAGTCGTGCATGTGTACATGTATACACTTCACGCCATCAGCATGTCAAGCAGTACGCGCACGTGTTGTCTCTGCTATTGTTTCTGCATGGAGCCCATAGATTATGTGGCGTTTGAAAGCCTAAAATAATGCATTAGTATTGGTGCTGTGTGTTTTGATGGATATGTGATTCGGCAATTCCACACTAATGGGCCAATTAAATTTAAGTTTACGGATGTTGCATATAAAGGGTAAAAGATGAGCCAGTGTTTTCTTCAGTTTTTTCCTATACCTTGCTAAGTTGAAAGTGACTAAGACAAGAAAATACAAGAGATGATATCTTTTTTATTTATTTCTGTGTTATGTACGTAACATGGACAATGCAAGGAAAAGGGTGCTTACACTGTAGGACAAATTCAGTTTCTATAGGCACTTTTATTTGACATTATCAACCCATTTACATTGCTATCAAGCGAAAATATAACAGTTTTGCAATGGCTTCAAAGTTGTGATGTGATTAGGGTTACGTAGGAACAGGGACGGACATTTTGTGACAAATGTCCAATGTGTTCGTACGTATAAATCCTGATTAAAAAATATCAAATAATTCTTCAAATTTGACATTGACCCTGAGTTTTCTAGGTTTTCTAGGGTCCGGGACATCTTCTTAAATCAGACAACATTAGGGGATCATTAAATGTTTTACTTACTTTGTGACTTTATCTAAAATGTCTGTCCTTCGTTATGTGCTGGTACTTAACACTTTTAAAAACAATATCCACCATATTTTCTTTAAAAAAACAACAGTCATCTTTTGCAGGTGAGGATATTTGTTCAAAGCTTACAATGTTTACAGCAAAAGTTGAGAGACAAAGATCCTAGTTTTAGTATCAAACTCAAAAGGTCTTCTCAAGTGTCACACTTTTGGGCTCATTAGTGTGGAATTCCCCATTTACATATTTTGTGCTTGTTATTGTCTGTGATATATTCTTAATTGTCTTATTATTTTATTTCAGTAAATATTATGACAAGGAAGCATTAATGGCTCACCCCGCTGATGGTCCAATCATTGCATCGTTACTCGGTAAGTTGAAAACTTGACTATGAACTAACCCTAAGGAATCACTGTTTAACCTCTTAACACTTGAATTAAAATGTTATACATTGTATTACAATGGAACAAATTGTATTACAATGTAATACATTGTATTTATAACAATGTGGTGTAAATAGTGCTTTATATCAAAGGTCTCAAAGCACTTAAGAGTTATTACCCCTGTTCATCAGGTCGTGAGACCACTTTTTGCAGCAGCTCGAGATCAGCGCATTCTAGTCTCTGCCTGCACAGGTACCCATTTTTACTCCTTGATGGAGAGAGGCAAATGTAGTAAAGTGTCTTGCTCAAGACCACAAGCACCATGTTCCCCGTCAGGGTTCGAACCCACGTACCACAGCACGTGAGTCGAACAACGTAACCATTGGACCACAGCGCTCCACTTTCCCTGAAGAAACCAAAAAGAGCAGTGCCAATTTTTGGGCAGTCACCCATGAATTTCTAAAATTTAATCTGTTTTTTAAATTTTTTTTAGTTGGACCCTGTGCGCTAGACTACTCTAAGATGAAGACTGCAGATCACTATTGGACTGATCCCCCAGCCGATGAGTTGGTTCAGAGACACAGAATCCACAGCATGAATCCTGGCGTTGGTTCTACGACACCTGCTTCCCCTAAGAGACCTGGCTTACAGGTAAGCAGATGAGTAAGCGGATGAGTAAGCGGATGAGTAAGCAGATGAGTAAGCGGATGAGTAAGCGGATGAGTAAGCGGATGAGTAAGCGGATGAGTAAGCGGATGAGTAAGCGGATGAGTAAGCGGATGAGTAAGCGGATGAGTAAGCGGATGAGTAAGCGGATGAGTAAGCGGATGAGTAAGCGGATGAGTAAGCGGATGAGTAAGCGGATTAGTAAGCGGATTAGTAAGCGGATGAGTAAGCGGATGAGTAAGCGGATGAGTAAGCGGATGAGTAAGCGGATGGTAAGCGGATGAGTAAGCGGATGAGTAAACGGATGAGTGAGCAGATGAGTAAGCAGATGAGTAAGCAGATGAGTAAGCAGATGAGTGGGGAAAATGATTGTTTTTCTGGTTTTTATAGCATTTTCGAACCCAAAACCTAAAAAAAGTCAGTGTAACTATATTTGCTATATATTTCCAACCCCCCAATTCCATCCATTTCTGAAAAATTACAGCAAAAGCAAATGATGTATATTCCCTTTAATATTCATACCTGATTAATATTCATACTTTATTGTTCTTACCATTGTGGTAGGTCAAGCGTTTACCTGGTCACCAGGGGTCATCAGATGATCACAGAGGCACACCCCTCTCTGCCAGAGACTACGTGGAGTCTCTTCATCAAAATTCCCGGAGTACTCTGTTGTATGGCAAGAATAATGTCTTGGTGCAGCCGGTGAGTTTATACCATCATTCTTGGTTTAAAAATACAAAAGTTTCAATATTGACTCATACTAGGTGCTTCGAAAGTGGTTTAAACTAGTGCTTTGGATGTATGCTCGTGGAAATCATATCTACTCGGTTTTCAATGTTTCTGATGTTTTCAGGAAATTTACACAGTATTTTTAAATCACCTTACCAGTAGCCTTGGCCAAGGCATTCGTCGATAGTGTCCATGATGGTGTCTGGTTGCTATCGTTAACAGAGTGATCTGTTGTCCCTCGGCGTTCGTTCTTCCCCAACTGATTTGCATAGTGTAGCCTAGCCGCGTGAGGTCACTGTTTGTGCTTTGTATGCACAGTGTATGTAGCGGCCTGATAACCTCATGGACACTATCGATGAACACCTTGACCAAGGCTACCTTTTGCAGAGTTCCTTGCTGTGATTTACCTCTCAAAACTCTTCACTATTCGTCCAACATAAATAACCCTTGGTTACTGCATGGACATTATTACAGGCTAAAAGGAATTTCAGGGCTAAAAACGTTGGTCCTCAAAAATCAGGCCCTTGGAGTACAAGTCGTCATTACATAATCACACTTGTTTCTTTTCACAACGTTCTTCAAAGGCATGTGCACAAGGATTGCCATGTGCTGATACTGGTGTGGGACCTGATATCGCACGGTGATTTGTCAAATACAGTTTATGCGGCACCGGTCTTTCGTCGACAGATTGGCTTAAACTTTGATGCTTGAAATATGTATAGACAATACATGACGCGTCAGAAATACAAAAATATGGGGATTTCAAACCTACATCATTATGATTTCCGATAATCAATACTTTTGACACGAGGTAAGGAAACGATCTAAAGAACGAGATTTGGACAAATCTCGAAAAACGTGCATCTCCAACTGGACAATGTTTACACCTCACTGTTAGCAGCTGAGTTCTAAATCTTTGATCTCTGTTTCATCTTTTGGTCTTTTTGTTTTGTTTTACAGAAGGAGGACATTCAGCACATTCCCGGCTACCTGTCTCTCCATCAAACAGCCGAGCACCTAACCATCAAATGGACCCCCAATCAACTCATGAATGGAGGGGGCAGCTCAGAAGATAGCGAGACTGACCCTGAGAAAAGGTGAGTGGTGTTTACTCGCGAGTAGGTCACTCATCGTTCACCACAATTGTCCGTCAACTGAGGGAGCAGAGGAGAGATTGCCACTTTCATGGCTTTTGCTTGGTACTCATGTGCCACACTTGAGTCACCATTTCATGGCCAAGATTGTAATGGCGTTGAGGTTAAGTCCATCACAAATCAAGCTCAAGGCAATCACACTTCATCACAAGTCATTACAAGTCAAATGACAAGTCAGTCACAAGTCGGTCACCAGTCAAACTCAAGTCAAGTCATTCACAAGTCCATCACAAGTCCATCACAAGTTGGTCACAGGTCAATCAAATGTTAGTCACAAGTCAGTCACATGTCGATCACAAGTCAGTCACAAGTCGTCACAAGTCAGTCACAAGCTAATCATAAGTCGGTCACAAGTTAATCTCAATCGGTCACAAGTCAATCACAAGTCCTCACAAGTCAATTACAAGTCGGCCACAAGTGAATCACAAGTCATGCACAAGTCAATCTCATGTCATTCATAATCAATATCAAGTCAGTCACAAGTCAATTACAAGTCAGTCACAAGTCAGTCACAAGTCAGTCACAAGTCAATCACAAGTCAGTCACAAGTCAATCACAAGTCAATCACAAGTCAATCACAAGTCCATCAAAAGTCAATCACAAGTCATTCACAAGTCACCACTCGTCAATCAGAAGTCAGTCACAAGTCACAACAAGTCAGTCACAAGTCAATCACAAGTCAGTCACAAGTCAAACTTAAGCACGTCATTCATAATCAATATCAAGTCGGTCTCAAGTCATTTACAAATCAGTCACAAGTCAGTCACAAGTCAATCACAAGTCAGTCACAAGTCAATCACAAGTCAGTCACAAGTCAGTCACAAGTCAATCACAAGTCAGTCACAAGTCAATCACAAGTCATGCACAAGTCAATCTCATGTCATTCATAATCAATCACAAGTCAGTCACAAGTCAATCACAAGTCAGTCATAAGTCAGTCACAAGTCAATCACAAGTCAGTCACAAGTCAGCCACAAGTCAATCACAAGTCAGTCACAAGTCAATCACAAGTCAGTCACAAGTCAGTCACAAGTCAGTCACAAGTCAAACTTAAGCGTGTCATTCATAATCAGTATCAAGTCGGTCTCAAGTCATTTTCAAATCAGTCACAAGTCAGTCACAAGTCAGTCACAAGTCAATCACAAGTCAGTCACAAGTCAGTCACAAGTCAATCATAAGTCAGTCACAAGTCATTCACAAGTCAGTCACAAGTCAATCACAAGTCAATCACAAATCAGTCACAAGTCAATCACAAGTCAATCACAAGTCGTCCGGTCTCAAGTCCAAGTAACAGGCTATTCAAGTGAACTATGACAAAGGCATTCCTTTGTTATTATCCATCCCTGTTACTTGTAACCAGGCTTGTGATTTACTTGTGATTTACTTGTGACTGGACTTGTGAAGGCCTTGTGATGGACTCAACCACAGCACTGCTTTCTAAGTCATGCCATGGCATTGGGGTAATCTGCACCAGAACAGTTTGCATATTAATCTGGCTGGGAATAAGACTAAAATTACTGTATTAGCTGCGGGCAGTGCTCTCTAGTGGTAAAAATGTGAAATTTATGTTACGGTGAGGTTTTCTTTCAATGTTTTGTCAACCATTACCTTCCTGTGCGTTGTATGCACTGCAGATGAGAGGATTTAGCCAGAAATAATTTCCTGCCAATTTGGGAAAAAACCAATATGATAATGATTTTACTCCTTTGAAGACATATAGGATCATTTGCCTTTCATGTATTTTGTTCGTTTCCAATATTAACACCACTCAAAATCCAAAGAAGAATGTTCCAAACCTAACCTGTTGAAGTTTCAGCTCAGTAAATATTACACTTCTTGAGAAAACAGTGAAAAACCATGCACAACCTTTTGATCACAAAACACGATTTCGTCCATACATGTAGCACTCTGTATTTCCAAAAATCAGTCAACCGACTAATCGTTGGAAATCACCTACATTTCTTGATTTCTGCTAAATGACAGCAAGCCAGATGGAATAATTTCACAGGGTTTTTAGTACCAATACGATCTTTAATCCAAGTAAGCTTCTTGAAAATGATTCGGTAGGTTACTTTTGGGATAAATGCAAATGATCGTATATGCCTGTAAATACCAAAACTTAACATGAATCTCATTAATTTTTAAGAAGTAACATGTAATGAATTGTTTACATGCTTGGGTGCGGTATGTGTACCGTTTCTGTCCATTCACCATTTGTGTAGCAAGCTTATTTTGGTCCATTAAATTTCGCTTTTTTGTTCTGTTTTGTTGTTAGTCCTGTGTCACGAACACGGTAAGTTTCACTGTGTTTTCCATTGCTGAACCAGCTAATGCAAAGAAAAAAAACACAAACACACAAAAGAATGGACCATGTCCGTGGTTTTCCATCATCCAATTTCTTTGTTGTCAACCCGCGCATCCATTTAATTCATTTCATATTGTTTTCTCAGCTGGGTTGTGGTTGCAATTTTATTGGGACTTTCCTTCACAGCTTTGGTGATGGGATCAGGCATAGATTACTAACGGTTTCCAAATAATTATGGTAGATTTTAGTACCTGCATGACGGAAAAGTAAAAATTTCAAGAAGGCCAGATATTTTCTTCAGACCTTGTCAGTATACAGTATACAGGGTGAGTAAAAATAAACGAAACCCAAATGGCAGAACCAATTTTTGAATGAAGCTTTGCCTGTAGCACTTTCAAAAATCTAGGATGTGAAGCCCAGTTATTAAGCTTTCTTTTAGTACACGAATCGTTCAAATCACTCATGTACTTTTCAAGTTACGGAAGTTTGAACACAAACACCGTTTTAAAGTTTTGTCCTCGGATCACAAAGGAAGTGTTCTGTCAGCAAAACGAAAACAATTCTCATAGGGATGCATGTGAATTGTTTTCGTTTTGCTGAAAGAACACTTACCTTTTTTGTGAATTGTGGACAGAACTTTAAAACGGTGTTTGTGTTTAAAATTCCATAACTTGAAAAGTATGTGAGTGATTCGAATGATTCTTGTACTAAAAGAAAGTTCTTGGATTGGGCTTTCATATCCTAGATTTTAAAAGTGCTACATACTGTATAAAACTTCATTCAAAAATTGGTCCTGCCATTTGCATTTTTTACTCACTCTTTACTTGACACACAGTGAATCTCTAGATTCTACATCCTTCGAGTTCTGATATCACACCAACATGGATAACCCGGGTACAAGATCGAAACGGTTTCCGTGGTTACAGAGAACCATTTAATGAGACTCAGTATTTTGGTCAGCGGTATTGTAGAGGATTTTCTTTTGGGTACCAGTACTTCTTTTCCTCGTGAGAATTAAAAAGTTACTTTTTGATATAATGTTAATTTCTGCCCTGCCCTTTGAGTATTCTGAAATGTCTTTTGAGTTAACCTAAGAGTTCTATCAAATTACGTATAAACAGAATTACAAGTACCGGTACTTATTCATGTTGCATTAATGAGAAGAAATCCATTCAAATTATAAACAGAATAACAAATATTCATTCATGTTGCATTTATGAGAACTGATTGTGCTCTGATTTCAGACCATGAAACTAATCGCACACATGGGAAAAAATGGAAACGAAAATGACGGGAAATTCTTCAAAAAGGGTTTTGCTTGTCTAATAGCGTCTCTGTTTTCTTATCCGTCTAGACATATCTGTCAGTCTGTCTTGACACACCAGCGAGTCTGTCTGTTTAGCTTGCAAGTTTTCTATCTGTAGCTTAAAGATGACCTAGCTTACTAGAAATTGCTATTTAGGCTGTATTAATGATCATAAAACTCTTGAGTTTACGTCTAGTGCAGTTACTTTCTGTGTAATAAACAGGTTTTGTGGGGTCATACAGCACATATGCGTGGAGCATGCACGGTGAAGGGTCAAAACTACTGCTTGCATTGACATAAATGCTTTTCAGAATTTAGAAAGGCAAAACTTCCTTTGCACGGCATTACTTCAAAAAATTATTCATATGATGGATTTTGCATTTTAAAGTTTCTGTTGTAAATTTGACACTGGGTTTTGCCCTTGACAGCACTTAAAAATACGTCTGTGAAGTAGTCCGCAGCACTTGAAAATCTGTTGGTGAAAGGCATAACCCAATATTGAATTCTCTTCAAAGACTCTTCTAAATCCGTAAAGGGTCCGTGCAATGAATGTTTCATAGGAACACATTTTGTGCAGTTTCCTACACCTCTAAAATGTACATGTATGGAAACTATTTGACATCCCTTTTTGGTTAATGTTACTAAAAAGGGCACTTTTGGAAGCATTAAAAATTTCCCATGCTTTTCCAAACAACAGAGGGTGCTGTTGCTGTGATGTCCTTTCAGGCAGACACTGTTCAGTTTAGGGGTTTTCTGTTCAAATTGCAAACCCCAAATTTGCTCATTGAAAACATTTGTGAGAAAGGTTTGCTCAGTGGCTTACTGCCATGTACTGACACTACAACAAATCACCAAAGAAAAGAAAATTTACGACAGCGAAATCTCCAAAATTTTAGCAACTCTTTGTGCTGAAATAGCTGTAACATTGAGGTTTCTGCCCGAAATGACATCACAGTTTTGCTCATGAATATGAGAATTGACATTATTAGCATAAAAAAACAAAAAAGCACCAAAATAGCCCTGAAAATGGCCAGTACCCCTGAAAATTGAAAATAATGGGACAAAAAATGGTGCATTTTCAAGAATTGCTTTAAAAAAAGTTACATTGCATGGGCCCTTTAAGCAAAAGCAAGGAATAAAATTTGGAGGTTTTTGGAGGGTGAAAGATGAAGATTGCCAGGTGCAACATTGACTGACTAATTCCTGGAGCTTCTGTTAAACACAAAAAAAATATGTGCTTAGCAGAAACTGGTTCCCAGCTAAATAGCCATGAGATGCCTGTGGCTGTTAAACTGGTTTCCAGCCCATTTTTGCTCAGTACATAAAATTATTCAGCAATATTTGTTGCCTACCAGATACAAGAAATCGGGCCCAGACAAGCAGGCTCGATGATTGTTTGAATTTGTTGGATAAAACAGGGTGCTAGCAAAATACTTTCGACAGGGAGCACTCATTATACAGCTTCAATTCTTACCAAAAATGTGTGTATAAGTGTACGGAACTGCACATTTTCTGTAAAGAACATGCAATGCAGCTGTCCTGTCTTGTGCTATTTGCTGCCTTGGATTAAAAAAATAAAATAAAAAATTACAATACCAGCTAATTACTTTTTTGAAAATATACCTTTACTTAGCAATAATTTTTTTCTACACATTGCACTTCAAGATTACTAACACTTGTGGAACCAATAATTGCTGATGAATTAGGATATCTGACTTCAAAGCTTCCATCTTTTCCAAATAGATCAGTGAAATTAATTCTAATTCCTCTATGCTATCAGTTATCTTTGATTTCTAAATAATGAACTTCTTGGAATTGAGTGCTTTTAGAGGCGGATTTTATTTGTTGGGCTTACGGCTCAAAGGCCAAAAATGTTTATCGTGCGGCATACCTTTATTGACTGGCCATGCTGGTTTGGCACATACACGTACATGTAATGGCTCACTTAGTAGTCATGGTTTCTATCAAACACTGTACGGGCAGACTTTGAGCTTGCATAAATTTGCTAAATTCTGCACGAGACAACTTCCAAAGCCGTTTTTGTTGGTTGGAACTTTTTGAGCTTAACTCTTTCAGTGCCCAACTTTGAGCGTTTTTGTTAATTGTTCAAAATTAAAAAAAAAAAAAAAAAGTAAATAAGTTTTACTCACTAAATTTGTTGTTGTTGCTCTCTGGTATATCCTTGGTATATTGGAAAGTCAATAGTAGTCACATTGTGATACACCCTGAAACACTGTCCTGCACACAGGGGAATTCGCACTTTTTGCAGAAAATACGAGTGTCAGTGCTGCGCCCTCTCGCAAGAACTCGAATGAAACAAAATACAGGTCGTACTTGCATGAAAATGATATTATTAGAATGAGCGAGAGCGCCCCCTTGTGATAGCATGCTTACTTTACCTCATACCGGTACATGCATGAGGTTTGGCGATTTTAAGTACGAACATAACCTTGTACATGTACGAGGTTGGCGATTTCGAACTAACAAATATACCTCGTACATGTACGACTTTGGCACTGAAAGAGTTAACAAGAACCTCCTTATTATAAGCAGTAATGGGCACGAAAAAGGCAAGAAATGTGATAAAGTAGATTGCTCAACATGCTCAAAGGCATTTATACACAGAACTGGTGAAACACAAGAAACTATCTTATGAAACAAGAGTCTGTATAGACATGGACAGAGTAATTTGTAAAATAAATTAATTCATTCATAAATGTATATACATCGGGTTCTTGATGGTAAAACAGCCTAATTTTGTACCATCCTGGGCACATTGAAAATGTGTTTAATTTCTGAAAGAGTTTGTTAAAGTTTGCTACCAGAAACACATCAATATTTTTTTTGTGTAATGCGCCATATTTTATATAAGAACTGTTTATCATTGTTATTTTTTTTATTGTGTATTGTTTTAGTGATATGTATGACATGTGTCGCTTTTAAGAAAAAAAAAAGTTTTAACAAAGTTTTTGATTGCAAAACATTATCTTTGAGTTTGGTCAGGTAAAGTTATTAGATATAAATTTTAAACGTAATAAGTCTTAGATAACCTTTTGCCTAAAAACGAATTTTGAAAAATGTGTGTTTGGCAAAAACAGGGTCACTTGAACACAGTTGGTTCAAATTTCACGCTTGATTTTTCTCAAAAAGCTAAGTTAGCCTGTTTTGCCATCAAAGAGCCAATACGTGTATGTCTTTGATCAATGTCTTCATTGTTACTATCAACTGTGTTTATGTTATTCCTTTGTGTTATTTTTTCAACCGTCATTCCAGCATCTACTGGGACTATGCAGTGACAGTCAATCTGGAGGACATCGTCTATCTCCATTGCCATCAGCAACGTGAGTGGAATCCACTGGAATTACTCAGACACAGACTGCACTCAGACTTTAATCTGAAATATCCTCAGGCCAGATTCATGTCAATGGAATATTGCCGAAACATTTTTACAGCTGTTTAGCATTATGGGGAATGTACATGTAATAATGCTGCTGCCTTTAAAAAAATAAAAAAATATTTGAAATCAGATAGGCCTACAGTGTAAATAAATAATTTTTTTTATATCGAAGGCCTTTATGGGGTACAGGAACAACGGGAGGTACCCCACAAGGAATGCCTACCGACTTGCAGGGTACCATTTTGGTACCCCACAAGTTTTTCACGAAATAGATATATGGATTTGACTCAAAAACTAGGATTTTCCAAGGTGGGTTGATCCGTCGCAAATGGAAGAGTTTTAGAAAAGGGATATTAATTCCGAATTTCATCCCAGGAAATTAAATATGGTTAAAATAAAAGCATTTTGACATAAGTGTGCGACGTTGCAAAATTTTAGTACACGAGAACAAAGGAAGTACCCCACTTCTATGCCTGGGTAAGGGTGGGTGTCCATATGTGTGTGTTACTGTGTTCCATTTTGGTTAGGTTAACTGTTTAGTGCTGTCATATGAAAAGTCAGACTTCAATCTCAACCAAACTTGGTGACAATAATCTTTTGGAAGGGGGACTTCAGATGAATTGAGACATTTGAGGTCAAAGGTCATCTGGGGGTCAAATGAGGTCATTGTTGTTTTTCGGTTTGGTAAACTGGAAAGTGTTGTCATGTAAAGTCAGACTTCACTCTCAACCAAACTTGGTGACAGTAATCTTTGGGTAGCGGGACTTCAGATGACTTGAGACATTTGAGGTCAAAGGTCATCTAGGGGTCAAATGAGGTCATTGTTGTTTTTGGTTAGGTAAACTGAAAAGTGCTGTCATATGAAAAGTCAGACTTCACTCTCAACCAAACTTGGTGACAATAATCTTTGGGTAGGGGGACTTCAGATGACTTGAGACATTTGAGGTCAAAGGTCATCTAGGGGTCAAATGAGGTCACTGTTAATGGTTAGGTAAACTGAACAGTGTGCTTACTAACTGACTGTATAAATACTGCCAGCATGCCAGGGGGATAGCACAAGTTTAACTTGCAGTAAATTTTACAGTTGATGTTTGTTGTCAATTATCAAAACTTACTACTAAATACCAGCCAACTCAACAAGTATTAGGAATGAAACCAGATCCACTCAAATAGATTTGGCATTAGACAGACCAATTTGTAGTAATTTTCTTTGACAAACCCACTTCTACTGTCAACAATGGTTATGACTTACCGTAAAGCCTCACACACACAACTCGATCATTTTTCAGTTTAGATATTTCTGTTTTTCATGTTAACTTTCCACAGCGGACAGCGGTGGTACCCTAGTCCTAGTCGGTCAAGACGGTGTCCAGTACCCCCCTATCCATTTCCCTAAGGGTGGTCATCTCCTGGCGTTCCTGACCTGTCTGGAGAATGGCCTCCTCCCCCGCGGTCAGCTAGACCCGCCCCTCTGGTCTCAGCGGGGTAAGGGGAAGGTCCTACCCAAGCTACGTCGTAAGACCTCGCCTCTGAGTGCCAACCAGAAGGAAGGGACGCAGATCTTTGAAGGAGAGGAGGCGACGGATTACGTCTTCAGGATCATCAAGGCCTTCAAGCCTGAGTATGGTGAGTAATCTTAACCTGATAGAGCCAGTACTACATTGTATTACATTGTGCTTATTACCTGAAGAATATGTGAAACCATACTGGTATAGTGCCTGGGCAGTTGCTGGCAGTAGAAGGAGAAACAGGCAGGGCGGTTTATGGCGTTACAGGACCAAAGTGGTTTACCCACTTAAGTTGGATTTTTAAATTCCTGTTGTGGCATCACAAAAACATTTGTATGGCGAAATGTGATATTCATCCAAACTTTCAAGGTGTTTTTGCAAGGAACCTTCCTGATCCTTCAAAATCCCCCATCTCGTACTTAGGGTAGAATCATTCACTTTGTCCAGAAGAAGCTCTGCAATTGTTCATAACATTTTCCAGGAAAATTTCTGACCCCTTGTGTAGACCAGATGCATGTAAACAGGCATGCAACTTTTCCTCGGATCTGCTGATTTCCTCGTTTTTTTTACTTCTCATGAATGCCATTACAAATTGAAAAACACTGTACAAAGTCTTGTGTGGTTTGGAATTTTCTCGTTTTTTTTCTAAATATTCAGTTGCATGCCTGATGTAAAGATTTCCGGTGAATAGCCGTGCACTCTAAGTTCAGCGTTTACTAGACTTGCCTTGTCTTGTTTTCTTTCTTTAGTTCCCGAGGACATGATCGACCCAAAGCGAAGCAAATCGGGAGGATTCCCGTGGCTGTTACGCGACAGCGGGCCTAGACACTCACTGATCAGACAGCAAGAGGCCCTAGCCAGCCCTACCAACACCACCGCCACCACGTCACGTATCTACTCTCCCTCCTCACCAAATACTGAAATACCTATCATGACGGCGGCCACATCAAGGTAGGTACTAGTAATGTTACCCTAACCTAACCCTAACCCTAACCCTAACCCCAACACCACCGCAACCACGTCTCGTATCTACTCTCCCTCCTCACCAAATACTGAAATACCTATCATGACGGCGGCCACATCAAGGTAGGTACTAGTAATGTTACCCTAACCCTAACCCTAACCCTAACCCTAACCCTAACCCTAACCCCTACACCACCGCCACCACGTCACATATCTACTCTCCCTCCTCACCAAATACTGAAATACCAATCATGATGGCAGCCACATCAAGGTAGGTACAAGTAATGTAGTTAAAACCATCACAAGTCCATCAAAAATCATTCCTAAATGAGCCGTGATAAAGGCAGTCCTTTGGTACTGTTCATCGCTTGCCGTTTGTGAATGGACTTGTGATGTACTTGTGACTGGACCTTTGGTGGACTTGAGTACAGTTAAAAGGGCATTACAGCCTGAAATCCTGGAACATGTTATGTTTTGGATTGTTAACTAATCCTATTTCAAAGGTCTGGTTGAAAGGAAACTAACCTAATGTCCTACCTTGCTCGAGAAAAGACGTAAAAAACCTGGTTGTTTACATCGGACACGATGGCATTAAGCATATATTTCAAGTCATCTCTATTCAAAGAACTGTACACGTTTTGCGTGTGTGTCACATAATACAAACAGCACCAATACACAAATGTTGTTTCTTACACGTCTGCAGAGTGCGAACCACTGTGCGGCTAGTTTCACAACTAGCACTCACTGCTAAATTTTTCTTGGACAAAATTGTGACCCCTGAAATTCGTTATTGCCTGGTTCTCGCAGGAATAACACAAAACCGCCCATTTATTGGATGGTTGTGTGGATGTTTACATTCTACTTTTAAACGCTCTTTACAATTGATATAATTTCGTTTCAAATGCGTTTTGTAGCCCAATTGGGCGCATTCCAGGCCGTAATGTCCCTTTAAGTACAGACAAGTCTACACAGGTAGATGTAGACCATAAATATAAAATGACAAATAATAAAAACGATAATAAATAACAGACTTTGATTTATTCCCACAGGTCCTCAATCAAGCTGCTGTGTGATACCATGAAGAAACAGATCATATCAAGAGCCTTCTATGGATGTAAGTACTCTCCAAAAGTTCAAAATAGCCCATTGCTGTTGTGAATTTTGAAATGTTGTCCTTTACTTTAAAATTAATGCACATGGCAAAACTGTGCAAGCTATGGAAGGTCTGATGACTGAAAAAAAAAAAATTGGGGGGGGGTGGCTAAATAGAGGGTTGGCTAGTCCACGAGGTTAACATCTTGACTTGACAAAACTTTGCAATGAAACTCTTTCAAAGCCAGATTTTATTTAACACAGGCATGCAACTTTTTCCTCGGATCCGCTGATTTCCTCGTTTTTTACTTCTTATGAATGCCATTACAAATTGAAAAACACTGTACAATGTCTTCTGTGGTTTGGAATTTCCTCGTTGTTTCTAAATTCCCAGTTGTATGCTGATTAACAATTTGTCTCAAATAAAATGGTCCTTGGAGTTTTCTCATATGATAACATCTGGTTTGGAAAGACAATGCGGTTCCATTTTTATGGATCGCGTTTTTCGACCTGGTTATCTGAGACCGAGTCATATTTGTGAAACAGACATATTTGTGAAACGAAGGATTTTCTTCGGATTAAGGAACAACACAAAAGCATCATCTTTCAGACCTTCCGTCCAATTTTTAGACTTTTTGTTAATTCACAATCTCATCCCTAGTGGAAGCAAAGTTTGAAGAAGTAATCTATGCAGTCTTACAATAATGAGATTTTACGATCCTACATTTTATTCTTCCTTTCTCAACTACCACAGGGCTTGCTCACTGTCGCCACCTGCGCACAGTTCGTACACACCTGTCTGGCTTGGTGGATGCCAACATCATTGCCTTGGATGCATCGGAGGGGCTTGATGCTGAGAAATGGGCCAGGTTCCTGGAGGCTGGAAAGGTATAGGACAGAGACGTCACAAGTCAATCACAAACCGATCATTTGTCAATCACAAGTCAATCATAAATTAAACACAGGTCGATCACAAGGCGATCACTATTCATCACAAGTCAGTCACATGTCAATTATGAGGTAATGAAAAGGCGATCACAAGTCAATAAAATATAAATCGTTAGTCATCACAAGTCATTCACGAGTCAATCGTAAGTCGTAAGTGTGGGCTGCTGTGGTCCAATGGTTACGGTGTTCGACTCGTGTGCCGTGGTACATGGGTTCAAATCCTAACCGTGGGAACATGGTGCTTGTGCTCTTGAGCAAGGCACTTTATCATTAGTGCTTCATCCTTTGGATTGGACGTAAAGCCGTAGGTCCCGTGTGTTGTGTAATGCACGTTAAAGAACCCAGTAACACTTATCACTAAGAGAAGGGGTTTGCCCCGGTGTTTCTGGCAGTGGCTGCAATATGCGCCGCAGCACCTTGTAAACCCTTATAAGTTGCTACATAATGGGTCTCATATTTCTCATAAACTTCATTTACCTGTCTTTAATTAATAGACATAATTACCAGCGCCTTGAGTACCTAATTGTTGGTAGATACGTGAGCTATTTAAGACTCCGGTATTAATTCAGTCACAAGTCAATCACAAGTCAATAAAAAAATCATTCATTAGTCACCACAAGTCGGCCACAAATCAATCACAAGTTGATCGCAAGTCGTTAGCAAATTAATCACTAGTATGCACAAGTCAATGAAAAAACTCAAACTATGTGTTGAACATTTCAAAATTATTCCATTCCACAAGACAAATTGAGTCTCTGCTCACATTCAGAACAAGTATTTTGGGATGTCAGTTAGAACATGCAAATATTTTTAAAAAATATTTCTGTGTTATTTTTGTTAGTATATAATTAAATAACTATGACTCACCTGCCAGTGACAATTAACCTGATAATAGTCCTGTGATCATGAAGAAATTATGAAATTTTTGTTTGTTTTGTTTCAGGAGGTGAATGAAGAGGAGGTGATGCGTCTGGTGTATTTTGGTGGCGTGGCTCACGAGATCAGAAAAGAGGTAAAGATAATACTATGTTTGCATCTCATTGTGATAAGTTGATTTTCCTATCATAACAATCACTATAGTAATTTGTATGTAGTTGCTCAAACGACTTTGCAAAGAAGGACTTTGTTGTGTATAAAATGTCAACCAATGTAAAAGTAGTATTGCTTACAAAGGCCGCTTTCGCATTCCCTCTCTGCAGATACCCTAGATTTGTGCTCACTTGACATAATCAGATATTATTATCTGTGGAAGTGAA
This sequence comes from Patiria pectinifera, assembly GCA_029964075.1. NCBI lineage: Eukaryota > Metazoa > Echinodermata > Asteroidea > Valvatida > Asterinidae > Patiria > Patiria pectinifera. The sequence continues at coordinate 30,969,466 of CM057147.1, read as the reverse complement.
AAAGTCCACATCAATGGAATGGACATAAAAGTTTGTCTTCATCCTACAGGTTGGGCCGTCCTTCATGTTAAAGTGAAAGTAGAAACAACTTTCATGATTTCAACAATTGATATTCATTTTGACTCTTTGTTCTTGTCCAGTCCTCAAAGTTCTCACGAGTCCATCACAAGTCCTCCAGTCCCAATTCAAGTCACTAGCTATTCAAATGATAAAGACATTCCTTTATTATTGTTCATCCCCTGTTTCTTGTGACTGGACTTGTGAATTACTTGTGACTGGACTCACAGTGGACTTGTAATAGACCTTAATCATGCTGCCACCATTTCAGTCATGTTCCCTGTATCCAATAACAGTACTGAATGATAATGGTTTTTGTGCAAAAAGGAACCAGACTATTTTTCCTTCCAGCCTCGCTTTGGTTACGTTGATTTGAAAGGGAAAAAAAATATCAAGATGGCCGCAACATGATAATGGTCAATGGACTCGACTCAGCACCGGCAGTTTCCCTATCAAATTCGCTTCACGGTTAAATTCCTGTGGACTATTTTCTTTGAGGATTACATTCTTGTTCTGTGTAGGTCTGGCCGTACATGTTGGGCCACTACAAGTTTGGCTCCACAGAGGAAGAAAGGCGATCCGTGGATGCCAACACGCGTATGACGTATGAGCAAATCGTCGCTGAGTGGATGGCCGTGGAGGCTATCATCAAGCAACGCGACCGCGACACTCAGGCGGCCAAGCTCTCCTCAGAGAACAGCTCTGAGGGTCAGATCCCTCTGCAGGGTCACGATCCCAGCTTGGACAGCGAGGTGTTTGAGTTGGAGGATGAGGATAATGATGAGTATATTGAGGCTGGTGAGGTACGGTCGATGGGAAACGGCGAGGACTTGTCACAAGAACAACGCGAGATGATCCGCAAGGTATTATCATATACAAACACAGCCGTGTGGTTGCAAATGCCAAAGCGTGCCGGTTGTCAAGAAAAGCTAATCCGATTATGTACTTAGATGCTGTAACAGAGCAGTGAAATTCATGCACCCCAAAAAACATGGCCTTTTGAACGTTGTGTTTCTCAGAAAGTATGCTCAGTATGATTGAAATGTTAAATAATAACGGGAGAAGAAATTCTAAACTTCATTTTTCCAATTTCAATGAAAAGTAATGAGCATATCACATCGATTTTTAGCACATACCTCGTTCATTATAAGGGAAATAAACCCTGAAAGTTATAAGAAGATACAGTTTTTCAAACAGGAGAAATTAATATTCAAAGATTTCACCCGCCTACACGAACATGTCTGTTTGCATGTAGTTTCATTCAGAATAAAGTGTTACGTAACCTTTAGAAATCGCCCTTCGCAACCATAGTAGTCTATTAATGGTAGAGTCCATCATTTGTCATTTGTGCATTTTGTTCGTTTGAAGCAACAAAAGTGCTCAAAATCTAAAGAAGGGTGCTGAACAACTAACCTGTTGAAGTTTTAGCTCAGTGAATGCTATACATTCCAAGAAAACAATATTCTAGGATCTCGATTTCGATTCAAAAGTTGCCGAGTCACATTTTGAATTGTGCCCGAAATCCGCATCTGGGACATGTTCTCATTCAGCCGATTGCAGCTATGCGATGTCATGCGCTGAACTGACGGATAATAGCAACCGCGCGTGCGTGTGCATTCTGTCAAAAATTGCTCACACAAATTGCCTCAGATTGCACCACAGAGCTTGAATCGAACATTTTCCAGGCCCTTAAGCGGGCCACGAACTCCAAGCCATTAGGGCTTCGTGCTTTGCATACGCATTACTTCTGATCAAGGTATGTCTTCCCCCCCCCCCCCGCCACCTTTGAGAAGCAACAGTTGTAACAAGCCCACTATATAGTGAGCTAGTACATTTTATGAACAAACATTGAGAGGTTTTCTGAATATTTTTGGATTTGATAAACAGGAGGAGTACGTGGTCATCGAATGCCGAAGCCCACAGGAGAAAGAGGAACGCCATCACTTGAAACACAAACACAGCGACACGTCGGTAGACGAGGGCATGGGAGCCAGTATCGCCAGCTCATCAAGCGTCAAGTCTCGGGATAGTCTCAAGCACGCGAGCACCACGTGCAGCGAGGAAGGAGAAGTGCGAGTGGAGCTGTGCAACGGAGACGACGTCCCCCCAGCAGAGGACCAAACCACGCCCACAGAGGAGGTGAAAGAAGTGGAGGAGGACTTGGTGCCGAAGGGGAAATGTCTGAAGATAACGGATACGCTGTCGGCAGAGACTATGGCGGTGTCGCCTGCATCGTCCAATGGAGGGGTGTATACGGTAAGACAATACATGCAGTATTGAGAGTTGGAAATTGAAGACAATGAAACGTAATTTAGAAAATTGACTGATGGGAGGGAACTTGCTTTTGATTCTGTTTTTTGTAAGATGATGATAGACTTTCGATTGCAAAAGCTTGCCCCTTTTTGCTTATTCAGTTGGTGTTTTCTTTCAGAAGGCTCCCCCAGTTGTGGGACACATGTAATTAATTATCTCTTACACAGGTGTCAATTTCACTCGGGAGGTAACACACTGAGTATACAGTGTGTATATGTCGGTGAAGGGCAAAACCTAATTTGATTTACATCACCCCAGCGCAAAATTCCATCTTATGAATAATTAATGCGGTACCCGCTGCTATGTACATCAGATTCAAACCAGCCACCCGATCCCGTTAGCTCGGTGGTCGAGTGGTAAGACATCTGCACTAGAAAGCAGGAGGTTGTGGGTTTGAGTCCCACCCGAGTGATTTTTTCCAACTTTCACTCGGGAGGTAACACACTGAGTATACAGTGTGTATATGTCGGTGAAGGGCAAAACCTAATTTAAAGTGTCAATTAGCATGTCTGTTGAGGCTGTCAGTGCAAAGCCTTTGTTGAACAAAGCAAGGTCTTTTTGTTTTCAATCCTTTCCACAAAAGAAAGCCTTGATGCCACCAGTGACAATGCTTATTTGAAATTCAGTAGCCCTCACAGAGCTGAATCCTCCACTTTTTGTAAAATTTTCACACGCCCTTTGAAAGTGAGGGTTATTGGAAGATCAAAACTAAAATATCATAGATGAGGAAGCTCAGGGTCTTCCCTGCTTTGCGAGGAGTAACTGCTTTGATCAGTGATCAATGAATGAATGTACACGCCAAAACCCAACAACTCTGCTATATGGATGAATGCACTCACCCAAACAGGCAAAGGAGCTTTTAAGAAGATTTTTATTTCCTTACTTCACGTCAAGTATTGATTTGTTTGTTCCCAGACTGAGCTCTTGGATACATTCAGCTTAAACCTGCACCGTGTCGACAAGGACGTACAGCGATGCGATCGTAACTACCATTACTTCAACGCGGCTAACCTGGAGAAACTGCGTAACATCATGTGCAGTTATGTCTGGGAGCATCTGGAGGTTGGCTACGTGCAGGGGATGTGTGATCTAGTAGCTCCCCTGCTTGTCATCATTGATGACGGTAAGTCTGTCAGGGTGTTTGTCAGGGTGTGTTTTTGACTATCTGTCCGCGTGTCTGTGTGGGTGTATGTCAGTTAGTGCTATGTCTGGGAGCATTCAGAGGTTGGCTATGTGCAGGGGATGTGTGATCTAGTAGCTCCCCTGCTTGTCATCATTGATGACGGTAAGTCTGTCAGGATGTCTGTCAGGGTGTGTCTGTCTATCGGTCACAGTGTGGGTGTATGTCAGTTAGTGCTATGTCTGGGAGCATCTGGAGGTTGGCTATGTGCAGGGGATGTGTGATCTGGTAGCTCCCCTGCTTGTTATCATTGATGACGGTAAGTCTGTCAGGATGTCTCTCAGGGTGTGTCTGTCTATCGGTCACAGTGTGGGTGTATGTCAGTTAGTGCTATGTCTGGGAGCACCTGGAGGTTGGCTATGTGCAGGGGATGTGTGATCTGGATGCTCCTCTGCTTGTCATCATTGATGACGGTAAGTCTGTCAGGATGTCTGTCAGGGTGTGTCTGTCTATCGGTCTCAGTGTGGGTGTATGTCAGTGAGTGCTATGTCTAGGAGCATCTGGAGGTTGGCTATTTTCAGGGGATGTGTGATCTGGTAGCTCCCCTGCTTGTCATCATTGATGACGGTAAGTCTGTCAGGATGTCTCTCAGGGTGTGTCTGTCTATCGGTCACAGTGTGGGTGTATGTCAGTGAGTGCTATGTCTGGGAGCATCTGGAGGTTGGCTATGTGCAGGGGATGTGTGATCTAGTAGCCCCACTGCTTGTCATTGATGACGGTAAGTCTGTCAGGGTCTGTTGGTCTATCTGTCAGGGTGTACAAGCCTTACATTCACTGTGTGGACTTCCGAACAAAAGAGGTCCACATAAACCAGGTAGAGGCGACGTTGGGTGAACTTTCCCACGTCCACACAAGGTTTCCCCCTCTCTGGAAAATAGGTTTAGAGGTATTTTGGGGTTTGGTTTATTTGTGGCAAAATGAAGAGAAACACTAAAGGGAATGGTAGAAAGAAACTTGGGTTGAAAGAGTTTTCACAGTGTGAGTAAAATGATTTTTTTCACGGGTTTTTCTTAACTACACGTGTGTGTGAGTTTATGTCAGTGAGTGCTATATCTAGGAGTATTTGGACATTGGCTTGTCATCACTGATGACAAAGTATGTCTGTCAGGGTGTGTCTGTCAGGGTGTATCTGTCTTACACCCCTTCATTGATATTGTCCCTGATTATTGTATTTTTAATGAATCGCCGTTGACTGTTTGTTTCAGAGGCTAAAACGTACAGCTGTTTCTGTGAACTGATGAAACGTATGAGTAAGAACTTCCCCCATGGAGGTGCTATGGATACACACTTTGCCAACATGAGATCTCTCATACAGGTGAGTATATCGTCATCGGCACCACGAACTGACTCTCACGTACAAGTGGGTGTCAGTTCGTGAAAACCACGTAATCAAGGAAGATTTTCGTTTTCACAAACTGACACCCAAGCATGACGAGGCAATGCAGAACAAAGAAAAACGGTTTGAAACTTTTTACACGAATTTAATCCATCCGTATACCTGTGTGCTTCCACAAAAAAATTAATAAAAAAGCGAAAATGTTCAGAGTGCGCTTTAATAGTGCGGCACTGTGGAGGATGTCAGTTCATGAAACCCAAAATATCCCGGTTCTGTAAACACTGGTTAATACGTTTGCGTGCAGCACACTCAAGCGCAACTAAGTGTCAGTCCGTGGTGCCAATGACGATATTATTTTTCAAGAGGCATGAGAATTTCCTGATTTCTGATTATTTTGCCCTCACTACAGACACTTTTTTTCTCCCGCCCTTTACAATTGGTGTTATGTTTTCAACTCACCCATTTTAACATGGTAGAAAAACAGCCAAAATTTGTGATAAATCACTGATCGAGATAAACGGTCGAAATAAATAATTTGTACTTGCTAAGGTCGGCTGGTCGGTTCAAGTCTATTGTAGCAGGTACTGCAACCAAAAATTTTGTTTGACGAAATTTGCGTCAGGGAGATGGGTTTTACCAATGTGTTTTATAAACACCGTATGCTTTATAAACACCGTATGCTTTAAATAGTGTTATCCAAGGGCTTGTGAGAAAAAAATTCACAAGCTTTCTCAGGTGGGACTCGAACCCACGACCTCCTGCTTACTACCGCAGACGTCTTTCCACTTGTTTGAACCTGATGTAGCAGTGGGTACGGCAATCAATATCTAATGAGATGGAGAATGTGAGAGGGATGAGGTTCCACACAACTGTTCATCTTTCTCCCAGTCTGATACCCAAGTTTTCATAGTTCAGTTATTGTCTTGCTCCTCTATAGATCCTGGATTCAGAGATTTTTGAGTTGATGCATCAGAACGGGGACTACACTCACTTCTACTTCTGCTATCGGTGGTTCCTGCTGGACTTCAAGCGAGGTTTGTGCGATTTGATAGAAATGTACAAATATCGTTAATAAGTAATAATTTAGTTTCCTGCTCTGTGGACCAAAACATCAAAGAAAGCTGGACCCATAGGGCCAGACTAGTGTCATCTTTGAACCCATCTTACTGACTGACTGATTGACTGATGGTCTATTCTGGCTTAGACTGTTGAAGGGACAAATCTGCGGGACGTGATCGCAGTACACGCACGGCCCCCTTCTATGGATGGGTCTTCGTGATAGTGTTGATAGCATGCCTGGATTGGTCTATAGGGTTAGGCTATAATGCAAATAAGTAATCTAAAGCCGACCCAAAGAGCGAATACCATGTGACTTCCTCTTGGCCAATCAACAATATGCAGAATCTGTGGGCGAGGTGTTGGAATGATTTTCATCCTATTTTTTCCTGATCAGAGCTTGTCTACGATGACACCTTTGTGGTTTGGGAGACTATCTGGGCAGCTAAGCACTGTGCTTCCAGAGACTTTGTGCTGTTCATTGCGTTGGCCTTGGTGGAGTACTACAGGGATATCATATTGGACAACAACATGGACTTCACGGACATCATCAAGTTCTTTAACGGTAAGCATTCAAGGGCAAACTTAATGGAACTTCTACACACTTTGCTAAGCACAAATAAGTGTTGCTTACCAGAAAAAGCTTGTCAGCCAAAATGTTCTGAGAAAGAATTTACTCATTGCCACGTGAACTTTTCTCCTTGTGGATTTTTTTGTTCAGAATCGGTGAAAGATTTATTGTTGAAACATTTCTAGTTCCTCGCTAGAAAGTTTGTTATTATTATTTTTTTTCTGGTAATAAAACCAAGGATTCCTCAAAAGTGCTATAGGCACTGTAAGCTCGCAAACCTGAAGAAACCTGTAGAGAGTAGACAATGAGAAGAAATTACAGTTTTAGAGGTGGGAGGAAAAGCCCAGAAGAATATTCTGGGGGAAACCCACGGAATCAGGTAGGGACTGAAAACCCAATTCACATGTGGACCGGCCAGGAATCGAACCCGGGTCACAGCGGTGGAAGGCGAGGACAGTAACCACTGCGCCAACCCGACTCCCCAACATTTGGGAGTAACTTATTAAAAATATATAAAATCATTTGCTCTTTGTGCAAAAATCAACTATATGCCCCTAACTAAATAAATATAAACTTGAATTTTCCACTGTTGTGTGTTCTCTTGACTGAAAATTACAAATGTTCACAAGTGGTTTGTGTTTATTTTTGTCTCTTGCTCAGAAATGGCGGAGAGACACGACGCCAAGGCGATCCTGAAGGTCGCCAGAGACTTAGTGTACAGGGTCCAGACGCTGATTGAGAACAAGTGAACTTAAACAAGACAGAGTTTGCACCAGGTAAATCGCTAATCTGCTGTGAAGTTGTCAATGTTACACATGAAACAGTTGTAGACTCCATGCACTAGTACCACCCAAATGGTGACACACAGAGAGATATAGCAGAATGCCATGGAAAGTGTTCACCCAGGCCCATCATTAGACATATTTTTGGTGAAATCTTTGATTCCTGTCAGAAATAAGCTTGTTTTGCAAAAGGCAACTCCTATGCCAACACCTGTAGCTGTAGTGATCTGACAAATTCTTGCATTTAATTGAAATCTCTTGCAGGCTAATGTGTACACGTATGGAGGATTCTTACACTTTATCAGAAGCTTTTTCGTAATGATACTATCATTCCACCCACCTGAATTCCCTAGTTAAACTACCTCTATACCATGTCTTCTCAAGCATTCCCCCTCACTCCACCCCCTTTCACCTCAACTGTTTTCCCTTACCCTTTCCTCTTCCCCACCCCTTGACCCACCCCTTACCCTACCCCTTAACCCTTCCCCTTCAGCAGTGTTGTAGTACTCGTACTCGTACTCAAATCCATGTCAGAGTACTCGTACTCGAAATGACGGTACTCGTACTTGGGCAACAAAGTACTCGTACACGACATGTCGAAATTGTACTCAATTATCAAAGTACTCGTACTCGAATAGCATTGCTCGAAAAAAAAAATGGTGTATAGCGTGACTTACCACGGCCTTATTTTATCGATACTTTCAGTTTGAAATGGTTGATTGGCTTGCGGAGAAATTGAAGTTTCCTGATTTTCCTCTGTGCACGTCCGGACAAACACATTTAGCAGCTAGCCATGATGGTCTGTATATCGGTCTGACTGGCCATGGCCAATTACGCACAGTGAACCATTTGCCGTATGGCTGTATGCGGAAATAGAAGTACTCGTACTCATACTCGCACTCGGAAGTACACGTACTCGTGCTCGGAGACCTGTACTTGTACTCGGAAGTACTCATACTCAGAAGTACTCGTACTCGTACTCGGCAGTACTCGGTACTCGAAAAAAGTACTCTACATGTACTACAACACTGCCCTTCTGTTTTCCCCTTCCCTCACTCCACTCTTCCCTACCCCTTCCCAAACCTCTTTCTAAACCCCATCCCCCACCCTGCCCCCCACCATTTCCCCACCCTTACCATACCCTTACCATACCCCTTCCCATCCCCTTTTCACCTTCTTCCCCAGCCCTTCCCATCCCCGTCACCCACGCTAACCACTCTGCACCTCCCTACCCTTCCGTTATGCAAGGCTCATCAACTAACTGCCACAAGCCTGATGCATACATGTACCGATATGCCAGCATTCCAAGGAGAGAGACTTAACTGGCACTTGTTGTCCACTGACCAACTGGTATCCTTACGCGACTTTGAAAAACAAAAACAAAATGAAAGAATGTGTATAAATAAAATGTATTTATTAAATGTTATAGTTTCATATTGTGCTAAATGGTTTAGTCTGTACATAGCCAGGTCCACACGTTGTATAAACAACTCAAAAGAAGTGCAAAACAGTTGAAGTGGGTAAGTTGTGTTAAAAAATGTTCAAGTACTTAAATTTAAATTTACTGCGGGTTTAGAACTTCAGTAAATAATGTAAAAAAAATGATTGATCAATTTGTTTAGCGAGTGTAATTGTTTTGTAAGATAAGGACGGTCATGTTTAAAGGAGTAATATGTGTGTGTGGTTTTAAGAGATAGTTTATGACGTAGATTCTGTTGACGGATTTCAGAATCTTGACGATCGGACCATGTTGTGAAATTTTCTCACAACAAACTGGTTGTTTTTTTTAATTTACAAGTGCATTCGCCACATGCACAAACATTACAGGTTTTTATTTTATGTGTATTCTTTAAACAGAACGTAAACTTTTTGTTACGGAAAACAAACAGACGATTTTTATTTTTTAGAAAACTGAACACATTGCAGTATTTGGTAAGACTTGGTTGATTTGAGTGGAAAAAAAGAAAGAATTTCCACAACTTTGAATACTTTATTAAAAAAAGAAAAGAAATATGTACGATTTTTAAGACCATGATGAAAATGATCGTTGTCACGTTTGAGATGAAATCAATTAAGTAAGTAGATGTCGGTGAGAAAAACAATCGTAAGAATAGTCACCAAGTTTCTTGGAAGTACATATACGGTCACTTTGAGAAGTAATGGTGTATTGAATTAAGCGTAAAATAAAAGTAAGTTACATGTACAAACCTTATAAAAATAGGTGTTTGTGTAAAAAAACAAGTGACTACGCATGATTTGGTTTCATATTAGATGAATGTTGACCAGTATTAAAAAAAAAAAGTGAATATTTTTGGTTTGTGTGTATCCCTACACTGTAAACAATGTATACATGTTCCTGTGGTGAACCATGTAGTCAAAATCTTAACGCAAAAGTTTTAAAAAGTACTGTTATGTAATATAGTGTAAGATAATCAACGCGACCAGTTTATACTTTGGGTGAACGCCAAACCGAAAAATGATCAAGCTTCGTGAAGGAACGTGCGATTTTCTGTAGAAAGTTTTTTTGAAACGTTGATATTTGTTCATAGGGACAATGAATTGGTCGTAGTAAAACAAAGGAGTTTATGTACATTAAAAAAACAAAAACCTAGAATATTGACCGAGTTTGTGGAGGTAAAATGCTAAGTGATGTATTCCCATATTGTATTCGTGCCGCTGTTCAGTGCTTGTACTTTTTCCATGTGTTGTATTCAACGTGATAGTACTTGTAAACATTGTTAAAACAAATTTAAGAATTTTAAAAAGTAGCCACTGTTGTTTATAAATAGAGGATTATTGGATGGGAATAAAGGGGCCATTGTAATAACCATGTAAAAATCATTTGAATCGCGTAAACCTGGCGGTAACATGTAAACTGTGATTAGTTTGGTTGAATGCACTGTTCAGTTATAGTATATGGACCGGAGGGGTAATAAGTTATGGTTCAAGAAAAAATTTGGCCAATTTGCTCATTAATTTATTTGACTAATGATGAAACAATGACATTTGTTGGTCTGTAGAACGGCTGAATTCCTTGGAAGACTGTAAAACTCAGAGCAGTGCTTAAAATTTGCTAAAACTTTTGCCTAAAGTTCTAAACTTGGACCTTATTTTAACAGCTTTTATACTCGCAAAGTTGCTCAGCCCTGATGGATTTTGTTTAATTGCCAAAACAGAGATCGGCTAAGTATTGTTTCCCAGCTTGCTTGATAAATTCTCCAGTTTTATTCCTTCAGTTTCAGTCATTGTCTTCTAAAACTCTTGTCTCCAGAAGATGAAAATCCAAATTCAAATTCGAAAGTAAAAAGTGTTATTCAGTGAAAATAATTTAACCAAAATTTGGGTAAAGTACCTAATTGAGTATGTCTTGAATTAATGACTGAGTGTTAATACCGTAGCTGCGTGATTAGCACATGTTTGTGTTAAAATGTTAAGCATGGTAGCCACTAGATGAACAGTATTTAATGTGACGTAATCACGACATTTCATGATATGAAATATTGTGCAGACATTCCAACTATTCTCTGAAGTATTTGGGGTTTTGTTGTTGGTGACAGCTTCAAGCACCTTTACCACATGCATATTGTATTGCGCACTGTTTATTCATTGATGAATCCATGAAACTGTACAGTGCTTGGGCGGCTTGGGGCAGTACAGGGAGTAACAGGCAGGGCGGTTTGGGGCAGTACAGGGAGTAACGGGTTAACACATTCAGACCATGTAGTTCAGACCCATCACACAACAGAATGCCGATGTCACATGAAAATCCGACTCCTATGAAAATCGGACCCCTATTTCCCTATTATTGGTTGATCCCTCGCACGTGACAGGTCACTCTCCCGAAACGATCCTAAAAATAGCGTAGTATCGTACTCACGCGTGCGCAGTACTACCAATGAGTCCACATTTCATGGAGTCGGATATTCACGCTACACCGGTATCCTATCTGCGATTTTTCCTGATTGTATATCTGAATACTAGAATGATACGCAGCAAACATTGCCAAGGAAAGAAACAAAGGAAATGACTGGGATGCGTTCCACTCCCAAAAACATTCCAAATGTTCACTATCTTTTGTGCATATCTAATGGGAAATTGGTGGCGAACGCTGGCAACGTTTACCAATTGGAACACACCCATGGGCTAAGGAAGCTGACAATTTGATTTGTTTTGATTCTGTAAAGTGCTATACTATTGCAATTAACTTTTTCAACTAAATCTTATTGTGACTTTCAAGTCTGCAATATAAGGAATATCCAGGGGGGGGGGATTTAAAGTTGCAATTGTTTGCTCTTGTTTAGTACAGTGACTTAGTTTCTTGGTGTGGTACATTGTAATATGCATGCACTGCACTGTGTACTATTGTAAACCACGAAGTCATTGTAATTTCTTCATATTTGTCGTGGATAGTTTAAATGAGTGTAAAACCCGTTTTTAGACTGGTGTTCAAGAGTTTGGTCGAACCAAACTAATTTGAAAATTTGAAAATTTGAACTAGGTACATGAAAGGTCGATGATCGAAACAGGAGTGACTACATGCATGTTGAAAAAAATAGAAAGTTGCTGTCATAAAGGACTGTAGATTCTTATCAAACTAGCTGGCTTGCACCCATTCACGTATGTGTAACCGATTGCAAACAAAGTGTGGACCAACTATTATGGTGAATTTTGGCTGTATTTGAAAAAAAAAGTCATTTTTTTTTTCCAATGATACGAAATTGATACAAAAATTTGACTTTGCTTGAAAATGACAGTACACCAGGTGCCATGATTTCACAGGACGCTTGAGACTATTATTCACTTAGAGTCAAGTAAGCTATTTCATAATAATTTGGTATTTCTGTTGTTTGATGTTTGCAAATGTATATTACCTTTAAAGCCTAGCTGTCTCTAACCAAAATCCTTTTGAGTACGCATGAGTCGCTCCTAACACTATTAAGCGCGACTCTTGAACATCAGTCTCAAAATTGCAGTCAACTGTAATCCTTAGCCAGAGATATACATGTACATGATGTAACAAGGAATAGACCTTATGCATTGGAGGTATCTCAGAGGGCATTGATGTTGTAATTATGTTACGTTATTGACCTATAAACACATGTGGTGATAAAATTCTCCACGTGGTTCCACGGTGTGATTTTTGTTGTTGATAAGCTGCTCCGAGGGTTAATGCACAAAAGGATCAATCATGCCTGTATGGGTAGTACAAAACCAGTGCCCCTGAGCTCTGCCTTTGGTCCATTTTCAAGCTTATGTCGTTTCAACCCGAGTAGGAACCAAACCCGAGTACAACAGCGGACACAAGCTGGTAGTTTCAAGTTTTTGATCCACTTCAAGATTGTTCAAGCCATGATCTGATCGTCCAAACTATAGTTGGGATCGTCCTGTGTATAGTTTGGGCATTCCAGTCTCAATCCAGGTAGAATGTCCAGTAAATTGTACCTTCACTAATTATCCACATTCCAGAAAGTCATCTTCTAGATTAAAATGAACCTTTGTATTTCCGTACACATCCCCTTCATAAGTTTTCTTTGTCATGAACAAATGCTTCTGCTGCTTGCCACTTGCGTTTGACTGCAAATGCTTTTTCTTAAATTCCTTGGACGATATTATGATTCCCTTTAATGTCTCTCATATGCTTCACATGAGGGTACATTATTATGTTGTCCTTTGAATGCAGTATCTTCGGAATGTATGTTCATACAAATGGATGATAGCTAGACTACTTTTGACTCGGATCTCTAAATTTGATGTCAAAAACCTGACATTTTCTTTGGGGTACCCTCCTGAGAGCTACAGGCATATTTTTAGACAAGCTCTATGTTCAAAAGCTTGTTCTTATAGTTTTGTTATTTTGGGAAAGGCTTCGGAAGATATTTCCCATATGTCATGGGTGGGGATGTTTACATGTTTATAAATACTTGACATAGAAGTGCAATATTATTGTTTTAATCAGATCAATATTACAGTTTGTATCGCAATGGATATAAATATAAACTTGTGGAAATCTTGCAATTCTAAACTGTTTGCCATTCCCATTCAACACGTTTTGTTCAAAAATTAAGATGAGAAATATAAATGTCTGTTGCTTTGTATGTACATGCATATGTATTTACTAATGTTAATGTAATAAATATTTATGTATGAAAAAAAAGTGAAATTTGATGTGCTTGTATTTTTTGTTTTCGTTCAAGTTTTATTAAATATTTCTGTACAATATGCTATGGGCGTATTCGAAACCCCGTTCTCGGGTATTCCGTGAACACTGTTATTGAGTTGCCGGTTAGGAACGCCGAAGTGCATGTGGAGTGCAAGCTGGGCGAAAATTCAAGATGGCAGCCACCATATTAAAGTGCCAAATGAGATTAAGTGGAATGCTGTGTGGAGTGGAGTGCTATGGCCTCTTGGTCTGGAGCATTGAATTCATGGTCTGCGGTTAATTCCGCAGGTTGTGGGTTCGAGTCCAGCCTGCGGCTTTGGTGCGTGTGCCCTTGGGCAAGGCACTTTGTCACTCATTGCTTCTCTCCACCCAGGAGTAAATGGGTACCTGGGAGGTGAAGTGACTGCGTAATTGTTCTCTTCTTTTTTTTCTTATTTTCTTATAAAAGTAATTCAACAAATTATTTGAGCGCATGAACTTATTTTTTTCATCTGAACTTGTTATTTCCTGCATTTTTTCTTACATTACTTACATTTCACAAATTTCACAAATGGAACAGCAAGGGCAAACTTGTGATTGGTGTTGTGATTGGTCTACACTTTTTTATATAAAAAAAAAAATATGAATAATTCAACAAAATAAAAAAAAAAGGCCTGTGGCTTTTGCCACGTTGCTGCTGACTTAATCTTTCTCCATCTTCTTCGTGCTTTTTTTAGCTTCACCGCTTTAAGCCCAGATGGCCTTGGAGAAAGGCTACTACTGTGAGGGCAGAGATGGTTATTGTGGTTGATTTAGCTGCTTTGCATCGAAATAGCAGCATCGAGCTGTATACTCCCCAGGGAGCTGAGATGGTATTTGGAATGTTTCATTGGCCCAATGAGCAGGGTGATAATAAGCACCTTGTATCCTTTGCAATTTGGCGCTCTATAACTCCAGTTATTATTTAAAATCCAGTTATTTTAAATGAAGGGAAAACGAATGACCCTACGAAAATAATTTAAATCCCTATAAAAATAATAAAGACATCCACTTTTTGCTCATGTAATTTTTTTTTGTTTTTTTTTATCATTACTGCTCTTGCACTGAATAAGTGTTATCAATTGTATGCACCAAAAAATAATGCAAGTTGTGGTACCTGCGTTCTTGACGTTCTTCATCTACTCCCCAATAAGTGGGGGGGGGAGGGTGAAAATCTCTCTTCATGTTTACTTCAAAACAAAAGTACAAGAAACATAGAAACATTTTTTTTCCTCTGAATATAATTTATTTTGTCTGCTTCACAATCTTGATGCACTTTTCTATTTTAATAAATACGTACATGTTCATGCATCATGTTTTTTTTTGCAATGAAATACACACTTTCCGTAGTATACAATTCTGTCTATATTGTACAAAGAATCTATACAATGTATACAAAGTAGTTACACTGAAATTGATATTTTAAGATTTCATAATCTTGATATACAATGAAAAAGCCCCAATTTTAAATGCATTTTTTTTTTAAGGAAATATATTTTTTTTGTTACCTGTGACAAAAAGTGAGAAAGCCAATATCTAAAAAAAATAGTGGGTCAAAATGTGAAAAAGAGGGGTTTTCACAATACATAATTTCTTAGAAAAAAATAATTACTCAAGCAAGATTTGAGCCTGGGAGCGCTAGACTATCATGCACTGCTCTCCATGTACAATGTACATAGCATTTTATTCAGGTCAAATGCAAGTCTGAAACCCTGAAGCTTAATTTTTATGCCCCGGCCCCGCGGCAAAGCCGAAGGGGCATACTGTTTCCGCCTTGTCTTTCCGTGGGTGTGTGTTTGTTTCTGCATTCAATAGGGGACGTTGAACAATAGAGGACAATAGGGTCCCCACTTCCTGAAGGTCCCAAATTTTGCGATCGTGTACAAAACATATGGGATGTCTTCCTAAAAAGTTTACAAACAAAAGAAGGACTGGGGGTCCCCAAGTGCAGGCAAATACACACTTGGGTGGAGGTGTGTGTGTCCGGAAATATCTTGTCAGCGCGATAATTTGAGAAACACTTTACATATGAACTTCAAATTTGGTTTGTGGATTGTTCTTGGTAATCCTAAGAAGCCTTTTGCCCAAGGTCAAAGTGGCAAAAGGTAAAAATCTTGTCAGCAAAAAAAACTTGTCAGCATACTTGAGAAATACTTTACATATGAACTTCAAATTTGGTTTGTGTATTGTTCTTGGAAATCGTAAGAAACCTATTGCATTTGGGGCTGAAAGGTCAAGGTCAAAGTGGCTTAAACAATACAAAATTTTGTTTGTACAGGATCTATTCACATTCACTCACTCTTTTAAATCACATACAATGACTTCCCCCAACAGAAAAGCAAAACTTTTATTATTTTGGATCGCAGGCATCGATCAATATAGCCTTGACCAAGGCTGTCAGCTTTCCCATACAAGCTTGTTCCCGCTGCCGCACACCGCGCCGCGACACACTAGTTGTACTATACCGTTGGCCTCAACGACCTTTGCATGTGCTTTATCTGCACATACGTACACCCCACACACACATCCCTATACGGCTGTTCTGGAATTTACTACCTTACGGAGACATGAACACAATAGGGAACAAAAGATTGTATACGTCTCCAGAAGAACATTTCTATAGATGAATAGGTCTCTACAAGAATTTCACGAAATAGATATATGGATTTTACTCAAAAATTAGGAATTTCCAAGGTAGGTTGATCTGTTGCAAATGGAAGAGTTTTAGAAAAGGGATATTTAGTCCAAATTTCAGCCCAGGAAATTTATTTCTTAAAAAATAAGATTTTTTTGAAACAATTTCACACTCGAAAACTTTACTACACGAGAACAAAGAAATGTCTCCACAGGAATACAAATTCCAGAATCAGAGTACAGTAAGTCGAGGCGGATTAGTGTGTTAAGACATCACCCAGAGCTGAGGCGAGTCGAGGCAATCTTGACGTTTTAACCCGTCAGCTGTGCCTGTGTATAAAAACAGCCAGTGCGTGTTATCACGTCCTCCAACAAAAACTGGTTAAAAGAAAAATATACTGAACGGTAGGGGCCATTCCATAAAATTAGGGTTTAAAGTGTGACTTTTTCCCTGTCCCTGTTACCTTGGTACTTTGTAATTTGCCATTCTAGTATCATTAAGAATGACTTCACATGATTTTTCATTTGTTGGGTAGGTTGTCTGCCATTCATCATCACTCTTGGACTTTATTGGAGGATGAATGCATTAAGGAGTGCATCAGAATTATAACATCATAGATGCCAGATGCAACAGGGACAGGAAAAAAGTGGACCGCAAATTTAGAGAATGACCCAAGTACTATACTCCGTTTCCCTTCCTGGTTTTTATCATAAATAATAATGAGCGAATAACAAATCCCTGGATTTAATACATGTAGATCTTCCACAAAATTGCTTTGTACAAACAATAAATTGAGAAAACTGAGAATCTTGGATTTGATATGAACAAACATATAATGTCCTCACAATGTGCTGGTAAGTTCTGTGCACCGACCCGCAAATGTGATACTACAATTTGTTAGAGAAAAAACTATTTTGGAGGGTGGATTTATTTCTTAACAGTGATAAGTGAACGCCAGTAGAAAGTATGCCACTGGAGTTAATTTATGCAAAAATACTGTCCTCTGAATATGCATTACTAAATATGACAATACAAAAAAATAGCATATGTACACTTTTCTCAAGATCGGTAGAACACACATTGCGTTATGCACGCTTTTTCTTTAACAATAGTCTGTAAATGTGCAGTGCAACAGCTGTGAAACAAACCACAAGGCGATATTTAAGAAAGATCCGATTTAATCTATTGATTTATTAAGCCACGCCCCCATGCTGTTCTGACCAATCACAGGTGTTACTGATGCCCGACATGCGTGCACGATAGTCCAACGTGCATTCACACGCATATGACGTGCACGGTTGGTTGATGCAGTATGGCATTGGTGAGTTGGGGCCGTATCATAAGTCAACGCCTCATAGGTCCGACGCCTTATAAGTCAGAAATTTCAGACTTACGAGGTGTCGGACTTATGAGGCATACAATTTATTTATTCCGCCTCATAGGTCCTATGAGGCATCGGACTTATGAGGCGTCGGACCTATGAGGCGTCGGACTTATGGGCCTTTATTTGGTTAGGGGATGCGATTTTGTCGGACTTATGAGGCGTCAGACCTATGAGGCGTCGGACTTATGAGCGGACTTCATGTATTGTTGACCATCTGACTGACCTACCGACCGACTGTTCTGACTAAAAACCGTCCGACAAAATTTTTTTTTTGTGGACACATGAACAATATTTCTCAATTGTTCTCCAAAATATTCAAACAATAATGTCAATAAGCCATTTGCGAATTAAATTTGATTAACATCTGGTATCCTGACTTGCTCGAACTTGGCACATTTTAACTTTGGTCTCCAGACCAAAGAGACTGTTGCTATATCACGTGATTCGGGGCAAGCCTTACGTTAGCAACCCCCAGCTCTGGGATGGTCTTGTGTCTTCAGGTCTTTGAGCCATTCTCACCCATTGTGAACAATGTATTGATGCTGAGCGTCTCTTACGTAACTATGCAAGAGCTTGCCCCGAATCATGTGATATAGCAACAGTGTCTTTGGTCTGGAGAATTCAAAGTTAAAACGTGCCAAGCATTATGAGCAAGTCGGTGTACCAGATGTTATTCAAATGTAACTGGCAAAGGGTATCTATGTTATTCGCAGAGAATGTTAATTACACTTAAAACACTACTCTGAAACTCTACATTTGATAACGTACAAAAAAATGTGGGCATGAACTGCAACTGTATGTTAGCTTCAATTTCCTGAAATACGTTTAAGTGTGCAGGAACTTTGACAAAAATATCATATCTGATAATGCACTCTTTTTGAAAACCAAAATGGTTCAAATTATTCTTCATGATTGTCACAGGAATGTCGCAAATGAAATACCAAATACAGTAACAAAACGTGGCTTGCATGGTACAACGTGTACGTTTCTGAAATATAAATTCAATGTAACTTTTTGCGTTGGGCAGAATACCTGTAGGCTTTTACTGGTAAGTACATGTATATATTGCATATCAACATGACTAATATGTTTATAACATAATCTGCGGGCATAAAACATGTAGTTTTAACTACTGGATGTTACCAAAACTTTGGAGCTAGAACTACTTTTGCTGTCTACAACACTGCCCTCTTGTGAGCTATTTGCGGCTAGTGTCACTGCTGGTTGAGTTGTTACCATGACAACATTTGATGCTGTCGTTGCTGGAACTGGCAACACCAACTCTTTCACTGGTATTCCGTTACTTATACCGGTTGCGTTGAGCCAGGAACTGGTGACCGGTATCGCGGCAGGGACCGCTACAGTGTGCACTATCACACCGTTGGATGTCTTGCCGTTGGTTGTGGCTGGGTTACCGACTGAAGTCACCGGCAGTGCTGCGTTGCTAGGGTTACCGGTGAATGTCACTGGTGATATGATGGGAACTTGACCGGCAAACGGGAACCTGTAGTGCGGATACTGACCGACATGACTGAGGGTCGTGTATGTTGGCGCGGTGACAAGCGCCCGATTGGTGCCCACATGTAGCAACGGATTGAGAGACAGGGCACCAATCGTCACAACCGGGGGTATTGTCATGGCGACAGTCGTCTGGGTGTTACTGGTGCTCGTCCCGACGACTGTAGCGATTGTAGTGCCAATGTGAGGCATGTTTGTTCCAGCTGTAGCGCCTAACGGATGCCTGATGGCCGATTGAGGAGAAACGGTGGTTTTAACTAGCATGTGTGCCGGGGACGAGTTAGCCACGGTGTAAGCGATGGGAGGCTGCGAGGGAGGTTGCGTGAACAGAACCTGAGTGAGGGCAGGCAACGCGGGTTGTAAGGTCAACCCCGGGGCCAGGAACGGGTGACCCGGGGTCACGGGGGTGGTGTACGACAGTGAGGGCGCTTTTGTTTGCGATACGGTGGACGCCTTGCTTTGCTGAGTTGCGGCAGTTGAGAAGAACGACACCGAACCGGCGAGAGGCGATTGGAGTTTAGCTGGGCTGCTGTCTTTACTCGCAGGGACTGGCAACTGTGGGGCGACGCTCCGAGAGCCTGCCACCATGGCTTGGTTCAGGAGGGCCGCATTGGCGGCAGTCAGTACACCAGGATTTGTTAAACCTGGCCTGAGCATCGCGGTTGTAAGCCCTTGGGTCGGGAGGTAGTGGGGAATGATCAGGTTTCGCATATCTAGTCCTGGTGGAGGTGCGACATGCTGTATCGAGGATGGTACGCTTTGTTTAGAAACACTGAGGGCTACACTGCTACTGGCTGCCGAGATTGAAGTGGCTGTATTGCTGGGAGGTGGTTCTTTGTAGGCAACCACGGTGATTGACTTTGGAGTCGACTGGCTGACTTGTGCCACTGCCGTGTCACTGCTGGTTAAAGTCGTTGGCGATTTGGGCATGATGTCAACCGTTTGTGGGCGTGGACTGAACGGGTGCGATAAAGCCCTCTGCATGACAACTTTGTTGTCTGTCCGTCGAACCGGTTGCCTTACAGCCGTGGATTGTTTACCGAGCAGTTGACTGACGGTTTGTCTCGAGACACCCGTTGAGCTTGTCGTTGCAACTGCTGCTGTGGTTACCATGGATACATTAGCCTTAACAGGGACTGGCTCGGTAGTCGGTGTTGCATGTGAAATTGTCCTGACTGGATTTTTGTGTTGCTGAGGCAGTTTATTCTGAGCTCTGTTTTTCAAGTGTTCTTGTACAGCTGAGACTGCCGAGGAGTGACTATGAAACTGCCTGACGACGTGGGAAGTTATCTTAGGAAGAGGTGCTTGCTGTGTTGGGCTCGGAGTGGGTTGTTTAGGCACTGGAGGTTGTTTCGTTGTACCCGATTTCGGGGTGGTTGTCGGCTGGGCTTTGACTTGCTGTACCACGGACTGAGGCCGGATGACAACTTTTTGGGTCGCTGCGACTCGTTGCGTCACTACCTCCAGCTCTCGATGTGGAGTGATATCCTTCGTTGTTGCCACCTGCGGTTTGGCACCAGCGACCAACGGCTGCATCTGAGTGGCCGGACCCTTGACTGTCTGTGAATGGTTGGTTTTCTTGGTGTTGGAACCCTGCACCTGCTGCGCTTTGACCACGACAGGCATCTGAGCTGCAACCTGCTGCTGTTGCTGGGACGGCGTGGCTCCCGTCGACACCGGCACACGGGTGACGATTTGTCGACTGATGAGAAACGGTCCCGACTGTTCCTTGACGGATTGTGTGACCTTGATGACGTGCTCCATCAAGGGAGCAGATCTGATCATTGGAGGGCCAGGGGGATTGGACTGGACAGCTGGGATCGCTTTCTCGGGAGATTGGGCTCTGGATTTCCTCTCTTCTTCTTCTGCTTCTGTAAATCAAAACAAATGTCATTCATTAACAATGGAATCATGTCACAAACATTAGCTCCGTGATCTAAACCAATATATTACAATGTAAACCCACCTTCATTGTCTATTGTTTTAATTGTTTAATTAAAGCAAATAATTTGATAGTCAAGGACTTCAATCTGTACCGAAGTGTGATGCGTTATATGCCAGATCCATCAGAATTCAACCTCTGAAAAACTTGTTTAGATATTGTTGAGTGCAGCAAACTTAGGGTTCAAAAATACAATGTCGCAGAATTTATCATTCGACCTGTTAGTAACACGGGGTAACTGCAAAAGTTCCTACATGTACTTGGCTTTAACAAACTTTATTGCGCGGAAGATTCTCAATACTCGGCTCAAATAAGATGACTCCCAACTGAGGCCTGCTGCGAAGACGAAAACTATCCAAGAACTACATAATGGACATCTGTAATGATGAAGATTATTCCTACCTGATGCAGTGGACGTGCTCGTTGAGACTGAATCCCTGTCATCCTCCTTATCGTCTTGCATGTCCTCTTCCTCCTCCTCTTCCTTAGGCTCTGGCTCCGCCTTCTTCCAAGGAGGCAAGGAGCAGCCGCTGAGCTTGGCAAGTTTCTCCTGGTAGAGTATCTTCTGTCTCGCTAGCCTCTCTGTCTCGTACTCGAGCTCTCGTTCCTTGCGTTTCAGGGCCTGTTGGAAAACAAGTTGCAAGATAAAGGCATGTAGGATCATTTGCATTTATCCCGAAATTAACCTAGAGAATTATTATCAAAAAAGCTTACTTGGATTAAAGATCATACTGGTATTAAGCATCCCGTGCAGTTATTCCATCTGGCTTGCTGTCATTTAGAAGAAAGCAAGAAATGCAGGTGATTTCCAATGGTCAGTCATTGACTGCTTTTTTAAGAAAAGAATGTTATTGACGAAATTGTGTTTTGTGATCAAAAGGTTGTGCATGGTTTTTCACTGTTTTCTTGAAAAGTGTAATATCCACTGAGCTGAAACTTCAACAGGTTAGGTTTGGAACCTTCTTCTTCGGATTTTGAGTGGTATTATTATTGCAAAGGAATGAAATCCATGAAAATGATCTATATGCCTTTAATCGGGCTTTTTAGGTTTTTGTTTGTCCAAGCTTAGTGAGAATGTTTAAGCACAACTTGAGCTCAAGTAAAAAAAAAAAAATTTAGGTTTTTTGCCCTTCACCGACTTGAGCTCAAGCAATTTACAAAAATTGAATCATTTCCAAATTTACTTGAACTTGCATGTAGAATTACCGCTTGCTTGATTGCATTTTCTAAAACAGTTCAATATTCACTTTAATGCCCCATTTTCGCTACTTGGACATTACTACACATATAAATGGCCACACTTCATAAGGAGTACACATTTAGCTAATCCGGTAATAAAACAAAAATGACAACCTTTCAAATTTTCAATGGGAACAGACTTTTTGCTGATGGGGTTTGCATCCATAACTGCACTCCACATAAGGGAAATGGCAAGTTTGGCTGACTGGCAAAAAAATACACTCAAAGAGTGACACTAAAAATGATGCCCGGAATCTGTTTTTTCCTTCTTTTTTACTTGTTTGACAATGTTCACACCTGCAAATATCTCAATGCTCCCTGGAGAATACTCAGATTGGACGGCTTCAGTTTCTTGTTGTCCATGTTGGGAATCTGATCCCGTAAGTTGTCAAAACATTCCTTCAGCTGGGCCCGTCTATGAAAAAAAAAAAATCAAAGTCGTAATTTTTAAAATAAAACTTGTTTATTTACTGCGGACAAAACAAAACAATTCTTATGACAATAAGACCTTTACTTTCTGACGGTTGACACAAATTTCAACCAGCTACATCACATATTTGCAGGCTTTCAAGCAGACCCAGGTGAAAAAGTAGAACAGTACGATCAACATTTTAAAAAATAAAAGAACAAAAGTAGAACTTTGGAGGGCAAATTCAGGATAAAAGTAGGACCTTTGTGGGCTTTCAGGAGTAGTTTTCGTTGATACTCACCCATGTCCACAGTATCATAAGCCTCATTTGGCATGTTCTGTACTCACAACACTTGGGCTCAATCGTCAACTAAGCTCTTGGAAGTACAGTTGCAGTACTCCTGCGCCCAAAACCCTTCATTGTGTGATTTGTGTGACACTATTATGAACACTATTCAATGAGATTTCATTTTTCAGTTGTGGGACAAAAAAAGTAGGGAAAAGCACTTGTAGAAAAAAGAAGGAAATTTCAAAAAAAAAGTAGGAAAATAGGAGCAAGATAGTAAACAGTAGAAAATAGTAGGAAAAGTAGGTATACTTGAAAGCCTGCATTTATTCAGTAGCTGCTAAACAAAACAAAACAAAACAAAACAAAACAAAACAAAACAAACATGTTACCCACATGAGAACCAGCTTTCAATAAAACAGGCGTGCAACTTGGAATTTAGACAAAACAAGGAAAATCCAAACCACACAAGACTTTGTACAGTGTTTTGTAATGCCTTTGTTCAATTTGTAATGCCGTTAATGAGAGGTAAAATAAACGAGGAAATTTATCAGCGGATCCGAGAAAAAGTTGCATTCCTGAATAAAAGAAAGAAATTGTCAATTTGCATACTTTTCCTGCAATATATAAATATATTTTTTTTAATTTTTTTTTAAAAACATTTATGAGAGGTATGCCACCGTGAAATGGTCCGAAAATTTCAGACCTGAATCTTTTTTACAAAATAAAAAATAAAAATATTTCTGTTTTACTCAGCCCTCACCTGTTTTTCTCCAGCTTATTGTGAACTTCCCTTGTACCGGATCTGTCAACGGAAACCATAAAAAAATGCTGTTGTTAGTTGTGTATAAAGAAAGTCATTATTCCAGGATTTCAGACACCCATTACTGTAATCTAGCCTCGGGGTACGTTAAAAGAAAGAATATGTTTACAAGTTTGGCTCTCTATGCAAAAACACGGTCCGTATTTTCTTCTTGACTGACTTTCATCACTGCTATCCGCTCCGTTCACAAGTACCCCCTCACCGGCAAAGTAAGTACAGCTGGGGGTGACCGAACGACGCCATCTTGCCTGACTGCAATATTTTGCCGCGAAGCGCTGCCACTGAGTGTACATACGTACATGTAGTACAAATGCCCTGGTGTACGTGCGTCACACACAAGGAACGGTGCATGCGCGTCAACCAGCGAAATGTACCTGTCCTGCCCATGGGACGTCGTTGCTAGGTAAAAGGGCGCCCTCTTTTGTTGGCACACGGGACCCATACTATAAAGTGCAAACGGTGTGTACAATGTATCGGTATGTGTGTTCATGAGTTGAAAATTCACGAGTTGATCGTCCGCAAAGCGGGCGAAAGGTGGCGGTCCAAGCTGCCGCCCCTGCGTAGTGGGCGTGGCAAGGCCTTGTTTCAAACAAAGCTTGAAAAAGTGTTTGTAAAATATGTGGATTGTTCTTTTCAAAGGAATGGAAGTTTTAAAAATGCAATTCTTGAAAGGTGCTGTACCTTTCGTGCTCCATTTAACATGATTTTTAATCTTTATATTGCCATTTTAAGGGCATATTTGTGTCCTGTTGGTTTTTATGCTAATGCAAACTTTCATATTCATGAGCAAAACTGTCAAGTCATGCAAGGCAGATACTTCAGTTTCACATCTGCTTAAAGCAAAAAAAGTCACCAGAATTTTAGGGGTTTGCTGTGGTTACTTCTGTGGTTCATTGTCGTTTCATTACGACAGTAAAACAACGAGAAATCTTGATGCACAAATGTTTTCAATTAGCAGAATTTTGGTTTACAATTTGAAGAGAAAAACCCCAATCTGAATTAGGAGTGTGTTCCTAAAGTGACATTACTCCAGAACAGCGCCCTCAGTTGTAACATTTTAAAATGTTTAAAAAAGTGCCTTTTGCACACACAAAAATGTATAAAAATGGGATGTCTCATAGTTTTTTTTATATATTTCAGAAGAATGGATATTTGCTACAAATATACTCCAGTGTAAATTCATTGCCGCACAAGTTTGACACAACTCATTATTATCTTTTGAACCTCAAATGTACAAAACTGTGGCAGTGCAGATGCGCAGGCCAGCTTTCGTGTCATTTCAGATTCACTTTGACACAAAAATTAATGTTCAATGAGTCATGTATAGCACAGTCATGTACTGTGTGATCACATGACTGTCGACTGGCTCTATGCCCATAGTCAATAGGGTGGCTTGTACTTGCACGTATACATTGTACATGTACATGTTATGCAGTCACAATTATTTTTACTTTAAAGGGAATATATAAAACATTTGCAAACATCAAAAACAAAGCTACCAAATTATTATGAAATACTTTAGTGGACTGTTGGTGAATGGCATTCTAAAGCATCCTGTAAAATCATGGCACCTGGTGTGCTGTAATTTTCAAGAAAAGTGGTATTTCTGTATCAATTTCCAACGCTGGTCAGCCAACCAGCATTGGAAAACCTGTTTTTTTTCCCCTTCAAATACTGCCCTCAGTTTACCATATTTAGTCCGTCCACATTTTGTTTGTGATTGGTTATACACACCTATGAAACCGTCATAGTTAGATTGGTTCCCTGACCTTACCATTCCCCAACGTCTATAAATTGCTCCGCTTCATTTCAAGTGGTTCAGGGAACCAGACTACAGGAATATGATTGTTTTTATTGGTTTTCCCAGCATAAACACAAACACAAAACTTCAAATAAGTCAGTGTAACAAGTTTTGCTATAGAATACAATCACCCCCCCCCAAAAAAAATCCATCCATTTTCTGGAAATTACAGCAACATGTTGGTATTCCCCTTAACATTACACATGTGACGAGGCATAGCACATTCTACAGTATGTGGGGTAGATTAATTGTACACAAATATATTTGTCTATGTTGCTTAAGACAAAAAAACTGTATCAAACTTCAAGAAATCATTTTGAAGAAATCAATATCATGTCAAGAAAACTGAGAGAGGGTTAAAAACATAAGGCCATTCAAAAAAGTGTTGTGTTTCCTATTTATATTACACTGAAAAAAAAATTCAATTTATTTTGCTCCAATATGCTACCTGTACAACTGTCTATAAATGCTACAAGTTAATTTTTTAAAATTTAATTTCTGCATTACTTTCTTTTTCATTACTTTTTTTAAAATTAATTATTTGTACACTAAACTGCAATTCAACCTTTTGGCTCTAAGAGTTTGATAATAAATAATAATTAAATAATAAATAATATGTGATAACAGTGAACAGTGGCCAAAAAAAATGCTGCCAGATCAGATGTCAACAAATGGGATTTCCCCACTTTTCTCCGTACATACATACGTAACGACATCATGTGATATCATGTGGCACAGTCCTTTGAAGGTAAGTAAATAATCTAAAACATGAAATGATTGCAAACATCTGGCCATTTAGTACACCTTTTTATATTAACCCTAACTCCCCAGCCTAATTTACTAGGAACCATACCCATTCTGGCAAATTCCAACACCCACATGGGAAATTGTACACACACACTGTTGGACTTATGGGCAATTCCACGTCATGGACATTACAGTTGAAGACATTTTTAGAACTTTGTTTATCAGCTAAACACACCAAGTAGATTTGATTTATAGTTTTGTGTTTGATACTAGTATCTTGTGTTCTAGTAGTTCAAATGATACTATGTCTTTGGAAAAGTTCTAATTAATTAATGAGTCTGAGCGTTGCTAACGAGCGTCATGGACATTACGAAAAACGGAAGTGGGTTTTGAGTACAACATATTCAATTCCGAAACTCTGTGAAGTTAAAGTTCAAAATTGTTAGAATAGTTTTTAATTTGGGAACAGGGAAGTAGTTAACATGAACAGTAATAATATTTTTAAGAATGCCTGTCAACTTTCTTGTTACACGTCTTAATAGAGCGTCATGGACATTACATTTTGGTATATTTTTAGCGTCATGGACATTACGTCAAACTTGTAAAAGGATGCATCATGCTTAACCCTGAATTTGTAAACCCATGTGCTGCCTTGCTGTTAATATTATTAAACTATATCCAATGTCCCTATCTTAATGTTTAACCTCTTCCATACATTTTTAAAAACCAGAACTCCCCCAGAATCTCACTTAAACCCTGCCCCCCGGTAAGTCCCCTTTTTGCACTTTCCGTCCACATCTAACCAGGCTGGCTTCCGCCTTGAAGAAGTTATGATAGACCAGAGATGTAGGTATGTACATGTAGTGACCTTTCATTTCTAATTATATTTCCCATAATTCCCTTTCATGTGTTTCTCACAAGGTGATTGTTCATCTCGAGTAACATGCTGACCATCTTGCGTCAACATTTTGTGACGACAATAAAGGGAAATTAAACATTAAAGGTTTCTGTAATTTTCAAAGTTGATCTGGATCCTGCTATGTTCTTGACTGGGTGAACAATTCCCAGAAGATCAGTTGAAATGAGCTGGGATGACTTCTTGGGAGGAACAGGCCAAATGTAGCTGCTTCCTTGGTTTTCCAAGTACGTGACAGTCATGAGGTCATCCTCTACACGTTCCACCTAGATTGACATGCAAAACAAGAACAGAGAACAAATGATGAGGGAAAGATTGTCTGCATGGGGCTTTGTTTATCACAATCATGTTTGAACATCATCATACATGTAAATGTATGTACTTTATGCTTAGTATGAAATAATGTACTTGTGCAAAGTAAACACTAGCTCTGCCTTTCTTTGAACATAGTCTCAAAGCATCAAAATCCCCTGCAACTGGAATCTGTCTGAGATCTGAATAATAGAGAGCAAGACAAAGGGTATGAAATGAAATGACCATTTTAAAAATAATATTGTACACAACATTTCACCTTTCTTTAAGTAATTGAACATTTATCTAAAAGTTGAATTTTGGGAAGGGTTGCTTTTACCTGAAGGTTTGTTAGTAGCGCTGTTCAACTGGCCATCGTCTGCATCAGAAGGACTTTGCTGTTCCGCATCGTCTGTTTCCGTCGGTGTGGTACTACATGTACATGTCATAATAGGCGCTGCTAAACATGTGCTTTAAACAAATTTCTGACAAGTATTCTCTTTGACTAACCCAGGTTTGACCTACATATGAGGTCCAATTGATACATTGTAGCATTTACCTATATAGTCATAGAGGATCACTCCACTGTTTAAAAAGGTAAGTGTCTTAATCAGGATGTGACATGTAATGTCCATGACGTAATGTCCATGACGTTAAATGTAATGTCCATGACGCTCGTTAGCACAATTGTAATTAATTTTTTATTAATTTTCTTGCATTATAGGATTAGCCCCTAAAAACTAGCTTTGCATATGAAGTCTCACAAAAATATCTCTTACTGGCTTTAGAATGGAAAACTAAACATCATGCAATGTCATGGACATTACCAAGGGCTAATTAAAACGAGTGGCAGCACCCTGTGAATAAATTTACAATTAAATTTCTTCAAAATTGTGAATAGGTACCCCCAGTTATATGTTTTTAGCCATGAAAAATTAAAATATCTTTTAAAATGTAACCAGGGGGGCATATAGACAATTGTACCAAACATTTAAAAAAAATCGTGAATTTGGCAAAAAAAATGTTTTTTTAATTAACGATGAAAAACATGGAAAAACCAAGAAAAAAATTGAAACAAACATAGATTTGAAATCACTAGTTATCACTCTTTCTGGCTACTTTAAAATTAATTCCATGAATTTGACTTCAATTTTTTGGGTCGAGGACACTTTTTGGTGGAATTGCCCTTATGGGGTTGGAGGTATGCCAACCCCAGTGTAAAAGACCATCAGTTTGGTTAGGCCTACTGTACCTATCCCAACAGATTTAAAGGAAATGTACATCATTGGCTTTTGCTGTAATTTTCAGAAATGAACTATTTGACGGGTTAGTATAATAGATCAAATATTGTCACACTGACAAGTTTGAAGTTTTGTGTTCGAAAATGCTGGAAAAACCAAGAAAAACAAAAATGTTCAAGTAGTCTGGTTCCCTGACTCCACTAAAGATGAAATGAATCAATTTATAGATGCCGGAAAACTGTAAGGTAAGGGAACCAGTCTAGCTGGCCTGCACCCGTTCATGAATATGTAACCGATAGCAAACAAAATTTGGACTGAAAAAAAAATATGGTAAATTTGGAGCAGTAGTTAAAAAATAGTTAGGTTTTTCCAACGGTGGTCGGCTGACCACCGTTGGAAATTTATACAAAATACCACTTTTCTTGAAAATGACTTCACACCAGGTGCCATAACTTTACAGGATGCTTTAGACTTTCATTTACCAACATCCTAGTAAGCTTTTCATAAAAAAAATTGGTAGTTTAGCTTTCCAATGTTTGCAAATGTTGTATATTCCCTTTAAACAAAACCTAGCTGCTGTTGAACTTTGATGGGTTGAGTTCGGTTTAGGGTTAAAGAGGACTCTTCATTACAGTGTTGATCTTCTATAATTTCCTCTGTTGTTTAATTCAGGTCTAATGAGAACGGATCTGGCCAAGTACAAAATTGAAACAGTTTCTGGTCCCTGCCTGCTTCCTTTTTTCTGTTCGTCTACTTTTTTTTTAATCATACATTTTTTTATTCATACAGGTACATTTGCAATATTGTCTTTTTATTTATTTTCAGCAAAACTGTAGCTATGTACCAGTACAGTGTATGCACGTTCAACATCTGGTAGAAAGGTAGATGGCAAAGAGTTGAAAAAATGGAAAAATCCATCTGCCATCTTGAAAATTCGCTATCTTCAATTCCTTTTTTCAAAAAGCCTACATGGGAAACTTTTTTTTTTTTACTTGGCCTTACAAGTCATACATTGCATACAACTTGCTCTCATTTTTCAGGTGCAGTCATCTAGAAAGGTTTGTGATGTCGTTTCTTTTTAAAGAAACTTTACAGCGAAGTCTAGCCAACATAAAATGTGTGCAGTGGGTTACACAAGTTGTTTACTGCACACTGAAAAATCTAAATTAACTTGGCTGATTATCTTCATGCGTGCACATACATGAAGTGTATATGAAATTCAAACAATTAATATTGTATCAAATTGTAACTCTCATTATAATTTAATGGAAGAGTATGAACGAACGCAACAGTTGGATGCTAAAGCATGTATACTGGGTTATTCTATCAATTTTGGGGTCCACTGTTTTTCCCGTCTCTGTTAGTGTTACATACATCTGAGATCTATGATTTTATAATTCTGATGTACGTGTACAACTGTTAAAATGCTGTTGTTCTCCAAGAATGATTTTTATGTACCGGTATGAATAGCAAACTACTCATATATCCATGCACCCAACAAATAAAAAATTGACACTTGAATGACAAATGAGGCCAAGTTTTAAAAAAAAAACACCAGTATCTCATCCCTGACCGCTGCGATTTTCCCTCCCGCCTCCTTTAAAGAAAAAAATCATATCAGATATTGTCAATATATTGTCTTTTTATTTGTTTCCAATTGTAGCTATGCAGAAAGGGTTACAGCTCCTTCGGACACAATTTGTACAGGTGCAAAAGAGTCGAGAAAATGGAAGAATCAATCCGCCATCTTGGAAACCCTGTTTCATAATTTTCCAAATGCCCGGACTTTAATACAAAAATTACTAAAAGATAACAGTGACAGGAAAAATGTCACACTTTGGGACCCCAAATTAATAGAATGGCCCATACATGTATACATGTAGGCCTTAGAACGGTAAATACTGAAAATACTGTTGGCTCTATAGGTAAAATACTGGGTACATCATTTGTCCTTTGTGCATTTTTCGTTTGAAGCAACAAAAGTGCTCAAAATCTACAGAAGGCTGCTCTACAACTAACCAGATGAAGTTTCAGCTCAGTGAATGCTGTATATTACGAGAAAACAATATTCTAGAATCTCGATTTCAATTCAAAAGTTGCTAGGTCATGTTTTGAATTGCACCCAAAATCAGCATCCGGGACACATTCTCTTTCAGTGGATTGCAGCCATGCAATGTCACACACTGAACCGAGAAATAATACTAACAGCGCACGCGTGTGTGTCGTGTCAAAGCTTGTGTGCCCACTCATCCATGGCTTCGCCGATTTGAAAAAACAAACTATTAACAGAAATTTCAAAAAATTTGTCTTTGGAAAAGGCCTTCTGTTATTGTTTTTTTTTCTCAAAATGACAGCATGCCAGAAAGACTAATTTCACAGGGAGTTTATATCCATTACCATCTTTAAGCCAATTTGCTTTTCAACAATAATTTTGTCATTTTTGGAAAGCTGCAAATGATGTTCTCTACCTTTAAGCATGAGTTGGTTTCACAGTTGTGCATATAAGCCATTTGATTCAGAATTGTTAGCCAACTGTCAAATAAAAAACGGAGATTTTACACCAATAGGCACAGATTTCATTTCATTTTTCATACCTTTTGTCATCACCTTCATCGAATGTGTCAGTGTTGGAGGTTGAAAGTTGATGTCTGCTGGACGACGCTACTGGACTCCACGATTTATGCGAGCCCGGTGATGACCCCGGACTGCTTGAGACCCCAGCGTAGCTGGGTCCACTGATGGCTGCGCTCTGGCCATTCTGACTGAGGCTGAACAAGCCAGGATCTGGGAATATGAACAATCTCAACATGGTGAAAACCGAGTGAAATGCTGCAATTACCAAGTAAACATGTGCATAAACATCTTTGGAATGTTGTTCGGTGCCAATGGCAACAGAACATTTTTGACAGCTTGGGGGGGGGGGGTTACTTGGTAGTCTATGGAATGGGGGGGGGGGAGGGCACAGTATATACGTACATTACAATAAGTAGCTAAACTGGAACAAGGAATAATCAAACTGCGCAAGAGTTAAACATTTTGAACAGTTGATCTTACCATCCCATGCCCATAACTGCCCCAACCCATAGTCATTTTATGCCACTATTTTACTTCAAAGGAAATGCTCTAGGGATAAACAGGAAGAAATTTAGTAAATGAAGATGCAATTGGTACATGTACATTTGTAAAAAACAAAATTGGGGCACACATCAACGCGATGTCTCACGTTTGCATTTCGATAACTCTCTACAAAATTAAAATAAAAGTAACAGCTCAATTTTCGATGATGCAATGCTCACAACAGCAAGTTAGCGAGGCAGAAGTTCCATTGTAAGAAGCAACACACACTGTTTTTTTATGCAGCACAAACTTCTGACAATTACCTTAAGTTTTTGGACTCTCATACACAGTATTGAGAGTCCCAAATTTTTGGACTAGTCCTGGCAGGGTTAGGACCCACACACCATCGTACATGTACATTCATAAGTAAAACAATGCAACCACATGGTCAGATGGTGGACCCCGTGGCATTGGAACGTCAATATGGAATTCTCTGATCAACTCAAGGGTTGTTCTCAAAACTAAGTTTGGAAAAAAATGTTGCAACCTGACGCCACTTTTTTCTTCATACAGTACATCATCTCAATGAAGGTCATTCATTTAAAAAATGATGATGCGACATGAATTTTATTTCATGATTTTTATCTCAGTCCAAGGACTGAGAAACATTTCCAAATTGGTTAAGAAAATTTCATTTCCTAAAAAAAGTATTTCCTAAACTAGCTCTCCATAACTTTGTACACAACCCCTGAAGTGGCATCCGGTTGCAACATTTTTCCCTACAACTTGAGGCCTGTGGCTTTGCCTCCTTAAATAAGTTTGTTGAAAACAGCTACATTTTCATAAAATCAGTCCTCATACATGTTGTGCATGTAACTGGGGAGATGTAATTGTAAGGACTAAAAATATGCACGACAACCACCTCACGTGCACACGGTGCATGCGTTCTATTTTTAGCCATTATGAATATTCAATTTCAGTGAAAAACACAAGGTCAGCTTGAGGCCGAGTGAATCACAAACCATGTCTTGATGATGATGAATTAATTCCCATGAAAAAAAATGCAAACATCATTTTGATAATTCCTTTTAATTCACACAGTCTATACGTTTACATTTCGAACTTCACGATCATACCAGGAATCGAGGGGAAAAACTAGAAAAAGTGTGACAAATTTAATTAAAAGTTTGAGACAATTCTACATCCGCCCATATCGAAACATCGTTTACCATTTTGTCCACGTGCAGACTGTCCGATTTGCTCTACGAACTTCGCAGCCTCCAAAAGTGTATCGATGCTCATGACTCCAGCTCCGATCTACACCAAAGCTTGGCTGAACAAAACACACATCCACTTCCCGTTAGTTTCAGCTTGCGATCGGCTGTTTTAGAGGGCCAAAAATGACGAAAATATCGGCGTTTCTTTGCCCGGTCACAAAAGATGGCGGGGATCTACGCAGTTGTATATGGAAAATTTCATGACATAACGATATCGTTCGTCTATGCACGCAGCGCAGGAAGGCAAGGCGAAGTCGCGCCGTGCCAACCACCACGCGTACATCTGACATCAAAACATATAAGGGAATCATTCATTTTTTTCAGGGGGTTTAGACACGTGGCTGCATATATTAAAATGTATTAAATTAAAGTAAAGGTTATAAACGTAATTATTTGAATACAGCCTCACATAATATTTAGTTTAATTTGTAACATCAAATTATTCTTAATTTACAAGTCCTTAAAATATACGAATTTTACAGTTATTAGATTAAAAGTTATTTTTACCACCCCTGTCGATTATGGAAGAAACGATGAATAATGTAGCATCATCATGTGTCGTCCAATGCGATTGCTTGTTTACTAAGCACCTGCCATCACGTGAGCGTATGTAAATTTAAAAGTCTAATTCTTGCCTCTAGTGCATGCTTTATGCGTGTTACACACGAGTAATTTTTACCGGGGCCGAACTATAATTACGTATGCAAAGTTGCTATTTCAGACTGATGACGTCAATTTACACGTGATTCGTGACACGAACTACATGAGGATTTGCAACGGGATGACCAGTGACCTTTCCAATCGATCGTGACGTACACGTGTACGTTGGCGCGGCAAGAGGTCATTCTGTCATTTAAATGCACGTGCGCGTGCCGAACTGAGTTGCCTCAGTAAACAACAGGTAGGCCTAAATCCTTTTCCTTTTGTGTGCTAACAAATGATAATAACATTAACATTTAAGGGAAGAATTCCCTACACGTATATCACTAATTTTCCCCTGCATTGACCCACCCATCAGAAAGCAAAAACATGTCTTAAAATGTCAAATGTAGACAAGTGACATCTGGACATGAGACGAGTGACACTTCTCAGTGTAAGTTGGAGGTTTTCTAGACCCGTGAACTGGTGAACGTGGCTTGTATACAACGCCACGTTCACGGGTCTAGAGGTTTTCAAACCATGGATGATGAATACTAAGTTCTAGTGTCATAGGGTTTGTGCAGGCTAGGCATGGCAGGATGTTAGGCAGTGTTTGATTATTGTAGTTGAGTACTTTTCGAGTACTGCTGAGTAGGCCTACCTACCTAGGTTGCCAAGTACGAGTATTATAGTATATCCTCGTTGCCAAGCTTCCGAGTATCCTCGAGTCACCATATTAAATAGTCCAAGTAACTAGGACTCTACGGATTGCTTTTTTAAACATTTGGACATGGTCAGGCGATAGTAGAGTCTGAGATCGCAGCCATCATTTTGTGTTGGTTGTTTGCGCGATGCGCGCTTCCACATCCGGGACTGCAAAATGGTTATGCTCCGTTTTGCATCCCATGATGCTTTGCAACAGGGCGCCCTCTGTTGGTAGTAAGCTATTTGCGATAAACCTTATTGCGGTTACTAATAATTTCTTTGACCATTTGCACTTGTAGGCCTACCCCCAATCAAAATCGATCGGTCCTTTATGCCGAGTACCAATTGAGTACTGCCGAGTACCTACCTAGGTTGCCGAGTACGAGTACTTGTGCTTCCGACATGTCCGAGTATCCTCGAGTCACCATATTAAATAGTCCGAGTAACTAGGACTCTACGTATTGCTTTTTTAACATTTGGACATGGTCAGGCGATAGTAGAGTCTTAGTCCGAAAATTTGGGACTCTCAATACTGTGTATGAGAGTCCCAAAACTTAAGGTATTGAAAACATGCAAAACAAGAAAATAGACTGGCACCTAAAACAACCAGTCGAACACAGCTTCAGTACTGCATCAATCAACCATGCCAAAAGAATTTAGGAAACATGTGGCATGAAGCGGGAACTAGTCTCGATTTACTACACATTTCTCCATAGTCAAGCCACCAGACTATTGACACTGAATGAAGAGGTCAGTCTTTTCAAATAGTTGGACCATGGTTGGACATGTACCAGTCTAGTGTGTAGCCCCATTTTGAAATCACTTGACTTCCCTCTCATGTGCAAACTATTGAAGAAAAGTCTCCTTTAAAAATTGAATTGAGTCTGCAAACTTGGTTGGTGAAATACTGAGGACATTTTCTTTGCCCTAGTGGAAGTTTTGGAGAAATCTGCTGGCTAAAGTGTGAGTAAAGTGGGCCTGATTTATTTTTGCACGTTTCAGAGCACTCCAGAGCCCTGTCTGGTAGAGTCTGAGATCGATGGCCCTATTGCGGTTACTAATAATTTTTTTTGACCATTTGCACTTGTAGGCCTACCCCCAATCAAAATTGATTGGTCCTTTATGCCGAGTACCAATTGAGTACTGCCGAGTACCTACCTAGGTTGCCGAGTACGAGTACTTGTGCTTCCGACATGTCCAAGTATCCTCGAGTCACCATATTAAATAGTCCGAGTAACTAGGACTCTATGGATTGCTTTTTTAACATTTGAACATGGTCAGGCGATAGGGTCCGAGATCGATGGCCATATTGCGGTTACTGATACTTTTTTTTTACCATTTTCACTCGTACCCCCAATCAAATTGTCAGATTTCACCCTCAAAACGGTCTTCAAACTGCCTTATGCGCCCTTGTAGGCTTCAGTGGGAAGTGAAAATACAAATGGTGGTGGTTATCGCTCAACCATATCCAAGTGTTAAAAAAGCGATCCGTAGAGTCCTAGTTACTCGGACTTCATATTAAATTGACGCAGGTAACGCTTGCAATGGGCACGCGGTGTCCAACGCAAATTAAATGTGAGTGCGTCAAACCATATCCTCGTCATTTTAGGGGGTCTGACTATACAAGAACAGGTCTCCGAGTACGAGGAAGAGTACTTGAACATACGAGTACGAGTACTTGTACTACGGAGTACGAGCATGACGAGTATATGAGTACCTGTATTCCGAGTACGAGTACGTGTATTTCCAAAAACAACAGGCTAGGCCTACATTGTGCTTGAACTTTTGAAGCCTAAAATTATGTGTACTGTTATTCACTTGTGACACAAACTAGGGTTCGTCTTCGTAAGCTTTTTCAATTATTTGAAATAATTTTTTTTTCTAATCGGCAACAGCAGTCTCAAATCAATGTAAATGTATTTTCCAAGAAACACTTATGCAGCTGAGATACAGAGATATGAATGTTAAGGTCAACTGTCATTTAAAAAAAATTAATCTGCAGTGTTGTCCATTTAGTTTGTAATTGTATTATTATTCATGAATTTTCTGGTCCTGGATTCCTCAGACTAAAAAAAACCCACAAGTACAACTAGCTTAATAAACTCCAGCTAACATGCTTACAGGAATTCACAATTTCTGATGAGCATGTTAGCTGGAGTTACTCATGCTTAAGTACAACAAGCATTCACATGGCTGAGAAAAGATTTTTTTTATTTATACATAGTTTCAACCACTGTTCTTTAGTGTTCTTACAAAAGCTGTTCTTACAAAAATCTTTTTAATTCCTTCAACCCTCCTATGCCATACATTCTGAGCCAAGGTGTCCTTTCAGACAAAATCAATCACACAGGCAAGTGTATGCGAATGTTGAAGGTACACGTACAAAGTACATGCAGCGTGTACATGGGCGTCGCCAGGATTTTTTCTAGAGGGGGGAAACAATTTTTTTGCCAAAAATGCTTGTATTTCTCAACACATTCTCGATTTATCAGTTTTAGAGGGGGGCAGGGACATTCTGCCCCCCCCCAACTCATTAAATTTACACCACTTTGTCTTCGTGCCTCTTTTTCTTTTCTTTTCTTTTCTTTTTTTATCTTCCTTTTTTTTTTTTTTTTTTTGCTTTTCCAGGGGAGGGGGGGGGGGGGGCAAGTTCCCCCCTTGCCCCCCCCCTCGCGACGCCCATGAGCGTGTATGCAAATACCCGGCAGTTTTGCGTTTTCTTGGCATTCTACGGATTTAGTCTGCTTCCCATTCCTAGGCCTTAAGGCTAGGCTGCTGTGGACCGGCCTGCTGCCGTAACCAGACTAGGGGCCGTTTTTCAAACCTCAGCTTCGGCCGTGTCTCTTTCTCCATTCATGCAGATTGGCAATGGGGCTGGACCTGTATAATAGGACCAAAACTGGAGTTCAGAAATTGGCTTTGCTCCAAATCACCCATTTTGAGGAACACCTTGGTGTACAGTGTGTACAATGATTGGCCATTGTGCATGTTGTGCGCACATACGGTAGATGGGTCATTGTGCGTAATTGGCCCAGGCCCAGTCAGACCCATATACCTGTTGTAGCATAACTAGCGCCCCAGTTGAAAAGCCCCTACAAAAAAGTGCAATGTTAACTAATTGTACAGTATTTTCACAAACATCCACCTCAAAAAGTTGCCAACAATTCACCAAGTGAGACAGGTTATGCGGGGCAATTAAATGCCTCTCAAAATCAAACGGAGTTCGATGCCGCCCTGAACTTCTGAAAACTATAGGAGAGAATTTCTAACCCCTTGTGGTTGGGCTTTTACGCCTCACTGCACATGCTTGCACGCGTCACTGCACAGTCTCTGAGCAGTAGCCAGCAGTATAGTAGCAGCTGCCTAGCAGCTGTCCACAGAGGCATTATAAATATGTACCGCGACATTCCGGGCAGTGGCTATAGCTGTCAGCTGGTGTGAAGGGGGTTAAAGATCATGTGTAAATCTCTCCAAGTTTCTATATGTATGTACTTTTTCCACAACAAGTCGAGGAAGTCCAGCACCATATTCAAAATGCATGTCGTTTGGAAACAGTCTTATAATAATTGCACATTATGCCAACATGAAACACATGTGGGAGACTTTGACCTATAATTTTTAAACCTAATGCGATGCAGCCCAGATTTGTTGACATCCACTAGATGTGGGAGACCTTGCTATATGCAAACTCTGGACAAGGTATGCTGGGAAAATAAAATGCCTATCATTTATAAACCTATCTGTATTGGGATCATGCGATGCCACCCTGAACTTTTGTACAACTATAGGCGTCACTCAGGAGTACCGGACTTGGACACTTCCAGAAGAAGTCATTGATTAACATGTTCAAAAGTTAAATATTGGAAATGTTTCTGTTTAAGACATTAAAGGCAGTTGTCCTAAGTCCTAAAACTATATTATATTTGTGTTGATTCATATTTATTTCCTTTCATGCACTTTTTTATTTTAGTATTGCCGTCAATATGGAGAACGTGAATTCTATTGAAGATGAGTTCCACGTCAGACTTACTGAACCAGTTGATCTTGACGAGCTGTGTAATCCCGATGGTAGAGGCTCCGAGTTTGAAGTCGTACTCCCTGAAGGTATACTGTGGGACAGTTGTCATTTTAGGGTTTCAAACCCTCCTGGAGTTTGTTCTACCGTACCTAGGATATCATCCATGTAGTTCTGGGTTCACACCCACCCATAGAATTGGGGTTTTGTGGGTTCACACCATAGAGCTATATTAAATTACTAAAGCGATAACTCCTCATTCTTGCTCGCGGAGACACTTTGAAGCCGTCCTGGCCGCAGACATTTTG
This sequence comes from Patiria pectinifera, assembly GCA_029964075.1. Lineage (NCBI taxonomy): Eukaryota > Metazoa > Echinodermata > Asteroidea > Valvatida > Asterinidae > Patiria > Patiria pectinifera. The sequence continues at coordinate 30,930,760 of CM057147.1, read as the reverse complement.
AATTCATGTGCGTACAACATAATGAAATTAGATGGATTGAATTTTGAAAGTACTCTAAATGCAACGTGCAAGTAGAACGTACGCAAACAACTATAAAGCGCGTCATTACGGTTTAAAAAAACACGTCACGGTTAATCATCTGCTGCAAATACGCGCACACGTTGCGCTGTTTGCATAGAGCAAAATGACATGCTCATTTGCTGATCGTGCGTTTTGGTTTTGGGCGTATCAGCTTCGATAAAGAACCTGTATAGAATACCTACAAAATTTGGAGTTTTCCAGATTTGTGTACAAACAGTGACACGGATGCGCCCAGCGGGCATCACTTTGTATATTGTGGATTGTGAATTCACACTTTCCCAGGGAATCATGCATGTAGTTGGTGAGTTCACATCCAACCAGGGGATTGTGTTTGTTTTACGCTCATACTCACCCAGGTTATCATAGTTTGTGGGTTCACACTCACTTAGGGGATCACATTATGTGGGTTCACACCCAACCAGTAAATAAATTCACAAAAACATCATCATTAATTCCAATTACACCACTTCTTTTTCATCTGGTTGGTTGCAGTTGCTTTCACTGTGCTCTTCAGCAACTTCAATTTTTTCTGTTAATAAATTTTCAACTTGTATCTTTTATTCCAACCAAAAAATCCTCCTTTTTTACTCCTTTTTTGACGTCTCCAATCCTCTGAAAAAAGATCCGCCTTGAGAGTAGCCTGCTCTCCTCCCGTACATTATTGATACTGATTGTGAGGCAGGAACCAGCCTAACCTGCGAAAATGGAATTATTGTCTGGCAGCCAATAATACAGAATTGTAAAGTAATAATTCAATTAAATATTGGCCTATTTTTTTTTCCGGTTGATGTCTCATTGAAGAGTGAATAACTTTTGTATTGCAAGAAAAAAAGCAATTTAGAAAAAGATTTTTTGGGGGGATGAAACCGGAAAATGGCACAGGGAATGCATCTTTAAAGATTTTGTCCATCAATTTATTTGTAAATGCACACAGCTCCGGAAGAGAAGCAGTATTTTGACGAAGAAGATGTTTTCAAACACTTAAACTACGAGGTCAATAACGTGGACGGCAGCGACTCAGAAGATGACAATCAGGTGAGTGGTTCTAAAAAGTTTTTGACGATGGTTCATCATTCATTAGACATAGGCATTTGCCCGTGGTCGCCTCCACAAATTATACACACTTGGGATCATGGCTCCGCTCCCACCACGGCCCATCTTTCCAGTGCTGCTGCTTTCAGTTCGTTGGTGTCACACCCAGACCATTCACGGATGTTGTCCACCCAGCGCATCTTTGGCCGGCCCACGGAGCGATGACGACCCTCTGGCATCCCATCCACAACAGCTGCTGCCATGCCGCCCTGCCAAACCACGATGGCCCAACCATGTGCAGAAACCATGTAGGATTCCTGCCAGTGTGAAAAAGGTTCCCGAATCTCTGTGTAAGACCCGGGTCCTACTCGGAGATTTTGGACATTTGCTACACACCAAGCTTACCAATGAGGGAACCCAACGAATCAAGTCTCGCCACCCATTCTCATCCTCTGCCGAAGAGCTACAGCAGGATTTCTCCCAAGCAAACACGGCATCCTGGGTTGCAGACAAGTGGAAGCAATCATGGCAAGGATCCACTACGCGCCTACATCAGTTCGTCGAGGACTACACCAACATCAGTGGAATGGATCTAACACGCAAGGCCTGGACAAGACTAAACCGCCTTCGAACTGGCGTGGGGCGCTTCAGAGCCAACATGGCCAGGTGGGGCCTCGTGAACTGCAGACCATATTCTATCCAATTGCCGGCTCCATCTACCCATCTCCGCATGGAGCAGATGGTCTAACTTACTTGGACCAGGAGACCAAATTATGATTGACTCAACTGCAAGCTGACATCTGAACTGTCCACCCAACAAATGAAAGAAGAATTAAGACTTTGGATAGTGTAGAAGGCCCTTTTGAAGACGTTTGGCCTTAATTGCATTTGAAATGAAAAATGTCCTAAATTCACGTTATTCTAACATAAATGAGAGGTCTACTGATTGCTTTTTTTTTAAATTCCAGACTCCATTTGACTCAATTGCCAAAAAAATGTTCTCAGTAATTGGTGATGGCAGCGTGATGAAACGAGTCAAGAGGGTTGGTTCAGGTGAAGTCATCCCAAAAGGTTACACTGCTACCAGTAAGTATGCTTGCATCACACATACATACATATAAAGACTGGATAGCGGATATCCATACACCAGTCACACAGTAGACTTTGCATATTGACCAATTCGCCCCGGTCTCACGAAGATGGCCGCGTATATTACGAACGTTCTACGCGTATATAGCGCGCGCGCTGTATCAAGAGTTGACGCGCATTTTGGTCACGTACACGTATTATGATGTTCTAAAAAGGACACATTTCCGCAGTGATAATTTTTTCCAAAACGCCGAAAAAGGAACGGCGGCATTAAAAAAAGAAGTAAACCACGACGTTGGAAAAATTGTGAACCGAGATCAGTGGTCAAGATATAAATCAAGTGAACCGAGATCAGTGGTCAAGATATAAATCAAGTGAACCGCGATGTTACAATTAACAGTAACCATGATGCTATAAAGACGGCAACTTGTCCTTTATAGATCACCAGCCGGTCTCACCAATATGGCGTCAAATTCATTCATTGAGCGGCTCTTTATCCGCTATCCAGTCTTTATATTGAGATCAGTGATTCATGTACATGTACATACAGCTCATTTTTACCGCTATACTCCTGAGGGCCAGCCCCTTTTCTTCTTTTGTTCCCTTTTGTTTGAACTTAAACTTTTTCTCGACAGTTCCCTTAAGGTTTATAGAAAAAAAAAACGTGTCTACATTTCAGCAGTCACGTTTCTTTCTATAGAGCTTGCCATATTCTGATTTAATGAGGTCAAGCTATTTTTATAAATAATGAGTTTGCAAACTTGCTATTGTAGCTTGGACCCCATAAGGTTGCATCTGGGTACCGACGGAGGTTGAAAGTAAATTGGATTTAGATTTGTTCCTGTCATTTTTATGAAATCTGAAACCACGTTCACTACCTGACAACCTTACTAACATACAGGGAATGACGGCATGTACATATTGTATACAATGTCATTGACATAATTGGATCTAGTAGTCAGGTTTCTTTCAAACAAATCCTATTTTAATGAGGTCAAGCTATTTTTATAAATAATGAGTTTGCAAACATGCTATTGTAGCTTTCTAATATTCGTGTTTCTGTGCAGGATGTTAATTTGTACTTTTTGTTTCTTGACCTTGCAGTTCATTACGAGGGTTATGTGGAATACTGCGATGTTCCCTTTGATTCTACCAGACTACGCGGTAAAACACAGAAAATCAGACTTGGAGAAGGTACGTAAAATAGTCGTTTCTTTGTTAGGGAGCTTCTTATAAGTTGGGAACGTATCCGGTCTGTTGCCAAGTAGAAAAAAAAATACCCCTTGAACTATCCCGGCTTTCCAATGGAATTTTCCTCTCTTTTTTAAATTATTTTTCTAATGGACAGATTAACCGTTATTGTCATGGACATAGTCAAGACTAAACAGCCATCAAAATGTACAACAAGGTTAATGCTTCTTATACAACACTAGTCCACTGCCTGGACTGTTTTCATGCGATCAATCAAGCGTGCGCCCTCGTGCGTCTGATCCCAGCTATGCGCACAAGCCGTCAGACACACACAAGTGTTCGTTGGAGAGGGCGCCCTGGCCTGTGACAAAAAACAACAGGCCAGAATGTGGACTACAGTGTCTGAAAAAATCCCTGTCATCTGATTGGTGGGTCATTGATCATGTGTCCTGGAATTGTTCGTCCCAACCTTCAGCCCAGCCGAACCACAATTCCACGGTATACAGAAGCTCCATTGCAGGATCACACAATTACCAATCAGATGACCAGGATTTATTCAGAGATTGTATAAAACAACAAATGAATGTTTCACATTCGTGCAATGGAAAGAATAATTTCACTCGGTGGCAGATTTGGAATGTTCCATTCCACTTGCTTCAGCTCATGGAATGGAACATTTCATCTGTCACCTCATGCAAATGCAATTATTCTTACCATTGCACTCATTAACTTTCATTACTTGTATACTATCTGATATTTAATGGATATCTTTGAAATCAAGTTTAAGGAATTGAGCACAAATTTGTCTTTACATACAGGGTTAGTTTTTCAAAAAACCGAAACCCAAATGCCGGGACCATTGTTTTAGTGAAGTTCTGCACTTTCAAAATTTAGGGTATGAAAGCCCAATTCATAAGCTTTCTTTTAGTACAGGAATCATTCAAATCACTCACGTACTTTTCAAGTTACGGAATTTTAAACACAACCACTGTTTAAAGTTCTGTCCACGGATCACAAAAATGGTAAGTGTTCTTTCAGCAAAACAAAAACAAATCAAAAAGGGATGTGTACTGTGTGAGTTGTTTTCGTTTTGCTGAGAGAACGCACACCTTTTTTTGTGATCCGTGGACAGAACTTTAAAAGGGTGGTTGTGTACTTGAAAAGTACTTGAGTGATTTGAATGATTCTTGTACTAAAAGAAAGCTTATGAATTTGGTTTTCATATCCTAGACATTGAAAGTGCTACATGCAGAACTTCACTAAAACAATGGTTCCGACATTTGGGTTTCACTTTTTTTTTTACTCACCCCGTATAATCAACTCTATCCCGATCTTAGTATGTCTGAGTCTTTCTTGACATTTTCACACAACTTTTTTTTGTCTAGGTCAAGTGATTCTAGGTCTTGAGGTGGCGGTGGGAACGATGAGGAAAGGAGAGAAATCTGACTTTCTGATTCAACACCAGTATGCCTATGGCCCTATGGGTGTACCTCCCAGGATCCCAGGAAATGCTACTGGTAGGTACAGAGTGGGCTTGGTGATTGTGAAGTTATGGGCCCCGTTCCTTTAAAGGGAATGTACATCATTGGTTTTTGATGTAATTTTCAGAAATGAACTATTTGAGGGGTTAGTATATATATAGATCAAATATTGTTACACTGACATTTTTTAAGTTTTGTGTTCGAAAAGGTTGGAAAAACCAAGAAAAACAAAAACGTTTAAGTAGTCTGGTTCCCTGACTCCACAAAAGATAAAATGGATCAATTTATAGATGATGGAAAATTGTAAGGCACGGGAACCAGTCTAGCTAGCCTGCACCCGTTCATGAAACATGTAACCAATAGCAAACAGAATTGGACTGAAAAAATGGTTAATTTGGAGTAGTAGTTGAAAAATAGTTAGGTTTTTCCAACGCTGGTCGGCCGACCACCGTTGGAAATGTATACAAAAATACCATTTTCTTGAAAATGACTTCACACCAGGTGCCATAATTTTACAAGATGCTTGAGACTGTCATTTACCAACATCCTAGTAAGGTATTTCATAAAAACTTGGTAGTTTTATTTTTCGATGTTTGCAAATGTTGTATAGTCCCTTTAAGAGAACAAAAATCCACTCTAAGATTATTGGACTCATCTAATAGTGATGTTGAAAAACAATAGGAAAGTCATGATAAAAAGAGCAGGTTTTTGAAATTTGAGGGAAACTTTGGGGATGAGATATGATGAAGAAGATGACAAAACGCAACACGAAAATGAGATGGCAGTAAAGGGCTGTAAAGGCTATTAATCCTAATAGGATGTGAACGATGAACTGCCGTCAACAAAAAAAGTTACCAAGGACAAAATAATGTTAAGTGACAATGAAGCGCCGCAATTTTACTATAAAGTAACATCACTAGTCGTGTGTGTATTCACATTGTTTTTGTTTTTGAAATTTCAAACTGGTAAAAAAGCTAATATTCAGATGTTTGATTGATGATCGAATATTCGAGGATTGGGTATAATCAGGACAGCCCTACTGCAGGTAGAAAGTCCCACATACGTGCAATTGCGTTTGAGGCCCGTACGTGTTTTCAACATTTAGTATTGTATTAGAGTGGTGACAATGTGCACAGTGGGCGGAGCCTAACGGATCAGTCTATTAGTTGTAGTGGGGGAGGCCTTTACAGAAAAAAATCCTGAATTTATGTGATTGCCATTGCAATAAGAAGGGGAGAGTGGCCCAGTGGTTAGGATTTGTGACTCGTGATCAGAGGGTCAGGGGTTCGAATCTAGCTGCTGGTCATATGCTGTGTCCTTCGGCAAGCCACTTCATCCCCACTTGCTTCTCTCCACCCAGGAGTATAAATGGGTCCCGTCATAAGCTGGGGAGTAACCTGCGATGGACTAGCATCCCATCCAGGGGGGAGTAGAATATTCTCAGTCGTTTATATGCTACTGAAACTGGAGACAAATGCTGGCCTGATGGGACATATTGGCTCGTGACAGACTTTACTTTTTTTCACATTGCAATATGGACACATTCGTCTCAGGAGAGCTTTTGTTGAAATTTGCATCATGATGTGAATTGCAAGGGATCAATTAATAGACTGATCCATTAGTCCCGCCCACAATATTTTGACCAATCACAGCCATGATTAATATCCACCATGCGTGCACAAAAGTTTGACATGCGTGCACTTGCGTATGAGCTGGAACTTGCAGTGTGGCATATTGGTCAGTTGCATGTGTAGCTGTTACCCACATGTGCGGTAGGCGTTCTATTCATTTTGCGTTGATGAAAAAATAACTTGTCATTACAAGTTATTGTGTGCATTGTAATAGTCAACTAATGGTTCTATATCTGTTGCCTCCGTAGTCCTGTTTGTGGTAGAGCTTCTGAATTATTCCGACACTCCTCTTGTGCCTGATATGGATACCTGGTCAGCAGAACGGAGAAAAGACGCAACCTTTGAAGAAATCCTTGACATCGCAAATGCGTACCGTAAGGTATGAGTGCATGATCACATCATGATTTGTTTCAATTCGGGCGTTTCATAATGCAGTGCGCCACCAAGAGTTTGCCACGGAGAGTCCATTTTTCAAGTTTATGGTCAACAAAACATGGCCCATTTGAACTAGTATCAGTAGACAACTAATTGAGCTAATTTGTTATAGATTGGGGCAAAGCGTTCTGCCGCCTTACAAAAACACCATATTGATAAAAGAAAAAGAAAAGGGCAAACAGATTCTCGAACCATACCCTTACGAAACTACAGACTGGACAAACAAACAATTTCAAATCGCCCGCGCTGCGAATTTGTCGACCATCTCCCACAATGCACTGGGAAAAATGAACTCTCCATGGCAAACTCTTGGTGGCGCACTACATTGTAAAACACCTGAAGTAACCTTCCTGAAGGGAAGTCAATATTCAGAGCAATGTGTAAAACCCTTTAAAACCCTGCACGTCAGTTTCAAGTGAAAGGATAAGAAGTGTTAAAGTAACTGCGTCACAAAGAGTCACTACACAAAAAAACACAGCACTGTGGAGAGCAGTGAAGCGTGACTGAATCTGCCTGCTTGCCCTGAGCTTAACCACACAAAAGAATTGGGCAGGGATTTGAAGTGTTTATCCATACTCCACAGAAGATTTCCTCCAAGGAATTTGAAGTGTGAGTGCTCAACACTATGGGCAAAAAAAGGGTTTTGAAAAACTTGAAGGATTGTCAAGCGCAGAAGGCTAGGCAAAGGGTAATAAAGAGGCTGTTGACAACATTCACACAAAATAAATAAAAATCTGTAAATCCCAAAAAACTAATAAATTATTATGAAATAGCTAACTTCATTGTAAGAAAATTATAGTTTCACGCGCCGTGTGAAATCACAGTGCCTGAAATGCTGGAAATAAGGAAATTAAAAAATAAATAAGGAAAACTTCGTAACATTTTCCAATGATCGCTCAGCCAAATGATGATTGGAAAAACATTACATGTCTTTTGAAAAATGCTGCATCCTTTATCGGGTGCAAGCCAGACACTGACCTCTAACATTTGGGAACTAAGGAGCTTTTGATCATCATCTGCCAGGTCAACTCGAGTGCAGGTCATGAAGCCTATCAAAAACTAAAAAAGATTGACATTTTTGTATGTAATTTGTGATGTTTGTTTTGTTTTCAGGCGGGCAATGATGCATTTAATGGCGACGAGAATGGTCACAAAAGAATATCCAAAGCGGCTTCACAGTATATCAAGGTAAACCTTTAGCCTGGGCAAATAATGAAAAAAGATGAAAATCTAAAGCGTATGGGGGAAAAAAGACTCACAAAATCCCTTTAATTTGACCCGAAATATCACATTCTCAGCTATTTCTTTGACAAAAACGCAATTATTCCCTGTACCTGGAATACTTAGGTTTTGAGTCCATTCACCCATTACCAGGTATTTTAGAGAATTTGCAAAATTTGTAAACTTTTCACTTTTTAACACGGAATTGCCCTTTCGAAAATCACCCATAGCATCCTTGTTTGCTAGAATGTTTATTCTAAATCAGTAAATTGAAATATCCCCTGTCTAAATCCAAGTGTCATCTGGACAAGTAGCATATCCAGTTGTTTTAGGTCGTAGAAATTGTGAAATGTTTTTGGGGACGCGAGGACCGGGTGGGTATCACTGTGAGTACAGGCGGTAAGGTTCTGGCGCTGTTAGTGAATGACAGTGTAAAGCATCCTGTAAAATCATGGCACCTGGTATACTGTCATTTTCAAGAAAAGTGCTATTTTTGTATCAATTTCCAACGCTGATTGGCTGATCAGCGTTGGAAAAAACTGGCTTTTTTTCAAATACTGGCCCCAATTGACCATTGCACTTGTTTGCAATCGATTATACACACCCATGAACGGGTACAAGCCAGCTAGACTGGTTCTCTGACCTTACAATTCCCCAATGTATGTAAACTGCTCTGTTTCTTCTTATATGGAGTCAGGGAACAAGACTACAGGAAAGTGATTGTTTTTCTTGGTTTTTATAGCATTTTCGAACCCAAAACCGCAAAAAAGTCAGTGTAACTATATTTGCTATATATTTTCAACCCCCCAATTCCATCCATTTCTGAAAATTACAGCAAAAACAAATGATGTATATTCCCTTTAAAGACCTTGCAACTTCTTAATTTTCATTTCTTTTGGATGTGAGAAAGCTTGCTTAAAACGAAAATGTTAGGTCAGCCAATTCTGTTAAAGTTTCATTGTGGAAAACTTATTGGGAAATGCCCGGACCTCTTTTTATTCATTTAATGTTAGTTAGCTGTTCCACTTCATTGCAACAACATATATTCCATTCCAGGTATTACTCAAACTTTTGAGGTTTCTTTGTTGTGCATGTTCTCTCTCCTTTATCAGGCGATACGACTCCTTGAAAACGCTAGACTTGCCAATCAGTCCGAGGAGGACGAAATGAAGAGAGTACTGCTGAAGCTGTACCTGAACCTAGCACTGTGCGACATCAAGCAGGGGCAGTGCCCAAGGGCGTTATCTAACTGCACCAAGGCATTAGAGATTGACCCTCAGAACATTAAGGCTATGTACAGACGTGGTCAGGTAAAAGATTTCATTGAATGAATTATTTAATAACTTGTAATTATAAAGTGTACATGTTGGTGTTCAAGGCACCGTGGCATTGTTACCCCTGCTCATCGTGCCTATAAAACATTCCAAAGACTATCTCAGCTCCTGGGGAGTTGACAGCTCCGTCTTGCCATTTTGGCGCAAAGCAACTATTGGTTCGATCATAATAACCATCTCTGCCCTCACAGGTACCCATTTGCTCCTGGGTGGGGAGGAGCAATGAGTGACTAAGTGCCTTGCCCAAGGGCACATGCACCATTACCCCAGGCTGGACTTGAAACCCACAATCTGCAAAAGTCATTTGTTTAATGCACCAAAAAAACATGGCCGCGCCACTTTGCGATTGATTGCAATAATAAAACATGCGGGAAAAAATGTTGCAACCTGACGCCACTTCAGCGGTTGTGTACAAAGTCTATGGAGAGTCAAGAAAATGTTTCTCAGTCCCAGATTCATGTCTTATCATCATTTTTGCAATGACTGGCCTTCATTGAGATGATATATGAAGAAAAAAGTGGCGTCAGGTTGCAACATTTTTTCCAAACATGCTTCATGGCTAATTTTTACACCAAAAGTTGGTAATTGTTTGCAAGCTGGATCATGATTTGTTTGTAAATAGTTGGAGGTTTCAGTCGCGATTCCTTACTGGAACACCTTGATGCTTCATACAATTTTGGAAGGTCGAAAGGCTATTTCATACTCAGCGCGGGGAGTTTCGCAACAAATGTTTTATTCACTTCGCATTCGCATCACTATGAACTAGACTTATGTGTTTTTTTTTTACATTTTGAGATATTTGATATTCTGTCCCCGTTGTAATACAACAGGCTCTCTGGCACAGTAATGAATTTGACAAAGGCAGACACTGGATCCTCAAGGCACAGAAGCTGAACCCTAAAGACGCTCACATCCAGGCAGAACTCAGGAAGTTGGACAGAAAGAAGGCCGAAATGGATAAACTTCACAAGGCAACGTACCAAAGAATGTTTGCTTCAGCAAACTCAACCAGCAAAAGTAAGCAAAGTCTGTCACGAGCCACTATGGCCCATCAGGCCGGCATTTATCTTCGGGTTCCGTGGCTGAGAACATTTCTATTCCCCCTGGATGGGATGCCAGTCCATCACAGTTTACTCCCCTAAATAATGCCGGTACCCATTTGTACTCCTGGGTGGATCAGAGAGGCAAGTGGGGGTTAAATGCCTTGCCCAAGGACACAACACATGACCAGCAGCTGGATTTGAACCCCTGATTCTCTGATCATGAGTCGCGAACCGTAACCACTTGGCCACACTCCCCCCAGCAAAAGTAAGGATAAACTTGGACCAAGAGATGTACCCAGTGCAGCAAGTGAAAAGTCTGTAGGGACTTATTGCAGTTGGAGTTCCACACCAGTGCATAGTTATGCTGTTTTGAGATAGTGGGAGCTTAGTCCCATTGAACAATGCCACCGTTGTATCCTGCTGCAGTTGGCAACCGCAGATGCTAAGGCAGTTTAACCTTGGGAATTTTGACCTGATGTATCTTGTCACACTGGGCAGGCGCTTCTCACTTTGAGGACTGCATGGTTGCGTTATGTTGGTTTTGTAGACAAATACCCTTTAGCGTTAGGATAAAGGAGTGTTCTGTTATTGAAGGAGTGTTAAGGAGTTCTTAAGGAGTGCTTTGCAAATTGTCTCACTGACTGCCTCGCCAACTGCCACTTGTGTGCTGGGCAGTGCTATCATATAGGAAAACGTCAATATACTCTATCTATTTGTGGTACTTTTTCTTTTTCTTTAATTAGCTTCCTTTCTCTATCCCTTTTGTAGCCCTCGCATCAAGTGGCCGTTAAATAGGGCCTATAGTGATGGGCGACTCTCATAAAAATAATATACAGCGTAATCTTGATAAGTCAAACCTCGGGGGAATTGGCTCAAAGTTTGAGTTAACCCTAACCCTGCTGAATCCAACAGGATCCACCATATACCTGATGGAGCCTGTTGGATTGAGCAGTAAACGCCTTGTGTACATTCCTGATGATAATGTTGGATTCAGCAGGCAACTGAACCGCATTAATAACGCCAAGTTGGACTCCGTTGGATTCAGCAGACAACTGAAAATAAGGCACAGTGGATTGAGCAGGAAACTTCCGTTGCTTGGACTCTAGCAGGGTAGTCCTGAGGAAGTACTAGGGGGTTAGGGATTTTATTAAGCAGAGTTTTGAGTTATCCAATGGATTTTCTATTCAAAAACAATTGACGGGAATAGGTTTCTACTTTGAGTTCGAAGGGTTTTTGAGTTAACAGGTTTTGACTTTAATATCGAGATTTCACTGTATGTCAATGAACGGGATAAATCTAGCCCACTGTGTTGACCATGATGCATGACAAGACTGGCAGTGAATAGTCTTTCTGACTCAATTGAATGCAATTTGTGTGCTGTAGGACCCACTTTATTAGGCATGCCTAGTCATATTTTCATTGATTTTATTTCTTCTTGGGCAGGTAGCGATGTAGCTAAAGAAGCCAAGACGAAAGATAAACTGAAGAAATGTACTCCAGAGGCACAAGACCTACTACAGACCAAACTCAAGTAAAACACTTTTATCATTTGTAATTTTTTTTTAATGAAAATTGAGCCGCACAATGTTAACAGGTTATTCTATTGCACCTGATTTTTTATTGGTCTGTTGTAAAGGTAGGGAAACATAACCTTCATCAGGGTTAATTTTTTTTTCAAGGGGAAACGTTGAAAAGTGGTTTCTATTTTTTAAGTCAGGGAAAATTGAGGGAATTTGACAGCGACCCAGAAGGGAGAGGTTTCCACCAGTTTGGCATATAAACATATCTCTTGTGTGTGGTCTTGAGGAAAGGATGGCTGTAAGGGGAGGAGGGAGGCCATCACTTGTCAACAAGTTGCCTGTGTGTTATCAGTATCTTACTTACTGTGCTGCAACCACCTCTTGACTTCCCAGCAACCTTGTTAAAGTGAAAATATCTCTCATGGAATTTTGGACATTTCTCAGGAAAACTAGAGAAAACTCAGTGAATTGTGTTTTCATAAAGTGCTCAGAACACTGTTTGTAACTTGAGAGCTTGAAAGATCTTTTACTTTCCATAAAATAATCAGTCCAAGTGATGTTTTGTCCGTAGGGAGTTCATAAAGGACGACGTCTTGACGGAGATGCCGTTTGCGCTGGATACTCTAACACCCGCTGAGACTGAGTACCTTCAGCAAGCTGCTTTGGAAATGGGCCTAGAAGTCAGGACACTACACCAGGTATGAATTTATGATGTTGGAGGGTGGGAGGGGTTTACGGTGAAGAAGTGGGGGGGGGTTAGTTCACAACATATTCATTATGCAAAATAGAATTACAGAATAATTTGAAAAACCATCAGAAAATTACGGAGTTGAAAAACCTTTGTTGTTTCATTTCTTCAACTGAAAGAGTCATTACAATTGAGTTAGCACAGCGATTGAGCCTTGTATTGCATTCTCACTTTGAAGTTACCCTCATATTCAAAGGATAATTTAGAGAAAATTACTACAAAATTGTATGGCAGAAAAATCTGCTTGTGAATCATTGAATCATCGACAGTCTCCTGACGATGACTAGAGCAGGCTAATCGAAAAGTTGAGACCAAGACAAGTTCTTATAGAACTAAGCAGGACTGTTCTTATCAGAACTAAAAACTACTTAGCAAATATTAATAACAAGCAAGACAAGTTCTTATCAGAACTAAACATCTACTGAGCGACAGTAGTTATTTCCACACGGTGTTACCGCCAACCGAAACGATACATTGAACCCTTGATCTGTATTTTGAGTTGTCTAAACGCACGTCATGTTTGTTAAATCTGTCCTGTCTTTCTTCTTTATTCTTTGCAGAACTCAGACAAATATCTGAAGATCTTGAAGCCGAAGCCAGAAGCTGAGTAGTAAGGGAGGCTTCAGGACTGTTCTGCCTGGATCTACTTGGCTTCTTAGCAGTGTTGTAGTCAAGCCCATTACAAGTCCCCACAAGTTTATCACAACTCAATCACAAGTCAAGTCAAGCTACTTCAATAAATTGTGACAAAGACATTCCTTTGATAGCTAGTATTCGCCCACTTTTTACTCGTGTTTCAACTTGTGAATGGTGATTTTCGAGTTACACACTGTCTGTTCCTGATAACAAGAATTCTACATGGCTTAGGGCCTACACAATGATCATTCCCAATCTCTAGCTTTGGGGTTCTAGGGGGCTTTTTTTTTTTTTTGCAGCATACATCGTATTGTAACCAATCACATCACGCAATCTAACATGAATGTTTATCACGCTGTGTGGATGGAAGGCACTTAGGTTCTCGTAGTGTTTTCCCTTCAATTAAACGTATCCCAACCAACAAAAATGTTTGTTGTAAGTGGACATGGGTTCGAAGCACAGTTCTTGCGATCCTAGGCCACTGCGGCAGCTCGACGAAAGCCGGTCTTCAAGTTGAAATACTTTAATGTACATGCATGACTGAGTGATAGCAATGGTGTGATGTCGTTATTTTTTTATGAATAAACATCGAACTAGCTTGATAATCGTGATCAATTGACGATGTGTGCTGCAGATAAAAACACCGCTTGTAGGGGCGGTGTATAGCTGTGGGAAAGACATGGGAACACTTTGTTTTTTATTTTACGTTACGGGTTTGGGGGACTATATTGATGTGGTGCTTACTTTTAGTTTCGGAAAAAATGTTGCAACCTGATGCCACTTTTTTCTTCATGTATCATCTCAATGAAGGTCAGTCATTGCAGAAATGATGACAACAAGACATGAATCTGGGAGTGAGAAACATTTCCAATTTTGTTAGGAAATACTTGAAAATTTTCTTGACTCTCCATAGACTTTGTACACAACAGCTGAAGTGGCGTCAGGTTGCAACATTTTTTCCTTTAGTTTTATCTTTCTTGTTTCAGAATAAAGAGTTGGTACAATTAACACAAACATTTTCCAACTTTTTGGGGGGTGAGAGGGGGGCGCTGGTTGTGAGGTAGGGCACGTACAAGTTAGGTTGGATGTGTTTAGGGTTGGGGGTGGGGGATGGGGGGCTTTATAAGTCAGGCATGCAATTTTCCCTCGGATCCGCTGATTTCCTCGTTTTTTGACTTCTCACGAATGCCAGTACAAATTGAAAAACACTGTACAAAGTCTTAAGTGGTTTGGAATTTCCTTGTTTTTTTTCTAAATTTCCAGTGGTGCTATCGAGTATTTTTCTAAATTTTGTTCTAATTGCATATGCTTGCTTTGTAAATATTAAAACCAGTATACTTTAAACAAAACTAGTTTGATCATAAAGTTTATTGCCCCGCTGGTCGTTTCAACCTTATCTTTCGTAAGATCATTTCTAATGCATAATTTCATCAAGCAATTTTTTTGTCCCACTTTAAGTTGGTGTGAGATTGCTTTTAAGCATGAAATCCACACCTTATGTTTGACCTCTCTGATGAAAACTTCAGAGAACACGCTCTTTTGTTGCTGCTGTATATTATTACCACCGTACATTGCTGCTGTATATTATTAAAACTGCCAAATTAGTGATTTTTGTATTGTGTAAACTTGATTATTCATTGTTACAATTTTTTTTCTTTTCCCTTGTGTAAACTTATATAAACCTTTATGGTGTAATTTCATTGTGTTTCAAGGAAGATACATAGTTTTGTGCGTCTTTCTTTTTTAGTTTCGCAAGCAGTATCGAAGTCTATTTTCCTTGTAAAACTACTGCAATAAAGGGAGAAAGAAAACAAAAAGAATACAATATTAAGTTCAGCTTGAAAATGACTTTTTTTTTTCTGTGTACTTTTACATTTTTACAAATTCTATGCGAAATACACTACCTTAAGCTAATATTTCCCTTTCTGGGGCAATAGTTTAGGGGTAATTCCATCCTCAAAATAAAAAAAAGAGATAAAATATTGAGCAACAATGCCAGCTCAAACAAACTATTATCCTGCTATTGTAAAGAAAAAATTGTCTTGGCCTTTTGCCTAATTGGTTTATTTATGAAGTTTGGTGAGTGACTATGGATATATAAATGACATAGTGTGTGGATGTTGATATAAAGTACACTAGTTCCCGCTCTGAATCTGCACCGACCATTGATTTCTAGAACACCAATTAATGAAAGGGCGCCCTCTGTTGTCAATTTAAATTGAGCAAGCGGGAATTACATTACTCATCGTGCGCAATTTTGACAGGTCTTCTGGCAAAAATTATCCGTTGTTTATCACATTCATCATGGCCGATGTAAAGGTTTGTACATGAGGGGAATCAGTATTAAATGTCTATTTCTTAGGGGGTTATAGTATTTTGTAGATTGTTTAACGAATTTGTGTTGATTGGAAATATTTTGCCAGAGTGTCTGATTGCAACATCATGACCGTCGAATGTCGTGTTCAATCACGTTATTGTTCTGCGAAGTGCGTGCGTACAACGCCACGGTGTGTTGCGTTAAGGAACCCAGTTTGGAAAGAATGTAGTTATCATACGCCACTTCGTTCTTTGTATGGGTACGCAGTCTATATACAGAGTCGAGTGCATTTTCAAAGTATTTCTAACAAATCGACCATTGGTGACTTGTCTAAAAATTGGAAATGTTCCATTCCTCCAAATGCTTAATCGGTGTCAGGTCAAGTCGCCCCCTGGCCGACTCGCCCCTTACCGACTCGCCCCTTACCGACTCGCCCCTTACCGACTCGCCCCCTGACCTACTCGCCCCCTGACCGACTCGCCCCTTACCAGGTCCGGGACCTCCCCACGATCTAGCGACGTCGCTGGATTGAACGTACGCCGCTAGATCGAGCGACGATGACGTCAATTCACGTGACTAACGAGGACAATGACGTCATTCTGTAGTTATGTTTTTATAGCTCCGTGAACGTCCTTGCGCGAAGTCGGCGAGTTCGGCTGACGAAAAAAAGGTTCTCCGAAATAAATGGTGAATTTGCGACACTTACGGTATGTATGTAAATGTTGATTTGCAATGTCTTTTTCGATATATCGAATGAAAAGTTATGTGTAACTTTAGAAATTTCCCATATAGCCCTCCGAATTTGTGTGTAACTGTTTTGTCAAAATTGCAACGGGAATGGCCGCCGCGGCAGCAAATGTTAGACTGGTTCCTAGTCCTCCAAGTATCTGTTGCACACTGCAAAAGTCAATATGCGAAAGAAATATGTTTGTCTAAGCTTTTTAAAGTATGTAAAAGATTCTGATAACTGTCTTTATCATGATTTTCTTGTGCAAATTGCATGGTTTTGTGTGAGTTTTCCCAGAATAGCTGTCTAGAGTGGGTTTAGACTAGCTGCCAGTCCCTCTCTGTCTCATTCCATTTTTGCTCTACACGTAGTCTCCTCCTTTTTGCCAGTTGTTCTGGTACATGTGCTGGAGTATTTGTTTCTAAATCTGTTTAAAGCAGTTTCCAGCCTTCTTCTTATGATAATCATCATTGTTTTATTTGACTCAACAAAAGCAAAGCACTAAAAACAAGTATCAAAACTAAAAAGGATGCACACTGGAATGTTTTTTTCACTATTTTTTTAAATTGTGCCATGGTTCAATAATTAGGTAAATAAATTAATGAATAATCTAAATAAGTAACAGAGACACCAGATTCCCCCCCCCAAAAAAAAAAGGGGGGTAAAAGGAATATTAAAATAACATACCCCTCCCTACCCCTCTTTGCAAGTACATGTACATTTCTTATTTATGTTTATTTTTTTGTTTTTTGGTAAAGGTGTGACATGTGATCGCCTGAAGAGGATCCTTGTTGCGGTTCCACCTCAACACAGCAGAGTCTGCCACGCCCACAACTTCTGAAAATCTTCTTTTCGACAGTCTTCTGAACATTTTACATAACTGTTTATTTCACGGACATCATAGTGAGGAGGTGACAACAGTTTCATCTTGACTTTCTTCGGACCAGGCTGCGACAACCAGAAGACGGTCTTTGTACATGAACGAACATATACAGATGTATTATTAGTTGATTGTTGAGCACAGAACCATTGTGCTTGCAGGTTACGATGAGCACACAGCGGAGAAAAACCAGCTTTCCCTTTTACCATGGGCATTGTTACATCAGTGTAATTACGATTTGCCCTCTGAAATTAAAAAAAAAAACAAGAAATAAATAAATAACAATTTTCTTGCATTAAAAATGGGGTAGGGAGGGGAATATAGCTGCGAGGGGAGGGGTATTTTAATATTGTTGGGGTTTTTGTTAAGTTTTTTTTTTCCTTTTTTGTGGGGGGGGGGGGTAATCTCGTGCCTCTGTTTGTAACTTATTTATTATTTTCACTAATCTATTGACTTAATTATTGAACCATGGTACAATAAAAAAAAATGGCAAAAACAAAACAAATCCAATCCAGTGTGCCATCCTTTTTTATTCTGATTTTGATATTTTTTTTAGTGCATTGCTTTTGTTGAGTCAAATAAAAAAATGATGATTATCATAAGAAGAAGGCTGGATACTGCTTTAAACAGATTTAGAAACAAATACTCCAGCACATGTACCAGAACAACTGGCAAAAAGGAGGAGACTACGTGTAGAGCAAAAATGGAATGAGACAAAGAGGGACTGGCAGCTAGTCTAAACCCACTCTAGACAGCTATTCTGGGAAAACTCACACAAAACCATGCCATTTGCACAAGAAAATCATGATAAAGACAGTTATCAGAACCTTTTACATACTTTAAAAAGCTTAGAAAAAGCTATTTCTTTCGCAAATTGATTTTTGCAGTGTGCAACAGATACTTGGAGGACTAGGAACCAGTCTAACATTTGCTGCCGTGGCGGCCATTTCCGATCCCGGCCGTTCACTGGAGGTAGGAGCTATACAAAAAACAACCAAACAATGACGTAATTGACGTCATCATCGCTCGTTCGAGCGACCGTAGCACAATCTAGCGACGTCGCTAGATTGAGCGCAGGTCCCGGACCTGCTTACAAGCTCGCCCCCTCGCTGACTCCCCCCCCTAGCCGACTCGCCCCCTGACTGACTCGCCTCCTGACCGACTCGCCCCCTGGAAAATTATGCACCGTACGGGGACATCGTGAAAAAAAAAAATTAAAGACAGTGTCGGGGAACATCGTTTGCCCGGTCGCAAAGGTCAAACAATCTTCTTAATGCGAGCGGGGCATCTTTTTGAGGGGCAGTTTTGCATTTCAAGGGAGGAGAATAATTTCACAGGGATGATGGACTATAGCTTTAAGGCTGGCCCAAGGTAAATAACAACAATTCAAACAAAAATGCCTTGCCCTCCACATAACGCGCGGGGGAAATACGATATCTGGATCAACTCCCTAAATTCGTTAACTCCATTCGCTTAGTCACCTCAAAGACTTTTATTTGGACGTGTATAAAAAGTTTTCTTTTCGCAAAGAAAAAGGTTTTCTAAAAGTTTGCATTTACTTAATATGTTATTCTTGTTTAATGCAGCAGGACGATTTGATTTTTCAAATATACATCAATCATTCTGAAAATATTTTTAAATGAAACTGAGGACCCAGAGTCGAGATTTAATGTCATTGACAAACGATGAACGCGGGTAAACCTGCCGCGGCACCCACCGGCGCTCTGCCATGCGCCGGCAGTCACCGTGAACGCTACACGCACAGGCCCCACGGGCCCTATGCCACGGGCACTCGGCGAAAAATCACGCTGCGCTATATCGGTAAAGCTGTGCTAAGTGTTTCCAAACCAAATTCTTCATAAAAGGATCAATAGTTTTTTTGGCATTTGTAATTGTATCGGAAATCCTTCATACTGGCGTTTGAATAATTTGGCTTCATTAAGTTTCACGTTGGCCACGTTGCGACCGGGAAACGTGTTCCCCGTCACTGTCTTTATTTTTATTTCACGATGTCCCCGTACGGTGCATAATTTTCCAGGGGGCGAGTCGGTCAGGAGGCGAGTCGGTCAGGGGGCGAGTCGGCTAGGGGGCGAGTCAGGCAGGGGGCGAGCTTGTAAGGGGCGAGTCGGTCAGGGGGCGAGTCGGTCAGGGGGCGGGTCGGTAAGGGGCGAGTTGGTAAGAGGCGAGTCGGCCAGGGGGCGACTTGACCTGCAATCGCTTAATCTCATTCTCAGTCCCAGACATTTGCCAGATTCATGTCTTTTCAACATTTTTTGCAAATGCAATGACTGACCTTGGCCCATCATGCCCATGTACTGTGTAGCCATGTTTGAGATATATCGTCAGTCTCCTAAAGCGCTCCACCGATTTGCCATCTGACACCGTCACAGTAGCATAGTCACAAACCCACGCAAGGACAAAAAGACCCAAAAAAACCGGTAAAGAGAATACAAATGAGAGAGACAGTTATCCTGGATTGATCTATACATTCTTGACATTCCATGAGACCCCTTATATTGTTCCCAAACAGCGAAAAATTTGAAAAAAAACCAGCAAAATAGTCTGAAAACTTACAGCTCAATGTGTTTGCAGGGAGGCTCAGTTCTTGAATCGACTTGTCGAATGAGGGCGTCTGACATGACGTCACCGTCGTTGCTCGATTGAAGAAAAACAAGTCGCGCTTTATCCACGACTGTTTTGTGTAATGATACGTGCTCCTTGGGTGTGTTCAAAGCCCATACTGTCATACGGCGCGGCGCGGATCGGAGCACGTATTATTACACGAAACAGTCGTTGATAAAGCGCGACTTGTTTTTCTCAACGTAGCGGTGATGTCACGTCAGACGCCCTCCTGAATTCCCTGCAAACACCTTTCTCCCTGCAAACACCTCCCTGCAAACACCTTTAAATAAAAAAAAAAATTGGCGTCAGGATGCAACAAGGTGTTTCACTGTAATATGCACCATTATGCCGATAGGGCAATTTTACAGGCGTTGCTGTGTACACATCGTCAGTGGAAAACTTTGGCATGTTCGGCGCTTCCAAGACCAAGTCATCATCATGCGGTCATTCCAAGATGCGCCCGCATCTAGCAACGCAACGCTTGTTCTTTTTGCCCCTTGAACAAGATGGTGCAGCATATTTATGTGAAACCCTTATTCTTTCCCAACATTATATCCTAACAGATTTTTGAAATCAGGAAAAAATTCAGGCCAATGACTGATCTGTAGCCTAACGTTATTTGAGAACCGAGAGTAGACCTAGTCTGACATGTCCGAGTAACTTGGACCCTACAATTTCACCTTTTTTAACATTGGATCATGGTCTGGCAAAAAGGTCCGAGTCGATTTTTAGACATGGCTTTTCAAATAATTAACCCGGCCTGAACCACCCAACCATTTGCCACCAAAAAGTCAGATTTCACCCTCAAAACAGCCACAGAATTACTACATGTGAATACGCGACCTTAAAATTGAGATACAAGTAACTTTAGAGAGCGATGATTAAGATTGAGGTACTAAGCCGAGTGAAGTGATCTTAGCAGCAATGGTTTCCGCATTGTCGGAGGTGTTGTTGGTGCCAACAGCGCATACAGGCATAGTGACTGAGGCAATTGAGCTGATGTGCTGTGGTCGCGCTTGCGCTCATTCGTCAATTTAGCCCCCTTGCCGTGCCCAACGAAATAAGTCCACTTTCTTAATTAACAATCAGTACAAACATTCTTAAATTAATGTTGATGCGTTGTTCTTTCATTGATAGACGGAAGAAGCACCTCACAGTCCTGAAATCCACTTTGAGCCGATTGTCAGACTAGAGAGCGTCGAGACAAAGACATTGGAAGAAGATGAAGAGGAAATTTTTAAAATGTGAGAACATTTTTTTTTAATAGAAAAGTTGTATATATTATTACCAAACAGTGTACTGTATTGCTGCCCTTATTTAAAAGATGTCACAAGACTTAATTTGCATTTAACCCAACAGTAACCAACCAAATTATTATCAAAAAGCTTACAGAATGTACTTGAATTAAAGATACAAGTACTGGTACTAAATTATTCTGTCTGGCTTGCTGTCATTTAGAAGAAATGTCCATGTTATTTCCAACGATCAGTCGGTTGAATGACATTTGGAAGTAAAAATTGCTATTTCGGGCAACAGCAACGCTCGGAAAAAGGCTTTGGTTTTTGGTTGCTTTTGCTCCTCTAACGTACAAAAAGATCTGCCTAAATTATTTTTGTGTCCCCAATAGATCAAAATTTTAAAACAAATTTTTCCAGAACTAAATTTTTTTGGATTGGTTATTTAAAGAGAATATACAACATTTGCAGACACCAAATAACAAAACTACCAAATAATTATGAAATACCTTACTGGACTGTTAGTGAATGACAAGTCTTTAAAGCATTCTGTAAAATCGTGGCACCTGGTGTGCTGATATTTTCAAGAAAGTGGTATTTTTTTTTCAATTTCCAACACTGGTCAGCCGACCAGCGTTGAAAAAACTTTTTTTTTTCTTCAAATACTGCCCCAATTTACCATATTTAGTTAGTCCGCTTTTGTTTGCAATCGATTACACAGCCATGAAAGGGTACAAGCCAGCTAGACTGGTTTCCTGACCTTTATAATTCCCTAGCATCTATAAATTGCTCTGTTTCATGTTAAGTGGTGTCAGAGAACCAGACTGCAAGAACATGAAAAACATGAGTGTTTTTCTTGGTATTTCCAGCATCTACGAACTCAAAACTTCAAACAAGTCAAGGTAACAATATTTGCTATCAAATACCGACCCTAAAATCACAGCAAAAACAAATATATATTCCCTTTAAAAGTCAATAATTCTGTATTGCCAGAAAAATATTAATTTGATAAAAAAAAATGCAATTTTGGAGGTGAGACACAACAATATAGAGAGAGCAACTTAATGTTTATCCTCTAGATGTTTATTTTTTGGGTCAAACATTTGGGTTTGTTTCAGGAGGAGTAAGCTGTTCCGATACGACACCAGCAGTGACCCACCAGAGTGGAAGGAACGGGGTGTAGGCGATGTGAAAATCCTCAAACACAAAGGAGCTCAGCCCAGGGCAAGGGTTCTGATGCGGAGAGACAAGACGCTCAAGATTTGTGCTAATCATTTTAGTAAGTCCAAGAAATGCATCCAGCATAAAGTGTGACGAATGCAGTAATTTGTATTTTTCTGTAGTGGACTTTGTGCGCAAGTATCTTTGCACGTTGTTGGGAAAGTGTTGGAAGAGACTCAAATGTAGGCCTGGGCGAGTATTGGAGTTTTCTGCTTGAGTACTCGCAAAGACATTACTCGCGCGTAGTCGAGTACTCGCGGGTTATTAATTAAATTCCCATAAAGGAAAAAAATGACATGTATACGTAGTATGACGGGAAGTACCTACAAGCAAATAGGGTGCAAGTAACACCACATTCTTCAGCACTGAGATATTCTTAGTGTGCAACGTTTTGTATCATTTATTTGAATTTTTTAAAAATTTATTACCCCTGATTATTGGGCCAATTCGAAATACCAAATCAGCTCCTGGGCTCCTGGATGCTGATGCTTGATGATGCTGCCTGTTAGCGCAATTCAATTACAATAACCATCTCATCTCTGCCCTCCCATTTACTCCTTTACTCCTGGGTAGAGAAGAGCCAAAAAGTGCAGTGCCACGCTGCACAAGAGGCACACGCTGGACTCCCGACGGACTCAAACCGACAATTATTTATTCTCAGGCACGGGGGGAGGGAGAGAGAAGAGAAAGGTGGAGGGAGGCCTTGATTTTTTAGGCCTTGAATTTGATTTTTTTGCAAGGCCACTTTTGGCTTGAATGGAGCAAATTATAGAGGCACCACGGAGACCAGGAGGGCACCCAGGGCCAAACTAATATCTGCAGAGGGCACAAAGCCCAGCTAAAAAAACGAATTTATATCAGCGATCAAATTTGAGCATCATTCAAAAAGTACCTTTTCAACCTAAAGCAGACTTCTCTCAGCTTATATTGCATCTGTTTTGTAATTTTGAACTTTTTGGGGATAGCGGTGACGGTATCTTACTCGCACGCCTTCCTTGCGTTTTCTGTCGCTTTCCTCGTTGTCGTTTCTCACCAAACGCCTCAAAATCCCCAAACCTACCCTACCTAATAACCTACTGCCATGTTCTTAATGTGGATTAAAGTCTTTTTTTTGTTCTCTTGGGAATCAGTACGAATATATACTACGCCATATATTTTTATGGCGGGTGTTGTGCTTGAAGAACAAACAGGAACTGAAGATTCAGTTGTCTGTCGTGGTGTGTGTAGTGCGTACATCGTACAGTGGGCGGGAAAAGCGTTTGGCCATTGGCCGGCCGCCGCAAGGGCGCGCGCGGTGGTTTTAATAGGCTGATGCACGCAAAAAAAGGTAATTATGGGGCAGGGTAAAAACTGGGGCAAAAGACAAGGTGAATTTGTTTTTTTTGCAAAGGGCACAGTAGGAAGGTAATTATGGGGCAAGGCAAAACTGGCCGTGAATTCAAGCCCTGCTGTTTGCAGGGGACGTATTAAGCCGTGATCCCTTAACCCCAAATTACTACTCGCGAGTACCTGCTTCTACTCATGCCAGGACGAGTACTTGATTAGATGAAAAACCACCAGGAGAACGAGTAGCATAAACTACTTGGAGTACTTGAGTAATTGCTGCTGTATGTGTGGTCGCTGCAAATATGATGCATGTTTTGAGCTGCAAATATGATGCATGTTTTGAGCACAGCCTGAACAAAATCACCTTGCCCGCCTAGGTCTTTTTGGCTAAGATGCATCCACAAACCATCAAAATCCTCCAGCTGCCACCATGTAAAAATTGGATACTGCCTCAATCGTCCAAACTCATCCATTATTTCTTGACCACTGGCTCCTTCCTTCAAAATCTTTAAACAGTCAGTGAAATGCATTGAAACAGTGGTCAACCTTCCAAGGACCACATTCAAGAAATAACGGAGGATTTTGCAGGATGGAGGCTGTATGCAATTTTTACATGGAGGCAGTTGGAGGATTTTGGAGGATTGAGGTTACACCCAAGCAAAAATGCAAGGGTTTTGCAGGATTGAGGCTGTATGCCATTTTTACATGGAGGCAGTTGGAGGATTTTGGAGGATTGAGGTTGCACCCAAGCAAAAATGCTAGGATTTTGCAGGATTGAGGCTGTATGCTATTTTTACATGGAGGCAGTTGGAAGATTTCGGAGGATTGAGGTTACAGCCAAGCAAAAATGTTGGGATTTGGTAGGATTGAGGCTGTATGCCATTTTTACATGGAGCCAGTTGGAGGATTTTGGAGGATTGAGGTTACACCCAAGCAAAAATGCTAGGATTTTGCAGGACTGAGGCTGTATGCTATTTTTACATGGAGGCAGTTGGAGGATTTTGGAGGATTGAGGTTGCAGCTTAGCAAAAATGCCCAGGGAATTAGGGTTAACGCAACTTTGCTGTGAAGGCTCTTAATACGTTTACTTTAGTGAAAGTTTGTGTTGTATAACATTGGTTTTGGGGAATGATTTGTTTGATTACAGTTACACCCTTCATGAAGTTACAACCCAACTGTGGCAGTGAGCGTGCCTGGGTATGGTCCACTCCGGCAGACTTTGCTGACGAAGAGGCTAAAGGGGAAACATTAGCAATACGCTTTGCAAATGTTGAGAGTAAGTATACACCCATTTGTCTGCCAAAAGTTTGATGCATACATTGGGCGTTTCCAGCTAATGCAGTGTCCGTGACAGAGTTTTTAAGAGTTTAGTGATTATTCCTGAAAATGTATTTTTCAAATCTTATACATCCATCATCTAGTAATGGTTGAAGAGATTACAGACTAAGAGTTTTGGATCATTTCTCTGAATCATTGATTAGATACGGTTAATTGGTTCAGTTATTTGGTTATTGGTTCAGATAATACACTTCATTTCATAACGCTGGAATTCGGGCGATTCACAATGCAGTGCGCCACCAGGAGTTTGCCATGGAGAGTCCATTGTTCAAGTTTATGGTCGACAAAATATGGCCCATTTGAATGAGTGTCAGTAGACAACTTGAGCTAATTTGTTATAGATTGGGGCATAGCATTCTGCCGTCTTACAAATACCACCATATTGATAAAAAGAAAAAACAAAAGGGCAAACTGATACTCGAATCATACGCTCACGAAACTACTGACCGGAAAACAAACAATTTCAAATGTCCTGCACTGCGAATTTGTTGACTATCTCCCACAATGCACTGGGGAAAAAACTCTCCGTGGCAAACTCTTGGTGGCACACTGCATTGTGAATCGCCCGAATTGTACATACCAATGCCTCACATTGCTTCACAAGTATTACCTCAGTTCATCAAGCCATGATATCAGTTTTCTGCAGCAGCTCGAGATCAGCGCATTCTGGTCTCTACCTTCACAGGTACCCATTTATACTCCTGGGTGGAGAGAGGCAGTTGTGGTAAAGTGTCTTGCCCAAGAACATAAGCAACATGTTCCCCCATCAGGGTTTGAACTTGTGTACTATCGCACATGGGTTGGACACTGTAAACAGTGGACTATTGTGCTAAAACCACTGACTTTCAATTCTTGTCATATTTTAAAAACTTTACATACTTGCAGTTACACGGTTTATGAAGTTATAACCTAACCGTGGGAGTGAGTGTACTTTTTGTTGACAAAAGTGTGATACTTTTTTTTCTGATTTTAGATGCGCAAAAGTTCAAGGACAAGTTTGAGGAATGCCAACGAATGATTTCAGAGCAAGGTAAGTTTTCTTGAAAACACTAAAGTATCAAAATGATCAGGCATTTGTAAAATCCAATTTTATTTTTCTTTTTCTTGAGAGCCATGGAAAAACATTTTGTTCACAAGTATTGCAATTAAAAGACTTGATATTTGAATGTCCCTATTAAAGTGAAAAAAATTCTTAGTTGAAAAGAGTGGCGAAAGGAATTCATCAATTCCATTTTTTCCCACGGCGGTGTGAAAACGCGCCGTGGGCCTGTGCTCGCTATGTTGGTGGTTGGGTAGGTGGGTGGGTTGTGCACAGTTTACCCGGCCCATTTTATCGGGTGTATTCCATGCCACGTGTGTATCACAGCTTTGCAAGTGACTTTCTTTGGATTAGCTGTTTTGATGACACTGGTGCGCATGTGTCTAATTTGCATATTAGATCACGCCCCATTCATTTGTTCGGTTCACCGTGAAGGCTGTGATTTCATGTACATGTACACCGAGTGACAAAATTCAAAACAAGGTTCAAATTACTCTGTCTTATTGACTTTGGGACAGTGCCATGTAGATTGTCACTAGAAGTAACAGTCGTGATTGTTTTTGCATAGTTTCACAACATATTTTGTTGGCTTAAGGGGTGCAAATGTGACTTGTCGCTGTGCAAATTTGACTTGTCAGAATCGATTGGAACGTGAAAATTATTTTTGTGTTCATGACAAAGACTGTTGGGCGTGGTGCACGGTTTTCGTTTTCTTTACTCGAGGTGCCGTAACCCGTCTTAACGCGTTACCTGCCGTGGGTTGTACCACTTGGTACCATTTTGCTATTTACGATACATTTTTTTCTTTTTTCAGAGAAAAAAGACAACGAGAAGCCAGAGTCCACCGATAAACCGGCTGAAGAAAACGGGGAGAAACCAGCTGAAGAGAACGAGGAGAAACCACCAGCGGAAACGTCCGAGGAGAAATCGGCCGACGAAATCGCTGAGAAGCTGGGCGAGATGACGGTGAAGGAGGGGGAACCGGCCGAGGGCGGGGACAGTGAGACCACAAAGGAGGCGGAAGACAACAAAAAGACGGAAGACAAAACGGAGGTGCAGCAAGATGCGAAGGACAGTAAAGTAAAATCTGAGAATGAACAATCAGATGCCAAGAAGGATTGATGCTGATCTCCTGCCACCCTGTTTTTGTGATGTTCTGTTGAGGGAGTCATCGGGGTGGGGATGGGGGGTTGGTAAAGAGGGACTCCTAACCTTACTCTTTTCATCTTTTCCTGATGAATTCATCTAAGATTCCTTAATGTGTAGGCTCATGTTTAAAGAAAATGAACAAGTTGCATACGACAGTTTATTATAACATCAACAAGTAGAACAGCCGTCCTGAAAACTGCCGTCGATTTGGCGTTGGATCCTCCACGAAGTTACCAGCCGTGATGAAATTACCAGCTGTGATGAAATTACCAGCTGTGAGAATGAGAAATACATGTAGTACGAATCTAACCAGTCTTCATATAATCCAAGTCATTTGTGTCCCCTCATCACAAAATGAGAGTACATTTCTGGATTCTACAGGACAAAAGCTTTCCAGTCGTACAATAATTAAACATGCATGCAACTCTTGACGGGCGTTTGGAGGAGGGCAAAATGAAGTCAATCTGGAGGTTTTGGGTCTTTGTTTTTTTTCCTCCGAAAATGGAGTTCAGCAACAAATAAATTGCGTAAGAAATAAGGTTGGTAGATTTCTAACAAAACTAATGAAAAAGAGGAACGGTACAGATGGTCTCATAGAAAAGGGTTCAACAAGAAAACAAATCAAATTCACTTTTAAATGTCGGCTTTGTCCGAATTTAATGCGAATTGAAAGTTTGTGACTTAAAGCTTATTCCATGGCGACAAGTCTCATTTTGTAGCCATTGGGTCATGTACGTTGCAGGGACTAATGTCAAAACTTTGTACGGTGCATAATTGTTGATATGTAGATTTATCAAAAACAACTACATGTACATTGTAAAATTCACTCACTGGCTGAGCAGGTCAAACCACGTGAATGTTTAAAACAGCACATTCAAAGTAATGTTAAAATGTTTGAGGTCATGAATGTCATTTCTACATTTAGTTTGTTCGTACATCACAATTGTGACCTCGCATTCTTATATATAACTGTGCATGTATGTATACATGAATGTTTCAGTTAATGGGAGCTGGGTTTTGATTTGCTAAGAGTAATGATTCAGGCCAATCACAGTTTGTGAATGAAGACGTGTAGGATTGCACATGACATTTGAAGATACATGTACATGGTTATACATGGCATTTGCAGATATATTCCATAAACACCCCTCGTACAAATACTGTTGAAATGACTCTTGCGAATCAGCATTTGTGGCGTTTGACTATCAAAAGTTGGCTGGATTTTTTTTTGGCTTTTTACAAAGTTTTCAGCAAAAGAAAATCCTGATGCGAAGGGGTTAAAAGCACTCAAAAGTGTGTTTATTTTGTACATGGCAAGGTTTCCTAGTCAATTTAAATGTTGCCTGTCTTAAAGGGAATGTACAACATTTGCTTTTGCTGCAATTTTCAGAAATAAATGGATTTGGAGGATTAGTATGTTATAGCAAATATTGTTAAATTGACTTGCTTCACGTTTTGGGTTCCGAGATGCTAGAAAATCCAAGAAAACCAACCATGTTCTTGAAGTCTGGTTCCCTGACCCCACTTAAGATTAAACGGAGTAATTTATAGACTTTGGGGAATTGTTAGGTCAGAGAATCAGTCCAGCAGGCTTGTACCATTCACAGGTGTATAAAAAATTGCAAAGAAAATGTGGAATAACTAAATATGAAAAATTAGGAGCAGTTTTTGAAAAAAAGTCAGTTTTCTCCAACGCTGGTCGGCTGACCAGCGTTGGAAAAATACAAGTTTTCTTGAAAATGTCAGCACACCAGGAGCCAAGATTTTTCAGGATGCTTTGGACTGTCATTCCCTAACAATCCAGTAAGATAATTTGTGCTAATTTGATCATTTCGTTTTGTGATGTTTGAAAATGTTGTATCTTCCTCTAATCGGAAGTAAAAATAATCCAAATGTGGCAAATCCTAATGTATTAATGAAAGCCATGTTCATTTCTGTAGTGCACTCAAATTCGAAACCAAAATCAGTTTTTAATCCATATGAAATTTACCTTTCATAAACCGAGCTACATGTACGTGTATATGCAATGTTGACGTCCTTTAGTTTTAACTTAAATTTCAGACCTTACATAACACTCTCCTAATCTTTCATTCCTCAGAAATAGATGCATGAAATGTCTGCTGTTGGTATTTTTTTTATTGGGGAGGGGGGGGGGGTGGTATTGACAGCGGAAGAATTGTTAATTTTTTTGTATGGATGAAATATAGGCATTTTGAGTGTACAGTAATTAATTTAATAATTGCTTTTTGTTGCTGCCACAAGATTGTACAGTGTATGGTAATACTGTTCAGGTATAAGTGTGTGCTTTCACTCAAAACGTCAGTTTAGATTCAACGGGGTTTTCCAAATATTTCAAAAATATTAAATGCCTTGTTTAATGTACATTGTGTGTGTCTTGGACAAAAGTGGATTATTAAAATTCGGCTAAAATTATTAAGTGTTCTGTACTTCATATAATAATAATTCAAGCACCAAACAAAAACTCGCTAAACACAGATTTGTTAAAACATTTTCATCTAAACAGTTTTATTTACATATCCTTGACCTAACACATTCAATTTAAAACAATCTTAAAAAGACATCTTATAAGATCGTTTGCATTTATCCCAAAAGTAACCTACCAAATTATTACCAAGAAGCTTTAATACTTGGATTAAAGATCGTACTGGTACTAAACACCCCGTGAAAGTATTCCGTTCGGCTTTGCTGTCATTTAGAAGAAATCCAGAAATGCAGGTGATTTCTAACCGGTCTACTGACTGAAAGAATATAAATAATAATAGAAGAAAATCGTGTTTCATGAGCAAAAAGGTTCATGGATTTTCACGGTTTTCTCGAAAAGTGTAATACATGTATATATCCACTGGCACTGAGCTGAAACTTCAAAGGGTTAAGTTTTGAAAATTCTTCGTTGGATTTTGAGTGCTTTTATTATTGGAAAAGAACAAAACGCATGAAAAGTAAATGTTCCAAAATGCCTCATATGACTTAATTATAATACCTGTTTGTCATCCCAGAATGTTTCTCTCCTAAAATTCAAGAATTGAAGACCAGCCCAGATGCAACCAACGTTTAAAAGTTTAAGAAATTGACATGGTCGAAGTACATGTAGTAGTCAATGAACATTTTATCTTACTGAAAGTAATCGAAATGTTTCAAACAACTGCAAACACTCGCCCAGAAGGAATTAGATAAGATTGTTGGAAGCGAATCGAGTTTTGTAAGGAAAGCTGAATTTTGTCTTGCGTTGTGGCCATAGAAAGTGTGTGAACATACCAGCAAAACCAAGCTAATTCTGCAGTGACACTGATAACGTAGCACACCAGCAGATATAGGATTTGATAGTCGAGTTCATGACACTGAACCTGTGTCTTGCTAGCTACCGATGGGAATGAAAAATCAACAAATATTGATAACATTCACTGCAATCATCGATACTGTACATGTACAGTGTAAAATTGTGTTGAGTGCAGCACCGCAAAAAAGGGGTTTTATACAGTGAAGATGTTTTTTTTCTTTTAGCAAAAAATGACGACAAACGGGTCCACGTTGCTAACTTCATGCAAGAAAGGTACATGTACATAGAACGGGGAGTGTGGCAAAGTGGTTAGGGTTTTTTGACTCGTGTTCAGAGGGTCAGGGGTTCAAATCCAGCTGCTGGTCAAATGTTGTGTCCTTGGGCAAGCCACTTCACCTCCACTTGCCTCTCTCCCCTCGGCAGTATAAATGGGTACTGGCATTAGCTGGGGAGTAACCTGCGATGGACTGGCATCCCATCCAGGGGGGATTAGAAATATTCTCAGTCAAGGAACCCAGAGATAAACGCTGGCCTGATGGGCCATAAAGGCTCATAATCTTTATAAGTACTTACTTTACATGTGCATAGTGTCTGTAAGGAACCATGGCAATTTTAAAAGATAAGTGGCGTGCATCGGAACTGGGTACGCAAGAACCCGACCGCTGATATGATGTCAGGAACCGGTTCCAGATTATGGGATCGGGTACCCGTAACCAACTTTACAAATTACTCAGTAACTTCTCAGGCAATGAAAAAGAAAGGTTTTAAGGCCATTTGTGGAGAATTATTAAAAGAAAAACCTGGCTAGATAGAAAACCAAAACAGATGTCATGTATATGTGCATGTACAGTCGACTCTCGTTAGTACAAACTCTGTTAATACAAAATTCTGGTTATAACAAACATAAAGCCTTAGTCCCCGACTGTGCATTTATGTGCACAATGAATGGGACTGATGTTCCTCTTAATACAAAATCCTGATATAACAAACAATTTGGCTAGGTCGGAACGAGTTTGTATTAATGAGACTTGACTGTATATGTGCATTTTAATGCGCGAGCCGAAAGATGACACTCGCGAAAGTTGCGGTTTACACCGTAAAGCTGTAAAGTGACCAGACAACTTCCAGGATTTGGGGTTGGGTTTCTTTTACGGCTACCCGTGTTTTACTTCAATAGGGTACCCTGTTCTAGTACGGCCCGTCAATGCACACTACTACAAGGAACAGAAATTGGCTATTTACAAACAGAAAATCTTGGCTTAGCAAAACCAGGTTACCAGCCAAGATGCCATGCGATGCATACTACTTGTTGCTGGTACGCAGCTTATTTCTGCTAACCACACAACATTGCTAAGCGGCATTATCTGCTTTATAATAGCAACCTCCTGAAAATGGGTCCTGTTCTTTTGGGGAAATTTAGACACCCTGAAGACAGCTTTTAGGCCAAGAAAAAAAATACTGTGCCAATACATCTTGTAGTTTGCTACCCGTCAGTCTAACCCCTAACTAGCGATATAAATGATCCGCCTGTATATTGCCGGCTATCTCCGCCTCCCATTTGTCGCCGTTGTTCAGCAGTTTCTCTTTGTTATACAGCAATTCCTCGTGTGTTTCGGTTGAGAACTCAAAGTTGGGGCCCTGATAAAAATACACAAAAGATAAAAAAGTGACATATAACAATGAGAGTATTGTCACCAATTTTGGATTCAAAGCTTTTATCTCGCAACAGTTCAAGACTTTTTAAAATAAATTTGCTCTCCCTGTGCTATTTTGACCTGATGCACAGCAGCCATCTTAGAGGGCAATGCCATTGTTTTGTATGGGTGAACCTTTTGTGTATTCATTGTTACTGAATCAAAATAACAAAAGACGCCCTCTATTTCAAGATGGCCGCTACACATGAGGTCCATAAACGAGTTATTCAATTTTGAATGTGAAAAAATCCATATTTATTTACGGAATAATGACTTTTTAAAATATGAAATTATTGATGCTCAACAATAATTCAGGCAGATCTTTTATTACGTTAAAGAGGCACAAGAGCAACCAAAAATGTAATCTTTTTCCGAGGGTTGCAGATGCCTTAAATACAGCAAATATAATTCTATGCCAGTACCACCTATACACAGTCGACTCTTGTTAATACAAACTGTGCTACAACAAATGTCTGTTTAGTGTAAATCCTCAGTCCCGACCAAACATATATGGGTACAATGAATGGGACCAACGCTCCACTTAAAACAAAGTTTGGATATTGAACAAACATTTTGACAAGGTCCAGCTGAGTTTGTATTATTAACAGGTACCGAGTGCACACCCACCTCAACGATAGCATCCACCGGACAAGCTTCCTGGCAGAAGCCACAATAGATACATTTTGTCATGTCGATGTCGTAACGAGTGGTGCGTCGACTGCCGTCAGCTCTCGCCTCAGCTTCAATAGTTATTGCCTGGATTCAGGACAAAGTCAACAAGAAATAGAATGAGACTTGAAGGTTTGCATGGTGGAAAGATCAACAAGAGAGAGGTTTGTGGTGACACCATGTGGAACTATATCTTTTGTGAGTATGTGTGGTTCTGAAGAGAACCTGTTGGATTGACTCGACGTTTCAAACAGTATGCTCTGTTTGTCATCAGGAGAATGCCGGAATAGAAGGCATTTAGATACATTGTACAAATAACATATCAATGGAAAGCTGATGAACCAGCCTTTAAGATAGAACCACTTCAACAGTATTCAAATGCATAACTTTCCCATACTTAAAGGGAATATACATCATTTGCTTTTGCTGTAATTTTCAGAAATGAATGGAATTGGGAGGTTGGAAATATATAGCAAATATAGTTACACGGACTTTTTTGAGGTTTTGGGTTCGAAAATGCTATAAAAACCAAGAAAAACAATCATTTTCCTGTAGTCCGGTTCCCTGACTCCATTTAAGATGAAACAGAGCAGTTTACATATATTGGGGAATTGTAAGGTCAGGGAACCAGTCTAGCTGGCTTGTACCCGTTCATAGGGGTGTAATCGATTGCAAACAAGTGCGATGGTCAACTGGGGCCAGTATTTGAAAAAAAGCCAGTTTTTTCCAACGCTGATCAGCCGATCAGCGTTGGAAATTGATACAAAACTACCACTTTTCTTGAAAATGACAGTATACCAGGTGCCATGATTTTACAGGATGCTTTACACTGTCATTCACTAACAGTCCAGCAAGGTATTTCAAAATGATTTGGTAGTTTTATTTTTTGATGTTTGCAAATGTTGTATTTTCCCTTTAACATTATTCTCGGACTATTTTTGTTTTTTTATACACCCTGCATACATCACAGTGACTGTTTACTAATTTTTGAGTCGGTACGTTAGTTTGCTTAGGAGTTCCAAGAAACTGGAATCGTAAGCAATTTTCAAAGCCTTGTTTCTCTTGTTTCAGGATTCATCTCCAGATCCATTTAAAGGTCATTCTTGTTCAAAGCAAGTCATGCACCTTAATTTCTATTTACATCATTGTTTCCCCGCCTTGTTAATGGCTGGTTGTTCAACACATATCCCTTTTGTTTTGGCTCATTGTTTATTCTTCCCATTTAATTAACATTTGCTGCCGTGCGTGACATACTGAACTTTTAGTTTGGTGTGTCCACACGTAACAATGTATATTCTCTATACCCAGCTCTCATATTATGACTTCAAGTGCCTTTAACAGAAAATTGATGTATACTGAGTCCAAGTATCAAGTGTTGGAGTCGAACCCAGCACAAGTCAATCACAGATCTAGTTAGAAGTAAATCATGAGGCAATTCACAAGTCCGGTCTCAAGTAAATCATAAGTAAATTCATTAGCTCAGTCACAATCTTATCATAAGTCAATTCATAAGTCAATTCACAAGTAAACCAAGGGTTGAACACAAATTATTGCTTTGTCACAGTTCATTTAATACAGGGTGGTTCAAAAAAAGCGAAACCCAAATGTCAAGACTTATGTTTTAGTGAAGTTCTGCATGTAGCACTTCCAAACTCTAGGATATGAAAGCCCAATTCATAAGCTTTTTTTTAATACAAGAATCATTCAAATCACTCAAGTACTTTTGAAGTTACGGAATTTTAAACACAACCACCGTTTTAAAGTTCTGTCCACGGATCACAAAAAAGGTGTGCGTTCTTTCAGCAAAACGAAACAATTCACACACATACCTATGTGATTTGTTTTCGTTTTGCTGAAAGAACACTTACCTTTCTGTGATCCGTGGACAGAACTTTAAAACAGTGGTTGTGTTTAAAATTCTGCATTTTCAAATGTACTTGTGTGATTTAAAATGATTCTGTACTAAAAGAAAGCTTATGAACTAGGCTTTCATATCCTAGATTTTGGAAGTGCTACATGCAGAACTTCACTAAAACAGAAGTCCCGACATTTGGGTTTCGTTTTTTTTTTTACTCACCCTGTATAGCTTGTGAATTGACTGGGAACTGTCATATAAAGGGCCAAACAGTCTGAGCTACTGTGGTTAAACAAACACCAATGGTTGCAGAAATACCTCTTTGAACTAAATTCTGGATAATCTCAAACATATAACTTGTCCTGAAAATCTGTCCTCCAGCATAATTTCCTTACCTGCGCAGGGCAGATGGCCTCACACAGCTTACAGGCAATGCATCTTTCTTCACCGGAGGGGTAACGTCTCAAGGCGTGTTCCCCCCGGAACCTGGGACTCAACGGACCCTTCTCAAATGGGTAGTTGATGGTGGCTGGCTCCCTGAACAGATAACTCATTGTCATGCCGAGACCTGAGAAAAAATAGGACAAATAATTTTGTTCTTTCTTATTTTACAATAAACACAAAAAAGGTTTCATCTACTTATGCAAGGGATACAAAAATCACTGCACAAAGACTGCTTCTTTGTGTAAGGTTTATGACAGCAGAAATGTACTTTACTTCAGTTATCATTTTCTGAGTTCCTTTTTGAACACCGAAGTTCGTTGATAAATCAGACTCTAAAAAAAAAAAACTCTGAAGAAAAACTAAAGGGATACAAGAACAAACATTTTTGAATGGAAAATGAATACTTTTTAGAGTTTCCACTAATGTGTTTGCAGTCTGAACAGTCACAGACAGTCAAAATCAATCCTCTTCCCCTGCTATGCCCTATACACAGACTAGTCACCAACAGTCAGTTCGCATTTCTTAGGGCACTGTGACTAGTCAATTTCAATCGTTAGACAAAAGCAGGTGACTCTGCTAGGTACAGCTGGCTTATTGCCTACAGTGAAAGCAAAGCTGTATCAAACTACATAAACAGTCACAGCCAGTCAATCTGCTTTGTGTAACAGGGAGCTCTTCACTGTTAAAAACAGTCACTTTTTATTTTTGACAGCTGGGATGGCTTTATTGAATTTGCCAGCAAGAGATGGAGGGTTGGATATGATCATTATAACCTCTCAAAATAGTGTTTGTATCTGTTCCTGTAGGAACTAAAATCAGTTCCTGAACAAAATTAACCTATCGCGGTAGAATCGCGTCATTGCAGCTTGTGCAATATTGTCCAATTACATATATACAAATGGACGCGGAACGTGCAAAATTCTAGACAAAGAAAATTTAACGTGCAAAAATTCCATAGGGTTGTCTATGGAGCGTGGCTAACTTGCAAACGGCGATAGGTCAATTGGAGCCACGATTCAGATTCCAAGTTTGGAATGGATTCTATTTGATTCCGATCAGGAGTGGCCCCCCCCCCCAACCTAAAGGATAGATGTTCCTACCTCTGACAAGTTCACCAAAGAAAAGTCGTGTTGCTGCCCTGTCTGTGATCTCTCTCATGCTGTCGCCTGGTTCCAAATTGTTGACATATTCTGAAAAACAAGACCAACAAACAAAAGGAACCCTCAAAAATTGATGACTTGGTCGTTTGGCTTAGCACAAATCAAAGTGTCTAGCTTAATTAATAGCTTAAAGGTCACGTACAACATTTGCAAACATTAAAAAACAAAAATACTAAATTTTATGAAATACCTTACTGGACTGCAAGTAAAGAATAGTCACAAGCATCCTGTAAAATCCTGGAATGCTGTCATTTTCAAGAAAAGTAGAATTTCATATTTCCAATGGTTGGCCAACCGTTGTTGGAAAAAACTGGTTTTTTTTTTTCAAATACTGCCCCCAATTGACCAAATTTAGTTAGTCCATGTTTTGTTTGCAAATCGATTACATATCTGTGAATGGGCACACGCTGGCTAGTCTGGTCCCCCTTCCTGACAATTCCCTAATGCTTGAAGCATCGGGTTAGGGAACCAGACAACAAAAGCAGTTTTATTTGTTTTGGGTTTTTTTTCTACATCCGTGAAAACAAAACTTTAAACAGTGCCATGGAGTGATATTTGCTGTAAAATAGCCTACTAATCCCCAAATCCACCCTTTTCTGAAAAATACAGAAAAAGTAACTGTTGTACACTATCCCTTTATTTTAATCATTATTTTGTCAGGAGCAGTCAAAATTGTTTTGCATGAAGGATTTTTTTCTTCAGGGAAAGGGGGTGGGGGGCAGATGCACATTTATTTGGGGTTTTGCCTAATAATATGCCGGGGAAGAGCAAAACCCAATGATAAATTTATCCCTCCCTTACTAAACAAATTTCAGCAAAATTGGCTGAGTGGTTAAGACGTCTGCACTACTAAGCAGGAGGTCATGAGTTCGAGTCCCACCAGAGCAAGCTTGTGAATTTGTTTTCGCAAGCTGTCGTACTACGCTAAGTAAACTGGGGACGGACCAACTGCAGAGCAAAGTGACTTACTGTAGTAGTTTCTTGACGGTGTGGCAGTGACCGCCTTCAATGAAGACATCAACAAGGCCACATGACCTGTGAGACAAAACACAACCAAAGATGAGAAATGACACATATAGTGGCTACCGGATTTTTAACTGCTATCATTACAGCATTACAAAAATGCCATTATTGCGAGTCACTATCACATTTATAACTGTACTTCCAACCACAGTGCTTTGGTAGCTACATGTAGCTCAATTGGTTAAACATTTGACTACCATGCCAAGGCAAAGGCCAAAGGATCAACATGATCGAATATGTGCTGTTAGTGTTAGGATATTTTTTTTTATTGTTCCCTTTATTTGTATCTCTTTAATAATATCCTACTTTTTACTGAAGAAGGCCTCGATTTATTTTTTTTGTAGTGGCTATCGTTACGACAGCTATAATCATATATATCTTAGACTTAACTTTAGCATGTTTAGCCTGCAAAATTCACTGTGCTGTGGTAGGCCCTATGCCTACAGGACAGTCATCAGCAAAAGAAAGTTTAGAAAAGAACTCGAAAAAAAATAGAGGTGTCCTAAAGATAAGGATTTGGCAGTGCAGTGTATATTTTGCCGGAGACGGCAAACCTTTAGTAAACGTTAGTTTGCCGGATATACACTGAACATGCGCAGTTACTGTTTTTTTGTACTTAAACATTTTCCGGTGACAAATTTTAGTCTGGCTCCATGCCAATATTATCGTTGTAACCTCGTATTCACAAGATGGGATTCAGACCATTTTATAATTTCGGACTTTATTTCCCTTTTAAAAAAAATCCTCCAGAGCCACAAATCTGAAAAAGAAAATGTAATACTATGCAATAAAATGTTTGAGACATGTTAAAATAATAAAAGAAGAATATTTTTATTTATTTGGGGATGGGAAAAAAAACTTTAAAATGTGGCGGGATCGGGATCGAACTCCAGTCGTCCCGCTCACTAGAGCTTTTGCTTAACCACTGCACCAAACGTGCTTCACAACTTTGGTGGGAATTTAATACATCTTATAATGCAGCCCTATCTTAAAGAGTACAGCACCCTCTGTTGATATGGATTGCCGCCGGCAAACCTTTAGTAAACGTTAGTTTGCCGTCATTACCTCCGGCAAAATATCCACTATCTTACAAAAATGCCATTATTGCGAGTCACTATCACATTTATAACTGTACTTCCAACCACAGTGCTTTGGTAGCTAGCTCAATTGGTTAAACATTTGACTACCGTGCCGAAGGCCAAAGGATCAACATGATCGAATATGTGCTGTTAGGACATTTTTTTTTTTTTTTTATAGTTCCCTTTATTTGTATCTCTTTAATCATATCCTACTTTCATGACTTTTTACTGAGGAAGGCCTCGATTAAATTTTTTTTGTAGTGGCTATCGTTACGACAGCTATAATCATGATAGGGGGCCTAATCATAATGTGAATAAAGACTTCTTATAAAATATAACCTTAAGCATGGAGGAATACCTCCATGGCTTACGTTAACTTTAAATTAATATAGCAATGTTTTTTGTTTAGCCTGCCATGCCTGCAAAATTTACTGTGGTACAGGACAGTCATCAGCAAAAGTAAGTTTAGAAAAGAACTCGAAAAAAAATAGAGGTGTCCTGTGTCCTAAAGATAAGGAATTCAAAAATTTCCATCTTCTTTTTTAACCAGTTAACTAAAAATAAAATCGCAAAATGTTGATTCAGTTTTATAATACCACGTCCATGTTAGCTGGAGTTACCCAGCCCTGAGTTTTATCATTGGGTTGTCATCTAGATGACAACCCAATGATAAAACTCAGGGCTGGGTAACTCCAGCTACGTCCATGTCATGACGTCCCCATCCCATAGACATGTGTGTGCATTACCCATTTTATCTGCCGTCATGGCCGTGTTTTTACCCCCCCCCCCCCCAAAAAAAAAAAAAAAATTCGAATCTTGCTTTGCACCAGACTATTTTGGAATACCGAACTGGCTTATTCCTCATGTAGAAAGTAAATTAACAAATTTACTGTAAATTAACACACGGATCTTCAGTTACCTGGTTTAGTCAAGCTTGTTCCGATGAGAAGACTCCTTCCGAACATCGCCATTTTGTTACCTGGATGCGATGATGTTGCACGGCAGATTGACCCCTTCAAATAATTTCCCTATAATTTGCACAGCGCCCCCTATCGATGGACAACCTTAGTGCTACTGACGCGTCGGCCGGTACCGGTAGGCCTACACACAACAGCTGTGCACAAGCCTCTGGCTGGCAATGGTTGCAGACCAGTAAAAACAGGCCCAAAATTGCGTACGCCGACCAAAATCATCATTTGTACCCTCTTCAGTTTTCTTTACTTAAATAATAGTTGTGTGGCCCTTGCATCTTAGGGTTTGTAGAAAGTAGGCAAGGGTCCGGACTTCGGACTTAAATTGCTGAGAACGAGGATGAAATTGGACTTTGAAGTCGCTCTATTTTGCATGAAATGGATAGAGCATTTTTAAAATGGCGACAAACTTCAGGAGTGCTTTTAGAGGTTTTCACACACCAAGTCTGGTTTTACTTTACTTCTGAGGACCATCGATGCTCCTTGCTTTTATTTCTATTGTTTGTGTACAAACTTTTTTTTGACATGGACGTCCCATAAGGTTTGTACACAAGTACCTTCTGAGGACTTGAGCTCAGGTCCTCGGGTTATTATTATTGCAGGTAAACCGGACCCTTTGTTCCAAGTCTTCTAAAGGAAAACCAGGTATACAATCTGCCTTTTAAGGCTCCGTGCACAAGTACCCCCTCATCGGCAACAAACGGAGAGTTTGGGGGAAGTCCACTCGGACGAGATTCAAACGCATCACTGACGACCTGACGCTCACGCGAAGACACGCACGTTTGTTTTACATACCTATAGTGTGGACATTCCTTTGTTTTCGTGTAGTTAAGAACAACCAGTGAAAAAGCTAATTTTACTCAAACTGTGAAAACTCTTTCAACCCAATTTTTTTTCTATGATTCCTTTAAGTGTTTCTCTTCATTTTGAGCCAAGTCCACCACGTCGATCGCTGCTACTGCCACCTGGTTTATGTGGACATCTTTTGTTCGGAAGTCCACACAGTGAATGTAATGCTTGTCCACCGTTGTTTTACCCGTTATCTCATTTTGCCCACTGTTCCATGCATGTCCTCAGACGTGAAGGCTAACCACACAAAAGTCTAGATTGGCATAATGAGAGCCAAAAGAATTACTTACACAGGCAGCCAGACCCCAAACCCCACAAATTGGTAACGGGAAATAATCATCCACGGTCAATAAAATAGTTGATGGCAGTAAAAAATACGTCAACTGGGATCACGTTTACTTCTTTAAGAAGAAGGACTGACTCCAAAAAGCAACGGCAGTTTTAACATCAAGTAATTCTAAAAGGTATACAACCTCCAATCCAGTTTTATTCTTCTCAAAAAAAGATCATAGAAAACCCTGCACCGATGTGTTTACTTTACTTCACTAAAGAAAACATTCTAGCTCGTAAGCCGCTTCTCAGTATATATATTAAAAAAACTATTTAAAAATACAGTACATTATTATAACATATCATACTTCTACATTTTAAGTAACAAATATATCAATTTTCGTTAAGAGTATAAAACTTAAATGCCACACACCTAAACGAAAATTTAACCGGACTTCTAAAATATCAAGGAGTTTATGCTAGAAGCACAATGGTCGAAACATATAGATAAACATGGCACAACTGTACATATGCAACAAAAAGTAGGCCTCATCTCATAATTTTTTCGAGAATCATCGATAAATTCTAGAATATATTTCAAAGCTGGTCCCAGAGTGCCAGGCCATTGTCCTCTATGTCCCTATCTCACAGACTCACACACTGCCATTTTGTGACTCGGGCAGTGCTAACGTACATGATTACCTGTA
Source organism: Patiria pectinifera (assembly GCA_029964075.1). Classification (NCBI taxonomy): domain Eukaryota; kingdom Metazoa; phylum Echinodermata; class Asteroidea; order Valvatida; family Asterinidae; genus Patiria; species Patiria pectinifera. The sequence goes on along the minus strand of CM057147.1, from coordinate 30,889,445 downwards.
CTAAACGCCAATGAATAAACCACATGCCCACTGTTTAGACCATACCAGTTGCACAAAAAGACTTCCAGTGAAAAGGCGTTCTGACTCAATTGAACATAATTGTGTGCGCTCTTTGTCCAGCTGTACTAGGTTTGCCTTGTCTTGTTTAAATCGATAAAAAGTCTGAGATAATTTTTCCTAAAACATACCTAACATTTCACAGGTATCACCTAGCTCACACTGCTTCAAAAACTAACTGATGGATTGTACCAAAAATTGATTTCCTTATTTATTCGCTTCTACATGTATACGAGAACTAACTACCAGAAGAGGCGAGGCAGTCATACAGCGTTATTGTCTGGCGTCCCAAGTTTTTTTCTGAGCCCGTATAATAATGAAATATTTACAATCGCTACATAACGTTAATAATAGAAAAGTGATTATATACATATTTCATTTCACGATGTCTCAATAAAAAAATCTCTGCATAATTACATGGCAATAGAAATATATAGGTTAATACATAAGTTAGATCTGGTTAGATTTGCTTTTAGCTGAAAATGATATTTGATCGCTATTAACAGTGTGCAATAGACAAAAGAACAACTTGTGAGGGTTTTCCCCGTGCGCATCAGTCCTCAATGATTATTTACAAACCACACAGAGCCATCAAATTTTGTGAATCCCCGTGGCGCAACGGATTAGCGCGTTGGACTTCTAATTCAAAGGTTCCGGGTTCGAATCCCGGCGGGGATGTAACTTCTTTTACTCATTTTCCGCGATATCTGTGGGAATGTTTCTTCCAAGAATTGATAGCAAGAAGGCTTGTGTAAATAAAAGTTACAATTGCCCATGAGTCCCCATGGCGCAAAGGATTAGCCCGTTGGACTTCAAAGGGTCTGGGTTCGAACCCCAACGGGGATGTGACTTTTTTCCCCCTGATATCTGCAGGATTTTTTTGTCCAAGAATTGATAACAACAAGACTTGTGTATAAATACATTTACAGTTGCCCAAGAATCCCCATGGCGCAACGGATTAGCGCGTTGGACTTCTAATTCAAAGGTTCCGGGTTCGAATCCCGGCGGGGATGTGACTTCTTTTTCTTTTTCCTGATATCACAGGAAAACTTTTCTTCCAAGAATTGATAACAATAGTGCTTGTTTAAATAAATGTTACATTTTCCCATAAATCCCCGTGGCGCAACGGATTAGCGCGTTGGACTTCTAATTCAAAGGTTCCGGGTTCGAATCCCGGCGGGGATGTTAACGTTTTTACTGACTTCGTCAGGGATTAATAACTTCGTCGCAACTATCAGCTGATTGTCGTTTTTATATTCTGACCTCCCCACTTGTGATTTTCAGATAGGCTGGCCCGTCCAGTATTGTGTATTGCTTCCTTGTCGTGTCGAAGAAAAACAGTGGATCTTTGACCAGTTTCAGGTCGAAGGATTCTTGAACGAGCTTGAATTTCGTCTGCTTGAACGTGCTTGTGTGCTCCAGTGTGCAAGGGAGACGCAGGAACCGCGGGCATGCGTAGTCGGGGAGGCGTGACCTCACAAAGTTGAACGTGGCCTCGGGGTCAAAGGTCGTGTTGGTGTTCAGCAAGAGGGCGGCCATACCAGCTTTGCCGCAATGACCTGCAAACGGCAAGCAAGAAATAAATTAAATTTGTGTAAACGTTTGTGTAAAATAAATCGGTACCCTTTTACAAAACGAAAGACGTTTCCAAAATTACACTTTCCAAAATCATACTTGGTTGCACCTTCATCACTTACTAACCTGGTACACTGACGCCATAGACATTGGCCTCGAATACGCCTTCCTGTTGTTGTAATACCTGGGCAACCTCTGTCGTTGCTACATTCTCCCCCTTCCATCTGTGTGAAGATCAAAACACAAAATACTGTTATAAATCTACTACAATCGGGATGAACAGTTTTATAATAATGTTTGAAATGACGATGCTTGGTCATTACCAGACTCGGACTTTGAGTGCAGAAAACATGCACAACTATTTCAGGCCAACTTTAATTTACTCACTCTTTAGCCGACAAAATTCTCCAAAATGTACATTAGGCCAAGACAAGGTCCTCGGTATTTCACCAGCCAAGTTTAAAGTCTCGATTCAATTTTTAAAGGAGACTTTCCTTTAATGTTTTGCACCTGAGAGCGAAGCCATGTGATTCCAATTTGAAGCCTGAGACTAGACTGGTACATGTCTTGCTGTTTAAAAAGATTGACCCTTGTGTGGTCTGGTGTCGGACTATGAAGGGATGTGTAGAAATAGACCTTACCAGTTGTTTCTTTTTGACACAGTTGATTGATGCAGTATACTAAAAGGGATTTTTCTTGTGTTGCATGCTGTTTTCAATACCTTAACTTTGATTGAGGGTCTAATTATATCGGACTAGGTCATTACTTGTGATTACGCAATTAAAACCGAAGCAAGTTGCTACAGGACAGACTTTCCAGTTTGGGCAAAACTATTCTGAGTTGGTTTGAATATTCATGTTGTGTATTCTGACCTGAATGTGTCTCCCAGTCTGTCTTTGAAGTACAGGTTGTAATGCTCGTCTTGTACGAACAGGTCTCCGGTGTTGAAGTAAACGTCTCCTTCTCTCAAGACGTTATGAACCAGTTTCCTCTGCATCAGATCCTCCTTGCCGACGTATCCCTCTAAGGGAAACGTCTTGTTGACTGGACACAACAGTAGACCGACGTCGCCTGGAAAATACAGAATAGGTCATTAATTTGCCAGTTATTTCGGATACTTTTTAAACTGAGGTGAGGCCTTTCAGACAAGCTGGCGGCAAGTTGCGTCACTATAGGCATACTCATGATGCGCACTGCTTTCTATAAGTCGCATTAGCGAGGAATGGCGGCCATTGTTTTTGTATCTTTGGGTATAGTTGCCACCTAGATTTCCTCAATCTGTCGTTACTTATGTTCTGTTCATTTTTGCCTGCAGACTTGGCTTTTGTGTCGGGCCTAAGTTTGCAAAACATTCGCTGTTGAAAAACTACCGCATTCGATTGCGAACAATGTTTAATTTGCTATTTTTGCATTTTGCTCGTTTCCAATAATAACACCGCTCAAAATCCAAAAGTAGAATGTTTAAAACCTTTGAAGTTTCAGCTCAGTGGATATAACACTTTTCGAGAAAATATTGAAAAGAACATGCACAACCTTATGATCACGAAACGAGATTTCGTCGACAGCACTCTTTTTATGTCAAAAAAATCGTTGGATCATGGAAACCACCTTCATTTCTAGATTTCTTTTACATGACAGCAAGCCAGACAGAAAAATTTCACGAGGTGATTAGTACCAGTACGATCTTTAATCCAAGTATTTGTTTTGATAATAATTTGTTACTTTTGGGATAAGTGCAAATAACATGCCTTTAATCGGCATCGTATTAAATAAACATGCGCCTTTGAGATGATATATACTAACCTGGGGGAACCTTAATGCATCTTCCATTTGCGTCCCGAATAGGCTGAGCAGACTCATAGTCATACTTGATCAACTCGATAGGACAGAATATCTAGGAGATACAAACAATACCCAATCTTATGATTATTGAACCACAGAAAAAAAAGAATTGTTATCAGATTGTTTCCTAGCTCAGTTGGTTGAGCGCCGTCACGTTGGTCCGATGATCGCAGGTTCTCCTAGTTGATTTCTTATTCAACTTTACAGGCTTTACTTTCCACTAACTTAAGATGGCATTATTTTGTTCAATCTTATACCATTATAATTTGAGTCGGTTAACCAAACCTATTCCGGTTTCCCAATGTGTTTCATTTGATTATTCGTCTTTAAGAAGGTTTTGGGAGGACGGTTTCACTCACCCTCAGCATTGGCGGCCAGCAGCCGACTGATCCGATCTTATTGTCCACATTCATGATGCCAAAGTTGGCTTCAGTCGCGCCGTACGTCTCCAGGATCCTTGCGATGTTAAATCTCTGCATGACCTCACCCCAGATGTCACCGCCCAGGCCGTTACCAACAGCTACGCGGACTTTGTTCAGTTTCTCTTCCGGAGTCTGTAGCAAAAGTGCAAGGTTTCATAACAGAATAAGGAGAATTCGTGGTAGCAAAGTGTATCTTTTTTGTGAACTTAGCGCACGGGCGTCGCCAGTCCAATTCGAAGGGGGGGGGGGGGGGGGGGTACGGGTAGGGAGGCCTTCTGAACACAAATTGCCAAGAGACCGTACAAGGAATCATATATATGTAAAATTAATATTATCTGGTTACGATCATCGGAGATTCGAAAGCGGATAAGGGGAATTAGACATTGCCTGACAAATGGGGGCGGTGTTCAGTGTGGAAGGGACTGGATAACATCTGACTAGTTTAGAGCTGTTCGGGCTGTCCGCCTTTTGCCAACATTGACAGGATTTGGCAAAAAAAACCAAGGGGGGAGGGGGGTCACACCCCCTCTAACGACGCAAGTCATGGTTCCGAAAACTTATAACTTGAAAAACAGACTCTGCAAGATAAAAATGATACCAAGGACAGTTTTCGGCAGCTCAATTGAAAATATATCCCTGCATTTATAATTTCAAAAGAGCCGATCACTGTATCGTTGTAGTACGATAGCTTTCGGGATTAATGATAAACGACGACAGAGGGCGCACTACCTTAGGTCTCGCTAGCAGGTATCTGAACAGCTCCCCGATGTACATGATGATGGTGACGTCATGTTTGCAACAGTCAGTCCAGAAGTTCGATGCCGAAAACTTGGACCTGAGAACCATCGTTGCCCCTGACAACCAACAGGAGAGAAGCGTGATCAAATTCAGTTTGAATTCATCCAATGAAGAACCGTCAGATCAAAATTTGTACAACTTTAAATGACTTGGTCTGAGTTTAAATGAATATTGATTATGATAATTAAGGTGAGGCTCACCATTTCTGATCACAGTCCCAAGTCCAAAAAGGAGCGCCGATATGTGGTAGAGGGGGAGCGTGACGTACAGGACGTCATCTGACGTCATGTTGACGCAATTGAGCAGATGTCCACCGGCCATCATTTTATAATGGGACATTCTGCTTGCTTTGGGGAGACCTGAGGAAATGTATAATTGAAGATTTTTACATGAAGACATTTTTTTATTAATCATAAAAATATTTCAGCAAATTTTCATTACCTTTGGTAATCACATTAACCCTATCTTTCGCTTCAATATGACTTTATTAAAAATTAGATTAGTTACAATGTAATATAAAACTTTTTTTTACCGTAAAAGAACGTAAAAGAACGTAAAATAAATGACCATCCCCGCCGGGATTCGAACCCGGAACCTTTGAATTAGAAGTCCAACGCGCTAATCCGTTGCGCCACGACGATTCATGGTGAAATCGGAATTTTATTTACACAAGCCTTGTTGTTATCAATTCTTGGCAGAAAATGTTTCCTGCAGATGTCAAGAAACATAAAAGTCACATCCCCGCCGGGATTCGAACCCGGAACCTTTGAATTAGAAGTCCAACGCGCTAATCCGTTGCGCCACGGGGACTCGCATGCTTACGAAGTTAGCCACCGAAATATAATTCTGCTTTTCGAGAAATATTTGCTGGAAATGGCGCAAAAGTTCCGACTTGTAAATTGTCATTTTTAGAATAGGCCTAGGACATAATAACACCACGCTTTGTTTACATGCGCGCTTTGCGCTTTCGTATGGGAGCCAGGTGGGGAATTGAACCACAAACTCCCATAAGAAAACGTACTTATAAACAAAGCATGACGTCATTTTGTCTCAGGCCTCTTGAAAACATCTCCCAACAACAACAACAAAATACTTACCTGTTGTTCCAGAGGTGTAGATGTAGACGAACGGGTCCCTGAAATGCTGCCCTCTACGTATTTCCCGGGAGAAGTCAGTCTCTATGTTGTATTGAGGGAGTCCGGCGTTGTTTGCCAAAATCTCCTCGACAGACTGGACTCCTTCCAGTCGTTCGGTCGGCTCCTCCAAAGACCAGATACGAACCTTCCCACCTTGTAGGTCTTCCTTTATGTCGATCACTGCTTTCAACAGATCCTCTCCTATGGATTTTGCAAATTTGGTTTACAAAGTCATTTTAGAACAAAGACAGTTTAAAGGTAACTGGAACATTTGCTTTTTTGTGCATTTTGTTGTTCGTTTGAAGCAACAAAATGGCTCAAAATGTTTAGAAGCTAGGGTGCTTAACAACTATCTTGTTGAAGTTTAAGCTCAGTGGATATACACATTATGAGAAAACAGAGAAAAGGTTTTCCCACTTTTGGGGTCTCCGTTGCTGGCACGGATTCCGTTGCTGGCACGTAAAAAAGTGTGCCCGCTGACACATTTTCTAAAATCAACTTCAATGATTGTTTTCTTCCGAATGACACCATTTCAGGCGGAATAATTTCACAAGGTATTTAGTACCAGTCCTATCGTCACTTTCAGCAAAAATGTGTTCGTTAATTCAGGAGGTTCGTTTCCGGATTCCAACGTGCCTTTAAGGGTGCTGAATCGGTTTTCATTTTAAACAAAGTGACGTATTTCTCTTCCTTATCGCGAATGATTTGTAGGCCTGTATGTCGATCTGTTCATTGGCGAGGTCCACAATTGTAATGCTCACAAAATTCACTTCAGCTCTTTTATAAAGAAGTGAAATTGTAGGCGGACCCACTTTTACTTTTAAGAGTGGCATACGTACTATTTTCTAGTTTCCACAAGAACCTAATGATTGTTAAACAAGAAAAACACGTTGCACAAACGGTCGGAACATAGGGAATTTACCTGGTCCAAAGATGAGTAGCTTGGCTTGGCTTGCTTGAAAGCAGTGAAGCAAGCTGGAAGATTTCAGGTTGTAGTTGAGGAGAGCGCAAGTCACTCCCAGTTTAGCGAAGGCGAGTAGGGTCCAGATGAACGCCGGCTCGTTGTGAATCAACAGCGCCACCGTGTCCCCCTGCTTGACTCCGCAGTGGTGCGCAGCGCGTGCCAGGCGGTTCGCTCGCCGGTTGACTTCCCCGTAGGTGAAGCTGACGTCCCGGTATACCAGGAAGGTCTTGTCCGGAGTGTCGCGGGCGTGACCTTCGAAGTCGTCTACGATTGTGGTGGGGATTTCCTGTCTGGAGCAGGCTTTGAGATGCCTAGCCATCCGAGCTTTATCGAGGATGAAGACTACATCACTGTAGAGTCTTGGGTAGAGGGCTTGGAGGATGAGCAATGCTCCTACCAAGAGCAGGAAGACTGCTACCGGAATGATAGCGTACATCATAGTGCTTCACTGTGCTGGTTGTAATCGTTGAGAGCTGTAAATATTCCAAAAGACAATGTCCAGTTAACTTTGTTCGCAAACAAAGAGCGCACCTTGCCCAGCAAAGCCGGAGTCATCGACACCAGACTACTGCAAGCGGGGATATTTATTTTATGTTTGCCGAACTGGACCGAGATATCAAAACTCATCCCATAACACTGACTCAATCGATGTAAAGGCACCTATAATTGGGCAGAAGAAAACAAACGAATGTCAAAAAATGCACAAATCTACTAACGAAAAGAAATAGCTGACGTTCAATACACTTTTTAATTGAAGTATTTTGTTTCCAATTTAGAAAGAGACTTGAGAATTTTTACTTTGAAACTGTTGCATTATTTCATATAATTCCTCGACTCGTTGAAAAAAACCTACATCCCCGCCGGGATTCGAACCCGGAACCTTTGAATTAGAAGTCCAACGCGCTAATCCGTTGCGCCACGGGGATTCACGTGAAAATGCAACATTTATTTAAATAAAGATGCAAGTGTTCGACAATACTTGGAAGAAAATATTTACTGAAGTCATAAGGACAAGCTAAGTAAAACCACACAAAAAAGTCACATCCCGCCGGGATTCGAACCCGGAAGTCCAACGCGCTAATCCGTTGCGCCACGGGGATTTTCGTGAAAAAATGCAAGATTTATTTAAATAAAGAATAAAGTGTGTGACAATTCATGGCAGAGAAATTTACTGACTGCATCTGGGAAAAAAGCGACATCCCCGCCGGGATTCGAACCCGGAACCTTTGAATTAGAAGTCCAACGCGCTAATCCGTTGCGCCACGGGGATTCGCCATGGTTGGTGTTATCTAATAAAATACAAGGAATCTTTCATCATCAAAAAACGATGCAACCCCCCCCCCAAAAAAAAACCCAAACAAACGGCAAACGGTAAATGTACAGAAAAGAACTTAGAGAAAAGCATTCCTGATGCAAGAACATCTGTTTAGCTCAGCCCCATCCCAACTTTTCGATATCATAATAATTATTTTCGATATCATAATATCTGAGGATTTTTCAAGGCATGACACAAAATTGTCCCAAGAACTTCAAATTTTGCCCAAATTATATGTTGATATGTGATGAACGTTGGCTATTTGTAACTATTTTCCCTTCTTTGTTTCAGGAAAAGTTCCAATAAAATCTCTACAATATAAATTAGGATCTTTTATCAATTTTCATATTTTTTCACGAGCTTGAAACTCTAAAACTCTACATCATGAGCTTTGTTTCATTGATGTGCAAGAAACGTAAATCTATCATCGATCCTTAATTAATCTTGATTGACAGTAGTCAGCTAATGTCGGAAACGAACTTTGTTTCATTGATGTGCAAGAAACGTAAATCGATTATCGATCCTTAATCCATCAACTGTAGTAATACCGCAGATCAAGATTGTGGTACGAATGATATTACTTGATCGTTAACCGTACACATCTGGTCTCGGACTTGGTGTGAACTTCTCCGTCGCGTAACTCGCACTTCTCAAGGGTTTTTTTTTTGACTGAGGGCCACATAGCCTAGGGGGCTTTCCGTTGGTTGTCATTGATTTATTCATTGATTTACCGAACAGCCTGAAAGGACGATGTCCTCACAGGGACAATCTCTCACCGTCGCCAAGCCGGGAAATCAACAGCCAATGTCGGAAATGTCTGACATTTCCCCCTGACTCACAATTGTACCACCATAAAATGTGGCGCTATTGATAAGAGAGGCACGCAATACATGTACCGACAACAGATTCCCCCTGTACTTTCTCTGAAGGGGGCAATTTGACCTATATTGTGGGGCCTTCATCCGTACTTTTCTCTTAGAGAGCACTTTTTTTCTGACACACGGTTCGCCACGAGGTAACATACAGGCACCATCTCCGTCGGGCTACACGTACGCTATGCTACGGTTATCACACAGTTGTGTCATTGGCACCAGACTAATTTTTCCCTGAAAAAAACTACAAGACGAGGGGGTTTACAAAATGGGGTCATACACCTCAACACTCTTATCCACTTGCTGAAGGAGCTCATCTCCGTGAAAGTGAACTTCACTCGAAATCTATACTGGTTCTCGTTGTTGTTGTTGTTGTTGTGGTGGTGGTGGTGGTTGCGGTGGTTGTTGTGGATAATGTTAATGTTGTTGTTGTCGTGGTTGTGGTTATGGTGTTTGTTGTTGCTAATGTTAATGTTGTTGTGGTGGTTGTGGTGGTTGTTGTTGCTAACATTAATGTTGTTGTGGTGGTTGTGGTGGTTGTTGTTGCTAATGTTAATATTGTTGTGTGGTTGTTGTCGTTGTGGTGGTTGTGGTTGTTAATATTAATGTTGCTGTAGTTGTTGTTGTTGTTGTCGTGGTTGCGGTGGTTGTTGTGGATAATGTTAATGTTGTTGTTGTCGTGGTTGTGGTTGTGGTGTTTGTTGTTGCTAATGTTAATGTTGTTGTGGTGGTTGTGGTGGTTGTTGCTAATATTAATGTTGTTGTGGTGGTTGTGGTGGTTGTTGTTGCTAATGTTAATGTTGTTGTGTGGTTGTTGTTGTTGTCATGGTTGTGGTGGTTGTGGTGGTTGTGGTTGTTAATATTAATGTTGCTGTAGTTGTTGTTGTTGTTGCTTTTGCCGTTGTTGTTAACTAGTTGGTATTCAACACTGGTACTACTGGTTGTGGTTGTTGTTGGTATTGTGGTGATGGTGGTGGTTGTTTTGTTTGTTGTTGTGTCAAGTTGTTGTTGGTGTTGTCGTTGTCGTTATTGTTGTTGTCGTGGTTGTGTGGCAGTGGTGGTGGTGGTGGTGGTGGTGGTGCTGGTGCTGCTGGTGGTTGTTGCCGTTGTTGTTTACTAATAAAAAAACCCTGGTACTAGTGGTTGTGGTTGATGTGGCTGTTGCTGTGTTGCTGTGTTGCTGTTGTCATTGTTGTCATTGTTGTCGTTGGTGTCGTTGTTGTTGCTGTTTTGTGGTGTTTGTTGTTGTTGTTTACTAAATTATATTTATTTTCAACACCAGTACCAGGGAAGTCAAGAAAATAACGAGCAATGGCAAACAAGACTTTACTCTGACGCACGATGACGTGTACGGAGTATGGATAGCAATCATTTCTGACATGCAGCAGTTAGCTTGCCCGCTTGGTGAAGCTAACTTCAAGTTTTCTCTGACCACAAATGAAGACTTGTTTCATCACCCAAGGGGAAAGCATCGCTTACCGAGAATCGGTTTAGCCTCGCGGTTTTTGCAACTCATCCGGGATGCAGCTATAGGTTTCTTTGAAGTGGTGGCTGGTGCCGTCTACCACTAGGTCCCTGGAGTGAGGAGACCGGTTTTCCCGAAAGATTTACCGATGTTTCGCACGTAGGGACAGAGAGCTGCACGTGAGCTCGCTCACATACATACAAGGCAAGTTTCCCATCTCAAAACTTTACACATCGGCTGGGGCCTTACAGAATCTTAAGGATCTCAATCTCAAGTATTATTTTGTATGGCATGGGTGGAGCTCCCATTCCGACTCTAGATTTTAAGTTCTAACCACTGACAGTTATTTAGAGTATCATGCGTTTGTGCATTTCCCCCACAAACCCTCATCATTATTTTCATGCTACAGTTATCTAGAGAATGCGACGACCATTTTCTCCAGCAACATTTCAAGTTCAAGGAAACTAGCGTAGCCCCTTGAGAGATGCGTGCGAAGAAAACTTGACTTTGGGCCAGCTGCTCCGGCGTTGATGGACGGGGCCCCATCCCTCCAGGCGGGCTGGGCTTCATTAAGTCTCGCTCATTGACAAACCATCAGACAAGCTCACTCCGGAAATGTTTCTCCAAATTTCCAGAAAACAAGAGCGCGTTAAAGGAGGGGGAAACATCGGGGTAAGAAAGGGGGTATTGCACTCTCAAACGGAATGAAAACTTAATTCGATCCAGGCGGATCCTTTGTGCGAGTTGTAAGAGCGACAGTTGTAAACAAGTTGCTGGTAAAGCCATTACCATTACACGAGAAAAGCTCATTTGTATTTTTAGATGAATTTTAGCGGAATGGAACTTCACCTTGGATTTTGCCTCTAGGGCGTGAAGTGGTTTATCGCTTGCTGTTTCTTTCGACAATTGCACAATTTGTTTTTTTGACGGGAACTTCAAGGTCAAGTTTGCTAACATCACAATAATTGTCACACCACTTGCTTGAGAAACTCTCTCCGCGAGCCTGCCATTGCCATGACGGTTGCGTGTTTCGTTAGCCCAGGATCGAAATTGCCTGGATTAATTTTACCCGATCAATGGTTAAAACTACAACTACCCAAAATTGGGTTGTCCTTTACCCAATTGTTTGGGTAAGAATTTCTGTTAAATTCAACCGAAACGTGTGGTCACACAAGACCAAATTAAATTTAGTCTCGTATGACCACGAGATTTTAACAGAAATTCCAACCCAAACAATTGGGTAAAGGACAACCCAATTTTGGATAGTTGCAGTTTTCACCCTTGCTTGGGTAAAATTAACCCAGGCAATTTGTCAGTGAGGTTAGAAAGAAAAGCTGAAATGAAATCATCGCCTATTTCAGCTTGGGACATTGCGAATGTGAATCCATCGTTTCCAAGCTCGACAAAATTTGTATATTATACAAGAAATATTAACAAGTTTTGTATAAAACGAACTTACAAATTTGCAGGAAGTATGATACATTTTGACGCGCATCTCATGATGCGCAAGTCTTGAGTGCGCATGTCAGGTCTGAACTGCGCATGCGTGTGTCTATTTGTCACAATAGCAACTGGAAAGTGAGCACTTCGATCGTGGTTTCATCTCAGCCTATAATTGTTGTGATCGTGTATTTTGAAAGAGTAATGAAAGAGAAGTATCTCAAGCCAAAACGTGGCAGTTATAGGCTGAGATGAAACCACGAAGTGCTCACTTTTCAGTTGTTATCGTGACAAATAGACACAAGCATGCGCAGTTCAGACCTGATAAGCGCACTCAAGACTTGCGCATCATGAGATGCGCGTCAAAATGTATCATGCAAACAACCTGGCCTATGTTCTGAGCTTAAACGAAAAAGAAAAAAAAAAGAAATGCAACAACCCTCATCATTTCATTGCAGCCCAAGTGGTTGGTTTTGTCAGATCGCTCGAGGGGAAGCATAAACGATTTGCCCACTCGGGACCCGAGTCGAAAACGGTGATAATTGAAATTTTCATAGTGGGGGTCTTCACGTTGGGCTGCCTGAGGCGGGAAACGATCACAGAAAGTACACACTCCGTTCAAGTTCGGGAAATCGGAAGTCAAAACAATTTTCTGTCACCTGTGCGAAAAAGGGGCTCAACTTTATCTACAATCATGGCCTTCCCTCGATAATAAACAAAATGTCAACTGATGAAACGAACACAGTCAACTCGCAACACTTTCTTCAGTAATGCTTATAAAAAAACTTGCGCAAGAAATTGTTTCGATGACAACCTGTCCCTTGTATGACCCTAGACTGTGTATCGCCCAGTATCGGTGACAAAGCACTTTCTTGGAGTAGTCTCCGTTCTCAGTCGCCGGAGTCATGTTCAAGTTCATGTTTACGACGGAGGATTAGGTGGCCCCAACCTTCCATGCTGCTTTCGACGGCGTCTCATTGTCCATGGGCATAGTGTTTACCACCGCGGTCTTTTGTTTACCAAACATTGGGCTTTATTGTGTCAATCTGTTTGCAAATAATAATGTCAGTGGTTGTTTTGGAGTGTTATAAAGACATAAAACGGTTAAACTGTAACCGAACCACTCGTGTTGGTATTAGAAACAACTGCATATGATTCAGAGAAAATCCGGGCTTCCAAAAACCCCAACATTTGCACCTTATTTGTTTTACGTTTGGAACAGCTTTAAAAAATATTGCCAGCAATGATATGAATATTTTATATTTGAATTTTGTTGTTAATTACTTTGTTCTTAGACTCATTCAATATTGAACACAACTTCGTTTAATCCACGTCAGAAAACATTTCCTGAATAAAAAGCCTCCGCTCTACCGTTCTTCCCTCGATCACTGCATCCATTAAGAATAATTATTACATTTAGCTGGCAATCGTCCCATTTCTCAAGTTTCATATAACTTACCGTGTACGTTGTGTTCTCCGATGTATTCAATGCAGACAATAAGACGCTGAAATACCTCAACCAATTTAAACCAAAAAATCCAACCAACAAGACAATTGTCGATTAACTCTTTGTCACCATGTGTCGTAAATGATATAAAGGCAAAATTATCAGGTGGTTTGCCAACAAGCATGGACATGTCGTGCGCACGCCATCTGCGCACGCGGTCACTGGTCATCCAATGAGATCTCAAAGAAGTTCACAGGCTACACCCTCATTGGGCAATGCGTAGGTACCTGCGTATAATCAGATTCGTCAGCTGTGACCACGTGTGTCTTCACGATCGATGCAAGTCGAGAAATACCAGCCCACCTGTTGTCATAGGGCGTGGATATGATATTCTTTGAGATATGCATTTCGCAAGACTGACACATGCTCATGGCGTGTGCGGGCCCCCGTATAATGTTTAAGCGCTCGGTTTTTTTTTATGAATGGGAATCCAAAGGTCGAGCTTAGGCGCGCTATGCGTGGGACGCTTCGACTGATTGGTCAAGTCTTTGCGCGAGACAGGTGAGCGGGAAAAAAAATGTCACAAGAAAGGAGTATGATAATCATGTCGATACTTTACGAGGGTTGATTTAAATTGTGACTGTCAGGTTGTGGACAATTTTTATGAACATGACAACATTTAGGATCGGACTTCAACAATTCGTGGTCAAGGTTATTCTCTGTGAGATTTGATGATTTGCATTATCGAGAGGGATTAGGAGATTAAGGGTACTGGGCCAATATCCGATCAGTGTACTTTGAAAGGATTACTATGTCTCCGATGGAATGAAGATGTAATACGTCATTACTTGACTTGGCATACACATATTTTTTCAATTTTAAGAATAACAGCAACCGTGCCAATTTATCTTGTTCTTTTGTCGGTGGCAAACTAGGGTGGGATTTGGAACCGTCTGCCCCTTGCTGAGCACTGCTAAACGGTGTTCGAAGGTTCTCTGACTATTAATCTGTAATCTGAACACACAACAATTTTCAGCCGGCCTATAGTAATAATTATTACAATACATTCACAGGTTTCGGCACATTCGCATGTTCGAAATTCCGGAGTCGAAACCTTTGAACCAAACTACAATTTCAGAAGACTGATCTCCCAAAATTCTGGGGTGTGTTGCTGAAATCCAATAACATTATTTTTGCCTACACTTGTATTCTCAAAACTTCCATAAAATTATGGTAAGTTATCATTATTTATTCAATCCAACTCATGAAGAAAATAGTACAATGTCTCGGTAACAATAGTTTGATGTACTTCGGGAGTCTGTGTTTTGTGTCTTCGCTGGTTTCATTCAACGGTTACTTGGATAAACTATGTTTTAGGTGATTAAGGAAACTTCAATAATGACTCACAACATGCTACACACGAAACACATAATTCGTCATGTGAATCATTTCTGAGGGGAATGCTCTGACGCATGCTCCCACCTTTCGCGTTCCTTTGAGAAAAAGATCCATTTCACTTTGCAACACCGGTGTGCCTGGCCTGCAGATTATCAACATTACCGGTTCGCGAATGGGAAGCGACGCCTCATGTCAGTCCGAGTCAAAACAGTGCCTTTTTACCAGATGGCATCTGGAGCGCTTACAAATCTTATTTCCGCGTGAATCATGGGTGGGAATTATGGCCGCATGAATATCTGCTCAATGGCAGACTGGTTGCACCGTAGAGCGGTCAGTTGCTTGCGGTAAGGTTAATTTTGTTAAAGAGAAAGTGCAAGCGCTGTCCGCCAGTCCGGGTCCAATTTTAATTACTCTGAAACTAGAAGTTCCGTCCCCCCCAAAACACTGATTGAATATTAATAAATAAAAGTAGTACTACTAGGTTAGAAGTAGTTGAGGATTGGATTGTGTAGAGGGAAATTACGCACAGCGTTGTTTGGGCACATGCAGTTTTGGATCTTTTTTTGGTTATGAGCGAGGAAAATGTTTGTTATGAATGGATTATATTGAGATGGACAAAAGGGTGAGAAGGCATCGAAATCTAATCGCGTGATTTAGGAGGTGCGTCTGGTGGAGAAAGTTGCAATTCCTGTCTCCCAGAACCTACATAGTGGAAGAAGTGGTGACAAACAAAGGTTCCAATCGTTTTGCAACTTAATCTAGGGTCTATGAGCCAGCTGATGTGATTTTGAAATCAACTTTTGTTCCGTGTCGACAGGGTATTACCGGGCTTAGAGCTGTATCCCTCCCGTATGCCACCGTGGAGAGAGCGCGCCATTCACGCTGAACGACCAAAACCATCACGGGACATATAATACACGGACAACAAACAACGACCTGATACGTGGGGTGCAGTGAAGGGTCAAGCCCGTTTTAGCGAGTTGAAAAATCGACGAGTCAGAAAACGATGACAGGTCGGGGAAAATCTGAGATCTCAATTACGGTCGCGGTTGGGCTGTCCCCAGAGCTGGCCGACGAACTTGAAGAAGGACGTTCACCCAATGCTGAACTAACTTTTTCTAATTACTCAGAAGTCTCCACGGAGTATTACAGGATTGAGAAATCTCTTGTAAAATGGTAGAGAAAGTTACAAGTTGTGTTGGCTGTAGGCCAGGACTTTGCATTGCAAGCGCGTAATCGCTTGATAATGTAAGTTAAGCTGGCAGGCAGGGCGCGGGACTAGATGGGAATTCAAAGATTTGATCCTTATCAATCAGGAAGGACTGATCAACTAGTAGTTGCAACACCAGATGGAGTTCAGATTCTCATCTGAAGTAATCTTACTCAGCTCATGCGGTAGACCGCTGCAGGAATCGTTATCAGATATGACCGTGACAATGCGGTCTAGTCACGGGTGGTCGATCCGCGCCGGTTGCTCCCTCGGAAACAAAACCCCCCTGGAAATTTCCTCGGACTTGGCCTCGCACTCTAGGTCTGATCTTGGCCTTCAGATATGATTCGATGACGGAAAAGCTTGCGAAATTTAATTTCATAACACATTTTATCTTTGAAGGAAGAGGATATTAGCTGGAAATGCCAAGCTCATTCATCAAAACACCGCCCGTTTCGATATTTCCCATATTTTATTAATCTCATGCAAAAAAAAAACAACTTGAAAAAAGTTCAAGTTCGTGGCTTGTTTCTTGCCAGCGCGGCTTATCTCTTGAGAAAGTCAGGCATCGTTTCCCAATAAATTTGTCCATCAGCACAAGTTGCTTGCTCGGCTAGCTTTGCCGATCATTGTTCCTTGCTCGTAAGTCATATCTGGACGGATAAGCTCCAATACCCAGCGGCCTGGGCCGGCCCCGCTTAACTCGTTTCCCGTCAACTCTGTGTGACCCCGCTCCTTCGTGTTTACTTCGAGTTTTCTTCTTTTCTAGGTTCGTGGGCTGAAGCACTGACTGACACGTTATTGCTCCTGACATATTTCTGGCTATGTTGACAAACATTGAGGACGCTTGTTTTGCCATTTTGGAGGGTGTATGTTTACTTCGGGGGGATGTGACGCATCATGACGTAATTATTGATATGACTATAGTGTCCACTTGTGACACAGAGAAAAACAGGGTAAACTCTGTTGAATATAATGACATTTATACTAAATTGGCTGTGATGGATTTTCATTAAAATCCAGGCAAATCTTTAAGCTACAACGAGAAACGGGATCATTGTTTTGCCCGTATCATCTAATCAATGTACGTCAGGTATGGAGTCTTTGTGGCGTACTCAATTGTTTGGCTGAGCCAGCGGGGTAAGTGGTTCTCATCTTGGGGTGGATGGGGGGGATGGCTGGAGGCTGGATGTTACAGTTGGGGGGGGGGTGGCTGGACATCAGCTTTCATAGGGGGCGATGTTGAAACCGACGGAAAAGAGGTGCGAAGCCATATTGCTGTTAATTTGATGGGGCTCGGAAAAATGGTAAATTGAGAATACAATGAAAAAGTATAAAATTTGACATTGTTCATTGTTTATTTAACTTGCCGGTGTTCATGCCAATTATTACAGTGTTTGTATGATTTGAAAATAAATGTTGCATTGAATTGAATTGAATTGAATTGACATCATTGTCAATGCCAGACAATTAGTAGCGCTATTCGCTTTACACGTTACTTTAAAATAAACAGCCAATCGCTAAAACCCATTAACAATTAGAACTTATAGGACTGTGTTTTTCTCCGGTTGCCAAATTTCCGGGTGGGGGGGGGGGGAGCGGCTGAGCAGATCGCAGCCAGGGATTAGTGACACGTTTATGTCCCAAAGCAGGACACTTTGCTGTGATCGCTTCTCCCCACTTAGGAGAAAATTAATTGGGGGTGTGTGTGGAGGAGGGAGGTTGATGACTTTGTGTTCACAGAATGGTAATGAGGTAAAGCCATGTTGTTGTAATTTTGAGTTTTTAAATGTTTTAGAGTAGCTTTTTCCGAGAACGTTGGCCTTCAGTCATGGGGGACCTCGCAACGTTCCAGATACTCTTCACGATCATCAATCTTCATAAGAATTTATGAAAAAAAATGTACCTGAAACCATGCATCACTAGTACTACGTAATAAATCAGTCTGATGTCATTCTTAAAAAAAGCGGGTTAAAATTCTTGAAACTGCAAGGGAATTAAGAAACTATTAAAACATGAGCATTAAACATACATTTCCAGTGTTTTAGCCAGGGTTAAATTAAAGCGTATAGGGACAATTTGGTTCGAGGACTAGGCCTAATCCGAGCGCTGAGCGCCAACCCCTTTCGGCGTGGTGTCCGGGGCCCGCTTAAAGGCCCCCTAAAATTTTGGAATCTAGATGCTCTGTGGTGCAATCTGACTGAGACGATTTGTCAAGACTAACTTACGTCCAGTGACAATTTCAGACGAGCTATGAAGAGTCATCGAGTCACTGTGAGCCCAACAGGGTGCAACATAATTATGTGCTTCTTTGGAAGGTTCACGTTTCTATTTAGTAACGTACTGTATCATACTTTTTTATGGAGATAATGATGTTATTTAATCCACTATTTTCAAGTAGTCGCGACTGCGGTTGTCATGCATAACGACAAATGTCAAATCTTTTGAGATTGATAAGTGGGATTCTATTTTGCAAAATAAGAACCTCATTTCTATAAACGTTCATAATACGAAAATCAGGCCGGAAACGTGATTAGAAATCCCAATCACGTGATCTGTGACGTTTCCAAAATACATCTTGAAACAATTCCATAAATGATTATCTCTCAACTTCTTGCTTTTTCCTTGTCAATGACTATTTCTCCCGTTTCGAATGTTCAACGTATATTCCTGGCCATGGAGTTCATACTTCGCTTGGAGTCCCTAATTACCATGGAAACGGCGATAAACTCGTAAAGTTTGGTTTTTGTGTGTGTTCCGAGGAACGCAAAGTACGTTAACTCTCCTTGCAACATTTCGAACATTTTCATTATTTCCAAACTCATTGATTGAATTCATCACCACAAGGTCAGAAAAAAAAACCGAACTTTTTCTGACATTTTTTTCCCCACATACCAAAAAAGAAAAGTAAATCACCTTACACATTATGGCACGCATACAAGTGAGATTTATTCAAATCAATGATGCCCTTAATAATGCATTGAGAAATATCATTGATGCACCAAGCTTTTCGATAGATCTCAGAATCGTTTCAAGATATATTGAAGGCCGTTTTCATCTTGACATTACTTTTACATTATTTCAAAAACATTCGAAATCATTTTGGGATATTTTAAAAATCGGCTCCAAGATATCTTGAAATCGATTTCAAGATATCGGGAAATCATTTTGAGGGCATTTAAAAATTATCACATTTTAGGAATTTAATCGTCAAAATCTTTAGAGGTATCTGTGGACGTGTTA
Source organism: Patiria pectinifera (assembly GCA_029964075.1). NCBI lineage: Eukaryota > Metazoa > Echinodermata > Asteroidea > Valvatida > Asterinidae > Patiria > Patiria pectinifera. Next base: position 30,870,261 of record CM057147.1, on the reverse strand, counting down.
GAGAAACAACATTTGTGTATTTGTAATATGTGTATTATGTACCACAACGTGTACGCTGCATTGAATAGACACGGCTTGAAATACGTATCGGTATGCCAGAAAATGTCCGTCGCGTCCGATGTATAAACAACCTGTTCCCCCCCCCCCGTCTTTTCTCGAAAACGGTAAGACATTGGGTTTGTTTCTTTTCAACCAGACCTTTTAATTCAAACATTAATATTTCGGGATTCCAGGCCGTAATGCCCCTTTAAGCGAAGCGCAACATCTTTGAACGAAGCCAGTTGCGTTAAAGAAACTTTTGACATTCAACGTAAAGAACTAAAGATTCGTTTTCGGCATACAGATGTCCTCATCCATGTAGACTCTCGCCATAAAGTGTTTTGAATTACGAAGTTCAATTGAATTCAGCGTATAAGAGTGTATAGAACGCACGTGTCCGTAACACAATCAGGGACCGCGGCTAGGCTGTCAACAGTGTACCGTCTATCGCGCCACTGTCACGGCGCTAATCGCCGTCCAAGTACACGCTAATTATCTAATAACCTCGGTATTAATATCCCGCTGATTAATTGCAGTTTGATGAAAGACTGATAGCTGAGAAATTTCTCAGCATCATTAAAAAAGTCTCAGCATAAATGGGTTGTGCTTTCCTTCTGCGCATGGGCTAGCGTAGCAAGGGTCGCTATAGAACTTCACCTGAAGTCATGCATGTGACGAAGATAAATTTGAACCTAGAACTGGGCTAGGCAGTCAAAAAGAGTGAAACGAAAGTAAAATGGAGAGACACAAGTCATGACAGGCGTTAGAGCTTAATTGCGGTTTTGTTCCTTAATGAAGAAAGGGTTCTCCAGTTGCAAACACGGACAGTGTACCAGTTCTTACAACGATAGAGACAAGTCACTAGACGGGTTGATTAAGACGAATTCGAAGGGGGATCTGGGGGTTTGCAGACGGCAGACGGTCCGGCTACAATGCGCACGAAATCGAAAGTTGGGGAAGTTAGGGTGAGACGTGACCGGCAAGATGAGAGGAAATACGAATACATAAGGTCATAACGGCAAAATCGTGCACTTTTTTTCATGGAAAAGGGAGGGAATAGACGAAGAAAATGTGCTTTGATGCGCAATTTTCAATTGAAAACAAGGCAAACTACGGTTATGAGAGGACGCCAATCTCAGATAATTTTTGAGAAGGTGAATTTTTAAGCGGACAGTACTTCGCAAATCGGGTAAAGGCAGGAGACTTTTTGTAATATCGATGATTTTAGACCAAAATTACTTATGCTTATAGCATGGAGAAATAAAACATGTGTTTTATTTCTCCATGCTTATAGACACCTAAATATCTTGCCTCTAAATAAATTAATTTGTCAAATGAAATAAGTTTGCTAATAGTAAAATCGGGAAAGCGGAATTCATGGAAAGGGTTTAGAGTTCAAGAAATTGCGCACAGAGGTTCTTTATCATTTCTACAAAACAAGACGGCATCTGTAAGAAAATTACAAAACGACAAAGAATTAAGACCGTCTTACCTTCCTAACTCAGCAAATCCCAGCAAATCGTCTTTTTTTCGAGCAGCACTTGTGGAGATGGTGAACAACTGACCGCGTCTATCTGAACGGTAACTCTTTTTTGAGCCAAATCTTAGCGCCGTGACTCTTATATAACTTCCATTCATGTGCGTGGTTTGTTTTAAAATTCATTAAACACAAATGAAATATTCATTACAATACGTTACTCGATGACAACTGGTAGTTTGGACCCTACGTCATAAACTTTTCACCGGTGCGCGTCATTGTTGAAACGTGGGTGTTGTTTTCAATTTAGACACGTACGTACATGTACTACCAGTATAGTTTTTTTCACGCTGTTTTTCTTGACATGTATTTGACGTAAGCGCATCAACAGTAGCATTACATACGGATCATTTGCTGCTCATGCCTGTTGTTCGATTCCAATAAGAACACCACTCAAAATCAAAAAGAAGAAGGTTAAAAATCTTAATTGTTGAAGTTTCAACAATTTTCAGAGATTACACACTGATTGAGAAAGCTGCGAGAATGCATCTTCATTTTTCTCGAAGCAAAGCATAGGTATTGTCGCAAGGAGATTATGATTTATTCCTCTTTTTGTGTGTGAAAATGACAGCATACTCGGCGCAATGATTTCACAGGATGCTTGCTCATATTATTTACGCACAATCAAGGAGGATATTTCATGATATTTTGGCAGTTTCATTTTTAATGTTCATCATATGTATGACTTTAATATTGAAAATTCTTTCAAGGTTTGTGGTGTCGATAATATCCGGCATTTAACGGTCATTGTCAATAAGTACTTTATTTACACAATACAGAAGGGGTCAAAAAAGAAAAGGAAAAAAAGCAGAACCAATTTTTTTTCATGACGTTCTGCATGTAGCACTGTCAAAATCCAGGATGTAAAAGTCCAATTTATAACCTTTCTTTTAGTATAAGAATCATTTGGTGTACTTTTCATCGTTTTAAAGTTCCGTCCACGGATTACAAAAAGGTAAGTGTTCTTTCAGCAAAACGACAACAACTCTCATAGGGATGCATGTGAATTGCTTTCGTTTTGCTGAAAGAACATTTACCCTTTTGTGATCCGTGGACAGAACTTTAAAACCGTGTTTGTGTACAAAATTCCGTAACTTGAAAACTATACCAGTGATTTGAATGATTCTTATACTAAAAGAAAGCTCATGAATTGGGCTTTCATATCCTAGATATTGAAAGTGCTACATGCTGAACTACATTAAAAAAAAGGCCTGATATTAGAGTTTCCTTTTATTTTTTGACATTCTGTATAATCCGTCCATACATCAAATTACTCTCGCTAGTTAATAATTGTTCAATTTTCACACCTGATACAATGGTTTCAACAAATCATAAATCATAACGTGCCTAACCGTGGGTATACCATGCGCTTGTTTTGTAAGTTTAGAGTTTTATCAGCATTTTGTAAACTTTACCAGTTGTAGACACTATAACAGATACAAGGAATTCGTCAAGTAATAATACAAGTTGTCCTGTGGTAACAGAGTCGAATTGGGACTTCTGCCGCAATGCAATGCTATGTTTGTAAACAAACCAAAAATAGAAGTACTTACCTGTGACTGACGGCTGTCGACGATGTTTGAAGAGGTTATGATGTGTGACGCCTGGTCTCTCCAAGTTATATAAAGACCCGGAGGAGGGCCGTGATTGGTCCATTCCGACGAGTTGTCAGCAAATCACGTCAAAGTTTTGACATCAACAAGCGGCATGTTGCCAACAGTTATGGGAGTGAGCGATTTGGCAATACCCAAGCAGCGTTGGGAAAGTCAACCGGAGGGCAATTTGGAACTCTAGGGACTTCGCCAAATAAGGAACGATTTTTTTTATTGGGAAAGAGAAGGGAAAATACCTGCAATAGAAAAATGAATTCACGTACACCACACGTTGCGTTTAACAGCTGGTAAATTAGACAGAATATAGCCAGGTTTACGCAGATTATTAACAACTGAGAAAATATCTGGTGATGAGCTTTGCCCGTGCTGAACCTACTCAGAGATGGAGTGCGCATGCTTACTGCCATAGGTGCTCTGTTTAGGCGAATGGGATCTCTTCACGAATGCCAAACTTGGATGCATGAAAAGCGGGAAGACCTTATAAATTACAATGATGAAAAATATTGTGAAAAGAAGTTGTTGACTGCCTAATGTATTTTGTTTTAGCTGCGGGATAGCAGTTCAACAAGAGAGACATGAAGATGTCTCTCTGTTAGTTAGTTAGTTAGTTAGTAACAAACGTTGACATTGTCTATTGCTCCTACAAATTTTGACCGATTTCAACCAAACTTTGCCAAAAGTATCAGTAGCCCAGCCCCAACATGTCACATGACCAAACTGGGGTCAAAGGTCATCATGGGGTCACTGGGGTAAAAACCTGCTTTTTTGGTACTTAAAACACTACTCCTTCCAGAAATTACATGTCACAATCACGTGACTCATGCATGAACACGAATTTGTTTGCCCCGCAGCTTTTGAGATCTTTCCGATCAAGCTTGTTTCTTTAGCGACAATTTTTACTGGTATGTCACGTACATCAACATACCATTGCCTGGGCGCTGTGATGCTGGAAATTTACGTACCATTTCGAATGGCGGCAAATCACTGAAAAAAAATCCTGACGCCACTCACATTCACAAAATCCGGCGAATTAGATGTAATCATGTAGTCATTTGTTGCCAATTTGTGCGAAATGCCACGGGGCCCCAAGGTTGCCAGAAAACTCACAAAATCACATCCTGTGGACAATTGCGGCTTCTGTTTTAACCATTAAGCAATCCATCACGCGCACGGCATCAAACTTTCATCTTTGGGGTTGTTGTTGTGCGATAGGCTGTAAAACTAGGGCGATGTGGGCAAAGTTAAGGTCGATCCTCGCTTTTTTGCAAGTCCCCCAACCCACGCGGGACAAGCAAAACAGGAGCCAGGTTTTTCTCATTTTTGCCGGCTGGGCACTTTGGGAGCGCGCCCGGCCGGGTAAGCTGCTAGCTTGGTGCGACGCACGGTTCCACGCACGGACCCACAGAGCGAGGCATGCAACCGAGACCCCACCGTGAACTTCTCCTGACGTTCCGGACTGATTACGGAATCAACCAGGGACTCTCAGTCATTTGGCTCCGAAGCTAAAGGCATGTAAAGAGCTTAGAAAGAAATCAAGCAGGCTTCAAAAAAGCCCCCCACCCCCAAAAAAAATCTCCCTGGCTTGGCAGACTGCCGATAAACTGACTCAGTAGCATATCATCGTTGGAAGCCCCGACGGAACTACTTTGTTAAATGTACCGCGTCGGGACATTGGGTTGTAGTTATCAAAGAACCCCGCCCAGCCCTGTGGAGGCAGACCCCGCTGCAGCACCCATGGGAGAACGATACACGTGCAATGAATACCTGGAATTTGACAAACAATGCTTACGAAATCAGAGGGACGAAACTTGTTGACGCGCGTCAATCGGCACGTAGGCATTCTACGGATGTAATTCAGTCATGTCGATTGTTGCGAAAGTATGTAGAAGTGTCTCCCAATGAGAATGACATCGACATAAACCTACCTCCCCAAGGACATCAGAAATGTTTGCGTTAAAAATATCAACTTGACACCGTTTATGTACCTTTCACTACAACTTCATGACAATGAAAATGAAGAGTGGAAAGAATTTCTTTGATTTAGACGATATATTCACGGAAATTAAGTATGCGGTATTGTTTGTTTGTTACTAACTCTGTACCCAAATTATCGTTTGTGATATTGAGTTCTAGAAAAGCGATAGACTTTGCTCCGTTGTTACTTAACTCCCAAAACATAAGATTGAGGATTATTATCGTCAAAATAAAATAGGAATCGATTAGTTTGAATCGCATGGGTCAAATGTTCTACCCACCCAAGATCGACAGGTACGCTTTATACGCGCGCGTATATAATCCACAAGTCAGAAGGCAGACAACTCAAGAACGACAGGTGGTTGGCCTTTTAAGCCTAATACGCTCGCGTTTGTAATCCAGCAATCCGAGACAGACAACCCCAGATCGACAGGTGGTTGGCCTTTTGAGCCAATACGCGCGCGTTTGTAATCCACCAATCAGAAGACAGACAACTCCAGATTGACAGGTGGTTGGCCTTCAGAGCCAATACGCGCGCGTTTGTAATCCACCAATCAGAAGACAGACAACCCCAGATCGACAGGTGGTTGGCCTTCTCAGCCAATATGAGCGCGTTTGTAATCCACCAATCAGAAGACAGACAACCCCAGATTGACAGGTGGTTGGCCTTCTGAGCCAATACGCGCGCGTTTGTAATCCACCAATCAGAAGACAGACAGACCAAGATCGACAGGTGGTTGGCCTTCTCAGCCAACACGAGCGCGTTTGTAATCGACCAATCAGAAGACAGACAACCCCAGATCGACAGGTGGTTGGCCTTCTCAGCCAATACGCGCGCGTTTGTAATCCACCAATTCGGGAAGACAGAAACCCAAGATCGACAGGTGCACACAGTAGTGCGTGCGCGTTTCAGTGATCCCAATACAATTTTTGGTGACGTGGTGAAATGATGCATATTTCCTGTGATGTTTTAAGTTCGGCATACCATCGTTCAAATTCCATTCAATGTTGAAAAAAAAAGTATGCAAAAACCATACAATTTATCCTGAATGCATTTCCCTGAGCAGTCGTGCGAGCAATCGTATGTCGTCAGCGACTCATTTCATGACCGTTTGGATGATGAATTATCAGGTATCGCCTTTACTGCGGTCAAATAACACGCGACCCTATCCGGTCTTAAATCATATACCTCCAAATCGACTTAACTGGTCAGTTGTTCCCGGCAGAAGAATTTATGGCGAGTCCTCTGCGTGTGCGCCACGTAATCGGCCTGGTTAGTCTTATACGTTAGACATCACTCACACGTGCTCAACAGGGATAACCAAAAACTTGAAATTCTCTTGAACTTGAAACACAGGTCATAACTCAAACAGTGACTTATTATCCAAGGCGTCCTTAACCTATGTTGCCTTAGTGAAACATTCTAAAGAGAGCAAGTTGAAAGCAAGATGGGCGTCTGGAAAGAAGAGGAACAACGCCAACGGATGAAAAGTCGAAGGGTTAGTGGTTACAGCAGCTTGTAACACACTTTTGTACTACTTTTAGAAAGGGCATGCTACAATGCGTTCGTATAACGCGTGTTTTCATGCAGGGACGGGATGTATGATAACAGGTAACATATGCCTGCTGTTAATTGAAAATGCAAGGTGTTCTATTTTTCAGGTTCTTTCTCCCTTGTTCCGATTGGCTAACTTCACTTGTTTAAAGTGCAGGTGATGTGATTCGGTGTGGGATCTTGAAAAGAGCGCTATGCAATGATCTCTTCGTCAGCTGTTCAAGATGCCATTAGAATACTTGCATGGTGGTGATACTGACGGGCGGTGGTGGTGACAAAGGTGACAGGGGTGAAAATGATGACAATACAGGGTGAGTCAAAAAGACAGTGACAGAACTAGAAATTAAAAAAAAAAGTGGCATGCTCCATTTGATGAAAATAACATATGGATAAAGTACATGTTATTGACTAGTAACTGTGTAAATTCAAGGGCGGATCCAGAACACAATTTTGGGGGGGGGGTGCCAAATAAAAATTTTGGTCCCCAAAAAAAGTGGGTCAAAAAAATTACGGCGTGGGGTTCGGGGCCCGCTTAAGGGCCCCGAATTTTTTTTGGATTGTCGATGCTCTGTGGTGCGATCTGAGGCAATTTCTGACCACTTTAACCACTGTTTTTGGAGGAAAAGATGGTGGTGTACTCATTGCCTGCCTTTATTGCGATGTCACATAAAAAAAAAATTGGTTTCGTTTTTTTTTGGGGGGGGGGGAAGGCATGGCCCCCTTTGGCCCCCCCCCCTGGATCCGCCCTTGTGTAAATTCCACGTAATTTGCATACTCTATTCCCAAGTAATGCCTTTTTCAATAAAATAAACACAAAATTCAGCTGTCCACAACAGATCGTTTACCGTTCTATGAACTGACTGATGAACGAATGCCCATTAAATAAAATGAAACTTGAACGTTTTCCCACCTCCATGAATAAACCAAACATTGCGAAGGAAAAAAAGGCCAAGATTCTCCATCAATATAGACCAGACACGGTTGCTCGACGAGAGATGTTTTACTTTGGTGTTGCGTGCATCACCACGAGTGTCATCACACATACACTCATTACCGATTGCAAAAAGCAGAATCATGTCTTGTATTTTTTTTTAGCAAATTATCTTATTTCCGGAGAATCTATCAAATCAGTTTCCTGGTTTGCATCGAAATGTCCCATGTCGACTTGGGAAAGTAATGGGCCAGTTATTAATTTTATGGCGACGTCATTTTCGATTCGTCCAGTCATCCATCAGTGTCAACAGATACGCTATCAACGTCTCGCGGGCAACTGACAATATGTCAAGACAGAAATGTGGTTTAACGATGAACGAAAACAGCAGCAGAAATAGCTGGGCTTACTAAACATCGAAGCACGTGATTCTCAGTTGTAAAATTTGAAGAAGAAACAAAAAGGATGCTCGATTTTTGTTGGTCCGAGAATGGTCTTAAGGAGAAAATGAAAGAAGGTCTGAAAATTAAAGGCACTTGAACAATACAGCAATCCAACGTAAATACGGAAACATTTACAATTTTAAATTCCCTCTACTACAATAAGGAAACGTACGTGGAAAATCATCAGAGCAATGTTTATATGTGTCAACAAAATATGTCGTGGCATATTCTGTTACACTGAAAAAAAATCATCAAATTAAAAAAAAAATATGTAAAAAATGTCAGCATCGATGATAAGTATTACTATAAGAATGGCACAAAGTACTGAACTGGAAGCAGTTTGGCAGCAAGAAAGGAGATGAATATATTAGGAGCAAGTTCTTCAATTCAATTAAGCTTCCGTGAAAAAAAAGCAACAAGACAAATTCAGATTAGGTTTGCACGAGACATGGTTTACAGTGTGAAAGGCACCAAACAAAATGTGATACGCGTGAAAATAAAGTCTGCGCCACTTGGATGTTATCTTCGCAAATGTTGTCCTTGGTATTAAACAAATCACTCCTCACGTAACGATAATAGTCTGTGATTGACTTATACAACGCATGGGACATGTAAATCTTCTTCAAACTCTTCGTCCAACTTTGCCTGGTTACTCATCAACCGCAACCAGAGTTTAGTAGCGTAACCAGTCCAAGAAGGTTATCTGAAGTTCAATCTCAACTTTCTCCCCACTCCTCGCGGCCTCTGGATGAGAGGGCCCCGGGGACGGACGGAAACATGCGGTGCACGTACGTTAACGTCTCCCTGGTCTGTTTACGGCCGTTATTCATACCTATAACTCTCTAATTGAACTGTTCCCTCTGACATCAATAAATCTATCTGCGCAATGGCAGAGTCCTTACTCGTTTTGTGCTCTACAGAATTTTTTAGACCCAATTTTTGCAAGGGGCGATGACATTTTCTACTTGTTGACGGAACATTAAACTGATTTGCTAGCTGCTTTGAGTACCATGTTTATGGCCAACTGGCTATATTTCCCCCCAGTTTAGATACCCGTGGGACTCGTCAGATATTGATATCGTTGTACCTATCAACCAGTTGTAATTAAGTAATTTTCTGTGTAAGTACGTGTACCTAAAATGGCTATTATTGGAGTAACCTATTGGCTTGTGTCCAGGTAACCGCAAACGGGTAACGCAGTCGGGATTCCAGACCGAGTGCTCTGACTACAATCATGCGTATTACGGTGCGAGTATCGAAATTTTCCGATGTTTTGGTGGAACGTTTTCGCATTTGTTGTTTAAAACAGGTTTTGTTTTACTATAGGGGTATCCCACCCATGGTGCATCGCTATCGCCACAATAGCTTGGGAGGTTAGGCCTACATAGGCCCCACTCCTCCCTTCCCTTCTCAAATCTTCCTCAAAACCGGAAATGGTAAAAACTGAAACCTAGCTTTGTTTGTCTGCTTCAGCTTTTATCCCCCACGGGCGCATTTGGGAGAATCATGCCAATCTTTAAAAACAAAATACAAGAAATGTTTGTCTTCGTGTGGGTCTCAGTCGCTCTGTCGAGACCAAAATAAATGACCTTGGCGTCTTTTTCAACAAATCATGAACAAAAATGTTAGCGTGCAAGAATTTGGAATACTCGAGTTGGTATATAAAAAATACTCTAGTGGTATCGATGAAAGAGTAAAGGAAATTGTACCCAACCGGGGTATGTTCGATACTGGTCTTCAGTCGGTGGTTACAATGATGTGCGGCTATTGTTAGCAAAGAATGTAGTATCCAGACGCCACTTCAGCGGGTGTGTACAAAGTCTATCAAGAACATTTTCTAAAAATGGAGAAAATATTTGAAATGTTTTTTAGTCCCAGCTTCATTTCTCTTCAACATTTTTGCAATGACTGACTCTTATTGTGATGATATATTAAGAAGAAAGTGGCGTTAGGTTACAACATTCATTCCTATTGTAATTTCACGATGTGGAAATGAATCGCGTCAACGCAGCTTGTGGAATATTGTGCAATTGAATTCGATATCTATAATTAAATGATGTACAAATGGACGCGGAACGCGCAAAATCCGCTAGACAAACAAAACTTAACGTACACAATTCCATATAAGTTCGTCTAGGGGCGTGGCTACATTGAGTGCGTTCGATAACTTCCCCCAGCTTACTCGCGCCTGGCTCCTCGCGTAATGACAGACATGCGCAGTGGAGCTAAATAAACGAACGGTTTCGGGTGAAGTTTCGTGCAAGAGCTGGAAACATGGGCGTCGCCAGGATTTTTTTCTAGAGAGGGGAAAAACGCATCTTCCAAAAAAAATCTTGTTTTTCTCAACATATTCTCGATTTATCAGTTTTAGAGGGGGGTAGGGACATTTTCCCCCCACCCATTAAATTTACACCAATATGACTTCTCGCCTCTTTTCTTTTCTTTTTTTTTCTCTCTTTTTTTCCCTCCCTTTTGTTTGCTTTTCAGGGGGTGGGGAATGTTGCAACCTGACGCCACTTTTTTTCTTCATATATCATCTCAATGAAGGTCATTCATTGCAAAAATGATGATAAGACATGAATCTGGGACTGAGAAATATTTCCAATTTTGTTAGGAAAAAAATGTCTTGACTCTCCATAGACTTTGTACACAATTGCGGAAGTAGCGTCGTTGCAACATTTTCCCCAGGCTGATTCTGAATAAATGAACTGTCCAGAGCACGTCCACGCCCAGTGAAAATACGCGGGGACGCACTCACAATAATTCGTAGCCGTAGCTCTGTGCATAGAGCTACATAGGGTTTGTAGCTCTATGCTCCGTGGAAGCCCGGTTCGGGCACTGCCTGAGGCGCCCGCCGGACGTTGCATGGCCTTATGGGATACTTACCCAAGTAACCGGCTCGGCGAGTCGGTTACTTTGGCCAGGCTCGAGTAAGCGCGAGAAGTCACGTGAGAGGTCGAACGCACTGAAACGGCGATAGGTCAATTGACTGACTGACTGTCACTTGCGAGCCGGGCAGTGCTATTGTATAGGATTACCCCGTAATGCCAATGAGGAGAAATTCGGCCCATTGTGTATAGACCAGATGCATGACCTGACTCCCATTGAAAAGCCATGCTGAATCTATGGAATAGAATTGTGCGGGCACTTGGGGATCGGCTTTAGTCCGACTCTGCTATATTTCTGCCAATGCCTGACTCACATGCTAGCGGGGAAGTGCAATCGTATAGGATTACCCAATAAGATCAACGAATGGGCTCAATCTGGAGCATTCCGCGGGAAAGAATGTAGTATCCCGACACCACTTCTTTGGTTGTGTCAAAGTCTACGGAGAGTTGAGTGTATTTTCTAATAAAATTGGAAATTGTCTCAGTCCCAGATTCATGTCTTTTTCAACTTTTTTTGCAATGACTGACCTTCACTGAGATAATTAGATGAAAAAGTGGCGTCAGGATGCAACATTCTTTCCCCATTGTGTACACAGACTTCCAGTGTACAGCCATTCGGAATCGATTGGATATACGGTTACACCCCTATGTTCCGACTGCACATATTCCTATTCCTAACCCTAACCCTAACCCCCACCCTAACCCTAACCGGGAGTAACACAATCTAGGTTGTCGGAACATAGGGGTGTCGGAACATAGAGCAGTCACCGGATATACAGTGTTGTGGGCTGTGATCATTTTTATAGGACTGCCTTATTTTTCGTGAAGACTTAAGACTTGTGAGGTTACGAGAACACATCTTTCCTCCAAACTGGCAGTACATGACCACGACTTGGCCCCGATCTCTCCCATCAATCAACCAAGTAAAATATGACTCATTTTACTTCAACGTATACCCTGGAAAAATCCGCGAGATGAATGTCAGAGCCGAGTCAACAAACATTAATTTTCAGTCAACTCTTCCGCGGGTGCATGTATCATTCAATTAACTTTAATTCGGTTAAGACGAGGCGCTGTCCAAACTTCTGGATTATATTTGAGACCAAATTCCGCGCGGAATTAGCTTGAGATAGAGAAAATTGAATTATCGTTTCGTCTCCCTAAACACTGATAGCCATCATAGCTTTCTCCAGCCCTATAAAATTTGGGCGTCATATTTGAGAAATCTATTACACAGGAATTCGCTCTTCCTGCAGTTTATACTTCGATCTATCCGAGGGATCTTTGGCAAGAATCGAACCCATGACACCTGTAGCGCAAGTGCAGGTGTCTTTAAAGGGGCATTACGGCCTGAAATCATCGAAAATTTCCTGTTTTGGATTGTTTACTTATCTTTTTTTTCCCCCAAGGTCTGGTTGAAAGGGAACTAACCTAATGTCTTACCGTTCCCGAGAAAAGACGATGTTTACATCGGAAGCCACAGTTATTTTGTGGCATATCATACATTCGTATTTCAAGTCGCGTCTATTCAATGCAGCGTACACGTTGTGCGTGTTGCACACACTAACAATACAAAAACATTTGTTTCTTATACATGTTCGCAGAATGCGAACCACGAGCGGCTGGTTCACAACTAGGGGGCCAAATATTATTGTGACTCCCGAAATTCGTTAACGCCCGACTCTCTCGCAAGAATAACACAAAACGCCTCATTTTCTTTAAAAGACGGTTGTGTGGATGCTTATATACTTTTAAATGTCCGATCTATTTAATGTCATTTCGTTTGAAATGCTTTTTGTAGCCCGATTGTGTGCATTTTTTTCAACAAGGCATGGCCTATTAAAAAGGTTCTTTTTTTATAACCCAGGGTTCGGAGGTTTTTTTATGCGATCGTCGGTCGCACCACGAACCGGCGTATCTATCTTTTTTTTTGCAAATTTTTTTTTTTTTATTATTATTATTATTTCATCAAGTGCTCATTTCTCAGAAAGTTTTATTCGATCGGAGTTCTTATTTACTAAGAACGCTAATTATTGTGCGGCGTATCTCAAAAAAAAAAAAAAAAATGCTGCACCACGAAGTGACGTATCCCGATACGCCGCTTTACACGCTAATTCCCATAGTGCTATGACGTCACAAAGCAGCGTCGACATGAAAAAATGGAATTAAGCGTTTCACGAACCGACGTATCTCCGTATCTGGCACACGGCCACTATTACGCGCGTTGTATAACATAGGAAAAACATGATAAAAATCTGTTTCACGAAGTGACGAATAACTTTGGAGCAGAATTTCTCAAAAACTTAGCAACTCAGATGCACACGGATTGCATACAATAAAGTTCAATCTATAATTTACTAGCAAAAACGAAACAGCTTGAATTCTTACACAGAGAGTATATGGAATGGACCTACAAAATAATGACCAACTTTAAATCGGTTTTTCTCGAAACACAAAAAAATGCGATACGTCGGTTCGTGGTGCAACCGACCATATCAAGTACAGTACTTACATTCGGCCAAAGCCAATTGACCATTTAACTACTATTGATTTTAATAATCCATTTTGTAACCCCAGAATTTTTAATGCGTTGTAACAGTTAACCAAGCCAAAGGAAGACGTACACAAAATTAGTGGCGAAAAGCAAACAGTTTCTTTTTTATTTATTTATTACAATTTATTAACTATAACATCTAACTTTTTCTTTTTCAAATTATATATAAGCAAAATAAGGCAAAACGATATACATAATATACAGCACAACATGACACAATACACAAAACTACTTATTAAATTTTAACGAAATTAATTATGGCAAAACACAACAAATCGCTCGGTAATGACGTGATAGTTACAATTTCCGCTCACTGATGTCAAATAGATGGTTGATAAAATTGTTTTGTTACAAATAAATGAACTTAATAAATAATCGAATATCGGTGCGATTATCTCGTCCGGATCTTTGCAGGTATAACAATTATTTGCCGGTACCAATAGGAAGGAAGTCGTCACTCCAAAATAACCATACACCCACACATGAAAAACCTCGGAATATCTGCCTAAAATACTCTTAAAGTTTGTCGGAAAAATGCAGGGTAGATGGTACATTTAGGATCATCATTTGTTTTGAGAGACGTCTCCATTGTGAGAGGTCGATTTGAGGTCAACTGAGATTTGAAGCAATCTGTGTCATGATGTCTGGTTCGGCGTCTGGTTAGCCGCCAAATCCGTAGAGCGTCCGGCCTTGACGCTTGAGGGCGTACACCACGTCCATGGCTGTCACGGTTTTCCGCTTGGCGTGTTCACAATACGTCACAGCATCACGGATCACGTTCTCCAGAAACACCTGGGAAATGAAAAGCCGACATTTTATTCAAATGAGACCAGGCAATGGGCGTAAACCACATGCGGTGCAAGCAGCTATGCCATTATTAACGAAAATACACCGCCCGAAGACAGAGTGGGAAACTTGCAACCTGACGCCACTTCAGCGGTTGTGCACAAAGTCTATGGAGAGTCAAGAACATTTTCTTGACTCCAAAATTGGAAACGTTTCTCAGTCCTAGATTCATTTCTTATTTTTGCAATGACCGACCTTCATCGAATGATAAAAGTGGCGTCTTGTTGCAACATTCTTTCTGACAAAAAAGAAAAGAAAACCAGTGTGACAACCCGTTACAATTGACTTATTGCCGGCTGCGAGTTAGCCACGCCCCTTAAAACAACCCTTTGGACTTTTGTACGTTAAGTTTTTGTTTGTCTCGGATTTTGCGCGTCCCGCGTCCATTTGTATAATGGGACAATATTTCACAAGCTGCGTTGACGCAATTCTACTGCGATAGGTCAATTAAAGCTCTGTAATTTGTTTGCTTGGGAAAAAAATACTTTGCAAAGACACCTTTTCGATGTAATCCCTTAACGGTTGTTTTGGCACCATGTGGGGAAAAATCACTAAAATCTCTATCATTTGGTGCATTGAACAGAGTTGAAAATTGGATAGGCCTACAAAACCTGTTTTTTGCTCTTTTTGGCAGTGGTTCAAAGTCTTATTTTCAACTTGCCTTGAGCACACCCCGTGTTTCCTCGTAGATTAGACCGGAGATTCGCTTGACTCCACCTCGACGGGCGAGCCTTCGGATTGCTGGCTTGGTGATCCCTTGAATGTTGTCTCGGAGGACCTTTCGATGTCTCTTGGCTCCTCCCTTGCCTAGACCCTTTCCTCCTTTTCCTCGGCCAGACATTTTCTTGAAGTCTCGTCTGCTTAAGACTCAAATGCAGCTAGGCACGACAACAGTTGAGGGCAGCCTACGTCTTTCGAGCGAGTTTTTAAAAACGAAATGGCCTTCGATTCGAACGCGCTTTGTTAAAATTCCTGTATTGCGGACGTGTGGGAAAATATCACCAATGGGGCGTTGTCAACGGTCGTTTCATTGTGAACACGGAGAAGAAAATGATTTGGCGCGCTTTTTAGGATCCTGTCCGTTTGCCTGTTGACTGAAGTTTGAATAGATAAGGATCTAGCGGGCAATTCATTGACAAAAATTTGAACAAAGTTGGCTCCAAAATGATTGTTCAAGGGTTGGAAGTATAGACCACTGATCTCTCCATGTCAAAATCTGGATAGCCATAGAACAATAGATTTGTAAAGAAAGATGTCTAATCTAATCGACATCACACTTTTTCTCAACAAACTATTATGTTTTCAGTGAGAGCATCAAAGTATATTGTAGAAAAATGTATATACAATTTCTGTTTAGAAAAGAAAGTTTCGTGTACATATTAAAGATGAGCCTGTTTTATTTTGAGCAATGCGAGTGGTTGAGTGGTTCCCACCCCCTCATCTAAACGGAGAAGTGGCGTATGCGTGTGCCAGCGAGTGGGGGGTGGGGGATGGGGGATGGGGGATGACCAAAATCCTACAATTGCCCGGCCGTGGAAATTTGGAAAGCGGTGAGAAGGGGGGGGGGGGGGGGGACCAAAATCCTACAATTGCCCGGCCGTGGAAATTCGGAAAGCGGTGAGAGAGAGGGGGGGGGGGGGCTGGACACCACATTATACTAGGGGCGCTCTTCATGATAAAGATGCGTATCAATATACTCGCACTTACATTTTTAAAGCTTTTGTACTTTGTTTCTCCACTTTCCAGTGCTATTAAATACATTTTAGTTGTTCGGACGTGAGGAAAATACCTCAAAATCCGCATTTTTTCTGAGCACAAAAAGTGTGTGTGTGTGTGTGGGGGGGGGGGGGAAATGATGCAATAGCCCATCCCCCCGGTCAAAAATGGAAGGGGGGGGGGCTATATACCCCCCCCCCGGGAATTACGCCCCTGGATCGGAGGAATTGGAAACCGGTAGCTTCACTTTTTTGTACACCTTGGATCGGAGGGCATGGTCTTTGTTCTTCCGTGATGCGCAGTAGACACTTTGTACCCTTATTTAAATAGCAAAACTACCCTCAGTGAGAGCACACTGTGCAAGGGGTCTTCTGCTTGCATTTACAATTATTTATCAGAAAGGTGGTATATTTGCACTATTTTTTAAATATTTTTTTTGTTTTGTAAGGGGGGGGGGAGGACGAGCTATTTTCCATGTTCCAATCCTTAAGTCGCAATTTAAGTGATTGCGGAAGATAAGACACATTTAATTATATCTAAAAATAATTGGTGTTTGATATTCTATGTTTCACAGTTTGTCGACCAGTTCTCTAAGGGCTAAGGGGAAGCAGAACTTGACGAGCACCCCCCCCCCGCTTGAGACCTTCCCCCTTGTTCCTCCATGCACAGCATTTGAAGAAG
The DNA here is from genome assembly GCA_029964075.1 of Patiria pectinifera. NCBI lineage: Eukaryota > Metazoa > Echinodermata > Asteroidea > Valvatida > Asterinidae > Patiria > Patiria pectinifera. The sequence goes on along the minus strand of CM057147.1, from coordinate 30,853,484 downwards.
CCTAAAAATTTGCTTTTTATCTTCAAAACCCTATTGAGTTGCAGCTCCTGGCAATGAGATCCCTTTAGAGTCCGCCTGCAAAAAGAGGAATTTTAAATTGGCACTGAAGCTGTGTGCCTCAGCGCTGTCTTTTGTTGGGAAGATAAAAAAGGTCCCCAATTCACAAAAATGGCTTAGCACTGGGATTCATCTATTGGACTCCTATACGCCACAGTTAATTCTTTACTCTTTGAAAGCGGATCAACATTCAAATTAACGTATTGTCCAGTCATAGCCATAAACGCAAACACAGCGATGCACAGAATCAGTTCAGACACTGACGGGTATTTCGTTTTCCACGCAAACGTTACATAACCGCAACAGAGGCGACTATAGACATCGCTGATAGAAAAGCGCCTCCTGTGTGATTTGCTGACTCAATGCCGCGCTGCGTATGGCGGGAATTTCAAATGCTTTTGTTCATTTGAAACAAACATGTGTTACGATCGTTTGCAGCGTTGGTAGTATGTCGCACAGTCTATTTTCGTCAAAGGGTATAACACTAAAAACGGACTTCAACCACTGGATTCTGATATCGGATCTATTCCTTTTTTGAGGAAAACACCATCGTATCATATTGATGCAGTTTACGCCTGCTCTGCGAATTCTCATTTTTTTTCATTATTAACTTTGACAAGATGGAAATTTGAATTCATTTTCTTTTTATCCCCTAAACGGAAAATGGTACCGACTCTAGCCTATATAAACGGCAACGTCGCAACACCTCGCTTATTGTGTGGACTCTTTCATTCTGGTCAGCCTTCCTTCCGTTAACTTTGAGCACGGCAGAAACTCGATTCAAACTCGACAGCGTGAGGAAAAGACGTTTGTTGCGCCGCTGCAATTTCAGTTGTCTTAGAAAGTTTTGAATTCATCATGTCTGGACGCGGGAAAGTCAGCAAGAAAAGTAAGGCGGTGTCGCGAAGCTCGCGGGCAGGGCTTCAGTTTCCCGTCTCTCGTATCCACAGGTTTCTCAGGAAAGGCAAGTTGAAATACATCCATTTATTAATGTTTGTTGTGCAGTTTTCGGAAAAATTCTGCTAACCGGACACCACTTTTTTCAATTAATTTTCTAGCGCCAAAAGTTACCTCTTTTATGGTTATTCCCTCCACTTTGACGACACAACATATTTCAAAATTCCTTGGTTTGACGCAATGAATTTACTCATGATCGTGAATTTTACTCTTTTGTTTTGTCAATTTGCATATTGTCAATCCCAGCGTTTTGAAAGGGAGTAATGTCCGTGACAGGGCCAATTGACCATGAAATATAAATGATTCAGAGAAATGATCTAAAACTCGAAGTCTGTACTCTCTTTGACCATTACGAGATGATGGATGTATAAGATTGAAAAAATGGAAAGATTACCAAATCTGGCCATCAATAATTTTCCCCTTCAGTGACCTATCAGACATAAGAAAGTGATGTGTCCTAAAAAGTCAAATTTAGCAGGGAAAATATTGAAGTTTTTACTGATAAAACACTTTCAGACCAGTCTCATAGGGTTTGTGCACAAGGTGACAAGTGATGGCCAGATATGAACATCTTTCCGAAAAATACATTTTCCAGGTTTATTTACTGAGCTCTAAAAAGCTCCGTCATGGACATTACATAATTGGAACTGCCCACAAATGTTTATTAGCCAGCAACTTATCAACAAACTCGGCAGTAACTTTCAAACTCGATTTGTTCTATTTCCTTCAGGTAAATACGCACAACGCATCGGCTCCGGTGCAGCGGTGTACATGGCCGCCATCTTGGAGTATCTGACGGCTGAGATCCTGGAGTTGGCTGGCAACGCAGCACGTGACAACAAGAAGGCTCGCATCATCCCTCGCCATGTCCAATTGGCTATCCGTAACGATGAGGAGTTGAACAAGCTGCTTAGTCACGTGACCATTGCCCAGGTAAGGAGATTATTTCTTACGATTGCTCACAATCCATGCAGCCCCAAGACAAATTGGCATATTGAAATGGAAAATAATGTATAGTGTCCAGACGTCACTGTTTTGGTTGTGAACAAATATTAACACAATTGGAAATGTTTCTCAGTCCCAGATTCATGTCCGTTCAAAACTTTTGCAATAACTGACCTTCAATGACATGTGATGACAGAAAGTGGCGTCAGGATGCAACATTCATTCCAAAACGGCATGTGTGGATCATTTTAAAACCTTTAAAAGTGTAATTTCAAGTCAAATGTGAACACAGATTCTGTTCAAATCTGAGCGTTACCTTTTTTAGATTGCACACGCATAGAAAACGACCACTTCTAAAATTTATTTGACCTCCTTTAACTACTTCAGAAATTAAAACTTAATGTGTTTAAATTGTTCTTCCCTTTCGGTTTTCAAATTTTCAATCCAATCAAGAGAATTTCAAAATTGCTTTGCTTATAAAACTGCTAATTGTCTAAAACGGGAAAGAAAGTTATTCAGTTTAAAACGGGCATCGAATTAAAAATTCCTCAATTATTAAAGAATAATTATTTTGATAAAATTTGAATTATTTGCAGCAAGACAAAAATACAGGCATAAACCCAAAATTAAAAAAAAAATTGGGAAAGAATGTTGCAACCTGACACTGATTTTTTTTTCCTTCATATATCATCTCAATGAAGGTCAGTCATTGCAAAAACGATAAGGCATGAATCTGGGACTGAGAAACATTTCCAATTTTGTTAGGAAATACTCAGAAAATTTCATTGACCCTCTTATGTGCACAACCGCTGAAGTGGCGTCAGATTGCAACATTTTCCCCATTTTTTTGAGAGGGTTGTAAATATTCGAGGTGGAATTTCTCTTCGTAAAAATTACGACGAAATTCAAGGGATTTTGTTGAAGATCCTTGAGAGCATTTACTGAGACCAGAGCATTTAATGATTGTTTCTATTCGTATTCCTTTCCTTTAGGGTGGTGTGCTGCCCAATATCCAGGCCATACTGCTTCCCAAGAAGACCGGCAAGAACAAAGGCCCACCCAGTCAGAGCGTAGAATTCTGAGCGGAAAATCTTCAGCACCAGACTAAAATCTAGAACTCAATCAATGAACTTTTAAGGGTCTTGAAATCAAATTGCATTTTGGATGTTTTCGAGCTTCAAAAGTCATTTCCGACGTGTTTCCATGCGCGATCAGTGAAAGTCTCGGGTTCATTTTGAACCACAAATCTGGAATTAGCTGCACCTATTTTAGACAACATTTAAATGAAGAAACAAAAATCGAGAAAAATAAAGAAAAACGCCTCATATATCTGCTTTTTACCACGAAATCATGTCCACAGCCATATTTAATTTCCACAAAACGGCATTACCATTTTGATAACCATTTGTAATTGTATTTAATGTTCATCTTTATTTAAAATAGTTTTATCAGTATATATAAGTGTTGTTAAATGCCTTCCCCGATGTTGAGTGTAAATTTTTAATGTGCAAATAAATTAATTGTAAATTAGCTCCCGCATGTTTTTGTATTCATTTATTCTGCTTTGATCCATGAACAATTCTAGGACACCTGCTCCCATGAATCGCGGACAAAGTTTTAGAAGTTGTTTTTTGAAAAAGAGCCTGTGAAATGATTTTGGGTTGGAACCGACTGTTTTGAGATTTTCTAAATCGGTAACTATACATTTACAACCTTGCAAAATATGAATATCAAATAATTATTGTGCAGAAGTGTGTTTTGGGGTAGATTTATTGAGAGAGAACAAAATGTTTAGAAAGTTATACAATTGTCATAATTGGTTGTCGGGCTTTTATCACTTAATCCTTCTTCCAGGGGTAATAGGGTCACGGTACCTACAAAATCCTATATAATCATTTTGAAGCTGAAAAAAAAAATGGGAATTCGAAAATAGTTAAAGCTCGATAACATTTGTAATCTCCCCGTTTTCAACGTGCGGGGCAGCATAGCCAGGGGTCTTACCATAGACGTTTACGGACAGATCGTAAGTGTGCAGTGAAGATATGCTGCGCGTTTCATCCTGGGACCGTACGCGCGACGAACGGAGATTTTGTGCAGCGCAAACTGTCCCAGCACGCAGCGTTGCAGTCCATGGGCCTTCACTGCACATTTCCGGTCTGGCTTTCCGTAAAAGGGTCTGTAGGGAAGGAGGGAGGGGGGGGGGCGCCCATTTTCCGTTACACCTGTTAACCATGGTTACGTATGACTAACAAATTACCAGGGGGGGCGGGGCGGGGGCGACTGGGGGCAACGGTTTCATAAAGGTGAAGGGCGGGCCGTGCCGCCCCCTCCCCAGTTGGCTACGCCGCTGCGTGGAAGCAGGTCGCATCATTGGCTACTTGGAAAGATTTCCATATACGAAGTTCACTCAACACTCTGTGTACAAACCCTATGAGAGTGGACTGAAAAATTCTAAGTGTTTTCTAAGAAAATCCTTGTATTTTCTCGCTGCTCAAATTGACTTTGATGATCTGGGGGCTTGTTAGTCAATACAGCATGTACAGAGGAAAATTAGTGAACTTCGCATATGGTAATCTTGCCGGCTATTTTCTCATATGCTGTATAAGTTTCAGATTCGTCAAGGATAATGGTCTGTAGGACTGGAAATGAATGAGGTATTCAGCATATACAGCAACAAGATCACATCAAAATAAGTAATGAATTATGATATACGTTACCGAGAATACAAGTATCGCTTGAACTGATGTGAACCGATGATTGTTTACCCATTTCGTATATACATGTACCATCGCAAATATATACTTTATGCGTTTAAGATGGAGATGGGGGCAATTCTTGTGATAGGATAGTCGCGAGGAAACCTTTCGTGCATTCATTGTTGCAAAATTATTGAAATGGCGAAGAACACCCTCTGCCTACAACGCATGTGGTCTATTTCTAGATCCATGAAATATTAGACGATATTAATTTTGTTGTAATAAAAAAATGGAGCAACATCATTGCACTCTTTAGGAGTCAAAATCACAATTGCAATAATTTTCATTGCAGATATTTATTCATTGTGTTTCACATAAAATATGGAGCTACATTATTGCACTTTTTAGGAGTCAAAATCACAATTGCAATAAGTTTCATTGCAGATGTTTAGTCTGGGCAGCATGGGCAGCATTTTTCCCTTTGAAACGACAAAGGATAAAGTTACTCAGTGTGGTCACCATTTTGTAAAATTCCATGAGCCAACCCAACACCACCAGTCACGACCGTCGTGAACCTTCCAGTTAAATTCAATAGCACGCAATTGTTAGAATCGATAGCTGGCGTCAATTGGCGTCAATAAACGCGATATCAATTGATCTGACGTATTCGAAGGCGGCTTCGCAAACAACACTAATTGTTGGTCATTAAGTGTAGTATCGATACCACTTATATTGCACGGGTAATAAATAGTTGAACATTAACCCCAAAATACGAGGGGAATGGGGCATGCGGGTGTGTTTTTTCTTCAATGCGAACACGAGGTTATCATAGTGACTCCAACGTGCCCCAGTTTTCCGGATCACAATCAGGTGTAGGCCCGCTTCATCCATCAACTGATCAAAAATGATCCAAATTCCCGATTGAGCTCTGAGGAGTGGTTATCATGGCGCAATTTGAAGGGCGGTACAAATTGAAATCTAGCGATAACTTTGACGAGTTTCTGACGGCATTGGGTAAGTTTGACAGGGATGTGTTGTGTATATTTTGTGGATATTTATCTTCATTATTGCAAGTATAGTGCTGCACATGTTTTTTTTAAACTGATGGTGTGACGTATTGTCTTTTGTGTTTCATCAGCTGTAGTCGTGATGCATTCATCATTTTTATTTGTGGAACCAAAACCATATCGATAGCTAAAGGATTTTTTTTTGGGGGGGGGGTGGGGCGTTGTGTATTTTTTTTTGGATATTTATCTTCATTATTGCAAGTATAGTGCTGCACAAGTGTTTTTTTAACCGATGGTGTGACGTATTGTCTTTTGTGTTTCATCATGCAGCTGTAGTCATGATGCATTCATCATTTTCATTTCTGGAACCAAAACCCAATCGATAGCGAAAGGATTGGTTTCTTTTTTTTTTTGGGGGGGGGGGGTTGGTGGTTGAGGCGGGGGGGGGGCATCCGCCCCACCCCCCCCCCAAAATCCTCAAAGGTTATATATTTCGTTTTTGTCTTAATTTCGGCTGTTGCACTGCGCCGTTCCAAAACTAGGCCCTTTTAGTTTGCCCTTCAAAATGATGGTCCTGCTATAAATTCATAATCACCATTGCCCCAGATCCACTGAAATTGTTTTCCAAACTTTTTTTTAAACTAAAATCCTGGATGTCAACTCTGAGAAGAAAATCTAATTTGTCTAAAATGGAAGTAGGTTCTGATAAGTATCCATTGTGTTGACATCTAGAACAGTTACTGCGAGATTAGTGCCCTGTCCGTCAGGATTATCAACAGGTGACTGTATCTAATGACCAGTCAAGCTCAAATATTGACCGTGCTTTATCTATTGACCGTACAAGTTCAAATATTGACCGTTATGCAAAGTGCTATTACCGAACTTTATAACTGGCGGAATCGATAGTGGTATGACCGGGCAAGCTAATGTCAGAAATACGGCAATAAAATGAACGAGAAATTTGGGCCATTACCACTGTTGGTGACTTGATCCGAATGAGGATGGTGATTATAATATACAGTATGTCCCCCCCCCCCAAAAAAAAGTCCGTCTAACTATTTTTGAAATAAATTTTTAATTTGTTAAATTGTGCAGATGCTACTTATTCAAGGCCTAAACCACTGAGTTTCATTTAATTTCAATCACGCCTCACTGCACAATGGTTAATTTGTCACAACAACATCTTTGGACCATGTGACCAAGTTCCTTGCCGGCTCAGTTCTGTGTTATGTAAGCTTTGTAAACTCCTGCATGTCGTGTAAAAAGGCTGATGTGGTTTGGGAAAGAAATCATTTGCCCTCGGGCATTAAACTGAGGGCTTGCCATGATGACTGATACTTGATAGCCTGGCAAATGATACAATCTCAACCGCAGCCCCTTTTCACAACATGCAGGATTTTACACAGCTTACGTAACATAGCACTAAAATTGATTAAGACAAGGAACTAGGTCACAGTGTCCAAAAATGTTGTTGCGATCCATTGACCATTGCGCATGCATGACTGAAATTAAACGAAACTCTATGGGTTTATGCCAAGGATAAGGAGTATCTGCACAATCAACTACTTTGACAATTGACTTAATGGTTATTTCAAAAATAGTCAGATGGACACTTTTTTGGGGCAGACTGTAGTGATTGCAGTGATTGCAGTGATTGCAGTGATTGCAGTGATTGCAGTGATTGCAGTGATTGCAGTGATTGCAGTGATTGCAGTGATTGCAGTGATTGCAGTGATGCCAAGTATATTGGTGGTAGTAATACAATGATGAGGATGACTTAGGCAATGTTACACACCAAACTGTACCAACTGCCCTAACCATAGTAAGGACAGTCCAAACTATACTTTGGGCAGTCCCGACTGTGTTTGGGTAGTCCCACCTATAGTTTGTGTAGTCCCACCTATAGTTTGGGTAGTCCCACCTATAGTATGGGTAGCCCCACCTATAGTTTAGGTAGTCCCACCTATGGTTTGGGTAGTACCTATAGTTTGGGTAGTCCCACCTATAGTTTGGGTAGCCCCACCTATAGTTTGGGTAGCCCCACCTATAGTTTGGGTAGCCCCACCTATAGTTTGGGTAGCCCCACCTATAGTTTGGGTAACCCCACCTATAGTTTGGGTAGTCCCACCTATAGTTTGGGTAGTCCCACCTATACTCTTTGGGTAGTCCCACCTATACTCTTTGGGTAGTCCCACCTATAGTTTGGGCAGCCAACCGGGATTATGCGTATAGGCGGAGTTAGAGAGCAGTGGTTTTGTATCGCTAGGATAGACATGAATAAAGCTTTTTTTGTTGTTGATAAACGAAAATATCAAAGAATACCGTCTCACCTGCATTGCGTAAGGTCTATAGAAGATCTTTCATTTATATACTCTTATCATCATTTGGCATTGTGCATTATTTTTCTTCTTGCTACTTACTACTACTAAACAAATAATAGAACTTTGAATAATGACATGGGTAGGTCGGACAACAATAAATACAACATAAATTGTCATTATTCGTGCACCATATCTCTGAAGAGGGAAACAAAAGCGGTAAAAAATTGCAAGAAATGACTCCCTTTGTGCCCTGAACCTCAAATTATGTCTCCTTATTTCAACAGAAAACAGACATTTTGTATACCATCAGTAAATATAGAAACCACATTGTACACCATGCACACTTTTAAGAATGCACTTCGATCTCCGATGTTATAATTAATATCCAATTTACAGACAGTTTCAATGCATTTGTACAGTTGTACAGTACTTTGCACTTGGAAATAAATCGGCATAAGCACTCATCAACAGACAGATCGTGACTGAGCGGGTAGATACCGCGGTGGTAAGTTCCACAACTCGGTCGATTGTATTGCTGCTGAGTGCTGAAGGTGTTTGTTGTAGTTCAAGAGTTAAGAGATATTATTGCATTGGATCGTATCAAGGACGAGATATTATTGTCACCGTGTACGGTGATGGTGTAAAGCACTTTGCACCGCGAGTCATTAGTCCGACATGGCAGAATGACAACCGCATGATTGCTGTGATAATGATGTCAGCTCAATCTTTTGCCGTCTCATAATTTATGTGACCTCACACGAAACTTATCATTGGATCAATAATGAGGTTACAGTATAGTAAATCAAAACAAGTCAAAGGCAAGCAGGTAACAACTGGTACCAGAGTACACAGAATTCTATTCAATTGATTCAAAATAGCCATTCGCTTAAGTCTTTTCATCCATCATGTGTACGTAGTGGTCGGATCATGGTCGGATTTAGCCCATTCATTGGCATAACAGGATCATCCTATACGATAGCACTGCTCTGCTAACAATTAGGGGAGTCAGTCAGTAAGTCAGCCAGTCAGTGGGTCTAGCAAGAATATTACGGTTAGGCCAAAAAAGGCTCCAGTTTCTGGTCTGCGCACGCATCGCCGTATCCATGCGCGTCGGCAAATAAAAAAAGTTTTTTTTCAATGTAAGATGATGTCTCAAAACCGCCAAACTCACTGGTTTGATTGGCATCCTGCTGATTCCCAATTTTAACGTGTTTTTAGATGGGGTTACGATCGCGTATAAGCTTTATATGGCCTCTCTGGGCTCCATATATTTTACAATAAATTTAGTCGGGCACCATTTGCAGACGGTGTGGTGATTTTGTAAATGTGCGTCTGGATGCCAGACTGAGGGAGAGCGATGGTCGAGTATCTGGAACCAACAAACGCTTTTTAATCAGCGCAAAATGTAAGGAAGCAGACTAATGACCAGCCTGGCAGCTCATGCTTGATGTCGGTGTCCGAGTCGCCATGGTCCCACGTTTACCGTTTTCTCTGATATTTGTCTTGACTATATTTATCCAAATTTCCCAAAGAATGTTCGTGTCGGTCGAGATCGTAAGCGGCTGCAGAATTCTCAATCCTTATGGCCTTTATTACTGAGGTTACCTTAAGCCTCACTCTCGAGGATATTTTTGAGAGTTTAAGGAGATCTAAGCATCATCTCCATGCCAAAACCTGGAGAAAATTGTTTTGGCCTTAAGTACCACAGGCACTACTTGAGAAATGCGACAGTAAAAATTTGACAGAGAAGATTGTCGGTTTTAATTTCCTTGCTATTTGAAGAGTGTTCTCTTTTGTACATGAGAGATAATCATAACAGTCTACATTAAACAATCTATGTCACTGTCCTGGCCATTGTTACTGTCTCTGTTATACTGTCGCAGGTGTCAACCCCCTTTTACGCACCATTGGCGGCTTCACCAAACCCACTATGGTCGTGACAGTCTCCAACGATGGCACCCACTTCCAATTCAAACAGTCGTCCACTACTTTCAGGAAGTACGACTTGGAGTTTGACCTCGGGGTCAAGTTTGAGCAGAAGACGATAGACGGTAGAATGGTGAAGGCAAGTACATGTAATGATTTCCAGATTGTAGCCGATGAGGGCGCTAAGCTTAACGACGCCGTTTTGGGGGTAAAAAACAACAGTGAATACCAGGTTATCGACATAAGGAAACAACACAATTCGTATCCTTTTCATATTGTTTCTTGTTAATCAAGTATGCTTACCAATGCACATTAAGTGGTCGGGGTATGGCCTTCTTCAATATGTGGTGACAAAAGACATACTGGGACACAACTATAGGTTTGGCCAGCCAATTTCCTAAAATGTTCACTCACTTCTAAAAATCGGTCATTCCTTTTCGTCTGAAATTGAGAATCGCTTTTAACATGCGTTTCATTTTTGCTGCAGAGCATTCGATTCCATTTCAGTTCAATCAATTATAGGCCTAAGTGATTGAGCAGCACCTTTCGTTTATGTCCTTCAGATTCATTTACATGACTTCTTTTTTTTCGCTTTAAGAGGGCGATTTCAAACATTTACCATTCGATTTCACTTTAAGTTTAATGCCATCGGCACCAGATACAATTAAGGTTTTTTTTTCATTTTTTCAAATTAGCTGTATACCTGAAATCAATTTAGAAAAGGTAGACTTGCTTAAACGAATGCTCAGGTAACGTAATTGGACGTCTGTTTCTCACAACTGAATGCACTTACAATGAAAACTATTTAACTTTCGTTGAATTGAAATGAGATTAAAGACGTGCATTCAAATTCAGACGAAACTGAACGACCGATTTTCAGAATGAACATTTTAGGAAATTGGCCAGGAAAACCTATGTAACAAAATCATCGGCAGTATTTAATAGTTTTTCTAAAAGGGGGCAATTATAATCTTCAAATTGAAATATACATGCTTTTTTCAAAACTTCGATTAAAAATGCCTAGATTTGTTGAAAGATATTTTTCGAACAAAGATATATTTCTTCCCCAAGCTCTGAGTTTGGGCTTGAGAGGGGCACATGCTTCTGGCCGAAGGGGATACCCCATGCCCCCACCCATCCCCTTTTGCGCCATTGCCATCCAGACCCGCCTTTTCGTTGTGATTTTCAGAGCACCGTGGTGCTGGAGGATGACGGTCGGTTAATTCAGCGAGACATAGCCAACAACCCTGACGAGAAAGACACGACATTCATACGCCGGATAAACGAAGACGGAGATTTAGTCATGGTCCGTAGTAATAATTACAGAATTACAGTTACATTGATGCATTCATTGTGATAAAATTTAAAGTTTAAAATCCCAAAAGAGAACCAAAATATCTGCAGTTGCTAATTGTGGTTGCGGTTTGCTGTCGATTCGAAAAGCTACAAATTTATTCCAAAAATGACAGGATGTTTTCACGAACTCAGCATATTTATAGATGTATACTAATTTTGGGTTCAATTTTGATAATAATTTTTTTCCAGATCTGCCAAGTCGACGATGCTTCTTGCACGCGCATCTACCAACGAGTTTCGTAGCCGACTTTTTAGGAGGCCTGTTCACCAGTAATGCATGAGCACTATGTCTCGTCATGTATAATGACGCGAGAATTCATGTTGACAAAGTATCAGCACCCTCAACTCTCGCTTCTCGTGAAATATGTTGTTCTTGTAAATAGATATAAAGAAATGTTAACATCAATATTGAATTCAACAATATTTTGTCAGTATTTTGAAAATGGAGGCGAGGCAAATTATTGAGACACTTTCTCAAGGCAATGCATAATTCCTTCTCCACTAGGCTTTCATTCCAATCTGGTGGAATTTTAAGGGCTTTTTATATGTAGACTTTCTTACATCATTCTAGTTTAGTAGATATCTGTGGCCCATCTACTTAAGATGACATTTTAACCAGACGCGATTCCATCCATTTGAAGTCAAAATTGGAGTTAATGTTATTTGTATGAAATTATAACCTTTTGAAATATTGGATCTTGAGGAAACTTGTCCGCGTCTTATACGATTCAGGATTTCTAAAACTGTTTAACTATGGGAGGGGCGTGCTCAGTGGTGCAACTACGGGGGGGGGGGGCGTGTCCCCCAGCGGATGTCCGTGCCCCTGTAAAACTTTAAACTTTAACAAAATGTGTACCGCTTCAGTTCCCCCTCGAAATTTGTGTGTACCCCCAGGTACCCCTCGAAAGTTTCACCCTAGTTACGCCACTAAGTGTGCTTATGGGACCACCCGGTACACTGTATTCTCAGTTTAAAGAAATGGAAATCGTTATAAATATTTTGATATACCTGTATAATATATTTTTAAAGCTCTTGCAGGAGCTAATACATGTCACTTGGTGGTCGACCGTTCTGTCTGTTTGTTATCTGTCTGTCTATGACATCATATGCCATCGGCGTCGCATTTTTCGGCGTCGCATTTTTAAGCTCTGGCAGGGATCATTTTGATCGATTTCATGAAAGACTTTCATGCTAGACTTTTTGCGACATGGCCAGGGCTTATTCAGCACTCGCACTTGTTTTTGTACTAAACGTACAATATTCTCTAAGAAATGGTTCAGTCACGTGTTAAATGGAAGACTTACCAAGTGAATAATTGATTTTTTCTTGACATATGACATTACACAATGGTCAATAGCAGTGTTGCAGGACTCGGACTCGGGACTCGGACTCGAGTCCGGACTCGAGTCCTTTTTTCAAGGACTCGGACTTGGACTCGAGTCCTTTGCTCAAGGACTCGGACTCGGACTCGGACTCGGACCCCAAGGACTCGAGGACTCGGCTTCGAGTCCGGCTCGAGTCCGGCAAAATCGGGTCTTTTTTAGGTGTTTTGTTTCAATTATTTTATGTCTTTCACCTTGATTTGGTTTTGCTGTGGAACCGAATTCCACAGTTCTGCCGCTCGCAAAAATAACTTGCCGATTGATCAATGATCAATTGATTCATTCCAACCTAACCTAGCCAATTGCCCACCAAATAAATCGATTCATCAGTTATTCAGTTGCTTGCCGATGTGTTGGACTTTTTGTTCAATATTACTAACATGGTTGACACAATGACAAGGAGCTATCTCAGCCGCATGGAATCAACGCCATACAATTGGGCTCGAATTCATACCCATTTAGCGCACGTGGGTGCTTTTACACGCCCAATATGATCAATATCGCTCAACGTGCCGCGTATTGCATGTACGATACAACTTCCGGGTTTGGGGTGTTTGGGCGAAAAAAAACACCCAAAATCTCAATGATCTGCGTCGCTCGCTTCACTTTACACACAATCAATAATATTAATCACGTTCGCGTGTGTTGTTTACCGTGTTGAAGGACTCGGACTCGGACTCGAGTCCTTTTTTCAAGGACTCGGACTCGGACTCGGACTCGGACATCAAAAATTGACAAGGACTCGGACTCGGACTCGAGTCCTTTGCTCAAGGACTCGGACTCGGATGAGGAGGACTCGACTACAACACTGGTCAATAGTGGTCAATATAAAAATTGTTGGATGATGAAGAGTGTTGGTTCGCTTGCTTTTCATAAAAATACTTTTTGGGGATTAACAAAAAGATACACTCGGTATAAAGGAAATTAACACAAACTGAGAGAACTTTTAAATTGTTCCCTACAGTTAAATCTGAAGAGTTATTGTTAATTTCCATAGGCTATAAGAAAAGTCATAAAATGTGGCAGTGTAAAAGAGCGCCCTCATTGTGGCACTTTACAAAGTCGGACTTTTTACAGATCATGTTGAAGCTATCCTTATGCGAACGTGACTTGATGAATGTTTGTCCAAAAAATATTTCGCAGGTGAGAATGAAGGCCGAAATACAGTTTTACTCCACTACTTGTTTATTTTCCGCGCCAAAAGTGAAGACCTTCACAATCTACCATTATCACTGAGTCTTATGTCAGCAGTGGGACGCCATCACACGCTCAAATCTAACTAGCAGAATGACCCTCAACTCCGACTTTCATCCTAGCGAACTCTCTAAAATGAACGTCAAAATACAGGAAATGACTTTTCCCCTTCAATTCCATAACAGTGTGATTGTATTTTAAAGTGGCTTTCATTCGCTTTAAAAAGGGAAGTTGGCCTACGTGTAAGAACACACGTGTTTATGGGTCAAGGAAAGTTGGTGTTCAACTTTAATTGCATTACTGTTAAATAAACGTAAAGCGTAAAACCTAAGTAACAAGTCGATTGAAAACAGCATTGTGATTCCAGAAAATCTTGCAGATGAAACGATCCGCCTATTCATCTATTATCGATCAAAGAATTCATTGAAAGACTCACACAATTCCTTCACACATTTAGCCTGTTGGACGGCAGGGTCTCATCATGGCGCATTTTGAGGGAACATATCAACTGAAATCCTGCCAAAACTTTGCGGAGTTTCTTCATGCACTGGGTAAGTTAACGAGCTGTTTTATGTACACGTATATCATTTATAACCTTTAATGCACAAGGTTCAAGCAGTTGGATAACTACATACATGGGATTTAAACTTCTGGGGCCACTAAGGGGTGGCAACAACTTTTTTTTTTGGGGGGGGGGGACACTGAAGGCAAATGATGTGTATTTTTGTTCAATTGAAGATATTAAAGGGGGGGGGGAGGTGAGCACCGACATCCGTTCCCCCCCCCCCCCCTCCCGTGCCGTCTCGGTCTCGTAGTATGCGCCACATCGTTAATTACTGAGTGGTTTGCCATCATGATTAGTTATCTTTGTTAATGTTAATAATTAGCATCAGTTATTCTTTTTCATTGTACCTGTTGTCATTATCATCATCGTTATTTCTTTATCACAGGAATGAGCCCTCTATTGTTAATGACGGGAGGCCACAGCCACTGTTTCAATGAACCCTCATTGGAGGTCCAGGTCACGTGCAATGACACCCATTTCCAGTTCAAACAGTTGCTGTCCAGCTTCAAGAGTTATTCCGACCGAGACTTGGAGTTTAACCTCAGGCAGAAATTTCAGCACCCTACGGTAGACGGACGGACAGTCGTGGTGCGTATACAAAATGACGGAACCGGGTAATGGTTATAGCGCCCTCTCGTGAGCTCAGTTTAGGCCTTCGTTCATGACTGTTTCTACCCTGTATTCAAAAACTTGTAAAGGAAAAGAAGGCGTCGCAACGTATTGTGGGAAGGTCACTTAACATAAACAATATGTGTGCATTTCGTGCACATGGGTCATGCGCGCACGGAAGTGCTGACCCCGGGTCAATGTCTAAACAAAATCTATCCAATGAGTGCTCAAGCTAGTATGGTTACTCAAAGTGTACGTGCTAAAATTGCTATAAGTGGATGTAACTTTGTTAGTAAAAAAGGCGGCTTTTTTTTCTCTGAATATGGTCGTGAGAACTAAATACTATTAATATTTTTTTCTTAAAGGAAAGTCACAGACTTCTCTCGGTGATAGTGGCAAGTCCTTTATGTATGGTAACAGTCACGACTGGCAAGCAAACGCAGAGAGACATTGATTTTTTTATTGCCGGGGGGGGGGGGAACTCGGGGTCCTGAGTTGGTAAAAAAAGTAAAATGCAAAACTGTCCAAGGTGGTGATTGGCAAGGGGGGAATCCAGAGCAAAATTTTTTGGGAGGGGGGCCAACAAAAAATTCCCCCAACAAATTTACGGCGTGGATTTCGGGGCCCGCTTAAGGGCCCCGAAAAATAATTTTCAAGCAAAAGATGGTGGTGTATGCCTACGCAGTGGCTGCATTTTTGTGACGTCACTTAAAAACAAATTGGGCTCTTTTTTGGTGGGTGGGGGGGGGGGGGTCTTGCCCCGTTTGCCCTCCATTCCCAGATCCGCCCTTTGTGATTGGCATGGTTACCCCTCCGCCACCATCCCCGTCTGACCAATGAGTTGCAACGGCCAATTCTTTGTGAATGAATGGAAAAACCCCAAATTTATTAAGGTTCCTTTAATAACATGATCCACATGGCAAACATTGATTGAATGCTTCATACCTTTGGTGTTTTATTTGCTTTGACTACAACACTTAATCCACAACCCTTCAAGATTCTAGGACTTCATCAACCCTACCACCCATTTTGAAAATCCTGGACCTGCCTACCGCGCAAATTAATAACTTTGTGGCTTTTATTGCAGAGTATCGTCACATTGGATGACGACGGTCGATTAATCCAGCAAGATACAGCCACTAAACCAGACCAGAAAGACACGACACTCATCCGTGAGATTAATGAAGAGGGTGACTTGGTAATGGTGAGTGGCTAAACATCATCATCATAGTCACCATAATTATATCAAATCATTTTTTTAAAACAAAATGATACTATACGTATAGGCATAGATGGCTCCTATTTTCATGAAACCTTTTCATTTGTAGACGTTTGATGGCGCTGTTGTGAATCACCGTGAATTGATCAGTGAAGCGCGATCGTTGAGCCAAGCCGTCAACAATTTGAAATTAATGATATTAATTTGTAAACAATTTATTACGTTGCACAGAAAGACGATATTTTCGATTAAAACTTGACAATATATGTATTGGTTCACAGGCACCATAAGTATATTTATACGGCCATATGCAAAATCCAACAGAGTTGTCATTTAGCTGTATGATGGAACACTAACATCCTACTATAGCAATTTTATGGGAAATACACTCATCAGGATGCTGTTCAATTTCCTTTCAGAACTACAAAGTGGATGACGTTATCTACACACGAATTTACCAGCGGATATCCTAGTCCATCGTCAAACAATGTGTTGCGGATAAGAGTGACAAGGCAGTGTGCATCGTCCACTGATGTCTCGTTATCAAATCTCGCGAGAAAATTAAAGTTCGTCTTGAAAAAAAAAGTAAGGATATCGCAACCACTTGCGACACAAACCGAAGGAGACATTAAAAAATAAAAACATTAATTTGATGGCGTAATTCTTTTTCTTTATACAAAATGTGTTATTTAACATAAGAATACTAAGAGTAGTTCAACGGATTTAGTTTAGTTATATTTCATGCAAAATGCTGACTAACCGTTTCACCAATAAATGTCAGTCGCGACCAAACAAACAGTTATTGACAATAAATAATTAAACAAAATTTCAATATAAATGGCACTATGTTTTATATTAATGGTGCAAATATTACAATACTGATGAGTCCAGATAATCACGCCTTTTAACCTGTATTTACTATTTCACTTGTCTTATCGGGCTCCATTCGACGACAAATTCTCATGATGCATAGCCAACCCAAATAAATTAAATTAACCACTGCAAGTGTTAGGGTATAGAGATGGACTTTCGGTGCGGAACGGAAAGTTTATTTTGTAATAAAATGGATCGTGACGGAACTTCCCTGAGCTAAGATCGTAGCCTTAAAGAAAGAAATGCATGCTGCCTCGCACATGCCCGGCACTGTACTATCAAAAAATCGAGTAACCGAAGCTGCATATTTTACATGATTGTAATTAATTGCGCAGAAGAAAATAGATTATTGATAAGATTATTGATAATTAATACATATCTCTACCAGCATAGGCGTAGCAAGCGGGGGGGGGGGGGGGGGTATAGGTAAGGGGGATATTTATCCCCCAATATTTTCTAAAGACTACCCTTTTCCATTCAAATGCCCTTTTTTCACCAGCGCCCCCCCCTCCCAATATTTGTAAAGAGTGTCCTTCTTTTGTTAGAGTTGCCCTTTTTTTTTAAAAATGTAATCGACCATTACGGGTGCCTTTTTTGAATTCACAACAGTCGCGCATGTATCGCCCTGAAAAGCACCATAATTGTCCGGCTGTCGGTTTGCAACAGCGCCCCCATCGACATTTGGTACCAGGCCCCTGCCCTCATTTTATTTTACGGAGCCCAAGTGTCCGAAAAAAGGGTCTACATTCAGCACGGATGTGCGAGTGCCCTTTTCAAGAAATGTTTACACCCCCAATAAAAAGGACCTTGCTACGCCCCTGACCAAGTGGTTAAGATTTGAATTGTTCAACTTGTGTTAGTCACTGTGAGATGTGTGTTTTGATCTGTGTGAATAAAACTTTGAAGTAAATGTAATAAACTACATCACCAGAAACGATCTGATACACCGTGCCCTCTGGAGACACGCACACAATAGGGAACAAAAGATTGTATACGTCTCCACAGGGCAATTTCTATAGATGAATACGTCTGCACAATGTTTTCACGAAATAGATGTATGGATTTTACTCAAAAACTAGGAATTTCCAAGGTATGTTAATTGATGTGTCGCAAATGGTAGAATTTTAGAAAAGGGATATTAAGTCCGAATTTCAGCCAAGGATATTAATTCTGGTTAAACTAAGAGCATTTTGAGACTGTACTTTCAAACTCGAAAACTTAAGTACACGAGAACAAAGAAATGTCTCCACAAGGATACATAATTTCAGTATATGAGAACTGATGAATTAAACATAACCAACTGAAATAAATGCATGAAAATATTACTTCCCAGTACAAATGGCTATAACAAACCACGCTCCATATGCTGGAGAAAAATAATTAAAAACGGTGCTGCGTTATCGAACAAAATACCGTTGGCATCCCTTTAATTAGTTCCGTGCGCATCCGTGCTGTGAACATAGAACAGACGTTCCGTGGAAAACACTGCAGTCATCATAGATTATGAGCCGACAGTTGAACATCCGGATGCATAGACGCAAACGAGACTGTGTTAATAGTCAGGCTATAAAGGTCAGACCGGGTGGTGTGGTGCTTTAACACCTTCCTGTACCCTTGCGGCCTGTTTCGAGTCTAATATCGGCCAAATCTTCGAATTAATTGACCTCTTGTAAGGGACACGGACAGCGTTGAGATCTCGAGGGAGACAGAGGTTCAACTCTACATTCTTGGGGAGGTCGCAATATTGCCACACACCCAGATTATACTCAGTCACCTCCAAGCTCCGTCTGACATTTTGTCGTCCTGTCACAAAAATGGCTCAGTTTAACGGCACGTACAAGCTAGACCCGGAAAGCAGCCAGAATCTGGATGAATTTATGAAGGCAATCGGTGAGTAAAAAAAGTCGGTTAGAATTGTATGTGTTGACAGTGTTTGTATTGCCGATGTATCGCCACAATGCGCTTATTGTGGCGGAATTTATTCCATAGGCCTGTGCGGATCATTGCCGCAGTGTAAAAAACCCAGACGAACATAGCGATGATAATATTGTTATTATTCACAAGATGGAATTTTGCGTCGGGGTGATGTAAATCAAACCAGGTTTTGCCCTTCACCGACGTATAAACACTGTATACTCAGTGTGTTAATATAATATTGTTATTATACTCTTTAGCATACGTGTATTAATTTTTGTACCTGGAACGTTTGTAGTCGGTGCGGTGGATCTACAGTGGTGCACATGCCTGCTTACCCCCTCCCCCCTCCCCCAATTGAGCTTCCCCCTTCCCCATCCAAAGCTGGATCCGCCCCTGCTTTTGACCTATCAACGTGGAATTATGCTATTCGACGATTTGATGTTTTGGAATCAAGCAACTGCAGGAAAACATGGACGACACAATTCCGGGAAATGACGTTTGGGATGACATGCAAGAAAAACTAGAACTCTTTGCCTTTCGTTTATCAGTGACAGATAAAATGATGAATCACGTTTTAAAGTGGACGGGAAAAAACTGTGGAAATTGAAACCCAGTCAATGTTATTGTTCCGGGTATATAATAATAGGCCAGCTAGCTGACAGCTTCAACTCGCGGCACTATTGTGTTCTTTGATACGAGGCTAGAAATATA
Source organism: Patiria pectinifera (assembly GCA_029964075.1). NCBI lineage: Eukaryota > Metazoa > Echinodermata > Asteroidea > Valvatida > Asterinidae > Patiria > Patiria pectinifera. The sequence continues at coordinate 30,833,749 of CM057147.1, read as the reverse complement.
CCTGCTAATAATAGGCCTATACATCGACAGTTTCTATTGTGTATTTGCCAGGTAGAGAGTTCAGCACACTTCGTGTTTACTTTCTCAAAAATATTACTTCCATAGCACGCATGGGAATGTGCACTAATGGCCTTGTTAACAGGCAATAATATGCAAAGTAATTAACATTTAATGCGAATGACTGAACAAAGCTATTTTGAGTCACACGCCGCTGTATACCTCGACGGGTATCTGCACTTTAAATTCAATAGCCTTGAATGAGTTCGGATGCGCATAAAAAGGGTATTATAATGTCAGTGCATTTTTATGTGAAATAATAATGTTAAATAATTGTCTATAACTCAGTTATTTATCGTGCTGCATACATGGCCAGTCAATTACCTTAAATTATGCGGGTGCTGTAAAACTCAATGGTGACCCGAAACAATCCCCTTTCTCCATTTGAAATTTGTCTCTATTTGAAATCTGCGCTAACATCGGCTCAGTGTTCTGTCATACCGCAGAAAGCTACGAAATTTCATATCTGAATGTTTCATGCAAAATGCCACGTTGTAAGGAAACTATACAAGGAACTAATTAAACACATGTATAATATTATGTATGCCTGTAGCGCAGACTGCTGCATTCATTTTTACTCTGTCTGTCCATTATTCCGAGATCTAATAACTTAAACAATGAAAAGACAATGAAAATACGCCACATGTGCCTGTGTCAAATTTTGTCGAGTAACACGATGAGGCGACAGCTTAAAGTTCAAACAAACTCAGACCATGCTCAGACACATGCAGAGCAAATACAATATTTCTATGAACAATTGTGTTATATTGATTTTGAGCCATGAACTATATGAACTCATGCATTATTAGAACCTGTATAGCCAGGCGCGGTTCAAGAGCCTATATTTCAGGAGGGCTATAGCAGGGGTAGATCCAGAAATGTTTGCATGGAGGCGTGCTGACAGTGATATGTAGACCGGTGTTTTTTTCTCCGGACACTTAGCCTTCGAAAATCAATAGGTGGTGGGGAGGGAGGTCTCGTACCACATTTTCAATGGGGAGCGCTGATAAAATCCTACAATCATGCACACTATATTATCTAATAGTGTAGAAATGCCCCCTTTTCAGGAATGGCTACGCCTCCGGCGGACATGTACGTCATTATCAATAAAATAATGTTCAATTTGAACTGTTTACAACAGGGTGGTGGGTTGGAAGGGTTTAACACAAAAACCGCCCCTCTGGATCCGCGCATGGCCGGCCGTAGCGAACATTTTTTTTTTGTGGGGGGGGGGGGGTAGACCGTTCGCATGTGACGTCACCTTGTAACATTCGATACTGCTATTTAATTTTTTTTCGAGGGGGGGGGAAACAAAACGCTAAAGCCCCCCCCCCCCCGCCTGTGTGTAGCATTCTGGGGAAAATGATTCAGACCTTCAGACTCATTAATATTTGCGCAAGGCCGGAGTGTCACTGCTTCTTGTTAGATGGTCGGGAATTCTATGCTGCTTATAACAAGTGCTGGCGATATAGCTTGTACCACTGTATACCAGGCTTTGAGTGGGCACAGAATATGCCATATATCATGCGCCAGTGATGGGTTTATGGATTAAATGCATGAGAAAGCGTGATACCCCATCCTCCTTAGGGACGCTTGGTTTCAGTAAATTTAAAGTAGCAAAAATTTGACTAAGAAAAATGTATAAAATACATCATGTGGTTCTCCGTTTGATATTTTAATTTCACGTGGTGAAAAAGCTAAATCGCATTTAACTTTAGTTGTTAGGTTTCATTCATTTACTGAATGAAACAGAAAACAAATTGTTTATGTTTATAAACAATAAAAGTAAGCTGTTTCCCTCATAAGATTAATTGATATTGCATGATAAGAAAAATAACACATAGGTGAAATAACAAAGGTGTTCAATTTATGCTTTGGGCACACGGACTCCATCTCGTTGCCTTCATTAGTCTCTGTTTATTCCCACCATGTATTTACTTATAATTAATACAAGGACAAGAAACCCAGAAGACGCTAATGAGCAAACATTTGCGACGCTGTATGCGGCTATAATACATCGCACACTCTTAATTGCTGCAGCTACTGAAATGTGTAATGCGTGACTTTATATTATGCAGGCTAAGGCCAAAAAAAAAAATATTCGGTCTCTGGTCTCTTTTTTTTTTCTTCAAGCTTGGATTGTACAAACAAGGTGGGGTACTTTTTTGCTTTTTTGGTGTCCTCGTGTACATTGGTGTCCTCCATAATTTGCATTGGTGCTCTCGATCATTTGCCTTGGTGCAATTTCCCATTCCTTGGTGCTCTTTGGTAAAAATGTTTTGAGGAGGTGCGGCAATAGAGGGCGCTGTTTGAGCTACCGCGGAACATTTTGGAAAAAAAAGGATTAAAATCGACGCGCGCGCTGACCAGAGACCGACTTATTTTTTTTTTTGGCCTAAACGGTGAATTGCGCTGAATCTGTCTGCAAAAGTAATTCATAGGATGTGACATATTATCCATAGCAGTAGTGCGAACTCCAACTCCCCTTCCTGTGTATTAAACCGAAATACTGATGCCGCGACAATGGAGCCTGAAGGTTCACCCCTGGTAGTGCGCTTCCGGAAACCTTGAAAAGGAAAATTAACGTGAACAAATTGTAGAATTTGCAATTATTTTGGTACATTGATTTCTTCAGAAAATCACCCACGAAAAAAAGGCCTTTGTAAAATTGTTACTAGCATATCAATATATGGCAATTGATTTATCGCCTGACGTGAAATTGAAATGTCGTGTCAAAAATTCACCTTTCACTTTCGAAAATACATGCGGACTAGTGCAACTCGGTGTAATCGTACATTATGTTAAAATGTATAAAATAGTTTTCTTGTGTGGCGGTTATTTAAACATAAAGTTAAATAGAAGACCAACATGTCTTTTGGGGTTTCTATTTTTTTTGGAATAAACCTAAAGGATTCATTAGCATTTACGAAAACATCTAAATTGACCTCTGATAAGGACTGCACTCAAGCCAGCCTGACTAAATCTAGAACCCATCGGCTGCATAGGTAGGGAAATCTTCGCGTCATTATGCATTCTCGTTCTCACGCAAGTACGTGATGTGAAAACAAACTGAACGAACACGGAGACCAAGGAATGAAAATGGCGGACGTGGAAGGTCGTAATAAGTTCGTTTTTATCCATCTCCAAGTGATTTTTCATCAATTCTTGAAGAATAGCAAGATAAAATCCCAACATGAATGTTTCTTGGGGTGACTACGGTTAGAACTCATCCTGTCAAAAATTATAGCCTAGCAGGAGAAAGGACAACCCAGTGAATGCCCGTAGCCGGGCCGCGCGAGGGTTACGGAAACTCGCCGCGTATCTTTTTACTTTCAGGCTCCATTTCAGTTGAATCGCTACTGTAGGCCTACTCGAGGGGATAGTCAGTTAAATCAGGTTGCTCAAAACCCTAGATTTGCTAAAAAAAAAAAAATAAATAAAAAATAAATAAATAAATAAACCAAGGCAAGCAGAGTAAAGTCGGTCCCAGAGAATTATGTTAAGAGGTTTATTCAACTTGAACTATATTCAGGCATCTCGTCTACACAATGGGCCGGGTTGAGTCCAAATTGGTGTGCCGGGGGGAAATCCTATACAATCGCACTGCCCGGCCCAAGTGACAGTGAGTCATTCAGTGAGGTACAAACATGACTGTAGGCTGGCAATGGACCGATCCAGTAAGCACCGCCCCATGGTGTACTGACCAATCACAGCCGTGATTTATGTCCGACGTGCGTGCACAGAAGTCCGACATGCGTGCACGCGCGTATGATTCGCGCGGCAGGAAAATGCAGCGTGGCATTGGAGGGGAGCACGTGGTAATTTGCCCACGTGCGCAGTGGGCGGGGCTTACTGGATCGGTCCATTGTTTGGGGGGACCAGCTAAAAAAGTAGTATCCCCTTGCACAGCAAGGGGATACTACGAGGGAGTGATATGCGAGCAGATTCGGCGATTAATAATTGTGCAAAACAAGACTACGCCTTGACCTCGAGATTCTGACCATTCAGTGGGCGCCTTCTATCGACGCGTGTTTTCGGTAACCCGGTTGTTGTATTACAACGACATGGCATCCAAATTGATCAATCAAGCTCAGTCCACATTTCTTATCGAAATGACGGCGCAGTTTCTAAAGTCGACTCCGTTTGGATGGCGCGCGGGTTCGCATAAAACTTGTATGTTAGCTGACGTTCGACCGTGGCTCTGCACGCGTGAATGTCTGATCCTCAAGACTAACAATAATGGGCCCACATCATTAAAAATTGAAAGGACGGGAGTCTGTTTCCCTTCTCTATGGTTAATCAGTGGGTTTCTGTATAGATGTTTGAAATTGTGTGATCCTTTAATTTCCAAAATGTGTGAATTCATTTGCAGTCGATGACAGCTGCACTGGCGCTTGTTCCGTTCAAGTAAATATTTCTCATCATCACGGTAGCTCGCCAACTATACGTAATTATAAATTCCGTGCCCACTGTACAAACATATTCATGACACAGCCCACGTTTAATTTAGGGATGTGATGTGATTTCAGATTTAACAACGTTCCTCTTTCAGTGGCGTAATGGGGGTTGAGGGCAAGGCATCCCCCCTCGGAGCCTGTCCTTATTCTATCACTATAAGAATTTGTTGAACGGCAGATCTTTACAAACTCTTTGAGTGAATCATTAAGAAACTGATCCCCAACTACCTCAATACATTTTGACCTAGTTACGTCACTGTTTATTGTTTGTTTGTTTATTTGTTTGTTTTTGGTAGATTTGTTGTTCAGTAGGACAAAAATGCTGGAAGGTCTTTGAGGTTCAAATCCACCCCTTCGCCTGTGTTCACGCCCCGCCCCTTATTATGGTCCCCACTTGCTATTTATTTTGCATAAGAAGACGCAATGGGCTGTGGTCTAGTTACTGATGCTCTACCCATGCTGTTTTCGCCTTCACCCCTTCAAAAAATTTTTTAAATTGCTATTTTTTTTACTAATACAAAATGTATTCACTTTTGAATGAGACATCGAGCAAAATAAGGCCACCGACGATGGAATTACTCCTTTACAAAATTCGAATTATTTGCTGCCCGACAATAACTCCATCCTTGCAGGGTAGACTGGTTGCCGCCTCCCTATGAGACTGTGGACCGGAAACCAGCCTACTCGTAGGCAGCACCTGCTCGTGTGCAAAAGTAAACTAAAGTAAAAGCTGTTTAAAAAAAAACCATAAAAAAAGCTGTTTTTAAAAAAACATAAAAAAATTAGTAGCCATTTCCGTTAAAATATAACTCTCAAATTGAAAAATCGTTAGGATTTAATGAGATTAAAAAAAAAATCGAATATGTTGAAGAGCACGGTTGGAATAATCTTAAAGCAAAATCGGAGGGTTCCCTTCGAAAACTAAAATATCATCTCTTTGTCGCTGTTTGTCCCAGGTGTGAGCGAGCAGATGCGCAAGGTTGGCAGCAGTCTCATCCCTGAGGTTACCATGGAGACAGCAGACGGCAACCATTTTAAGATGACTACTGTGACTGATTTTGCTACTGTGGTTGTGGAGTTCAATCTTGGAGAGGAGCAGGAAATCACCACTGCAGACGGGAGGAAAACCAAGGTCTGGTTGAAATTGAGAGAAATGGGTTCACCTCGCCACCAAATAATAGGCATTTCGTTTGATTTCTTGGAAAACTTCCTTCCGCATCTGCCATCAATTCCCCCCCCCCCCCGATCCGAAAAAAACCCACACACACATACACACAGAACAAGATCGAATTCATAGGAATAAAGAGCATTTATTTATTTAAATGAACAATATACAGATTGCGAAGGCCATTGACTTAATGAGAATAATACGCTATCCCCGTAAAGCGCTTTGAAGAGCGCCCTCATGTTGGGTTCTCGATTGTTAGCTTTTTGCTCTGAAAGTTGAAAGTTCATTCCCCCGTGTTATTTTCCGAGCTTCATCCCGAAAAACACTGATTCCTTTTCTAAATTGCTTTTTTTCCTAGCAGTTCAAAAATTATTCAATTTTGAATGAGACATTGACCGAAAAAAATCGGCCCATGTTTATTTATTGCATTATTACTTTGCAAATTTCGAAATTTTGTCTGCCGACGCCGATTCCGTTCCCACGGGGTGGGCTGGTTCCCGCCCCGCGATCAGTATCGATAATACATACGGACCGGGAGCCAGTCTGCTCGCAGCGTATTATGTTTGTGCCCTAAACTTTTATCAAAGAGTTGCAGACGTGAGACATAACAAAAAAGCAAAAAAGGAAAAAGAGTGGGTTTTTGGGGTTGTTTTTGGAATAAAACAAACAAGTTGAACATTTACTAAGAGGGGAAAAAAACGAATTTGTTGAAGAACACGGAGAACTCAAAAAATCACTGTGGTGCTAGCAGGTTTGCATTCATTTCATTGCGCAATGATCTTGTTTTTAAGCGAATGAGGGCGCTGTGTACAGTCGCCATTTTCTGGGCTCCGACTGAAGAGACACCACCTTTAATGAAGCAATTAAGCAACTTTACTCCAATCTAGAAATTGAAGGTTTTAAAGATGTTATTTTGTTTAAATTTTGGTCTATTGATTTTTTTTCATTTTTGTGGTACAGTGTATCAAATTTAGTAAGGTTTATTTTTCCCCCTTTTTTTTCGTTTCCCATTTTTAGAGTGTTTACAGCCTGGAAGGCAACACGCTGAAGCAAGTCGAGACACCGTCGGATGGTAACGGACCATCGGCAACTTACGAACGAATACTCAAGGCAGACGGGAATATCGAAATGGTTGGTCAAATTCCTTTTAAAGAACTCTTAAAATTCCTTGAAAACAAGTCTGAAATGTGCAGAACACAAGGAAAATCCAACCAAGAGTTTGACTTTGGTCAAGTCACTTAATCTTCAGTGCCCTACATCTTTGTTTAATTAACTGGACTTCTTTCGGAGTTTTTAAGGCCGTTTCATCCCAGTGCAAAAGCGAACGCGAATTTGTGACGTCACGGTAAGTATTTGCGCTTCGAATTCGCAAATTGAATTCATTTCCAAGTCCAAATTCGACGTCACGAAACATTCGCTGCGAAATTCGCGGGAGTTGAAATCACGGTGTTCAACTTTTGAGAATTCGATTTTCGCAGCCAGAATGATTACCGTGATGTCACAAATGCGCGTTTGCGTTCGGGCCGAGTATGAATGGCCTTTGCAGTTAAAGGTGTACTTTCGTCCTGCGATCGACAAAAATTTGAGTTTTTCATATTTTGAAAGGTCTGGTTGGAAATCTACAAAGTATCATACATTTCAGAGAAAATTTGGGGAAAACCCAATTGTTAACATCTGACGTCGAAACCATTTTTAACTGGCATAGGCTGATACTTATATCCATCAAAAAATCAGAAAAATACTTTTAAGCCAAACTGTATAGGCCAGAGACTAACACCCGATAGAATGCATATGACGTAGGCCTAAAGTGAAAATTCACTGCGTGTATGATATAGGTCCAATGCTATAGTTTTACAGTTAAACACATGGCGATCATATTTAACAAGCGCATTTAAACCGACCAGTTAGAAAAGGAAGCATCTGTTGGCAGCGTCCACGGCTCATGTTATGTCAAAACCAAAATGTTATACCCGAAAAAAATCGTTCGCGCGATTATTACATGAAATCCGTTGGTTATGTGCAAGTATATAATATTAGACCTATTAATGATCAACTAAACACCGCAGAAAACGAAAGTCCACACTCATTGGAGGGGTCATAATTTTGAATCTGATCCTCTTATGATAACGGCATTTATATAGACCTTTTGGGGAATGTTGTTAGGTACCTTTTGATACCCCGTTTGCTACCAAAGACTGTAAATCGTCCAACAGTGACAACGGTTTATGAAAAATGATGCAGTTTGAAAAATTGCAAATTTAAAGAGTACGCGAGTGGAAATTGCTGCGTGACGATATCACACTGCCCGAAAGGAACGGCGGGGATTCCCTCTTTTCACGCTCCGCCATTGGGCATGCAGAGCCTCGATCTGGCAACTTTACACAATAGAAATAGCCGGTTCGGTGATCTGACCCCCGACACGGGAATCACTGAACCGGCTATATTTATTGTGTAAAGTTGCCAGATGGAGGCTCTGCATGCCCATGGCGGATGTGTGAAAAGAGCGAATGACCAATCGCACAGTTGTATGCATGGGAGCACGCGGATTGAATTACCCGCGCTTGTTCGGGCACCGTGCAGTCGATAGGGGCATGTGTGGTTAGGCTTAGCAATTTCTCCTCGCGTAATCTTTAAATTTACAACTTTTCAAACTGCATCACTTTTCATAAACAGTTGTCAATCTTGGACGATTTACAGTCTTTGGTAGCAAAGGGGCATCAAAATGTAGCTAACAAAATTCCCCAAAGGTCTATATAAAAAAAAGTCATCAGATTCAAAATTATGACCCCTCCAATGAGTGAGTTCTTTCTTTTTTTGAGGTGTTTATTATCATATTGTGTAAGAAACGTGTTTTAGAGCTAAAAATGGCGCATTGCGGATGAAAGTTCAACCTTTAAATGCACGTAACATTGGAAATTACCCGGAAACAGACCTAGCGATTTAGTGTTCTTTTCAAAGTGAAGATAGGTATGAGACCAAATACCGTGTGAAACGATTCCACCTGAACTGATATCGTTTGAGGAAAAAAACAATGATTGAAAGTGGTTCAAAAAGTGTGTCAGTTTTCCCCCCCATGCTTTAGCAACGCAATCCAGAATATTTTCTCCGTTTTCCCACAAGCCACAGAGCTAAAAGTTCCACAGCTTTCCTGTTAATATACACCCTACTTTAGTTTTTGAGCAATTTTGTTTCTTCAAAAATAAAGAAAGAAAGAAAAAGAACAGATCACAAAAAGGTAATGGTTCTGTTCCCTTTAATATACACCTGCGGTGCAGGTGTTCACCAGAAAACTCGTATGACCGAAAAATGCCCCGGTGTCAATCTGATAAGGCTACTGGTGATTGGCTATACACACCCCGAGGTGCCTAAGGTGATGATGACACAAGACAATGTCAATATATCAACCAATTCAGGCATTATCAGTTCTGCCTTCAATTGAAACAAATCACGCCACTTCACAACTCGCAAAGTGCATCGGAGTGTCATTTCGGATTTCCAATACTCGCCCCCGTGGCGGATCTAGGATTTTTTTCACAGGGGTTGGCTGAGACCTTGGAATCCGGGATTTTGTTCGGGGGATGGGGGAGATGTGCTGAAGTTAAGGACATTCAGTTAGAGTGACGCCAGGCTGGAGAAATGAATCGACATTTGCAATATCGTATGACTTTTTCATGAAACTTGATTCAGTTAATTTTGTTTCTTTCAAGTCCTTATTAATAACATTGGTCAGACGGGACGGGGGTAACCACCCTAGACCATCCCTCTTGAATCCACAGTTACGCCCGCTTAATCCTGATAGCTTCACGTCCCATCTCGATTATTAATATTAACGATTGGCAAGAAGAAATTCTTTGCTGGATCCAGGAATTTGGTGATTATTCCATGATAGGTTTAATGAAATAATTTACATGAACAACTATAAGAACCCTGGATTATCTAGGGACATTTATATCAGAACTACGTAAAACCATCAGCCAGTGATATTTCTGGCGCTAACACACTAGATCAACATGCACTGATCTACGCACTTTTAAACTTGGTTGCCACGGTAATTTGGAGCCGAATCGGGAATTTCCCCGTGTTTGTTTTCACAAAAAGGGTTTTCGCGGGGTTTTCGCCCATCCCGTAAATCAGCAATTCGTGCCTTATACTGAAATGTTTAACATTAACTTTTGTATATAGCTTTATTTGTGTAAATATTTGTATACTACTTGTGTTTGTAAGTATTAATGTTCGTAGTGTGTTTCACACGTGCACCATATTCCGTGCACTATTTGACTTTGCTTAACTTTATTTAGTAATTCGTAATATATGCAGGGTCCCAATGGAAACCAGTTTAAAACTGTTTCCGCATACCCTGGGTAAAGAGATGTAATTAAAAAAAACAATTTTTAAATTTAAAGAATACCCTTTCAGTGACTCGACGTCTTTTTGCAAAGTTACTCACCTCACCGACTGTTTAATTCAACGACAGGTTTCCTGCCCAATTTTCTGATTTTTTTTATAAGAAATTTTACCCATTTTTTAATTTTTTTATTTTCCAGGTCATGACAACTGGGAGCACTGTGGCCAGACGACTTTACAAGAAACTATAAACACCAAGGGGAATGAGTCAGTGGCAATCACTGCCTGCACTAGAAACCTGCACGTTCCATTAAAGTAATGAAATGTCTTGTGTAATGCATGAAATAATTATGTAAATCAATAAAATTAAGACGGCCTGATATTAACAAGATCATCTTCAGAGGCAAAAATAAAATAAATACATAGTTATTATTATTACAGGGAATGGTACCTTGGGGGACATTCCTATAGGGTTGCGCACAATTTTTTTCCAACTTTAATGACCCCTAACCTCAATTTCCCTTATCCTACCCCCTCGAATTCTGGTATATTTACTGTTTGGACCATGATCAATCGATCTAGCCTATTTGCGACGGAAAATGTTGCCTCTAACTAGGAGTTGTGACATGGAGACATTGAAATGTCTCCCTAATGTCCGGTGTCTCCCTAAGGTATAACTTATGACAAAAAATGTCTCCTTAATGGTACATTAACAGTAATAGGTTATTATGTTTCAATGATAATGTAAAAGATGTTGACGTGAAGCGAAACAAAGACACCAAAGTCAGTCATAACATGGAGGCTTAAAATAATAAGTTTCAACCGGGTGTCGTTTATATGGAATAATTTTCATACTCCTTTGTTCCTTCGTGTCCCGTCCCATCTCTTCATTCCCTTTGATAATCACCTACTTCCACACACCCTTGGTCCTTAATCCCCAGTAGTCGAGTGTTTTTTCCCCCGAGTACCGAGTACTGCCGAGTACTTAAATATGTTGCCGAGTACGAGTACGAGTACGAGTACGAGTGCGAGTATTTTATTATAAACCCTTTTGTGTTTTCAGCCCTGCATGCTTGTGTGTCCCCTATACCTACTACATGTATACATGTTTGATCCTTGTTCCACTGTCATTGTTTTGCCTTTCAAGAATGTCTTGCCAAGACCGCACCGTCAGTACAGCTAATTGTGTCGAATAATTTTCATGTTTCCTCGCACTCTTGCGTCTCAATTCTGCACATTTTGAACTATTTTCGTCTGGACCATAATTATATAACATATCTGCAAGTATGATTGAAAATTTGGCTTTAGATTAACTTACGAGGTCATATTTCTTATCAGGCCACTACCGGTTCCAACAGAGAGCGTTATCAATACAATTATATCGTTAATATCACGTGACGGCATAGACACGGGGTTCAAAGTGTATCTCCAATCGTGATTGTAAGTGTATTAACTGTTTACTCTTCAAATCTACAAAGACAAACTTTGGCTGAGAGGCTTATCAAGTGGCCCGTTGCCATGGTTACTTTGTCAGTAATAGGCCTGTGTGTACTAATTTTCCCATAGCGGTATCGGCACAAGCCAGACTATATTTGTTGCATTATTGTTAAAAAATTGAACATGTACCTTTAGGCTAACTTTTCGCTGTAAATGCATATTGCTTTAATTGGCAACGCATCGAGTTCCATACTACAAAATATATACAAGTAGTTGCACTTTCAACGACGGCTGATAAAGTGAACGTCATTTTCCCTTTAATTTTCTAAATACTCACTGGTAATTTTTTTTCTACCACAAATTTTATATTCTTTACAGTTTGATATTCTTTACAGTTTTGTATTTTTTAAAGTTGTAAAAATTGAGCACCATTGTCTATATATGGCATGCCCCAAGGACAAAGTTGCATATTAACATTCTCATTATAAAAGAAAGATGCGTTTTTGATTAAAGTCTTTAATTTGGTAGCGTTTGTCGGGTTATTTTGCATTTACAACAATCCAGTGATAATGTTTGGAAACATTTGGTAATTCGTTACTTTTGCGACGTTTAATTGACCTTCAATAGTTTGCCAGCCCGTGGATCTATTGCAATTGCATAGTAATAAATTCCATCTGTTTGGGTGAATAAGTACAGTGAAAGACGTGAGAAAATCCAACGTGCTTTGTTAACACATATCCGGCAACAAGTACGCCTTTAATATTGGGTGGAGAATTTACATGTTGCGAGCAGTGTTGACATAGCTCTGGTCATAGCCTACCAGTTGATAAAAAAGTGCAGTAACATTAATGTTTGTACAATTAATGAAGGTCGGACAAGGACGATAGTTGCACAGTACAGGATTGAGGTAGCAGTGCCGGTTGAATTTAAATGTGTCCATAGCTTCAAGGATTATCATAAGCTTAATGTCACATTTTCTCACTTTTGCCTTTAATTATGATCAATAAAATAGTAGAGTCGAAAGGTACCTGACTCGACAAAAATCTGGTTGCGTGCTTAGAACAGGGGAAATGTGTAAACACAATCGATACTTTTGTAAAAGCAATTCGCTAGTCACTCGTTGCCGCCCACGCGCGTGTTCAAAGGTTGCGTTCGGATCTAAGCCGCGCAGCCTGAGCTAATTTGCATCACGCATGCGCAGAACAGTCATAGCTGGTCATGAGGCAACCCGATTGGTCCATTCCTGTAGGCGTGATGCGCGCGTCTGGACATTGTGACTTAGAGTAGCGAAGTCCGAATGTTCGAGGTTGGCTTATCAGCTCAACGGGTTGTTTTTTGGGCAAGTATTGCCCGATTGCCCGACTGATAGAGGTCCTTTTGAATTGACTCGGATGCAGTGATTGCAGCAAAACTCAAATCTCTCCGTGTGAATTGAATGTTGAAGATCTTTACTCACAATAATGGCACATTTTAAGGGCACATACAAGTTGGAATCAAGTGAGAATTTCGAGCCGTTCATGCAAGCACTTGGTAAGTAATTAAGTTTTACGCGTAATCTTTTTTTTTTTTACAAACACGAATATTATACAGTTTTTAATTGTAACACGGCTTTTTGATATTGAATTTCGTGAGCAGTTTACATCCTTAAAGACTTGGGCTCATTTTATCCATAGGAATTTATAAAAAAAAATTATCCATTAAAATTTACGTGACATTTCCCTTGCCTCAGTAACAAGGCACAATTGATACATCAACCATTAACAAGGTTTAGAGCCGGCACATTGTCTGCGTCCTCGTTTTACCATCATTGATGGAACTGAACCGGAATCCAACGGAGTCACTAATGTGCCTCGAGCTCTAAGTATGTGCTTCAAGTGTAGTCTATTCTGTTAATACTAGACGTGTACTCCTTCACTCCATGTTCTGCATAGAATTACAATGAAGCGTTTATAATGCGTGTAGATAAGTCCTTGCTTGTTTAAGAGGAAAGTCCACTAATAGCCATTATCTTGATATTCTGGCTACAGGCTATCATATCTTGTGGTATAAATTCAAAGGGTATATGTCCAACATAATGAGCAAAGTGTTGGCATGCAAGCTCATTAATTTCAACCCGTTTAACACATTTTAACCCAGCCCAACCCAGACCGACCCAATCCATCCAGCTCAACCCAAATAAATCCAACCCAACCCAAATAAATCCAACCCAACCCAACCCAACCCAAACCACCCAAACCCAACCCAACCCAACCCAACCCAACCCAACCCAACCCCCCCCAACCCCAACCATCCCAACCCAAACCCAACCCAACCCAAACCCAACCCAACCCATCCCAACCCAAACCCAAAACAACCCAAACCCAACCCAACCCAAACCAACCCCCCCCCAACCCAACCCAACCCCACCCCGCCCCACCCCAACCCAACCCGACCCAACCCACCCCAACCCAACTCAGCCCAACGTAGCCCAACCCAGCCCAACCCAACCCAACCCTAGCCCGACGTAGCCCAACCCAACCTGACCCAACCCGACCCAACCCGACCCAACCCAACCCAACCCAACCAATCCAATCCAATCCAATCCAATCCAATCCAATCCAATCCAATCCAATCCAATCCAATCCAATCCAATCCAATCCAATCCAATCCAATCCAATCCAATCCAATCCAATCCAATCCAATCCAATCCAATCCAATCCAATCCAATCCAATCCAATCCAATCCAATCCAATCCAATCCAATCCAATCCAATCCAATCCAATCCAATCCAATCCAATCCAATCCAATCCAATCCAATCCAATCCAATCCAATCCAATCCAATCCAATCCAATCCAATCCAATCCAATCCAATCCAATCCAATCCAATCCAATCCAATCCAATCCAATCCAGCCCCAACCCAACCAAAACCCATCCCAATCCAACCTAACCCAACCAGACCCAATCCTATACCCAAAGAAACTTAATTCCACCTTCCGATTTTCACACAGGGGTGAACGTCCTCCTTCGCAAGGTTGGCACCACCACCAAACCAAAACTCACAATTGAAACAGACGACGGGAAACACTTCAAGTTCATCTCAGAATCTACATTTAAGAACATCAAAACGGAGTTTACCATAGGCGAGGAGTACGAAGACACCTCACCAGATGGTAGAAAAACTAAGGCAAGTCGTAATAAGAACTTTACTTTAAAAAAAATACATTACACGGGCCTTTAATAATGAATAATTGTTCTTATTTGATACTTCCTTGCAACAGAACGTCGTCACCCTGAATGAAAACAAAATGACGCAGCTTGAGAAACCACGTGACGGAAAGGGCAAAGAGGTGACGTACATCAGAGAACTTACAGAGAGCGGTGATCTCAAAGTGGTAAGCTTCAAAACGATCGTCAATGATTACGCAAAGTATCCGTGTTCTTTAAATCCAAACCATGGATTGTTTTTCTGCATACTTAGTATTCAAACGTAATTCTGATTTGAGCGTTGAAGACGTTTACCAAGATTTTCTTGGTATTGCACGTTTGTTGAAATGAAGTAAAGAGACCACAACATTGTCAGTGGGACGAACTTGAGTTGTATGAAACTAAGGATCCGAAGCTCCACTTATGACATCGCACCACTCGGGCTTGCCGTACGAATGTTAATTAATATTTTACACAGCACGTTACCACTCAATACAGGGCGAGTAAAAAAAATTCAAATGTTGGGACCTTTGTTTTAGTGAAGTTCTGCATGTAGCACTTTCAAAATCTAGGATATGAAAGCCCAATTTATCAGCTTTCCTTTAGTCCAAAAACATTCAGACCACTTTGTACTTTTCAAGTTATGGAATTTTAAACACAACCACCGTTTTAAAGTTCTGTCCACGGATCACAAAAAAGGTGTGCGTTCTTTCAGCAAAACGAAAACAATTCACATACATTCAGGACTATGTGACTTGCGTTCGTTTTGCTGAAAGAACACTTAGGGGCCGTATCGTAAGTCCGACACCTCATAGGCCCGACGCCTCATCAGTCCGAAATGTCGGACCTATGAGGCGTCAGACTTCTTCTTGTGATCCGTGGACAGATCTTTAAAATGGTGGTTGTGTTTACAATTCCGTAACTTGAAAAGTACATGAGTGGTTTGAATGATTCTTGTACTAAAAGAAAGTTTATGAATTGGGCTTTCATATCCTAGATTTTAAAAGTGCTACATGCAGAATTCCACTAAAACAATAGTCCCGACATGTGGGTTTCGCTTTTTTGACTCACCCTGTATTTCTTGAATCTTTTTTGGACTTTATTAAAAATTAATACCCTTGCAATTGCCTTAATAAACTCCTAAATCCGCCACTACAGCCATACACCATATTGACAATTAGGCATATTAATAATCAATGATATTTTCCAAACCCACTCCTATTGTTATAACAGACGTGCATACTTGATGACATCGTAGCAACGCGTCTCTACAAGAACCAACATGTATCATAAGAATGGAATCACCAAGGAATGAAGTCATCGAAAACACCAAGATTCGACAGATACGAGGGGACATTTTCGTACCATTGAATTAAAACACGTTCATAAAAAAAGTCAGATTATTATACAACCGTTCACAATAAGCGTATTATGAGCACAATAAGCGTATTATCAGCACAGTAGGCCTAAGCGTATTATGAGTACAATAAGCGTATTATGAGTGTGCTTTAGACCAACGATTATTCGAAGGATCACTGCCATCATTGCGTTGTACGTTGACAGTTCACCGTAGAAGTCGCATTTCAAATAAATATTTCTTGATGCCCAAACCTAGTTGACGTAGTTGTACCATAGGTTTCAGTCATCAGAATTCCCATTTCAGCATCCAGTTCTTAATGGATGTAGTTTGGTAGTATAGGTTTTCCCGGCCAATTTCCTAAAATGTTCATTCACTTCTGAAAATCGTTCGTTCATTTTCGTCTGAATTTGAATGCACGTCTTTAATCCCATTTCAATTCAACGAAAGTTCAATCCTTTTCATTGTGAGTGCAGTCGGTTTTGAGAAACAGACGGCCAATTACGTTACCTGCGCGTTCATTTACGCAAGCATACCTTTTCGCGCAGAGTTCTGGTATACAATTTCGTGAATGTGCAATTAAAAGTACGTTTTTCTCATTCAAAATAGCAGATTGCGTCAGATAACACTAAACTAAAAGTGAAATAGAATGACCAATGTTTGAAATCGTCCTCTAAAAGCTAAAGAGAGTCTTGTAAGCAAATCTCAACGATCATAAACGAAATCAATCACTTATTGATTGAACTGAAATGGAATCGAGTGCTCTGGTAGCGAAAATGAAATGCGTGTTCAGAGCGATTCTCATACTGGAAAATGAATGACCGATTTTCAGAAGTGAACATTTTAGGAAGTAGTTGAAATACACTACTGCATCATAGTACAATGTACACGTGGCCGAATCTTATTGAGTACTGTTTTGTTTTTGAACTGTCGCCACACTAATATTTGAACCGAATACTATTCATTTGGGTTATAATTTGCACATAAATGTTGATTACTCGCTAAAACATTTTTTGTTTGTTTTTTGAAAATGTTACACAAAAAAAGAATATTTTTGAACAGCTTTAAAGTAGCCTATAGGTTTTATAGCATTGAAAACAGCAAAATAACTTTTACGAAAATCATAAAGTTTTGAAATGGAAAAGATCTAGATTGATCGATTTATAGCGAATGGAAATTATTTCAATAAAGATTAAAATGTAAAACAGATGGAAGAGTTCACGCGTTTTGATTCGTTCGTTGCTAATTTGAACCACAAATTCAATATTTTGTATTATTTTATTATAACTGACGTACATATCATCACGTGACATACAGTATTGCTCCAATTCACGCCGGGGCTCAAAAAGTCATGCTCTGTTCTGAACAACCTCCGTTAACAGATTCGAAAATACTTCCGCAATCAACGACAAATCCCAGTCATCTTTATATTCCTGTCTTCTTATAAAAAGTAATGTCAAAATTCTTTGCAATACTTGTTTGCATTTCTTTTAAAAACTAAACCATAAAATATTAAACATGTATTCAACACCAAAGATCTATTTCCAAGCCAATAAGACACAGATTAATCTAACATCACAACGAATGACGAACACACATTTTGAACAAATAAAGAAAGACACACTGAAACAAGTTTTGATAAACGTCATCATGATTTAATTTTTCGTATGATTTAAACAGAGCGCTTAATAGAAAAAAAGTAGAATGATTGTACACAACTGGCATGGAATTTCATATTCATTCTACACTGGAAGAACAACAATCATACGCTGCAAAATCTAAATAAAAAAACAAACATTTTTTTCGAACCTATACTCTAAAAGTGTGAATTAGTATAGAAAAAACACGATCACACACGTATCGTTACATTAGAAGCGCTTAGCAGTCGGCTTGCACGGTGCGCCCTCACTGGGGCCAGTTTTTGTTATTCAAATTCAGTGACAATGAACGCGCAGTGTGTACTCCTGCGTGTAATGGTGGAACAAAACTGCAGTGTCTTCAGATGTGATGTCGTGCGAAAGGCTTCATGAGTCCTGTTTTCAAATGGCGGGGACCGGTATAAAAAAAGACGTGTTTAATTGCAAAAGTTTATTGCGCAATGCAAAGTGAGGATAAAATATACCAAGACGACAACAGGGGAGATCGGCATGACGTTCTGTGACATTGAGCTCGTGACCCAGACTGTATGAAAGACATTGTGTTGTAAGAAAAGTGTATTTGATAACTTGAATTATACTAAAACACGGTTTTTCAAATCTGGTCTAAAGAATGATGTCCACAACATAACTTAGTGTAAGTAATGTGCTTTGGATAAAATGAATGATTTCAATGATTCGATCGCAGCCTCGTCCCAATTTTCAACCTCGTTTCCAAGAGCAGGTAGTTGTGGGAGCGTACTCCCGACACCATGAGAACGAGGTTGATTTAAGTGAGCTGAGCACATAGAAGTTGTGTGTACTACAACTGGTTACCAGGGAAACCGTTGCGTGGTAATCATACTTCTGACTAGTCTTGGCACAAGACGGGATTTGGGGTTTTACTCCCGTAACACACCCAGTCCCTGATTAGGGGTACACACCCAGGCCTGTTTTAGGAATACACAAATCCAAATCCAGTCTCGGCTTAAGACTAACACCATCACCTCTTATTACTGGGATAGAAATCAAAATTCTGCTTTTAACTCTAAAAATCTCCTGGGGAATAACCAATACCTTAGGCAAAAAAAAAAGGTTCTGGTTTCTGGTCTGCGCGCGCGTCGCCTTGGCCATATGCGCGTCGGCAAAATTAAAACGTTTTTTTTCAATGTAAGATGATGTCCCAAAACCGCCAAACTCACTGGTTTGACTGATATCCTGCCGCTGCACAATTTTAACGTGTTTTCAGATGGGGTTACGATCGAGTATAAGCTTTATTTGGCCTCTCTGGACCCCCATACATTTTGCACTAAATTTAGTCGGGCACCATTTGCAGTCATCAGCCGACGTTTGAGGAAAAAAACAGTACAAAAAAAGGCCGCGTTGCCCCACCATTTTTAGGGCAAGCTCCATACCAGAAACCGGAGCTTTTTTTGTGGCCTTATAGATCAGTGTTTAATTATTTAGTACAAACTGTAACATTCCAGAGTACAATAATCTACTTCAATACAAGCTTACAGCATTCTTCTTTAAATTCATGTACCATTCTGTATTATTAGTAAAAAAAATTCATATTGTTTTTTTTTATATACGCAAAAAAATAATATGACCGATCAAGTTGAAAATCAATCCTTTGGTTTTTGTGCCATTTATACATTATAGCATTCTTTGTGATTTTTTTGGCAAAATAGAAGCATAAGACGCCTCACTACTGCTGTATATATCTCAGCAACTGCTCTAAATAAAATACAAAGCATGTTCTTTTTTGTTCCATACACTACTGCTGTTATATTAGGAGAAGCCCTAGTGTAAAAACACACCTGACATCGGGAACAATGTCATGCTTTTTTTGTTTGGAGGCTGAGTTTGGGAAAAATGTTGCCGTGGTGATTATAACAAAATTCCACAGCAACAGCTTTCAAAAGTTGACATCTTCATCCGCAAAATGTTTGCGCTAAGCTGTAACTCTGTCCCGGTGTAACGCACAATTACCCCATCACATGTTATCTTAATGTACATATTGAAAAAGGAAAAAGAAATATTCATTAAGGTTTCAACTAGAAATGCTTATAAAATTTAAGATTCGTACTATAGATTCTACATTAAAAGCTGCAATATATTAGAGAGAAGCTGACAATTTTACTCTACTCATCAGAAAGTGATAACCAAGGCACATACTTAACGCTAACTTGTAAACAAAATTCAAGTTTGTCAACTTCTACAGAAGATCAAAGCAAACACTGGGGTATTTTTTTTTTATACTAGAAGACACTACAACCTTTTTTCCCTTGTCATTTACGTTTCTACGCCAAGCTTTTAATTTCTTACTGACATTTTTCTTTAATAATAAACAGTATTGCTTCTGGGAACTTCATATAAAAAAGAATCAAAAAAAGTTATACAATACACATCGTTTGAAACACTAGCCCAAATGAGAAACAGACCACTTCACATCGTAAAAACTCAGAGAAATGAAAATAAATACAACCTTATCATAATACTCAAAAAGACGGACACCTGACTTAAAAGTGCAGTTTACAGGCGAAAGCAACTATGGAAACTATTTTTTTGAACATATGTGTTGTGCTTTTACGAAAGCAGCAATATAATACACAAGCCATTCGCAAGATTGGGTCGAGTTAACTATTAACTACATGCACTTTTATGTTTTCAAGATGCACAAAATAAAAAGAAAATCACTGAAAATTTACCCGACAGCGATTACAATTGCTATGGCAACAGTAAATCTTACCTCAACCAAAATGTTCAAAATAACATTCTGTATGTCCCACTCTATATTACACATAAACTATGCGGGTATACATGTATGCTACAACAAAAATACTGATTAAGTAGATTAACTACAAGTGAGTTTAAGCACATGCACATGCTCAATGAGAAAAAAGGTGGTGTAGTTATAACTGTTGGGTGCATTCGAGCGTGTTACTCTTGCTACTCCCGAGTGCAGGAAAATGTTGCGTGCGCATTACTCTCGGTGCAGGAGTATACTCCCGGTATGACGGAGAGCATACTCTTGCTAACCTGCGGGTCGTACTCTTGCCGTTCGTGTGCTCAGGAGTATACTCATGATAACACGAGTGGCACGCTCGAACGTAGCGCACCCGTTGGTACAAACTCACCATAACAGATTGAAGAGGCTCTGTTTATGTATGTCTGGGTCTGACACAACCAAGTACTTCATAGGGAAAAAATATGCACATTTTTCAATAAGATTGCTTCAAATAGTGTAACCTTCACTTGTGTCTACACATATTCCCAAATCGTTTCAATTATGGCACCTTATCAAACTTTACACATCTACTCCAATCGAAGAGGATGGATAGTCTTTGTTTTCCAAATTAAGCCACTTTTGTCAAGACCCATTCACACATTTAAGTGTAAATCTGTAACAGGCAATTCAAGTGTAACAAAAAGAAAATGAACATGTAAGTCCCATGACAGAGCCACTGCAACTTTCGCGAGCATCCTAAACGTGAAATGTGTTTTGTTCTCCCATGTAGCCTGGTTTTCATTTGAAAAATTACCCACAAATGGCATTCAAAACCTTTCTTCTTCGTTGTCTGAGAAGTTACTAAGTAATTTGCAATGTTGGTTTAAGGGTACCCGATCCCATAATCTGGAACCGGTTCCTGACATCAGTAGTCGGATACTCGGGAAACCGGTTCCGATGCACAGCCCGATGCTTTGGTATTGTGACGCACTAAACAATAGACCGTTACGTTAGACCCTGCTCCATGATATTTTGACCCATCATGCTGTGATAAATGTCTGAAATGCATGCAGGAAAGTGTCTGAAAAGCACGCACTTTGCGTACGTGCGCTATGATGCGCGTTGCTCAAACATGCCGAGTGGCTTGAGTGAGGCCCATGTGTTGTTCCTCCACGTGCGCAAATGGCCGAGGCTATAATAGGTTGATAAACGGAACTCATTAAATATTACACTGAATGTCAGGCAGAAGACAAACATAGCAAATCAAACACACACTCATGTGGAAGATAACGACACTTTGGATTGCAGGACAAGTATTCATCCCAGCGGGTTTTTTTTTCGTTAGAAATTTGAAAAGGTTCTAGTCTACAATTGTTCATTTTTTTTTCAAAAAAAGTTTACAAATTCATTAAATTCTTAGATTTGATGTTTTAAACGTTTGAGTACAATGTGTGCTCAAGATATAATATACACATGATGAGAGTATACGCTTTTGTGTTTGTACACTCGTGCAATACTAGGATAGTAACTTACACACCTCTGGCCCAATTCTCCCAAAGGAGACACGGAATTAAGTCAAGTAAGTCAACTTACACACCAAATTTCATGGCCCTGCTAACCACAGACTGCCGCGCTTATGATCACCATTCTGTGCTAAAAGTGTTAGCCAAAAAGTTTTGTGCTAACCCTGTATTCACAGAATCCTGAGTTACGGGATGTGTGCGAATAAACCAATATTCCCTGCTAACCCGTGAAGTATGCTAACTGTAAGCAGGGAATTTTCTGCTACAGTAAGCAGGGATTTTCCGCTAATGGTAAGCAGAGCCAGGAAATTGGGCCCTTGTGTGTCGAGTGATACACGTACGTATTTATAGCATGCTTAGTGCCCTGAAAGTGCACACGCAACATGCATTCATAGTCTAGCACTTTACTGGTATAGTGTCTGTGTATTCAAAGGTTAACTTGGTATAGGTTAGGTATCTGACTAAGACCAACAATCGTTCCCATCAATGCACAAATCATATCAGTATGTACGACAAATTGTGTCAGTCGCTGTCGGTAATGCGTTCAAATATCCCTCCCAGTGGTCCCCCCCCAACTCTCCCTTTGTAACCGTTGAGGGGGTACTTGTGCACGGAGTCTATACCAAATGAATGAAAAAACTACACTGATGTTGAAGACTGTTAGTTAACGTCAGACACTTAATCAAGCACGTGACGTGCCTTGTGACTGCGTAACCTACTGATCCATTTTCTCTGCCAACTGTTCTTCCAGAGATGCGATCCTAGCCTCGTGGCTCTCCACCGTCGCCTTGAGAGACTTGACCTCATCCTTCAGGGCATTCAATTCCTATGGCAACCAAGACATTGGGGAAAAAAACGCATGACTTATGGTTCTATCAAATTAAAGTATGATCCATCAATTCTGTGCGCAATCAAGTTTGCTTGAAGATAAGTTTGTTTTATAACAGCACTCCCACATTTTGTGGAAGACAAAGTCTGTAGTGCATCTGTGTTGCATATTTCAGTCTTGTTGCACATGGGACACGGTCGCACTGGCAGAATGAAACATATACAAAATAACGAGCAGGGGTTTTGAGGGTTGTCAAGGGCTCCAGTGCAACATAGGGTCTGCACACATGTTAGAAATTAACACTAACCTTCCCAAATCCTCCAAAATCCTCCGTGCAAAATGGAGGATTTTGCAGGATTGAGGCTATAATGGAAACAATGTGTGGCTGATTTTGGAGTATGCACTGTGTCAAGGTCCTGGGCCTCAGACCTTGTGTTGTTTATGCTCAGCCGCGCATACATTTAGGCCTAGATTATACTAGAAATCCTCCGCACTGCTCCAGGATGTCACTGGCTCTGCCTCAACATATTGACGGTGATTGCTGGGGGATTTTGCAGGATTCAGGCAGTGGTCACCCCTCCAAGGACCACATTCAAGAAATAACGGATGATTTTGCAGGATTGAGGCTGTTTGCAATTTTTACATGGAGGCAGTTGGAGGATTATGCAGGATTGAGGTTGTATCCTAGCGAGTTAGGGTTAAGGTATATGCCTGATATAAGGTACCACTTTCAATACCCATTTCTTTTATTCTTTGTAAACTTTCATAAGTAAAAGCTACTTTAACAGTTTAAGGCATATAGGATCCTTTGCATTTATTCCAAAGTAACCACCTGAACTGCTGAATTATAAAAAAACGTGCGTGGATTAAAGATCGTACTGTTACTTAACACCCCGTGAAATTATACCGTCTGGCTGGCCGTCATTTAAAAGAAACATAGGTGATTTCCAACGATCAGTCAATTGACTGAGTTTGGAGTGCTATTGACTAAATCATGTTTCGTGATCAAAAGGTTGTGAATCGTTTTCATGACAAGTGTATGATTCACCGAGCTGAAATTTCAACATGTTAGGTTTTGAAAACTCTTCTTTGGATTTTGAGTGGCGCTATTATTGGAAACAAACGCAATGCATGAAAAGCAAATTATCCTGTCTTTAAACCTCAAGGATACAATTTTTCGAAAGGGATTCTTCTAAAATCCTGTAATCTTGAGTCTTGATGGTTGAGTCCGAGTCTTTTGCCGAATTGACTTGAGTCGAGTCCAAGTCACAGAAATTGCGACTTGAGATGGACTTGAGTTTGAGTCCTGGACTCGAGTCCTACAACCCTGCAGTACTTCATCTTCAACTTGCTCTTGCGGGAAAAACTAATAACTTACCGAACTAGATACACCACTGGCCGCTGCTGCTCCACTGCCGCTCCTCTCCTTAGTCAGTGCACTGCTGCCGCTTTGTATCTTGCTACCCAACTTGTTGACGGTTGCCCCAGCACGGACGGTCTTCTCTTTAGCTTTGTAACCAGACTTGAGCGAAATCAAGATGGGATCTTTGTTCGCGCCGTTCTGAAACTCCTCAGCGGTCATGGAAGGCTCATCGCCGGCGGTGTCCGGGAAGATGTCCTCTTGAAACAATTCCGACTGATGATGTAAACAATACGAGGTAAGCATTGTGGGAGATGGTCGACAAATTCGCAGCGCGGGACATTTGAAATTGTTAGTTTTTCCGGCCAGAAAGTACGTAAGCGTATGATTTGAGTATCTGTTTGCCCTTTTCTTTTCGTTTTATCAATATGGTGTTATTTTGTAAGGCGGCAGAACGCTCTGCCCCAAACTTTGACAAATCAGCTCAAGTTGTCTACTGACACTCGTTCAAATGGGCCGTGTTTTGTCGACCGTAAACTTGAAAAACGAATTCTCCGCGGCAAACTCTTGGTGGCGCACTGCATTGTGAATCGCCCGAATTGATTCCGAATGGCAATTCACAGATCCACGCAGATGTGAACGCAGACGCGCATATCATCAAGGTAGTGGCTATTGTTACAGCATTGCAAAAACACCATTGCGAATCTATATCGACCATCTGGTTCCCTGACCTTATAGTATTCAACATCTGGATCGTTGGTAGTCTGAGTATCACCCGTGCTCCACGGAGCCCATCTCCGGTAGAACCTCTGATATATCTAAGCACTTGTGACGTCATGTCGTTCCGAAATCTGGACTAAGAGTTTGATTGGTGAATTTCGATGCCACGTTTTGATACAACAGCTTGTACAAAAATGCTACTCATGGTGGGCGTGATGTTAATGCACGCGGGGAGCACGAATTACGCGTACAGAAGGCGCCCGCTGATTGGTCAGTTTTTTTTGTTAGGTCATATGAAGTTTAGTTGCATAAGTAATCTCAGAGTCTGCCTACACATCATAAAATAGCATGGACTACACGACATCCATGACATCACAGCACACATCAATTGAATAACGTTACCTTGCGAGGCACAGTCATGGCCGTTGGGACGATCACGAAGTTGTTCATGTTTCCCGTGGAGGCCTTCTCTATTCTGTAGAACCTCATGACTTCACATGAGTTGACATTGCAGCCCCGTTTGGGCATGGATCCCACGGCCGTCTGGGGCTTGCCTTGGTAGGTTGATAGGTAAAACAGATAGGGGGCCTCCTCTGTCATCTCGTAGTAGCGGATCACAGAATCCCCCTATGGAACACAAACAGCTCAATTAGTATAATTTCAACTGTTTACCTTTTACCGTTGGTGTGTTTTCTTTTAACTAAGATTCCGCTCCCTCTTTCTGATCTTGGAAATGGAACCAATTGCTTAATCTTGGCCCATGACACCAGTGATCGATAGTGCATCTTGCAAATCTAAACGGCATGATAAGACTAGCGCGCCTGCTCGCAATAACGTCTCGGGAAATCTGCAGTAGCCGTTTATCTTTTTCTTTATTTTCTCCCTAGGCTTTCCGAGGGAACCAATCAGTGGTCGCGTAATGGTTTATAGTCAGTCGCGCGCTCGCACGACCGTTGTGAACATATGCGCTACGTGTGGTGATCAAGCACACTAATTAAATATGCAACTCAGTAATACCCCAGCGCAAGCACGCCACTGCCAGTATCAAATGGAAAGCCGCCGTTTGGTAAGAAGATAATAACATTTACACAAAGATCTAAGTTACATAAAATGGCCACGCCCTCATCACTGCGAATTCCCACCACTACTAGTACCACTACTAGTACTAAGATTGCTATGAAAATTGATACGCTTGTTGAGACATGCAGCCTTAGTACCCACTCAAAGTTTTGGCTATATCGAACAAAGTATTTGGTAATTATGATCAGTTCTGTTCTGCAGTGCCCTTAGTACAAGTAGTGGTAAGAATGAGTGCATATTTCCTACACACAGTTAACCCTTTCCTTTAACATGTTTAACCCTAACAACCCTGAGCCCATCAAGCTCCATCAGCGGGTTTTGCTTGATTTTGGCAGGGTTGGTACCGAACACTGGCCAGTTGGTGTTGGACTTTGATTGACTGGGTACCAAAGGCCCAGGGAGACCCTGTTGAATTTTGTGAGGTTCGGGGCAGAAGGGCATGAGATTTGTGAACACGTTGGAGTTCACTGGCATTTCTTCGTGGGTATGCTCACCCACGGTCCTCAGCACAGCTTGTGGTCAAATGTGCATGTACATATTGCTTTATTTTGTTAGGTTTGGTACCATACCTATCCGATCACTCGACAATGCATAGGCCCATCCATACCAAGTCAATCAAACTCCAACAGTTGGAGTTTGGCAGGTTTAGTACTGTTCCCCGTACAAGGCCTGTTGGAGTTTGGCAGTTTTGGTACCAGTGCTTACAGACCTGTATGCAGCTGTTGAAATTTGTTAGGTTTGGTATCCTTTCTAGTGCAAGAGCCTAGGAGGTTAGGGTTAAGGAAAGTCACCATAGGTGACTTTAGTAAAAAAAAAGTAGGGAAGATTGATTATGCCTCCCTTCCCTTTTTAGGGTTTGAGTTCAAATTTAATTTTTACAAGAGCAGTTCTGCCAGTTTTTTGTTCATCCTTTTTTTTGGGGGGGGGGGGCAAAAATGTATTGGCCCTACTGTCCTCACCTTGGCGGCAAAGTAAAACATTCCCGTATCCCTGTCATAGAAGATCTGGTTGACGCCGTTTGAGGAATCCAACTCTTCATTGGCCAGTTTCTTACCGGTTTTCTGTATTTACAGAAGAAAAAAAATGCCTGGTCTGTGAAACATGGACTATACGTAGGTACCACTTCATATCGTCGTGTCCGTGCAACAAGGTCGTATCTCCAAAAATGGGCCGTACGTGAAATGCAAGTTTCAGAATGTCAAAAGGTCGTATCTCACTTAAAATAACCCAGATGTACATCGAGATACGAATTTGTTGCACGGAGAGTATTCGCGCGAGATACAACTTTGTTGCAGAATGGAGTTACGACCTTGTTGCACTGACGCGACGGTATTGAAGGCTACATGTACATGTAGATCAGGATTTCCAGCATGTGAATAATTCCATGAGTTTTCCATATTTCCCTGAGAATGGTCCAAAATTCCATGAGAGATATTTTCACCTTATTGAGGTTTCTTGGAAGTCAAGAGGTGGTTGCAGCAAAGCAACTAAGATACTGATAACACACAGGCAACCTGTTGACAAGCGAGGGCCTCCCTTCTCCCCTTATATAGCCATCCTTTCCTCACCACGCCAAACTGTCGAAAACCTGTCCCTTCTGGGTCACTGTCATTTACCCTGAGTTTTCTGTTATCGGTAGTGTTTCCAAAATTCCAATTTTCAGACTATGTTGTATTGCTTGGGCAGGCCTTTTATGAATTCACTGTCACTAAACTAACCAGGGGTGAGATTTGAGGAAATTGAAAAATCCACGAAACATTTAAATTGGAGTTTGGGAACACAGCGGCCAACGCGTACCTCAGGGTATTTGCCTATCAAAAGTTAAAGGCACAGTTCATGTTTGTGGGGCAAAAATATACGGCATTGATTTTTATCAGGTACTCAACTGTATTGCATATTAGACTTGTCACCAGTCCACCTATTACCATAAATAGGACCTACATTCCACCCATTACCATAAATAGGACTTCAAACAGAAAATGCTGGAAATCCGGAATCCGGAAGACGGCTCTCCAGACATGCCAGATTCCAGAAAAATCTGGAAAAATCGCACCCCTGAATAACAAACACCCTCTTAGATACATGCAACACCTGCGCTCTATAGACTCCATGCACAAGTACCCCCTCAATGGTTAGAAAGGAGAGTCGTGGAGACCACTGGGAGGGACATATGAATGCATTCCCATTGACGACCGATACTCAAGCAAAGAGGCCACTGTTTTTTCTCAGTTTCAGAACAAAAACTATTGTGCATATGCACGCAAACCAGTATTCGCCCGTGGTGTGTCCCTCCACTGGCAACCTCGTCCCCAGTGCTTACTTTATTTCCAACCGCGTTTCCAATAGTAAACCCTGGATAGGAAACTTTCTTCCTGTATCCTGATTGGATACCGCAATTGGCTAGTAATGGATTTTTATCGTGTACTTGGTGCTATATATTTACAACGTGCAGTACGTGTTTTCGCGATCATTCGTCCACGCCTTCTCAAAAATACTAATTTCCTTTCCAATTTGCTCATATTAATATGAAAAATGATACTGCATGTTGTCTCGATAAGATCGTAACAGTTTGATTTCAAAAATCGTGTTTTCGTAACTCACGCCGTGCTCGCGCTGCTACGAATTGACTCTGTTTTTACCCCAGACACCGCATACCAAAACAAACGCTAATGTGTAACGCATATCCAGGCACCAGACTGTTCCTCATTTGCATACGTCTGCAAAAATCTTGCACATGCAAATGATCCAATACCAGGGTGAGAGAGCAGGTAGTGGTGGGCGCGTACTGCTCGACACCCTGGGTACGAGGTTGCTCCACTGGAGCTTTCCAAAGTGGTCAAACAGCGCCCTCTACTGTTTGCGCACTGAGTACATAATACACAACTGGTAATGAGTACGTTACCTCGTCCCACAATGCATACTCTCTGCTACTCATTCTGCTGAAACCAGTCGTAAGGACTCCTTGCTTCGTAAATGCCACCATTTGTGGTTTGGTACCATCATGGCCGGCCCATTCCTACACGAATCAACAAAAATCAATCTCAATCATGTCAATTACATGTTGATTCATCACAGACAATTTATTTATTGATTTCTTCTTTATACTGGGTGGCCCATTCATTCCTTCAAAATTTCATCTTGTGATCTATTTTATGTTTATAAAATACGTTGGTGAAGGGCAAAACAAAATATTGAGTTTACATCACCCGGATGCAAAAAATTCCATCTTACGAATATTTTCGTTGCAGTACCCGCTTCTATATCTCATTTGATCCAGCCAGCCGACCCCGACAAGCTCGGTGGTTGAGTGGTGCGACGTCTGCATTAGTAAGCCGGATATTTGTGAGTTCGAGTCCCACCCGAATGTGTTTTTTTTTTCCACATTTATTTGGGACAACACTGAGTATACAGTGTTTATAAAATACGTCGGTGAGGGGCAACACCAAATATTGAGTTTACATCACCCAGACGCAAACAATTCCATCTTATGAATAGTTTTGTTGCAGTACCCGCGTCTATATGTGATCGATCAAGCTAAATGAGTCGTTTGTTGGGAATTTTCATTTGGAGATCTACAGGACAAAATAGGACCCCTTCATCACATCACTTCATCACATTTCTTGGTGTTCTGACTTTCATATTTTTTAAACTAAAGATGGTATCAGCATGCAGTTTTCACAGCAGTAATACTGAAATTGTACTCTTTTCAAAACTGTAATAATTTTTTTTTTTTGTTACCAGGGTCGACCAACGACTCATGTAGCTTGATCGCATCACATATCTGATTCGATCCAGCCAGCCGACCCGGCAAGCTCAGTACACAGTCTTTATAAAATACGTTGGTGAAGGGCAAAACCAAATATTAGTAAAATGTTTTTGGATATAGGTTTAGGTTTCAGGTTTAGGTTCCAGGTTTATTTCCATACTATAAGGTAATTAAGTTGAATAATTTACATCAGGTAAACATTTTAACGAAACTTTGAAATAATAGTATGGGGAGGCCAGACAAGAAGCCAAAGCTTGTACTAGGTCTGCCCCCTTCACCAAGAATACATGTAGTTATACAATGCATGAATAATCATAGGATATATCAATAATATGTGATTACATTAAATTCACGAGCTCATGCAAAACTTTACAAAAAAAGAATAAGTTACTTGAAGTAAATTTACCATCCTTGGCTTTACATGTGTTGTTAATAATTTTACTTGGCAATAAAGTAATAATTTTGCTCATAATCACCATTGATATTAGCCGTAGTGAGCAGTAGTTTTTTATAATACAATTTACATGCTCTAATTGAGGTCATTGGGCAGAGAGATCGAATTTTATTCCAAAGGAGGGGTCCCTGGTGTCGTACGGTTGAGAGGTGTAGGGATGTTCTAACTTTATTAAGATGAAGCTTATTTGACGACCTCGTGTCGTAATGATAAATATCTGTGTTCATTACAAAAAAACGATTTAATATTCAAAGGCAGTATGTTTTTTTTCAAAATTATACATCAGAGCACACAGGATGATGACCGAATACCCAGATATTTCAAATATTCGGCACAGCTCTAAGCAAAGCAACTTTTTTCTTTGCTGAGAAGCTCCGTCAATTTCAAGTGGGTTCTTACATTGAGCATGTCTCCTTTGTGTGCGTCAAACACTCGGATCTTCTTGTCCTTGCAGGACACCACGATGCGACTGCCGTTGTAATCCCAGTCAATGCCGAAGGGGGTCTCCGGCGTGTCGATCTCCACAAACGGTTGAGCTGTTTCCAAGTTCCAAATGAGGATCTTGTTGTCCCAGGCTGCAACCAAAAAACAGGAGTAATTAACAAGCGAGAATCAACCAGAGAAGTACAATATACAGTACGAGGTTAATCGGAAAGGGGTAGTAAAAGAAAGGGACATGCAAATGTACAAACAAGGGGCGGTGGGGGGGGGGGGCCTTGTGGTTGTGACTCAGGATATGACATTTGTCTGATGGTCAGGGGTTCGAATCCAACTGCTGGCCATGTGATACGTCCTTTGGCAAGCAAACCCCTACCGAACTACTGATCTGGTGTTTTACTTGCAATGGACTACATTTAGCATCCAATGTACATGTAGGAGAACAACAGAAATATTCTCAGTCCTGGAGGCTACCTGTACATGTAACTCCAACCCTGAATGTGAGCCCGACATTTAAGCACCTATCAACTGTCCTCCCCTCCCCCCCCCCCCCAGGGCGGACTTAGCGCTCTAGTAATTTAATGTACCGTAAGCTCATGGGGAACTGTCACTTTTGACTTGACTGATAAAGCCCCAGGAGCAAAATTGAAGAGACAATGTCTGACATGCATGGGTGGGGCACTCTAGTCTAAACCGAATTGCTAGTCCTTTTTAGTGCGCCAATGGTACATATGCATGTACGTTTGTGAGTGACCAATGGGATCCGTGCGCCGACAAAAGAGGGCGCCCTTTTACCTAGCAACAATGTCCCATGGGTGGGACATTTCACTGGTTGACGTGCACTGTTCCTAGTGTGTGACGCACGTACACCAGGGGATTTGTACTATGTACACGCAGTGGCGGCGCTTCGCGGCAAATGAATTACAGTCAGGCAAGATGGCGTCGGTCGGTCACCCCCAACTGTGCTCTCTTTGCCGGTGAGGGGGTACTTGTGAACGGAGTGGATATCCCCACCCAATGCCTTGAAAAGTGACTAAATCCAAACATATATACACTTTCGACGGTGAGGGGGAGGGGGGAGGGAATGTACATGTAGTTGCCACTGTGCACAGTGGGGGTGGGGAGCCTACATGTAATGGATTGGTCCATTCAGTTCACATCAAGAAAGTCTTGAGTACATTTTGGTAATTACTGGGCCATTCAACCAGGTTGGGACACAGTGCGTGTTACATCCAAATATTTGGTTATTAAAAGTATCAATGCATTTGAAACAATTCGGGCGATTCACAATGCAGTGCGCCACAAAGAGTTTGCCACGGAGAGTTCCTTTTTCCCAGTGCATTGTGGGAGATGGTCGTCAAATTCGCAGCCTGGTACATTTGAAATTGTTAGTTTTTCCGGTCAGTGGTTTTGTAAGCGTATGATTCGAGTATCTTTTTGCCCTTTTCTTTTCATCAATATGGTATTTTTTGTAAGGTGTCAGAACGCTATGCCCCAATCTATAACAAATTAGCTCAAATTGTCTACTGACACTCATTCAAATGGGCCATGTTTTGTCGACAGTAAACTTGAAAAATGAACTCTCCATGCCAAACTCTTGGTGGCGCACTGCATTGTGAATTGCCCGAATGGCTCAATATAATATTTGGCTCAGGGTGTTTCAATACTTGAGAAAGTTTGAAATCATTTTTGATTTTGACAAAAATATCAGCAAAAATGTATTAATTCAGAGTAACATAGACACCATGTCAATGTTACATCCAAATATTCTTTTTTTGCCGTTTTTTTACACAAAATATTACCCAAACTGACATTGCATATTTATAACTGGACACCTAGTGCATCAAGAAAAGCGTTTGTTTTGGTATAGTCAGAGTTCAAATATAGCAGAAACAATACCTTAATGTGGACGTAACGCTGTCAAAATCACTCAATGGAAGTGTGACATTTGGGTTTTACAGCTATCATTTCTGCTCCATTTGATACCTGACTACCATAACAAAAGCTTTTCTCAGTGTGTTGCATGTAGAGTAAGAAGTACATAATGTGAATTTGGGTGTTTTACAGAAATTAAAAAAAAAGTTCAAATATAACATTTGGACATAACATTGACACGGTGTCAATGTTACATCTGAATGACATTTTTGCTCATATTTTTGGCAAAATACATTGAAATGATTTAAAACTTTCTGCAGTCATGAAACACCCAACAACAAATATTATGTAGAGCAACTGCAAGCTAGGTATTCATACTTTTCATAATGTGGTCACATGGCACACATTGTGTCCCAACCCGGTGGAATGACCCAATTAAAAGATCTGACTACCACTCACCAGAGGTGAGCAGAATATTTTTGGCCGTAGGATGCCACAAAATTTTGACAATCTTCTTCTGATGGTGGTCCAGCGCCAACGTCGGCTCAGTCATGTTCTCGGTCAGTCCTTCGTCGGGAATTTCCCAGATACAGACCATGCAATGGTCGTCTCCACTGGCAATGATGTTGTCGTCAAAGGGATTCCAGGCCAGGTCAAGTACCTTGCCCTTGTGTCCTCGGACTTGGGGATGTTCGTTGTCAATCCGGCCGAACTTCACATAGAGAAGACACAAAGACGATTATCAAAATCAACTAAATTGGGCTAGGTTGTTGAAATATTCCAACTTACACACACGACTTTGAGCAGGCTCAGTAAGAATAAAAGTATCAAGTCAAATTGGAATATGGCTAAAGCCAATGACTTATTGCAGTTGTGAACATTGTATACATTTTTTGGTACATGTATGTATACATGTACATTGTACATATCCATGTGTTATGTACATGTACATGTACATGTACATCAATATCATTTACAAAATTATGTGTATACATGTACATGTACATCAATACATACATGTACATGTACATGTACATTGTACATGTTTAACCCTTTCACTAGGAACTGGACCAAGTCCATCAAAATCTATCAATCACTGTGCGTCCAATAAAAAACTGTACATAAGGCCAAAAAAAAAAATAAGTCGGTCTCTGGTCAGCGCGCGCGTCGATTTTAATCATGCGCGTCGATCTTTTTTTCCCCCAAAATGTTCCAGGGTAGCTCCAACAGCGCCCTCTATTTCCGCACCTCCTCAATTTTTTTTACCAAAGAGCACCAAGGAATGGGAAATTGCACCAAGGCAAATGATCAAAAGCACCAAGGCAAATTATGGAGGACACCAATGTACACGAGGACACCAAAAAAGCAAAATAGTACCCCACCTTGTCTGTACAATCCAAGCTTGAAAAAAAAAAAAATAGCCCCCCCCCAAAAAAAGCCGCGTGGCCGCGTCGATTCCGGAACTTTGGTCTGACCAGAAATTTTTGTTTTTTGGCCTAATGGAATCTACCGGTACCACTAACGCACTGGTTGACATGCATGGCTTTTATCCCAGCAGCAGTACAGGAAGTTAGGCAAAATCAATCAGATACCCCAAGCACTGCTTCAGGCCATTAGGCCCAAGTCCATTATACTCCATCAATATTTAGTCACGCCAGGCCTTCTGGACCAAGTCCCCCAAAAGCCACCAAAATGGGGGGATGGACTTTGATGGGGTTGGGGTGGATAGGTAACCCTAACACACCTCCAAAATCCTCCTGGCGGTTTTAGAGGATTCTAGAGGATTGAGGATGAATGATGATTGAATCAAATGAGGATTCTGGAGGATTGAGGATGAATGGTGATTGAAGCACATGAGGATTCTGGAGGATTGAGGATGAATGGTGATTGAAGCACATGAGGATTTTGGAGGATTGAGGATGAATGGTGAATGAAGCACAAGAGGATTTTGGAGGATTGAGGATGAATGCATTTTGAGGCAGGACTGTCTGATGATTTTGAAGGATTTGGCGTTGGTTATCCTTCATTTAAACACGAGTGCAAAGTTTTGGGATGAGGAGGATTTTGGAGGATTGAGGACGAATGCATTTTGAGGCAGGACTGTCTGACAATTTTGAAAAATTTGGCCGGAGTTGAAAAATTTTGGAGGATTTTGGAGGATTGAGGATGGTTGTAAGCAACAAGGGCCTAGGGGGTTAGGGTTAATACATGTACATGTACATGTACATGAAGTTACTGACAAAGGTCAAGGAAATATCCATACATCATACAGTATGTACACACATGTACATGTACATGTACATACAATTGACCCATGTTCAAACTTGAACATGGCAAAACTTACCTACCCGCAACTAAACAAACACGACAAAATACATACATACATGTGTACATATGATGTACACATGTACAGCAACATGTCCATTCAACAGAGGATAAAAGCAGGAAGGACAGAAAAGGAAGTCGTGCTCCGTTATCATAACGCATGATGGAAGGAAAAAGAAAGCCTGACATGTTAATTCTACATGTACATGTACACGTACACGTGTAAATTATGAAAATCTTTAAATTAAGCGTACTTTATAATAACAAATAAACTTACAAAGAGCAAAATCTCTTGAAAAATGTTCCTAAAATATTTAAATTATTACCATGGGATTGGGACCATGTATTTGCATAAGAACCACCTACTGTACATGTAGGATGTACATGTAGGAAGTACATGTACACGAATTGTATGAATTGTATGAATTGTAACATTCAAGTGAAAAAAACAACCCGGAAAACTTGTTCTTGCATTCAGTTGAATACCTAAGAAAATTTGCCTTCAAAATTTGCCATACTGGTAGCTTTAAAAAATATGGTTGATTCTTCTGGTTGACAGAGAAGTTTCAAATGACATTGACACTACCATAATGCACTCAGTGTCCATAATTGGATAGACTTCCTACATCAATGGTTAGATTATGCATTGACGTGTACATGTAGGTTTTGAAGATTTTTGCTGGATCAAGGAATAGCCGCTTTTCACAGCAAACGTCTACATTGTATCATATATGCAAGCAGATTCAGCGATTAATTATAATGCAGAACAAAACTGCATCTTGACCTGGGGTTCTGACCTTTCAGCGGGCGCCTTCTTTCATGTCTATCGGGTCTTTGCTAAGCTGTTGTTGTATTACAAAAACATGGTAGCCAAATTGACCAATCAACAGCTTACTCCATACTTGTGGTCGAAATGACGTCACAGTTTCTTAAGTTAATGCCGATTTGCTAGCGCACAGGGTGGTATAAAATTTGCATTGCACACACGTACAGGTATTTGTCAGACGTTGGTAAAACTTAATTACACAGAGACCTCTGTTGAACAATGGGTGATCATGGTAATACACAGACTAGGAGGGTGCAGAGCCCGGCTCTAAACCCTGACCACCCTGAATCCATCAAAATCCACACCCTTGTTTTGGAGTATTTCGGCGGATTCAGGATACCTCCATATTGAACAAACTGGGGGATTTTGATGGATTCAGGATTGTAAGCCTAGCTGAACTTCATGATTTTGATGAATTCAGGATACCTCCATATCATGCATATTGAGCATTTGAACTATGATGGATTCAGGATCTCAAACAGTTTAACTGCTTGGCTATGTTTGTTGGTATTTGCTGTTGGATTTGGCCGATTCAGGATACCTTCTAGTAAAAATACCCAAGGAGTTACTGGTCACAACACTTCCAAAATGAATGATTTTGGAGGATTGAAGTAGATTCCTAGTATCTTTTCCTAAGGAATTAGTCCAAACCAGTTGCTCCTCCCCCATGTCCCTGCCCATTTCCATTTTACTCGGCCACCTCCTTTTTCAAAATTAAATTTATAGATTTGCAATACAAAATGTAGGCTAAGTAAAAGAAAATACCAGTTGATCATCCCCGCCCGCTTCCTTTTTTTGAGGCTGCATCAATTTTTTCTTTTTAAATTTCAGGCATAACTTTTTTAAAGATGTTTCAGAAGTTCAGATGCTAAGTTCTAATAGCTTAAATACTAATGTTCAATAAGCACTTTCAGAAGGTTTTGTGGTCATCAACTAGTAGTAGACAACTACCCACAACTATCAAATAAAAAAGGGCCTCCTCTTATTTAAGGCACATTTTTCAATAAAAAATATAAATGAAAAGATCCTCATCCTCCTCATTTTGAAAAAAAAACCCCAGACGATCAACTGGTATATTCTTAATTGTTCATATAGTTTGGCACATTTGGCTTTTTATTTGTTTCCCAAAAAATGCAGCTACATGTATGTAGAAAGGGTTAAAGGGAAACTACAACATTTGCAAACATCAAACAATAAAACTACCAAATCAATTTGAAATACCTTGCTGGACTGTTAGTGAATGACAGTGTAAAGCATCCTGTAAAATCATGGTACCTGGTATACTGTCATTTTCAAGAAAAGTGGTATTTTTGTATCAATTTCCAACGCTGATCGGCCGACCAGCGTTGGAAAAAACTGGCTTTTTTTTCAAATACTGGCGCCAGTTGACCATCGCACTTGTTTGCAATCGATTACACACCTATGAACGGTTACAAGCCAGCTAGACTGGTTCCCTGACCTTACAATTCCCCAATGTATGTAAACTGCTCTGTTTTTTTCTTAAATGGAGTCAGGGAACCAGACTACAGGAAAATGATTGTTTTTCTTGGTTTTTTAAAGCATTTTCGAACCCAAAACCTCAAAAAAGTCAGTGTACATGTTCTATATTTGCTATATATTTCCAACCCCCCCAATTCCATCCATTTCTGAAAATTACAGCAAAAGCAAATGATGTATATTCCCTTTAAGAGGCTCCTTTGGACACAAATTTGTGTCAACAAAATAGTCGAGAAAATTGAAAAATCCATCCGCCATCTTGGAAAATCTGCCATCTTGGGCAAACAAAATGGAAAAAATAAAATAAATAAAGCACCTGCCTACTAATTGTTCTTTACTCGGCCTTAAAGATAATCTCATCAGAATACAATGAGCATGAGTAAGGCAGAGGGGAAACAAATAGGTACTCGTCTGGGCTTGCGAAAAAATGATGGCAGATGGGTTTTTCTATTTTCTAGACTCTTTTGCTGATACAAAATTGTGTCCAACATTTTGTCCAAGAGGAGCCGTATTAAACCTTTCTACATAGCTGCAATTTTGTAGGAAACAAACAAAAAGACAATATAACAATATATTTGCAAAATATATTGCAAATGTAGGAATTAAAAACAAGGGGGGAGAGAAAAGAAAGAAAAATAAAAGGACCTGGACTTGAAAAATGAAGCAGGCGGGGACATTTAATTGTTTTGTAACAAGGGCAACAGGTACATGTTTTGCAAGTTTAACCGACTTTGTAAAATAAAGGTAGTGTATATTTTGCCGGAGGTAACGCCGGCAAACTAACGTTTACTAAAGGTTTGCCGGCGGCAATCCATATCAACAGAGGGCGCTGTACTCTTTAAGATAGGGCTGAATTATAAGATGTATTGAATTCCCATCAAAGTTGTGTAGCACAGTCGGTGCAGTGGTTAAGCAATAGCTCTCGTGAATGGAAGGTCCCGAGTTCAACTCCTGACCCTGCCACAATTTTAAGGTTTTTTTTCCCATCCCCAAATAAATAAGAATATTCTTCTTTTATTATTTTAATATGTCTCAAACATTTTATTGCAGAGTATTACTTTTTCTTTTTCAGATTTGTGGCTCTGGAGGATTTTTTTTAAAGGGAAATAAAGTCCGAAATTATAAAATGGTCTGATTCCCATCTTGTTAATACAAAAATACAACGATAATATTGGCATGGAGCCAGACTAAAATTTGTCACCGGAAAATGTTTAAGTTAAAAAAAACAGAATCTGCGCATGTTCAGTGCATATCCGGCAAACTAACGTTTACTGAAGGTTTGCCGTCTCCGGCAAAATATCCACTGCCTAAAATAAATACATGTTTCTTTACTTCAGAAATCATTCAGAATTCTTTTTTTCTCAGTAGACAAAGTTATTTCAGCTCGGGAGTTCTAGAATATTAAATCATGACGATGAAGGAACAAAAACAGCTATGTAAGCCCTATCATGGATTGATAAGACTGAGCTTCATACATGTCATATAGAAAAATAGCAGTGAAATAAAAATGATTTAAAAACAAAACAAAAACAAATTACCGCGTAAACAAACGCCCCCCACCAAAAAACAAAACAACACCCCCCCCAAAGAAAAACCCCAAAACACCCAAACAAACAAGCAAACAAAAACGAAATTGTCCCAGTCCTCAGCCAGCCTGAACATGCTGAAACCCCTCCCCCATAAATGCCAGCCCCCATAAATGCGAACTAAACAATTTTGGTAAAAATGGTACAAAATATTTTAAAATAGGTTGAAAATTTAGGCCTAAACACGAACTAATTGTCACGATTGTAAGTTATATGATACTCAGATAGCATACCTCGTCATGTTTCAGCACCAGGAAGGCCCCACCACCGGAAGGCTTTGTTGCAAGGGCCACAAATTTAGGGTTAACGGCGCAAACATGACCGTCGGTCGCCCCGTCCATGACACCCCGAATGCCGGTGAACTGCTGGTCTGGTTTGCTGGGAGTGCCGAAAACATGGCGATATTTGCTCGCTCTTACGAACCTCCCGGCCATTTTTGCACACTCAGACTGTTCCTGCTTCTTCTCAACAACTACTTGGCTAAAGAATTTTTGAAAGGAAATCTTTGCGATGGCACAATTTCTGAGTGGAACGTAGAGCACAAAAAGCAGGAAGTGGTTTCACCGCCTACAACGATCGGGGCGTGGGGAGTTGGCTCGTCACATGTAGTCTGGATTCAGACTCTGTTTCTACGCTTTTATTACGCTGGTTAAGAGACTGGCGCCGGAAACAGCATGGACGCGTCACGTCAATCGATGAGCTGGATACCGGTACCGAATACTTGACAATCGAAATAAATTTATTATTCGGTTAAAAAAAAGTTCGATCACGTGGTCTGTCTAGTCTAGACACAGGAATCCAGACGTTGTTAATGCGGAACTGTATTCAAGAAAAGGGGAGTTACCTAGTACCTGACTATTAATTTAACATGCGGGATCTTTAAACTGGGAGGACGAGACATGGCTAGTGCTGCAAAAAGACGAAAAAATGAAGATGGAACTGTGCCAAGCGCAGAGTTAACCATGCACTTTGACTTAGAGAATAAGAACTCTGATTGTGAACTAGGAATGTTTCTCAAATGGTGTGGGGATGTCACGCCCCAACTATCGCATCGGTCCCAACTATAGTTGGGCCTGTCCCAACTATAGTTGGGCCTGTCCCAACTGTAGTTCCACAGTTGGGCTGGCCCAACTATAGTTGGGCCTGTCCCAACTATAGTTGGGACGGTCCCAACTGTAAGTTCCATTGTTGGGCTGGCCCATCTATAGTTGGGCCATGCACTCCGATCTTTTTATTTTGCGGTGTCCCAACTATAGTGTACATTGTTGTACGATTATAAAACATTCCCTACAACTCTAATACCCATCTGACTTTACTGGGGACCAATGAAATGATCTATGGGTGGGGACCATCTGTAGTTGGGCCACCGCAATATTTTTATTTGGCAGTCCCAACTATAGTTTACATTGATGTACGACTATAAAACATTCTCTACAGCCCTGCTTGCATGTCCGACTTGGGACCTTTGACATTAGCTATGGGTAGGGCCATCTATAGTTGGCCGGCCATGGCAATCTTTGAATTTTGCAAAATGTTGCTGGATAATAAAACCCATCAGCTGGACAACTCATCCAACTAGGCTGTACCACGTGACCGGCCAGCCTTGCGGCATGCATGCACGACGAATACACGGTGCCAGCGCCGCGGAACATTTAATCCAACAAGATCTATCAAGCATGAAGCATCCGGCGCAACTTAACTCCAGTCCTAACTATAGTTGGGCCGACCCAACTGCCGCACTATAGTTGGGACAGTCCCAACTATAGTTGGGACCGATGCGATAGTTGGGGCGTGACAGGGATATGGGAATTGATGTTAACCACAAAGTCAGTTTGTGGCAGTCGTGCAGCGAACATCATCATCATCCTGTCAAGTGTCACTGTCACACACTAGTAATTGAACTTTGAGTATTTTTTTATTCTTCCATGATATTAAAAATACATTGGTTATCGTCCCCCCTTTTTCAGACGTCTATTTTTCGTGTAATTTCGTGTTGGAATTTAGATACGCTAACGTCATGAACGTGTAATGTGTGCAAATGAACCCCAGAAATTACACGAAATATAGACACCTGAAAAATGGGGGACTGCTTTTCATGCTTTTCTATCGCTTCTTAAGTGTAAATAAAGTACAAACAAAGTCTAAAAATGTGAAAATAAAAAATTGACAAAGTTCTACATTTTCGGGTACATGTTCCAAGTGTGGCCTTTATTTACGAAGGTACCGGTAGTCCAGTAAATTGGCCACACTCGACTATTGCGCTCGACTTTTATTGTGTCTTTAACTGTAATTTTTGTAAAAGTCAACTCGTCCGTTTACCAACTTGTCCATTGTCCAGCTTTTGGATTTGAATGATTTCATCTTTATTGTAGTATTAGTAAGAATTAAAATCTTCCCGAAAAGCAGGGACGAACTCGGAACTCGTGCTATGACTTACATGTAGCAACCTACTTCTAGAATTAGAAGGCTTCTCTCAGTCATGGAGAGAACCCTTCTAATTCTAGGAGTACACGCAACCCAAGGTTTATGTTGTCGAGTTGTACATGGCAAACGGTCAATTGACTTGAAAGTAAAGTTGAGTTGGTCAACGGACGAGTTGGTTTAACGGTCGAGTGTATACGACAGTCGAGTTGGTTCGAGTCGAGTTGGCAAACGGCCAAGTTGATCGTAATCCCAAACAATCCATGTACCTCCATGATAAGCAGAGAAATCGTCATTTTTTTTTCAGTTTGTACTTTTTAGGATCAGGAAGTTGTACTTTCTAGGATCAGGAAGGGGGTGGGGTTTCCTAGGATCGGGAAGGGGGTGGGATGGCCCCTTGGTAATGATTTAATTGAACTAGGCTCTAGTATGTAGCAGGCAGGAGTAGTACAAAATACTGCGAGGGCGATCATGTGTTAACAGGCATTTTAATGTGCGTGCATTTGTACGTTGGTAATATCAGAAGGTATTCTGAATTTACCTCCCCTAAAAAAACCCCAAAATCCCCCAGAGCCATCAATTAGAAAGAAAAGATGAATTATTATAGATTTACCCATTACGGCTTCCGTCACCACCACTTTGTTATCTTGTTATAAACAAATCTACAACGACTGGCTAGAGGGTGGATGGCTGCTTGTACCCTTTACTTTGATCCCTGCTGTGATGATTATTCCCGTTGAGTTCTAGGTGAGAGATGGCAAGGAGGGGTGCTGCAGTCGTTACGGGATGGTTGCAACGGTTGACGTCGCAGAAGGAGAGACGCTATTCGCTATTCCGAGAGACGCCCTGCTACATCCAGGCAATTGTTCCATCTCGTCGTTACTGCAGCAAGGTGAACATGGCCCCATTGCACTAGAGCGCCCTCACTGAGGACAGGTGCCGTTGTTTAAATTCAGTGTCAGTGAAGGTGCCAAGTGTCTACTCCTGCACGTCAAAGAGGAACACAGACGCACAGTGGGGGCGCTCTATGCAAAGTCTCTATTAGTACTTTAACCCTAACCTTCCCAAATCCTCCAAAACCCTTTTTGCAAAATGGAGGATTTTGCAGGATTGAGGCTATATGGCAAAAGTGTGTGGCTGATGTCGGAGGATGCACTGTGTCAATGTCTTGGGCCGGACCTTGTGTTGTTTGCACTCAGCCGTGCGTAAATTTAGGCCAAGATTATACTAGAAATCCTCTGCACTGCTCCAGGATGTCACTGGCTCTGCCTCAACATATTGACAGTGATTGTTGGAGGATTTTGCAGGATTGAGGCAATGGTCACCCACTCCAAGGACCACAATCGAGAAATAACGGAGGATTTTGGAGGATTGAGGCCGTATGCTATTTTTACATGGAAGCAGTTGGAGGATTTTACAGGATTGAGGTTACATCCTATTAAAAATACCTAGGGAGTAAGGGTTAACCCTAACAGTCCTGAATCCTCCAATTTCAATATAATCATTTTACGATCATACCCCCTAGGGAGTTAGGGTTAAAGTTAATGACTGAGATTGACACACCCGCTCTTGCACCGTCTGAATAAAAAGATCATGTGGCATCCACTTCCGCATCCTATTTTTTTTCAGGAGAAATCGAGCTACGCAGTGGTAGCGGCTGGGTTCCACTTGTTGTGTGCCTGATGTACGAATACACCCGGGCTGACTCGAAGTGGAGGCCTTACCTAGATCTTTGTCCAGACCACAGCCAGCTGGATTCGCCCATGTTCTGGGACAAGTAAGCTGTAAAACATCTTAGAGTTCTCATTCATTGTATCAATTATTAAAACTAAATGACAAGAAAGTGTGCAGTTAGTGTTGGTACAATATATTGTGTGTATTCCACTTTCATAATCTTTTGTGTCTTTGAGAAAGCGTACTAGTTAAGAATGCTAATACATGTACGCATATCGCGCAGAAGTTTTGTTGCTCATGTGAATTGTAGTTCTTGGTGTTTGTGAGATATATTTTGTCCGTGATTCGTTTATACTATAGAGAGACAGTTACCAGTGAACTGAAGGGTACCGGCGTCCCTGACTTAATTGACAGAGATGTTGAGAATATACGTCACGAGTATTACTCTATTGCCGTGCCATTCATGGAGAAGAACCCAGAGTATTTTGAGTAGGTATTTGGGACTAAGTAGGTATTTCGACCCTAGTAAGCATGAGGTCCTTGGTTCGAGTCCTATCCGAGCCTGTGAATTGTTTTTCTCACAAGCCCTCGGAGAGCACCGAGTATTCAATGCTAATATTAGAATTACATCAGTGAAAGGCAAAGTTCCAAAACCCTAACATGCCTAACGAAGATATCGGGTAAATCATAGGCTGCGTTTGAGTAGCTCACCCGGATCGACTCGGGTTAGCCCTGTGCCGTTTGATTAGCTCTGACGTCATTCTTGGGGCTCACCCGGGTCAGCCACCACAGACCCTGCTCATGGAGCAGAGTCAGTGGTGGAAATATACGTCACACGCATGCGTTGTTCATTCCAAGAAACGGACAAATGTGGCAGCCAAACGGCAGAAATCTCAAATGGACTAAAAAATTAACTTGATTGAGTCTAAAGGTAGGCCTAAGATTTCATTGCGACTTAAGAGGCAATAATTCCAGCCCAACTTTGTTATTTTTTTTTCTATTGATTAAAAAGCAGTAAATCTCAAACTAATGTGACCCAGTGCGAAATGGGTGTTTTGTCGGTGCAGTGGCTTCAACCGTTGCATTTGATTTAATAGCCCGGCTTTCCTGGCTAACCTGTCTGCCTTTACCCGAGTCGATCTGGGTGAGCTACTCAAGCGCACCCATAAAGTTGTGAGAAAGTACATGTAAGTAAAGATCTTTGCAGTGACGCCGAAGTTTCAAGTTTTAAGCTTATTTGTATTTTATACTATACAACGCCCGAATAAGTCCTTGTCATCTGATTGGTGGGTCGTTGATCACATGTCATTGAATTATTTGAACCCGAACCCACTGCCTCAACCCACTGCAAAAATAGAAGTTCCATTGCACGGTACTAGTTCCATCTATTGCACAGTCACATTACAGTGAAATCTCGATAAGTCAAAACCTGTTAATTCAAAAACCCTTCTAACTCAAAGTAAAAACTTTAGTTGCCAATCAGATGACGAACACAT
Organism: Patiria pectinifera; assembly: GCA_029964075.1. Taxonomy (NCBI): domain Eukaryota; kingdom Metazoa; phylum Echinodermata; class Asteroidea; order Valvatida; family Asterinidae; genus Patiria; species Patiria pectinifera. Next base: position 30,789,509 of record CM057147.1, on the reverse strand, counting down.
AATTAACGCCTCGCCTCATAGACTGGAACATTCTATCTGCCATCTCATGAAATTACTCCTAACCATTGCAATCATAAACATTCATTATTTTTGTACTTTTATAAACCCAGTTCAAAGTATAGGTAAACAGTTTGTGGAGGTCAAATAAGATATGCCTACTATTACTGGAATTTCCCTCTTCATAAAGAATATGTAGAGTTAAAATTTTAAGTAAATATTTTCTAATTTACAAAATTACAGTTATTTTTTTCTCTTCACATTGCTATTCAAAGTCTTAGCGTCCACACCCTAGATCTCTACAGAAAATTGGTGGCCTTCGTGATGGCTTACAGCTTCTCAGCACCGAAGAAAACAAGCGACAGTCCTCAGGAAGATGGTGAAGATGATGAGAACGATGAGGAGGATGAGGACATTGATGATGATGACGATGAAGATGGAACCACACTGACCATGATGGTACCCATGGCCGACATCTTGAATCACGTAGCCAAGAACAATGCCAGGCTCCAGTTCGGTCAGACTAGACTGAGTATGGTGGCTACCAAAGATATTAAAAAGGTATGTGTCATGATTCTTTAGCTTAAAGGGAATATACATCATTTGCTTTTGCTGTAATTTTCAGAATTGGATGGAATTGGGGGGTTGGAAATATATAGCAAATATAGTTACACTGACTTTTTTTAGGTTTTGGGTTCGAAAATGCTATAAAAACCAAGAAAAACGATCATTTTCCTGTAGTCTGGTTCCCTGACTCCATATAAGAAGAAACAGAGCAGTTTACATACATTGGGGAATTGTAAGGTCAGGGCTCGTACCTGTTCATAGGTTTGTAATCGATTGCAAACAAGTGCGATGGTCAATTGGGGCCAGTATTTGAAAAAAAGCCAGTTTTTTCCAACGCTGATCGGCCGATCAGCGTTGGAAATACAAAAATACCAATTTTCTTGAAAATGACAGTATACCAGGTGCCATGATTTTACAGGATGCTTTACACTGTCATTCACTAACAGTCCAGCAAAGTATTTCAAAATGATTTGTTAGTTTTATTTTTTGATGTTTGCAAATGTTGTATTTTCCCTTTAAACCCTAACTCCCTAGGCGTTTTTGTATGTAGCCTCAATCCTGCAAAATCGTCCACTTGGCCTCATGGAAAAAAAGCTTATAGCCTTAATCCTGCAAATTCCTCCATTATGTCGTGAATGTGGAGGGGTGACCACTGCGTGGGATGGAGATTTCTAGTCACATTGTGCAAAATTGCTGTGGAACTGCACATTGGAGTTTTGAGATTATCCCTTAACCCTAACCTTCCCAAATCCTCCAAAATCATCTTTGCAAAATCGAGGATTTTGTTGGATTGAGGCTATATGGCAAAAGTGTGTGGCTGATTTTGGAGGACGCACTGTGTCAAGGTCTTGTACCGGACCCGGTGTTGTTTATGCTCAGCCATGCACAGATTTAGGCCTATACACATTGTATCTACATTGTATCCATTTTGTATATAAACATGCACCTCGTATTGTTGTGTGACAGGACGAGGAAGTATTCAACACGTACGGTGAGCTACCTAACTGGCAGTTGCTACAAATGTATGGATTTGTGGAGCGGTATCCCGAAAATATTTATGACACTGTAAGTATTCGATTGACTGACGCAGATGTGCTATTATTATTATTATTTATTATTATTAATCATTTTGTGGTAATGAAACCAAGGATTCTTCAAAAGCGCCCTAGGCACTGTAGCTCGCAAGCCTGAAGAAACCTGTGGAGAGAAAACAATGAGAAGAAATTACAGTTTTAGAGGTGGGAGAAAAACCCCAGAAGAATATTCTGGAGAAAACCCATGGAATCAGGTAGGGGCTGAAAACCCAATCCACATATTGGCCCAGGCGGGATTCGAACCCGGGTCACAGCGGTGGAAGGCGAGGAAAGTACCGCTACGCCAACCTGACTCCCCTGTGTTTTAAAAGATAGATAGAGCAGGGGTTGAATTAAATACTGAAAATCTACAGTTCGTCGTGAAATATAAAACTTAAAAAAAAAAGACAACTGGATGAGGTGCAGGCCTAGTTTTGGAGCCAAGGTTTCTAATGTACCTCTGTAATGGAAGAGAGAGTTCCACGTTGGATGTAGTTGTTTGCAACCCCCCTCCCCCCAAAAAACCAAAAGCAAACACAAATCACTTTAACAAGCTGTACACTTCCCAGCCAGGGAGATGAGATGGTATAAAGAATGGTTTATGGGCTCCGCAAACATGGTTAAAAGCACTTTGCTCCTTGTTTAAAAGTGTGTTGTAAAACCCACCATTATTTTCACTAAGGCCAAAAAAAAAAAGTCTCCGGTTTCTGGTATGGAGCTTGCCCAAAAAGTGGTGTGGCGAAGCGGCTTTTTTTTTTGTTTTACCTGATTTTTTTCTTCATATGTGTGCTGATGACTGCAAATGGTGCCCGACTAAACTTAGTGCAAATATATGGGAGTCCAGAGAGGCCACATAAAGCTTATTCTCGACCATCACCCAATCTAAAAACACGTTAAAATTGTGCAGCAGCAGGATTCCAGTCAAACCAGTGAGTTTGGCGGTTTTAAGACATCATCTTTGATTGAAAAAAAACCTTTTTCATTTTGCCGACGCGCATGGCTACGGCGACGCGCGCGCATACCAGAAACCGGAGACTTTTTTTTGGGGCCTAATGGCCCATAATTATTGGCTTAAAGTAACTGACTTTTTTTTGGATGACAACAGGTTGACCTTCCCTTGACCCATCTGAAGGACCAATCAGACTGCGGCGTGGATGGGAAGCATGCCCAGGCCAAGTGGGACTATTTGAAGGAGACTGAGGAAATATTGGATGACAGTATCGTCATTTCCTGTGATGGCATCTTGAACAAATGGGAAACATATCGGATATTGAAGGTTAGATTACATGGTGTATATACTCCGCTGCTTGGGATCGGGAAGGAGCAAAAAAGGCTGAAATCGATGGTCTTATGATTGTGGGAAGATTTTTGGTCAAGGTGGACGACGTAGTTGGCGGTTTGTCAAATGTGGGTTCGAACCTACAGCTGTGACGAGCACAGTGTAGAGTCTGTCGGCCAATCAATGATGGTATGGAGTTTGTCAATTAAATGTGGGTTCAAATCCGCTGCCAGTCGATAATGGTGAAGAAGTTGTGAAATGGAGGTTGAAACTTGCAGCCAGTGATTGTGGTATAGAGTCTGTCAAGTGTGGGTTTGAACCTGTAGCCTGTCAATTGTGTTATAGACTGCATCAAGTGTGCATTTGTACCAACAGACAATTTGTCACCGTCACCACGAACTGACACTCACGCGCGCGTATTTACAGAACCGGGATATTTTGGGTTTCACGAACTGACATCCTCCACAGTGCAGCACTATTAGAGCGCACCCCATGCATTTTCGGTTTCACGAACTGACACTGATCTTAATTTTACCAATTGAAACGCTTTTTTATTAAAAATTTGTATAATCACACAAGTACACGGATAGCCTTTCAAACCATTTTTCTCAGTTCTGTATTGGCGCATCATGCTTGGGTGTCAGTTCGTGAAAACGAAAATGTACGGGGTGCGCTCTAAAAGTGCCGCACTGTGGAGGATGTCAGTTCGTGAAACCCAAAATATCCCGGTTCTGTAAATATGCGCACGTGCAGCGCACTCACGCGCGTGAGTGTCAGTTCCTGGTGACGGTGACGAATTGTTCTGGTGTAGAGACTGACATAATTTGGATTAAAGGTAGAGTAGATGAGCTATCCAAAAAGTAACTTACAAATTATTGTTGAAAAGGTTACTTGGTTGAAAGATAGTAATGGCAATAAACTCCCTGTGAAATTATTCTTTCTGGCATGCTGTAATTTTAAAGAAAACAATAAAAGAAAGCAATTTCCAAAGATGAGTCAAGGCACACATTTCTGAAAATTCCTGTTCGTAGTTGGTATATAATTTGGCAAATCCGTGAATGGGTGCGTGCAAGCATTGACATGAAATGCGCATGTGCGTGGTTGATATTCGTCGGTGCATTGCATGACATCGCACAGCTGCAATCAGCTGAATGAGAACATGCTCTGGATGCTGATTTTAGGCACAATTCAAAGCATTACTCGGCAACTTTTGAATTGAAACAGAGATCCTAGAATATTGTTTTCTCCAAATGTACATCATTCACAGAACTAAAATTTCATCAAGTAAGTTGTTAAGCACCTGTTTTAAGAGTTTGGGCACTTTTGTTGCTTCAAACGAAAAAATGACAAATGATGTACATGTACCCTACTTTTAACCAATAGGATGATAATTGTATGTTTTTTTTGTGCTTCCGGAATTATTTTTGCTTTATCCACCACAAAATCGGTTTAGACTTCACATCTGAATCACTGTATCTTTGTGGTTCAGTTGTAAAAATCTTTCTTGTATGACTGATTTTACCTGCAGTTGAGAACAAATATTGAACTTGAAAGAATACTGCATACATGTACCTTGTGAAACTAATCTTTTGACTCAAGCTTGGATTATAATAACCCCTTTAACCCTTTAGCATCAGTAATACATTGTATTACATTGTATATATTCAGTGAGTAATAGGCAGGGTGGTTTCGGGTGCTGACTAAAGAGTGGTGACTAAAGGGTTAACTTAGTGTCCGTTCTATTTGAATTTGATTCATACAAGTAAAATGATTGGAAGTTATGCTGAAACAATTCTTTATTGACTCAAATGCTTTTACTTTCTTAAAGCTTTCCCTCCACAGAACAGGACAATTTTCCAAAGTGGTCTTCTTAGTGGAACAGCCAAAGCATTCTAAGTTTAGTTGTCATCTCTTGCCAGAAAAATGCCTGATGTTTTTTTTGTTATGCCCCGCGGCGAAGCCGAAGGGGCATACTGTTTCCGCCTTGTCCTTCCGTGGGTGGGTGGGTGGGTGGGTGGGTGGGTGGGTGGGTATGTGGGTATGTGGGTGTGTGGGTGGGTGGGTGGGTGGGTGTGTGTGTGTGTGTGTGTGTCCGGACAAATCTTGTCAGCGCGATAACTTGAGAAATACTTAACATATGAACTTCAAATTTGGTTTGTGGATTGTCCTTGGTAATTCTAAGAAGCCTTTTGCATTTGGGGCCGAAAGGTCAAGGGTCAAGGTCACAGTGGCTGAAACAATAGAAATTTTGTCAGCGCGATAACTTGAGAAATAGTTTACATATGAACTTCAAATTTGGTTTGTGGATTGTCCTTGGCAATCCTAAGAAGCCTTTTGCATTCGGGGCCCAAAGGTCAAGGGTCAAGGTCACAGTGACTAAAACAAAAGAAATTTTGTCAGCGCGATAACTTGAGAAATACTTTACATATGAACTTCAAATTTGGTTTGTGGATTGTCCTTGGCAATCCTAAGAAGCCTTTTGCATTTGGGGCCAAAAGGTCAAGGGTCAAGGTCACAGTGACTAAAACAAAAGAAATTTTGTCAGCGCGATAACTTGAGAAATAGTTTACATATGAACTTCAAATTTGGTTTGTGGATTGTCCTTGGCAATCCTAAGAAGCCTATTGCATTTGGGGCCAAAAGGTCAAGGGTCAAGGTCACAGTGGCAAAAACAAAAGAAATTTTGTCAGTGTGATAACTTGAGATACACTTTACATATGAACTTCAAATTTGGTTTGTGGATTGTCCTTGGCAATCCTAAGAAGCCTATTGCATTTGGGGCCAAAAGGTCAAGGGTCAAGGTCACAGTGGCTAAAACAAAAGAAATTTTGTCAGCGCAATAACTTGAGAAATACTTTACAAGTGAACTTCAAATTTGGTTTGTGGATCGTTCTTGGTAATCCAAATAGGCCTATCACATAAGTGGGTCGAAAGGTCAAGGGTCAAGGTCACAGTGGCTAAAACAATAGAAATCTTGTATTTATTCTGAAATCATAGGGATTAGGGATTAATTCATTTAAAACCTACAGAAGACACTAATGCTGTCAATGAATGTTCCATGTGACCAAGGTACATGTAAGTTGATGTTAAAAGAGTATGTGTTATGTCATGGAAACAGTCACGGTTGCGGGGCATTTGTGTTTGTAAACACACCTTACTTGTTTTTCCTTGATTGAACAGATACTGTCCATGACTCCTGCAGAGTTTAAGAAGCATCAGGAATCGTGTGCCAGTGATGACGATCTTGAGGAGGAAGAGGAGGAGGATGAGATCGAGGATAACCTGGAGGAACTCTTTTCATTTGGTGAGTTTGCTGCCGTAAGCCACAGACCAAATCCTGGATACTGCCATTTTGAGGTCGCATGTCATTCTTATTTGGGGCATAACAACAGAAAACCTTCCAACCCATGTAACCTGAGAACAAGAGACATATTTCTTCTGTGACGCTCTTTTTGATTGCCATGAAACCACAGAGATGGCAGTATCTGGGAAAGAATTTAAAAAACCAAAAAAACGAAACCGAGATATTATTGCCAATAGGAAAAGAAGTATTGGGCACATGTGAATCAAAGGGAGATGTCCTCTGTTAGGGTTGAATCTCCTCTTTAAAATGACACCCTGATCATGTCCTTACATTCACGGTTGACTGAGTAGTGACCGATTTTATGAAAGGGTCTATTTAGAGGCTTGCAGCACTTTTCATGGTGAAATCTCTTTTTTTCCCCCACCTGCCTTGATTGGCAACCATAGCCTTTCACTCTGACAATTGACACCACAAAAACCACAATTGAAAAGTGGCCCAATTCTCTAAATAGACCCTTTCATAAAATTGGTCACTGCTCAGTCAACCGTGAATGTAAGGACATGATCAGCGTGTCATTTGAAAGAGAAGATTCAACCCTAACAGAGGATATCTCCCTTTGATTCACATGTGCCCCACTTCTGTTCCAATTAGCAATAAAATCTCGGTTTCGTTTTTTTTTTATCCACCCTGTATATCAGTTATTATCTTTATGATGCCCGAGGTTTATTTGATCATGAATAACTGCAATCCATACATGTACATGTAGTTATTTTGGAACCTCCCAATAGGAAAAAGAAAGAAAAGTACTGACGTTGCCAAAAATATGACAGGTCACGTTGGAGCCAGTTTCAAGATAAAGACATTTTCAGGCCAATGCATTGTTACTCTAGGTAAAAAAGTGAAGGATACATTAAACCCTAACCGAACTCAACCCATCAAAGTTCAACAGCAGGTTTTGTTTAAATCTGTTGGGATAGGTACAGTACCCCTAAACTGATGGTCTTTTACACTGGGGTTGGCATACCTCCAGAAACTAAGTCCAACAGTGTGTGTGTACAATTTCCCATGTGGGTGTTGGAATTTGCCAGAATGGGTATGGTTCCTAGTAAATTAGGCTGGGGAGGTAGGGTTAAAGTAAGTTAACGTGAAAAATAAAGAGGTAGTTTTGACTTTGATAATTGGCCACTGGCAAGCAGCAGTGCATTGTAGGTCTGCATGTTAACTGGTCAGCATTTGTCAACATGCAGACAACCTGTGTGGCTGTGTCTTGGCTTTCTTAGTGTAAAATAAAACCCTAAAAACTTATTTTCCCCATTATTTTTTTTCTTCATTTGGACAGACGGCCTGTCAGCATTGCCAGTAGCATGGAGACAGCTTCTCAGTAAATGTGCCAATAAACATTTGAAATCTTACAAAAACACAATGGAAGAGGACGTCAAGCTTGTTCAAACGGAGGAGTCTAGTCCATCCACACTGAATAGCAGACAGAGGTATGCGTGCTACCTACGCATCGGACAGCGGAAGCTGCTCGAGAAAGTTGTGCAGTGTTGCAGGGTAAAGTGACGAAGTACTGATGGTCATTGATGCAAGATTGTTGAATGTGTTTAGCGAGTTGAAATTTGGTGCTGAAGATCTTGAATGCAGAAAACTATTGGATACGACTCTACCTTATCACATGGAGCCAATTAAATTGAGTTGATAGCCAGAAAATACCGTTTCACAAATGTTTGTCTGAAGCGAAAGTTAGCAGGATACATGTGTACCTTTTAACAGTAAGAAGAGGATTGCTGTATGATCCATTGGTAGAACTACATGTAATGCCAGCAATTGGAAAGTGGAGGATAAATAAAAGTACTCAAACATTGTCTCAAATGCATCGTCTCAAACTATTATTCTTAAAACCTAATAGAGCCATTTTTTAAAAGTTTTTTTTGGTCATCTGAAAGCTGGGGGAGGGGACCCATGGTCTTGGAAAAGCAATGGCCAATGTCAAGAAGTTTTGGTATGCTACATTGTAGTAGAGACATTCATGTTAGGCCCCCCCTAAAAACAAAATAGTCAGTCTCTGGTCAGACCAAAGCTCCAGGATTGATGCGGCGATGTGTTTTCTTTTTTAAGCTTGGATTGTACATACAAGTTGGGTACTACTTTGCTTTTTTATGGCCTCATATACCTTCGTGTCCTCCATTTGCCTTGGTGCCCTCCGCCATTTGGAGTCAAACTGCCCACGAAAATTTGAGGCGGTGCAGCAATAGAGGGCGCTGTTGTAGGTATGGCTGAAAATTTGAAAAAAAAAAACCCAGCGAGGCGCATGATCAAAATCGTCGCGTGCGCTGACCAGAGACCAACTATTTTTGTGGGGGCCTTACATACATTTTTTTGCTGAACCGGACATTTTTTATTGTGATGATTAACCCTCTTTATGCAAACATACACTGCAAAGTAAATCCTTTCAGTCAAAAACAGTTCAGAGCTCCCAGCCTACATAAAGCAGGATTGACTGGCTGTGACTGTTTATGTAACTTGATGCAGCTATGCATCGACTAGGGAGGGTAATTTTTTTTTTTTTGACTGTGACTGTTCAGACAGGAGGGTTACTTGTTCGTATTCCAGGCTTCTGTCCATAAACGAGTGTAAATGATATTAAAGCCAATTCCCCTTAACATAATCGTACAAAATAAAGTGCCCCCCCCCTTTCCTTTAAAGGGAATGTACATCATTGGCTTTTGCTTTAATTTTAAGAAATGAACTATTTGAGGGGTTAGTATAACAGATCAAATATTGTTACACTGACATGTTTGAAGTTTTGTGTTCGAAAATGCTGGAAAACCAAGAAAAACGAAAATGTTCCAGTAGTCTGGTTCCTCGACTCCACTAAGGATAAAATGGATCAATTTATAGATAACAGAAAATTGTAAGGGAAGGGAAACAGTGTAGCTGGCCTCCACCCATTCATGAATATGTTACCAATAGCAAACAACATTTGGACTGAAAAAATGGTAAATTTGAAGCAGAAGTTGAAAAATAGTTAGGTGTTTCCAACGGTGATCGGCCGACCACTTTTGGAAATGTATACAAAAATGCCAATTTCTTGAAAATGACTTCACACCAGGAGCCATAATTTTACAGGATGCTTTTGACTGTCATTTACCAACATCCAAGTAAGGTATTTCGTAAAAACTTGATAGTTTTATTTTTCGATGTTTGCAAATGTTATATATTCCCTTTAAGGGCAAACAAACTTGTAAAAATAAACACAAGTTATTGGATCATAGTTGCTTATTTTTTTATCAAATGCCAATATTTATTGGTAGGCAACAGGTCTATGTACATGTACTGTTCCTTATGTACAATATTGACATAAAATATAACTTGTATATAATAAAAATGGGAAGATGGTGTTAAAGTTTGACTTAATAAAATGCCGTGAATCCTGGGGAAAAAATGGTGGTAAATAGTTCTTGATTTAACTACAAAACCAAAGTCTGCAGCTGCTACAATACACGAACCATAGGTGAAGGCATACCCTCATAATAACCAGTCCAATCCTTTGGTCCTATTCAAGTATCAATGAATGGTAATCCATATCATCACCAGTTTTAATAGGAAAGCATGCTTCTTTTCGGATACAGTTTTATCCTTAAAAAAAAACCCACCCAAACTGGACACTCCAAGTCACTGCATGTACATACATGTACATGTAGTACATTTGTAGCTCCATGTTAGAGAAATTTTGGAAATGCTCAAAACACATACAGTCGACTCTCGTTAGTACAAACACTGTTAATACAAATTCTGGTTATAACAAACATAAAGGCTTGGTCCCGTCTGTGCATTTACATGCACATGAATGGGAGTGATGCTCCACTTAATACAAACTTCTGATATAACAAACATTTTGGCTAGGTCCAGCTGAGTTTGTTCTAACAAGAGTCGACTGTATCCAAAAAATTCATTTGCTTAGAATGGTTTGACAGTTGGCAATGCTTTTAGGCAAATTGAACTGATGTGGCTGCGAAACTTTTGCTGCATATTGGATAAATGACCTCTGTGTGTTGTGGGTAGCACCTGCGAATTAGTAATCAATCAAAGTGTACTATTCAAACCACAGGCCAGTCTTATCACAGCACACACATTTTGAAGGATGCTTTAACCACAGCCTGTACCAGCATAGACTCTGTGCACAAGTACCCCCTCAACGGTGACAAAGGGAGAGTTGGGGGGACCACTGGGAGGGACATTCCAATGCATTACTGGCGGAGCCTGACACTCATGTAAAAGATGCTGTGGCTTTGTACACATTTAGAATAAAATAAGTTGTGGGTATTTTGCGCAATACGCGCACGAAACCAGTACGTACACCTGGTGCATCCCTCCAACTAGGGCTTTAGAGCGTGGTCACAAAGAACCATCTACTGTCTGTGCATGAGCCCATAATTTGTTGGTCCTGGATATGAGCTGAAATCATGGACGTGTTGTAAATAAACAGGCAGGTGTGCAACTTTTCCTCGGATCCGCTGATTTTGTCATTCTTACGTCTCAAGAATGCCAAATTGAATAAAAAACTGTACCAAGTCTTGTATTTTTTGATGATTTGTTAAGGTATATCAGTTAAAGAAATTACTGTTTTGTGACGTTTGTGGCAATTTTCTCCATTTTCTACTTTTCGACACAATGAACTTCAAATTAGCATAACTTTGCGCAGGAATGACCGGTTTCAAAAATTAAACCACCTTTTAAAAGGGAAATGAACATATTTCAACATTATGCAAAAATCTCATTTTTGACCTTATGCCCAGAAAAGTCTGATTTTGACAGAACAGGTCACACTTAACCTCGTCAACATTATCATGAAGAGACAGTCAGGTTAGCTAGTGCAGCGGCACTTTCCTCGCCTTCCATCTCAGTGACCCATGCAGGTTCAAGTCCTTCACAGGACAACTCTTAGATTGGGCTTACAATCCCTAACTGATTCCATGGGTTTCCTGGAACATTTCATCATCTTTTCCCTGCAGGTTTCTTCAAGCTTCCAAGCTAAAGTGCCTGTGCACTTTTGAGGAATCCTCAGAAAGAATTAAACTACATGAAAAATATGCATGATTCTCAATATGCATAGCTCTCTCGTCACTGTGTGTTCAGTCATCTCCAGCCCCAAAGCCAGCACCACCTAGCTCTACATCCCTATCGTCTTCATCAGCATCTCTTGGTATCCTCACATCTTGATCTTCATCGTACTGCAACGCGGTATCTACGCTGATCAGCAGGTTGCTCATGGATTCCTCGTCAGTTGGGTCCAGGGGGATGAATCGCACCAAGCTGTAATCCTCAATCTGTAAAAAAAAAAAAAATGGGGGCCAAATATCAAAATGGTTTCTATCATTATGGTTATTTTAACCTTCGGCATTAGCATAGCTTTATCCAACTGACCCGATGAAGTTTTAGCTCTGTGAGTGCTGTATATTCTGAGAAAAACAATATTCTAGGATCTCGGTTTCAATTCAAAAGTTGCCGAGTAATGCTTGAATTGCGCCCGAAGTCGGCATCCGGAGCACGTTCTCATTCAGCTGATTGCAGCTACGTGATGTCACGTACGAACTGACGAATAACAGAAACCGTGTGCGTCATCTCAATGCATGCATGCACCCATTCACAGATTCGATGAATTACAAACCAACCTCATGTACCAATGGAAATTTCCAAAGATGTGTCACTTGACGCATCTTTGGAAATGACCTTTTATTATTTTCTTCAAAATGACAGCATACCAGAAAGAATAATTTCACAGGAAGTTTAGTGCCATTACTATCCTTAAAAGCAAGTAAGCATTTCAACAATAATGTCGTCAGTTACTTTTTGGATAGCTGCAAATGATCTACTCGACCTTTAAATTCAGTGACACAGCACAAAGTGTCTACTCACACATATCACTGAGGAACAAAGACCTGCCCACAATGAGGGCGCTCTACGCAAGTGGTTTATGTCATCAATATTACTTTCCAGGAATCTATCAGTTCATTTCATGCAATTCTCTTTGTATAAAAACCAACTAAAAAGTAGACGAGTGCATGTACAAATAGCTCATTTTTAAATTGGATTATTTCTGATCATATTCAGTTTTCAACTACATGTATAATTAGTGCATGGTCAACCTAACCCAATACACATTTTCGGTTCATACCTCAGCTTCGCTTATGTGGTTGGGATTATCGACCAAAGCAATTCAACCCATATGTCCCTGTACCGCCCCACACCGCCCTGCCTGTTACTCCATTTACTGTCCCTAACCCCCCCCCAAGATTGTATGGATGTAAGGATTCATCCTGTATAAAGTTGCCCAATGTAGGACAGATGCTAACGGGTAATAACTGGCATATGGCTACAAAGTTGCATCTAAAGTGCACCAAAACAAATGAGGAGGGGTTGTTTCATTAAAGGGAAATTACAACATTTGCAAACATCAAAAAATAAAACTTCCAAATCATTTTGAAAGACCTTGCTGGACTGTTAGTGAATGACAGTGTAAAGCATCCTGTAAAATCATGGCACCTGGTATACTGTCATTTTCAAGAAAAGTGGTATGTTTGTATCAATTTCCAACGCTGATCGGCCGATCAGCGTTGGAAAAAACTGTTTTTTTTTTCAAATACTGGCCCCAATTGACCATCGCACTTGTTTGCAATCGATTACACACCTATGAACGGGTACAAGCCAGCTAGACTGGTTCCCTGACCTTACAATTCCCCAATATATGTAAACTGCTCTGTTTCTTCTTAAATGGAGTCAGGGAACCAGACTACAGGAAAATGATTGTTTTTCTTGGTTTTTATAGTATTTTCGAACCCAAAACCTCAAAAAAGTCAGTGTAACTATATTTGCTATATATTTCCAACCCCCCAATTCCATCCATTTCTGAAAATTACAGCAAAAGCAAATGATGTATATTCCCTTTAAAAGAAACCCCAGGAATCTGGGTATCACTTACCAGGTTTGCCAAGGCTGCGTTTAACTTCTGGAACTTGGGCGAGAGATGCTGTGATTCTGCCAACAAAAGTTGCGGATCTGGGTCCAAATATCTGTAACAAATAAATCAAGGTATTCAACCAAAAACATACGTTGGTTTGGAATATAAGGAAGTGAAAGTCTTTTCCGAAAGTTTTCTGACGTTCGATCTAGGCAGAATTGTTCTGTCCCAATGGTATTGGATTAATAAAAGCAGCCAGTTGATTCTGAAAAGTTGATTTTGTAAAAAAACAATTGGCACATCTGTGGTTCCTGTGATTGTATTAATTTAACCCTAACTCCCTAAGCAAGGCGATTTACTAGGAACCTTCCTCATCCTTGCAAATCCCAACACCATATGGTAAACTGTGCACATGAACAGTTGGACTCTGTTTATTTGTGGTATGCCTAACCCCACATAAAGCACAGTCAGTTTTCTAGTGCAGTACTCATCCTAACAGATTCCAACAAAGCCTGGTGCTGGAGTTTGGCTGGTTGGGGATCGTTAAGGTTAATAATGAATCCAATCATCTTTGGGAATATGAGGCAAAATTGGATCGTCCTGCTAAGGCCAAAAAAAAAAAGTCTCCGGTTTCTGGTATGGAGCTTGTCCAAAAAGTGGTGCGGCGACGCGGCTTTTTTTTTTTTTTTACCTGACTTTTTTGCTTCAAATGTCGACTGATGACTGCAAATGGTGCCCGACTAAACTTTGTGCAAATGTATGGGAGTCCAGAGAGGCCACATAAAGCTTATTCTCGATCATAACCCCATCTAAAAACACGTTGAAATTGTGCAGCAGCAGGATTCCAGTCAAACCAGTGAGTTTGGCGGTTTTGAGACATCATCTTTCATTGAAAAAAAACTTTTTCATTTTGCCGACGCGCATGGCTACGGCGACGCGTGCGCATACCAGAAACCGGAGACTTTTTTTTTTTGGCCTAACGGACTGCAATGCTGTTAGTACAGGTTTTCATCAAAGCAAACACATATGCCTATTCATATAGCAATTAAGTTGTGAAAACTAGTCTCCGTCCAAGACTGGATCTAGTTGATAACGCCCTCTACTGCCCAGGCGGTTTGGCTGCGCTTGCCATGGACCGGCTCTATTAGGCAGTCACAATTCAGTCTTGAGCAAAAGACTATGTGAAAACCTACTTCTCAATGTGTTTCTTTGCCTTCTTGCCAAGTAGGTCCATCTTAGACATGACATTGATGTGAGGAACTTCAAGATTGACCATGGTAGAAAGAGCCGTCATTATACCTGTGTGGAAGGGAAAAAAAACTCGGATTATTTTAACGAATCAATTACATAACCAACACGATTGATGAAATATGAACTAAAAGGCTGATTGAAAGACAGTCGTCAAGATCAGTTAGATATGACAAGATGTGACTGATGTTGTAGTTTTAAATCATTTACCAGTACCATTTTTTAGGGGTGGATGGGTGTGGGGAGGGGGTGGGAGGAGGGGGTGGGGTTTGGTTTGGTTGGTTGGGGTGGGTGTGAGGGGCTTGGTTTGGTGGGGGCTGGTGGGGGTGGGGGATGGGGGGGGGTTGAGAGTTGTACCTTATGTTAACCCAAACCCTCAATGCAACAACAGAGAAAAGCCTGCCAATTTTTACAAATCTAGCAGGTCAACAAATTTAAAGGCACGACTACAAACTGTGACAAGACACATCAATGGCATTGTTCAATGGGACTAGCTCTAATTGTCTCAGAATCGACAGTATATGCACTGGTGTTGATGGCCAAATGCAACAAGGTCTCACAGACTTTTACACCTGTGGCACTGTGCAGCATCTCACAGGGTAATTAATAGGCTGAATATTGAAATTACCAGAGAAGAACTTGCTTGTGTCGACTATGAACTGGGAGTCCACCAGAAACAAGGCACAGATTCTGAAGTCCCAACTCTGCAGGGTCTCAACCAACTGCTTCATGACTGGGATGTGGGTGTACAACTCTATCTGACCTGGAGGGGATGTTCATAAGCAGTGTTGAAGTCAAGGTACTTGAAATGGATCACAAGTACATCACAAAGCAATCACAAGTCCATCACAAAGCAATCACAAGTCCGTCACAAGAAAATCACAAGTCTATCACAAGTCTATCACAAGTCTATCACAAGTCCATCACAAGTCAGTCACAAGTCAATCACAAGTCTATCACAAGTCCATCACAACTCCATCACAGGTCCGTCACAAGTCAATCACAAGTCTATCACAAGTCTATCACGAGTCAATCACAAGTCAGTCACAAGTTCATCACAAGTCTATCACAAATCCATCATAAGTCCGTCACAAGTCAATCACAAGTCAATCACAAGTCAATCGCAAGTCCATTACAAGTCCATCACACATCAATCGCAAGTCCATCACAAGTCCATCACAAGTCAATCACAAGTCAATCACAAGTCCATAACAAGTCCATCACAATTCAATCACAAGTCTATCACAAGTCAATCGCAAGTCAATCACAAGTCCATCACAAGCCAATCTTGTGATTAACTTGGGACTGGATGCCTTATGATTGACTTACGATCCATTGCAACTATCTCAAATACAACTCTGGTTACAAGGTACAAAGAGAAGTCGAACTTTGTCATTAGGTGACAGTATCATTTTTTATACTTTCAAAAAGGAATTTCTCTTTTGAACTGCTTTCATAAAATCAACCAGATTTCGAATGATAGAGTATTTTTCTAGAATATCAATGAATTATGCCCGGGAATACCAAAAGTGGGTCCAGGAAGCTTGTCTGCATATTAAAATTAGCTCACAACGATCTACGATCTCAGTTTTCCTTACTACACACTTGTGTTTTTCGGTTTACAAATAAACAGTAGGAAGAGAACCATGTTAGAGATAAAATGAAAAACATAACAAATTAGAAATACAATTTCCTACCTGGGCAATCAAAAATGAGGTAATCGTCCTCAATGTCTCCCAACTGCTCCTTCAGCCAATCAAAATTTTGCCCAAAGTACCTGTGAGAGATCACAAAAATACATGTACCTCAATAGAAAGAACACAGCTATACCACCGAACATTTGGATTCCAACTTTTATGTACAATACACAGCAGAAATCGCAATAATCACCAATGGCTATACCAACACTGGACCCTACTTTATAAAAATGTCGACACAAATATGTGACCTGTTCTGTCAAAAGCAGACGCTTCTGGGCAGACATGGCAGAGGTTGAAATTGAGATAGGGCCAAAAAACGCTGTGGGGTGATTGCATAGTTGTTATCCTGAACATGTCTAAAATATATTATAAAAGTTTGAACCCCTAATTTGAACTCTACATATATACTATTTTTGATGGTTTTGATAAGGTATATCAGTTAAAGAAATAACTGTTTTGTGACAACTTCGTGGCCATTTTCTCCGTTTTCTACTTTTCGACACAATGAACTTCAAAATAGCATAACTTTGCGCAGGAATGACCGGTTTCAAAAATTAAACCACCTATTAAAAGGAAAAAGAACATATGTTAACAATATGTAAAAATATCATTTTCGACCTTATGCCCAGAAAAGTCTGATTTTGACAGAACAGGTCACATATGTTCCGGGTTTGACTGAGTAAGGGACGATGCAAACAACATTTTCCCCCTTTTTTTCAGGGGGGTTGTTGAAGCTGTGAAGTTGTGGGTGGTTGCAGCATAACTTTAGTTTTATATGACTATCACACAAGTTGGAGCTTAGCTATTTGGTAGGAAGATGGGAGGGTCTTCACTAGCAAATCCATCTTATGAATGGTTTTGGGTTGTGGCACCGGCTGCTATATCAGATTCGAACAACTGACCCAGGCAAACTCTGTGGTCATGTTAGTCGAGTGGTAAGACATCTGCACTAGTATGAAAGGGACACTGCATCCTGGAATGAGCCCAATTGGGCTACAAAATGCGCTTTGAACGAAATGCTGTTAATCGGAAAGAACATTTAAAAGTAGGATATAAACATCCACACAACTGTCCTTTAAAAACTGGGCGTTTTTGTTTTATTCTTGTGTTATGCGTGCAATATCGACTTTCGGAGTCCATGTTTGCGACCCCAAAAAGTCTGGCTGTTCATGCTAGTTGCGATTCCAGCCATAAAGTCTTTGCCTTTTGCGGACGTGTAAGAAACCACATTTTGTGCTTTGGTGCTGTGTGTGTAATTTTATGTGACATTCACAACGTGTATCGTACAATAATTGAAACAACAGGAAAAATGTATGTGTACTCCGTCATGTCCGATGTAAACAACAGGTTTTTTTTGCGTTATTTCTCGGGAATGGTAAAGACATTAGGTTGGTTTCCTTTCAACCAGATGTTTCAAATAGGAAAAGTAAACGATCCAAAACAATAAAATTTTGTGGATTTCAGGACGTAGTGCCCCATTAAGCATGAGGTCCTGGGCTCGAGTCCTACCAGAGTAGTTTATGTATTTGTTCTCCCAATCACTTGGGCATGTCGGGACAATATTTAGTGAGTATACGGGTAAACTAGCACATCGTTTCCTTGTACAACCCTCCCTAGACTTGAGGGCAAGTTGTTAGCGTGTTTTGTCTGTCTGGGTCCCCAATATTTACAATGTACTAGTACGGCGCTAGCTGTGTAGCCTGTTTACATTAATTCCTGGCTTTGCCATGTCTAACAACTTGCGGGTATGAATTTGGACGGTTATTCATTTATGCACACAGTGAAATGTATACGCACTACATTTCCACGGAGAGGGCCAATGATGGCCCACCTGTAAGCACAATTTGCTGCCAAGCTTTATTTCATTATACAGCAAATGTTATAAACACAAAGTAAAAGCACAAACGGGAGATTTATCTTGACAATAATATGACGCATTTTTGATATTTACAATATCATCCCTCAATATCAAAATTGTTGGTATGATTAAAAAATTGCTATCGTCAATATCGATATCAAAATAACATGGAATAATTGAGTAATATCAATATACCAACGGTGCTCACTTCCTGTTTTTTGGCAATGTTACAGGAAAAACAAAACATTTTTTGTTTGTCTTTTAAATAAGAATGAATATGAGACTTTTAAAACTTACTCCATGCAGAAGACCAGGCCACCGTTTGGTCCAAACCTCAACTCCTCATCGGCCATCACATCATCAACTTCAATCAATTCCTTAATATCTGGTAAATCCGAATCAAATAGCAAAGCGGAAAAGAATATAAGAATTAGAACAATTGCTTTGTTTTGCTTTGTAAATACTTGTCAAACCAGTAGTTGAGTATCAAGAATCAGTTTGGCTTTGCAGGCCTGTCTGGTTTATAGTACTCATTAACATTTTTGTATAATGCGCTGTTACTTTAAAGGGACACTCTGTCCTGGAATACGCGCAATTGGGCTACAAAACACATTTGAATGAAATGATGTTAATCGGAAAGAACATTTAAAAGTAGGATATAATCATCCACACAACTATCCTTTAAAAACAGGGCGCTTCTGTAGCATTCTTGTTTATTCGTCTGAGAACAACTTTCGGGATCCACTTTTGTGACCCCAAAAAGTGGGGCTGTTCGTGCTAGTTGTGATTCCAGCCGTAAGGGTTCAAACTTTTTGCAGACGTGTAAGAAATCGCTCTTTGTGCTTTGGTGATTGGTCACCGCTGTTTGTGAGCATGGTGCCGTGTACGTGTGTAATACTTGGCACACACTTGTATGGTTCATTGTTTGAAAATGACAGGAAACACGTATCATACTCCATCGTGTCCGATGTAATAATAATAATAATAATAGTGGCATCTTATAAAGCGCAAACAGGTCCATCACTAGGTGACGCTCATGGCGCTATACAAAGAGTAAGCACAAACTACAAAAACTTATAAATGACAAAATTATAAATGCTAGGTCCAAGACATATGAATTGCAAGGTGTAAGCCGAAGAGGAGATTAGAATGTGAACAGGTAGGTTTTGAGTTCTTGTTTGAAGGAGATCGAAGAGGGAGCTTGACGGATAGAGAGGGGTAGACTGTACACAATCGTGTTTTTTTTTTTCTTTTCTTGGGAATGGTAAGACATTAGGTTGGTTTCCTTTCAACCAGATGTTTGAAATAGGATAAGTAAAAAAATCCAAAATATGAAATTTTTGGGGATTTCAGGACGCAGTGCCCCTTTAATCCTATGTGTTTTTACCTGCAACTGGCTCATAGTCAAAATATTCAGCGGCAGGGTCCAGGTTGACAACGTGGGCTGCGCGATGGATGTTCTCACAGTGTCTCAGCATGTTGCTGCAATACGTGGACTGGAAAATAAGGGGAAAAACCATTCATTTCACCAAAAACAAATACCATTATAATTGCTGTGAGCCAAGAAAAAGGAATGTGAACTGCATGTCAGTTTATAAGTTTTCACAATTAAATTTTGAGTCAAGAAATTGTTGTCAAATTCTGGTTTTTGGTCTTTGAAAAGGCATTGTCACTTTTGCAAAACTGCAAATGTGAATCCTCCACTCTTTAGTTGAAGATGGGGGTTGGGGTGGGGTGAGGGGGGGGGGAGACAGACTGCATAGTCAAGATACAAAAAAGAAAGCCACAAGGAAGGAGCCCACTTTATACACTTCTTGCTTAAACAACGAATGTGCTACTCATTTTTTTGGGGGGGGGGGTTATTTTATTAGGAATTTTTCAAGGCGGTGGATATTTGCCAGTGCCAGTTTTCTTTTGGTAAACGCTATTTTCATGGATGCTTTCTTCGATTAGCTAATAAATATCAGTCATTCTGGCTTTCTTTTAGTTTTAGTTAACATTAGTTTGCTGGCGGTCATTTTCGATTCCCGAGGCAAATTAGTTTTTACTTAAAGAAAACTGGTGTCGGCCAAATATCCAGTGCAATTTTTTTTATACTTTACTTTTTCTTGGTTCAGTAAACTGCTGTTCTATCCTACCTTTCCACTGCCAGCTGGGCCAATAACCAACTGTGCATAGCGTGGCATCTTGTTTTCTTTAATAGGCACTGATCAAAGTACCAAAATGTGAGGTGCAAATCTGTAAGAAAAAAGATATTGAAATCAAGTATGAAACTTCTCAAAAAAAAATAAATTTCAATTTCAAACAAATAACTAACACATCGTTATGGCAGTCAACTGTCTGTTTCCCTGACCTGACAATATTCAACATCAGGGCCTTTGACTCTTGGAACCGGACTATCTGTCGTCCAAAGACACGGACTGCTAAGAAAACAATTTAAATCTAACGTTATTTCAATCAAAAGTAGGATTTGATTATAAACATAAAGGTAAAAAAAAACATTAAAAGACTAAAAAAAAGAATTTGTACAGGTACAGGTGTAGTGCAGATTCAATCCCCGGACCTTCAACAACGTTTAAGGGTTTTTGCAGTGCCTGAACGATAGCAGTTGAAAATCGCCCTACGACTGCTGTATTAACGGTAGCCACTACGAATAAATATGTAGGCCTATCACAATTAAGAATAACAAGATTCATCACGAGAAGCCTTACATTTGTCCGAAAATTTGAGACTCTCATACTACATGTACATCAGAAGGAAAGGATGGGTCCCCAAAACCAGTAAATCCTGACCCTAAACACAAAACCACTTTTTCAAAGGATGGTTTGGCAGTTCAAGTTATAATTAATATTTTCATTTTCATAAGAGCTAGGCCTAGGCTTAGCCTAATAATTTATGGATCTCTTGAGGGTGAGTCTTGGATTAAAAAAAAGGTAGTGGATATTTTGCCGGAGGTAACGCCGGCAAACTAACGTTTACTAAAGGTTTGCCGGCGGCAATCCATATCAACAGAGGGCGCTGTACTCTTTAAGATAGGGCTGAATTATAACATGTATTAAATTCCCACCAAAGTTGTGTAGCACAGTCGGTGCGGTGGTTAAGCAATGGCTCTACATGTAGTGAGTGGGAGGTCCCGAGTTCGAATTCTGATCCCGCCACAATTCCAAGGTTTTTTTTTCCCATCCCCTAATAAATAAGAATATTCTTCTTTTATTATTTAATATGTCTCAAACATTTTATTGCAGAGTATTACTTTTTCTTTTTCCGATTTGTGGCTCTGGAGGATTTTTTTTTAAAGGGAAATAAAGTCCGAAATTATAAAATGGTCTGATTCCCATCTTGTAAATACAAAAATACAACGATAATATTGGCATGGAGCCAGACTAAAATTTGTCACGGGAAAATGTTAAAAGTACAAAAAAACAGTAACTGCATGCGCATGTTCAGTGGATATCCGGCAAACTAACGTTTACTGAAGGTTTGCCGTCTCCGGCAAAATATCCACTGCCTTAAAAAAACAACAACAAATAAACAAATAAAAATTGAAGGACTGTCATACTTCTACTACTATTAATACTAGTACTAAACTAGACTAGTTAACAGATGCCACTTTGATCCTTGGTTGTGTAGAAAGTCGAGTGAAACCAGAATGAATGTTCGGCATGTCCGGAAACTAGGCCATACTATGATACTGTAGGCAGGCGTCCCTACCGCCTGGTGAGCAAATATTGAGGCACAATCCTACTAAATTTAGACATGGTGAAATCCTATAGTTTACCACAGCATACGTTGAACATGTTTTAAACCTGCTTTACGACCTAGTATCAGAGTATACATACCTGAAAAGTCACCAAAGTTCAAAGACCTGTGTGTGTACGGTGTACAACATCGTGCATGTCATGGGCGCAGCCATATTGGATTCGAGAGCAATTGCATGATGGGAATCTGTGATCACGTGGTACAAGGAAGTGGTGTGGTTCACTTCCGCCTTGTATTTTGTAGGCGGTGTGTGTGGAGTCAGTGTTGCTGTGTAGTTCGTTTGCACTGTTTCTTTGGTTGTTGGATGAGGAAGCAATCGACTAAATAATTCAAAATGCCGGTGAGATTATTTGAAGAATTTTAAATTAAAGATTAAATATGTTGTGCGAATATCTTCTGTCATCTGCTGTCCAATTTGAGATCAGAATTTATGTGCCCCAAAAAACTTTGTGTTGATGGGGCCTCCTTATTCCTCCATGCACCAACTGACCTGCAGTATTTTCATGTATTTTGTACACACTAGACTGAATGAGATTCTCAGTGAGAACAGTCATGTCAGTACATGTACATCATGTACAAATACATGTATATCATTACATTGAGAAATTCAGATTTGTGCAGTGACCAGTAAAATGTTTGTGAAGCCTGGCTTTTATGAACATATATATTACTATTTTTAATTGTTCATAGATTTTTGGGGATATTTATATTTTTTTTGTGGGGCCGGGGGGGGGGGGGTGCCTTTGACAAAGATCCTGCTAGGATAAAAATGTTAGGCCGTCCAATTTTGTTTGAGTTGTTTTACTTTATGGCTGGATCTTGTCCCCAAAATGTTTGTAAATAAAGCCGAGTAAACAACATTTAAGTAGTTTCTCATGTTCCAAGAGCTACATGTACATGTGTATAACCTTTTCTTCATAGCTAGTTCTGTTGGAAACAAATAGAACATCACAATATTGATGTGCAAATGTATTAATTATTCATAGGGATGAAAAGTACTTTCGAAAATTTTCTAAATATTTCAGAACTGAAAATTTACTTATTTTCTCCATATTTACGTACAATGACTGCATTCTATCCAAAATAATGTGTTACAGCCCAGTGTTATATGAGAAGGAGTAACATTTAAAGTTTTGTTGAAAAATAATATTTACGATGTATATATGTTAATATGACTGCATACTTTAAGAACGTATTGGGTTGATATTTCAGCATGGTGCTTTAAAGATATCCCATACTCTTCCATTCAACAAAAACATTTCTCCTAACGAATTTTCAATTTTTAAGTTTTGTTTTAATGAAAAAAAAAACTACTTTATTCCGATCTTGGACACCTGCAATCCTCTAAAAAAAGGAATTTCATTTTGCCCAAATGAACCCGCCCTGCGAGAGCCGAATTATTGTCTGGTAGCCAATGATTTGGATTTTTGTGAAGAACTGATCCAATAACTAAACTTCGGTGGATTTTTTTTCTTTAGTTAATGTCTCATTCAAAAGCAAATAACTTATACATTTGTTTTTCTAGAAAAATAGCAATTGAACAAGCAAAAAAGCAAATCTTTTTTTGAGGTGAAACTCAAAAATAGCATAGGGAACGCATCTTTGACTTGGTAGTTACTGCATCACCCCACACCGTCGTTTACTCCCTGTACTGCCCCAAACTGCCCATGAATTCATCAGGGAATAAATACAGTGTCAAACAATGCAGCACAGACCTGTTCTAATTTGTTAATCGATCTTGCCTGATTTTGCAGTCAAAATTTAAGTTGGATCAGTGAGTTAGTAAATTATATATGTTACAATTTGAATTAAATATCCACCACATCTTATTCATTACAGGCTTATCATTCGTCGTTGAGTGCCCCTACTAAATTGGGCAACATGGCACTTCTTCCTATCAACACCAAGTTCAAAGGACCAAGCCCTCCTGGTAAGCTTGATAGCGCAGAATGGGTTCAGTTATTTGAAATGAGAAATGACCATCTTGAGAGGGATACAAAAAAAGAAACGCAAACATTAAAAAATGCCATTGTTCAATTAGGCCAACAAAAAAAAGTCTCCGGTTTCTGGTATGCGCGCGCGTCGCCGTAGCCATGCGCATCGGCAAAATGAAAAAAGTTTTTTTTTCAATGAAAGATGATGTCTCAAAACTGCCAAACTCACTGGTTTGACTGGAATCCTGCTGCTGCACAGTTTTAACGTGTTTTTAGATGGGGTTATGATCGAGAATAAGCTTTATGTGGCCTCTCTGGACTCCCATATATTTGCACCAAGTTTAGTCGGGCACCATTTGCAGTCATCAGCCGACATTTAAAGCAAAAAAATCAGGTAAAAAAAAAAAAGCCGCGTCACCGCACCAACTTTGGGCAAGCTCCATACCAGAAACCGGAGACTTTTTTTTTTGGCCTTATGTTTTTAAGTTTATTTTCCATTTGTATAATATCTGATGAGTGAATATTTTGTTTTTTTATTTTTGAAGGTGATGGTGGGCCCGATATTATTGACGAGGCACTGCAATACTTCAAGGCCAACGTCTTCTTCCGAACCTATGAAATTAAGGTTTAAATTTTTTCCATCTTTGCTTTGGGGGAAGCAACCACATGGCCAAATTATTATCAATCATTTGTGTCAATTGTTTCAAACACCAAGAATTCTTAACCTCTGAATCGTGATTGTACTCTAGTTACTTAAAGGAAACATGCAACATATGTTTGCTGTATGTTCAGAAATTGATGGATTTGGGGGGGTTAATATTTTATAACAACTATTGTTACGCTGACTTGTTTGACGTTTTGTGTTCGTATATGCTGGAAAATCAAGAAAAACAATCATGTTCTTGTAGTCTGGTTCCCTGACCCCACATAATATGAAACAGATCAATTTATACCTGTAGATGTAGGGGAATTGCAAGGTCAGGGAACCAGTCTATAGTTTGTCTAACTCATTATGGTAAATTGGGGGCAGTATTTGAAAAAAGACCAGTTTTTTACCGATGCTGGTCAGCCAACCAGCATTGGAAAATGATATAAAAATACCACGTTTCTTGACAACGTCAGCAAACCAGGTGCCATGATTTTACAGGATGCTTTAGACTGTCATTCACTAACAGTCCAGTAAGGTATTTCATAATAATTTAGTATGTATGTTTGCAAATGTTGTATATTCCCTTCAATAGGATATTTGCGTTGAAGTGATAGGCCCTAATGTTAGTCTTTTTTTGTTACTTCCAAGATGTTGGATGACAATCAAAAAACGCACGTTACAAAAAGAAAGAGTTTTTTTTAAACAAAATTAAAATTGACAGGCATAGTCACGTTGATTCAGAGGTAGAAAACATAATTCTAGAACAAGTTGAGTGTTTCCTGGTCCGATGTGAAGCCTGTCTGCTTATCATTTGTAAATGTTTGAAAAATTTATTTTTGAAATCGGTGGAAAAGTTGGAGGTGAGCCTGCCACAGTGTTATGTCTGAGATTTCAAGACACTATTAGCTCATGTTCGTAATTGTGGAAATCGTATTTGAGATGTATTTAGCATTTAGGGAGAGATGTGGAATTCTGAAAAAACTTCCAGGGGTTGTCTCACAGTCCTCTTCATATACTCATTTTGATGCAAGGGGAAAAAAAAGACCAAATGATTACAGTTTGATGGTGCCAGATTTTTTGGGGGAAAAAAAATGTGGCATCCTGACACCACTTTTTTTCATCATATATTATCTCAATGAAGGTCAGTCATTGCAAAACATAATAATACTAATAATAATAGTGGATATTTATAAAGCGCACGTATCCACCAGCTGACCAGGACTGGTGCTCAAGGCGCTACATCATTATTACCCCTGATCATTGGGCCAATTAAACATTCCAAATACCATCTCAGCTCTCTGGGGAGTATACAGCTCGATGCAGCCTGTAAGCGCAAGGAAGCTAATTCAATCACAATAACCATCTCTGCCCTCACAGGTACCCATTTACTCCTGGGTGGAGAGAAGCAATGAGTGACAAACTGCCTTGCCCAAGGGCACACGCACCATGACCCCGCCAGGACTCGAATCCACAACCTGCAGCTTTACCCGCAGACCACGAATCAGTGCCCTTAACCACGAGGCCACAGTATACTCCACATGTTGAAAAGACCTGAATCTGGGACTGAGAAACAGTTCCAATTTTGTTAGGAAATACTTGACTCTCCATAGACTTTGTACACAACCACAGAAGTGGCCCCTGGATACTGCATTATTTTTCTTTTTTTTAAATCAGAATTTCTTTATTCTTTCCAAAGTTTTGAGTTTTCATAAAATCGTAGAAACATGTTTATCTGGGTTTTTTTTCAGAGTGAAGCAGACCGCGTACTCATCTACATCACACTTTACATCACGGAGTGCCTCAAGAAGCTACAGAGGGTAACTTGTCTTTTTTCCTTGCATTGAAACCAAGACTGTAAGGTCAAACATTAACCCTAACCTTCCCAAATCCTCCAAAATCCTCTTTGCAAAATGGAGAATTTGGCAGGATTGAGGCTATGTGGCAAAAATGTGTGGCTGAATTTGAAGAATGCACTGTGCGGTCAAGTAGGCCGGGCCTTGTGTTGTTTATGCTCAGCCATGCATAAATTTGGGCCTAGATTAATCTTGAAATGCTCTGCCTCAACATATTGACAGATATTGCTGGAGGATTTTGCAGAACTGAGGCAGTGGTCACTCTTCCAAGGACCACAGGAGGATTCTAGAGGATTGAGGATGAATGGTGATTGAAGCACAAGAGGATTTTGGAGGATTGAGGATGAATGCATTTTGAGGCAGGACTGTCTGACAATTTTGAAAAATTTAGGCGGAGTTGCAAAATTTTGGAAAATTTTGGAGGATTTTGGAGGATTGAGGATGGTTGTAAGCAACAAGGGCCTAGGGGGTTAGGGTTAAAGAAATATTTTGGAGGATTGAGACTGTATGCAATTTGTACATGGAGGCAGTCGGAGAAATTTGCATGATGGAGGTGACATCCTAGCAAAATCTAGGACCTACATGTAGCTAAAAAAAACCTAGCTTACCCTAACCCCCAAAAGGTTCAGTTCAGGTTAAGTACCACATACTACGCAATACTACAAAAAGTGTGTATGTAGGTACCAAATACCAGAAAATACCATGAGTGCTGTGCCTACTTATATGCTGAAGTACTGCATACTACTGTTTAATACTCATAATATTTTGTAAATTTAGGTGAGGTGAGGTAAGGGCTAGGCAATTCCAAATTTAATTTTTCAAAAGATGATTTACGTGTTCGAATATATAATGGAGAAATACGTCAGTTTTGGGTATTTTTGATATTAATACTCTGAATTCAGAGGAATCATAAAACTGTCAACTCTCCGATTTAATTCCTTTAAAGGAATGATTGCATAGCCATTATTTTTTTTGAATTTGTAAGGTGTTCAGTTTTTATTTTGTATTTCTTTATTCTAGTGCACATCTAAGGAAGCTGGCAAAAAGGACATGCACAGCCTGGCTATCGCAAACTTTGCCATTCCAGGCGAGCCAATGTTTCCACTGAACGCCATGTACCAAAAAGCTACAAGCAAGGCCGAAGCAGGTAAATGTAGTCCGGAGTTCCCTCAGTTTTGCCCAAGTCTTTCCCTAAATGGCAAAGCAAGACAAGGCAAACCCAAGTCAGTGTTTCCCCTGGCTAATGAACTGAGCGAGGTGGTAACAAGATGATTGAAACGAAATTTATGCAGTCTGCAAACTTAAAAGAATGCAGCACTCACATAAATGCGCGGTGATTCCAAAAACACATCAAAACTGTGAGTTCTTGATACATGGAGGTAAAGGAAAACGCTCATATATTACACAAAATGATCTTTTTTCAATTGGTATTTCCTTTATTGTAAATCTTCACAGCGAGGTGGTGATATTGGCAAAAATTGAGAGAGGTGGTCACTGAAAGTAGCGAGGTGGGCCACCTCACGTTTGAATGGGCAGGGGAAACACTGACCCAAGTAAAGCGGCCCAATTATGTCTAAGGGGTCAAGTTTGTCATCTCAGTCAAATAAATCGACCAAGGTGGGACATAGATAGGTACAAACAGGCATGCAACTCTTCCTCGGATCCGTTTCACCCCCCTCCCCTGCGTAGCTGGCGAGGTGAAGCCTCGTCATGAATAATTGGAACATATTCTCCCCTCATCCAACTCACTGTTGTTCCTGTCAGATTTTAAGTAAGGGCTGGTGTGTTTTGTCAACATATTTGCATGATTTTTGTACATTTGTTCAAGATCTTTTTTTGGCTGGGTTCTGTTTTTGTTTGTGTCACAGATTCCATGCGGTCATACCTGACCCAGATCCGACAGGAGACTGGTAAGCGTCTAGTCGAGAAGGCCTTCGACCCCGCCACCGACAAGCCCAGCAAGTGGTGGATGTGCTTCGCCAAGAGGAAGTTTATGGAGAAGAGTCTATCTGCCCCTGGCCAATAAAGGTCACGCAAAGGTTAAAGGTCAAAAGGGAGGTTGTGCAGGTTGAGTGCAACCATCAAAACAATAATAATTTTAATAATTAGAATATTACATAACATTTTAAGGAGGTATTTTGTTTTGGGTTAAATTATATTTTGTACGCGCAGCATAAAGACACTGTGGATGACCAGAAGATGGCGCTTGGAGACCACTTTCAAGAGCCACAATAATTTTCGTTGAAAGTAATGTTTAAAATATTAAGTAATATGAAATTTGGTCAAAAATTACATATTTTTGGTCTGAAAAAAGAGTAGAGATCTGTTGTATCTGAGAGAGAGATATCAGTATAGAAAGAAACGCATCTTTTAGATGTTTCATCCACTTCTTAGACCAGATTTTTGCAACCAGGTTGCCTATAAGCACAAACCCCTTATTAACTTGATTAATGTTACATACTGAATATACGTGCAGCAGTTTGTGAGTTCAACTATAATTGTGGTCGAACAACATTTAGAGGTATTTCATACCACCAGGTTTAAGTACATCTAAAATGTAGAACTGATAATCTACACCACCTTCTCTTAACTGAAAACTTGGTTTTGAGACAAATTGAGATGTTGGTTTTAATACATTTAGGGAGTGTGGCCTAGTGGTTAGGGTTCGTGACTCATGATCAGAGGGTCAGGGGTTCGAATCTAGCTGCTGGTCATGTGTTGTGTCCTTGGGCAAGCCACTTCACCCCCACTTGCCTCTCTCCACCCAAGAGTATAAATGGGTACCGGCATTAGCTGGGGAGTAACCTGCGATCAACTAGCATCCCATGCAGGGGGAAATAGAAATATTCTGTCGTTTCATGCTACTGAATCCGGAGATAAACGCCGGCCTAACGGGCCACGTTGGCTTGTGACAGACTTTACTTACTTTCCACACATGTAGTTGTTTTGCCGCCCTTTTTTTTTAGGATGAGATATGAATTCAGTTTCTTTAACCTTATTATTTAATGTCGGTTTCATGCTTCCCAAGTATAATTGCAGTTGATGATGAGAACTGTACATATTTACTCACTGGACACTTGTATGAAGACAAACACTTTCAATTTCCATTAAAAAAAAATGTTCGTTGCACATGTTCCACAGGATAAATATCATAAATATTATTTCTCGATATCATAGCAGCATGCAAGCCTAATAAAGCTGATTCCAGAAGGTCTGAGTCATAAGTGCTGGTCCAGCAATGAAATATAAAAACAAGATGTAATATAACATTTTACTGCATTTCGTTGTCATCATTAAGCATTGTTGGACTGAAGTAAAAGGAAAACTGCTTTAAGTATTTGAAGAAAAGTTAGAGCCAGCGCTATCAATATCGAGAACAATTGCACTTGTAATTGCTTGGAATTGTATCTTTTTACAAATGTTAGAGTTATTGACAATTCGATTTACCTAACACTTATTTAAAACAAAATTGTAGTAGGGAAATACACACGGATTAAGATGAATAAAACTGGTTATTTACCCTAAACTGTTATTTTTTTCTCTTGTAAAAGTCTTTTATTTGAATGGAGTAAATGCAAGCAGCACTTCCTTTTTCATTATAGGGAATATTGCAAAGGACTAATTTAAGGCTGGTCTTAACGTAAATGATTTTTGTACCAACATTTATAATTGGCTAACCTCATTATTTCCAATAAAGTTTGACCTTAAATGGCAAAGGATTATCCTTGATTTCTTCGGGCACGGGTTGAAGGGATCAACCTATTTTAAAGCCACGCACTATAGTCAGGTGGCTTAGGCCCAATTTTTGACAAGATCGTGACCGACTGGTCCAAAGCACCAAACTTGGCAGATATATTGTTATAGCCTTGGAGAAGATATTTAGAAGGGGTGACACCTGAAATTCTTTTGGGAAGGGTGCCTAATTTGCATAAATCATTAATCCCTTCCGTGTAATATATTTACTCCCATATTTGAGTATATTTTTTATTTTTTTATTTTTTGAAAAGTATATTTTGATGATTCCACTTACACATCCTTACTTCACTAACATTTTCTAAAGCATTTAAGACTGACTGAATAATTATGAGGACAAAGTAACGATCCAAAATGGCTACTATTATACCATAAAGTTGCGCGCATTTATCTTGTCTCCAGATATCATCAAGTTGTCTTACCAAACCTTAGTATTGATGAGCTTCAAATTCACCAAGTTGCTTACTGGCACAGTAACTCGATTAAAACTTCATGGAAAATCATGTGGACAATGATAAAATTGTGATATTTAGCCCAGAAAACAAAAACGGGGAACATGATCAAGTCCCTCACGTTAGGCAGGCTTCGTCTAATGTTTAGCCCTATTTACGGACACCTCATTTCCCCTCTCTTTGTTTTTGTGGGCTAAATATCAAGATGATATAATTTTTCACATGATTTCCCATTTATCTTTGTTGGGGTAACTGTGCCAGTAAGTATCTTTGTGAATTTGAAGCTCATCAATACTGAGGTTTGGCAAGACTACTTGGTGATATAAGAGGGAAAAGGAAATGCGCGCAACTTTAGGGTATAATGGCAGCCATTTTGGATCTTTATTATGTCCTCAAAATCTTCAAGTCTCTGATATGCTTTAGAAAATGTTATTTAAGTAAGGATATGTAAGTAAAATCCCCAAAATATACTTTTCAAAAAATAAAAAATTAACATCTAACCAAATATGGGAATAAATATATTACACGGCAGGGATTAACGCTTTATGCAAATTAGGCACCCTTCCCAAACGAATTTCAGGTGTCGCCCCTTCTAAATATCTTCTCTGGGGCCATAAGAATCTATCTGCCAAGTTGAGTGCTTTGGACCAGTCGGTCACGATTCCAACCGTATGCAACCTGACTACTAGGGCAATTTGAAATTACCCCCCAAAATGCAAAACGATTTAAAACAAAAATATTGCTCATAGTGAAGACATGATGGCATCAAAAACCCTGTGAAATTATTCCGCTTAAAATGGTATCGTTTGGAAGAAAATTAACATGGAAGGTGGTTTTAAAATGGTGGCCGAAAGCACTGTTTTACGTGCGCTAACAACGGAATCCAGTTACGACGAGACAAATTAAGCGTGTGCCCAATTTGAAAATGTGCACAAGCTTAATTTCTCTGCTCAAATAACGCAGAGTATCCACTGAGCTTCAAACTGTTATGCACCTTACTTGTTAAGTTTTGAGCGATGCTTGTTGCTTCAAACGAAACAAATATTGCACAAAAAGCAAAATGATACAGGGTGAGTCACAAAAGCGGAACCCAAACCTCCCAAAATATATTTCGTATTAAAAAAAATATGTAGCACCAAAAATAATAATGACTGGAAAGCCAATTTCGTAAGCTACCTTTAGATGAAAAAATTACTGAAATTGCTTAATCCGTTCAAAACATATCACCATTTAAACGCAATGACCCTAAAACCTGTCTTGTCCACACAAAAAGAGTAATTTATTGTGTATTCTGACTGTTTGGAACAACACAGAAAATGACACAGAATAATTGTTTAACAACTGTCAACAACTGTAGTACACAATATCTTTATAAACGGAAAATCTTATTAACAACCGGGGTTGGGCAGACAATATTATTTATAAAATCCACCTTTTTTTAAAAGACGACCCTTCCAAAGGACTTTGTTGAATATTTTTTAACTTTTAAACTGAGGTTTTATCGCTGGTGATGTTTGAAGACGATTGTGAAGACGATTCTTGAAATCGCATTTTTGGACGAGACAGGTTAGGGTCGTTATGTTTAAATGGTGATATTCTTTGAACACAATTGTTTATCCTAAAAAAACATGTTCGTCTCCTATTTAAAATTCAGTTTTTACCCAATGACCGCCACAAAACCATTCCATAAATGTTCATCTTTGTACGAGTTCACCGAGCTCCACAAGTCCACATGAGATTTTTGGCACGATATTTCTCTTTCACGTCCGGTGTCATATAAAAATCTGACTCCTATGAAAATCGGACCCCCTTTCCCTATTATTGGTTAATCCCTCACACGTCACAGGTCACTCTCCCATAATGATCCTAAAAATAGCATATTATCGTACTTACGCATGCGCAATCAACCAATGAGTCCACATTTCATTGAGTCGTATATTCACGCTACACCGGCATTTTTTTCAGTTCCATTCATTGAGAAGGTGATTTTCTTTAGAAATCAATGTACCAAATATAATTTTTGCACGTTAATTTTCATTTTCAAGGGTTCAGGTTGCGCGCGCCATCAGGAGGGAACTTTCAGGCTCAATAATGCCATCACACGTGCCCCCATAGTTATGCTACAGAGAAACACCAACGTTATAAATACCTGAGATAGTTTACCCTTTCTCATTGGTCGAGAGCCCGTCACGTGGCCTGTCTTAAACGGATAATAAAGACATGGCTGGCTGGTCTTATACTCTTTTCCAGTGTCACATGAAATTTGGACTCCTATGAAATCCAGTGCCTTTTACCGTTTGTTTGGTTGAACGTTCACAATCCTGACGTAGGCATGCGCAATACTACCAGTGATAAATCCACCCACGCGTTGGGTTTAGGTGAATGTATGATTAAAAAAAAAAAAAAAAAAAAGAGGCGGGAGAGAAAAAAAAGAAGTGGGCGGGGATGAGGACTATATTTTTTCTTGGTCATATCGGGCGGTGTTTTTTCCTTCACCCAATTGGGCTTGACGAAGATTTGGTCTAATCAACTAAAACAATTGTTTAATACATTTTCTCCTGATTAATGGTTAGTCCACATCAGCGCCTGATAACAAGAGCTGTGAGTAGATTACTTAGCGCCCATCTATAAACTACATGTCGTGTATGATACATAATCAGGACAATTATTAATTAAAACCGGTGGGAGTGTATTTCTTTTGTTATTTAATATTCTAATGTGACCATCACGTGACATGTCAACTCGAACCTCTCCCCTGCAATACGGCAGTGGTTTCTCTTAGTTTACCTGAGTGTTCCTCACAGTGTGTTCCTCTCCTGAGAGCCACTTTGTCATAGCTTAAATTCTTGTACGGGAATTGGACTCCAGGCTGGAAGCAGCGACGATCAGCAAGTAGCGGGCCGGCACGATGAATCTACCCGTGGCTCTCGGCGCATTTGTGGTCGCCATTCTCGGTAAGTTGACAGTATTGTAAATAATACGCGTTCTTTTTCAAATATTTCCATATATATATATGAGTTTTCTATTTTATTTCTATTGTCGGAAATAATTACGACCCGCACTCAGCTTTGAGGACCATTTTCTGCACTCCGAATTTTTTTTTTTTCGCGCGGTAATTGTATTAAATAAAACCATACCAATTTCTGTAAGTGTAGTTGTTTGAACGCAAAAATTCAACCTTAATTTGTCCAACTAATTTCATTGATCGTGGTAGGCCCATGCGCGGTTCTAGAGCCTATATTTTAGGGAGGCTATAGCAGGGGTGGATCAAGAAATTTTTGCAGGGAGGCGTGCTGAAATATAGACCTCTTTTTCTACGGACACTAAGGCCTCCGAAAATCAAGGGGGGGGGGGGGCAGGGGCTCGTACCATATTTTCAATGTGGACCGCTGACAACATCCTACAATCATGCACACTATATTAACTAATAGAGTACAAATGCCCCCTTCTCACGACTATTTGTAGGGGGGGGGGGACTCTTTGCATGTGACGTCGCTTTCTAACATTTCCTACTTGGGGGGGGGGCGCTGAGACAAAATTTGGGGGGCTTTAGGCCTCCCAGGCCCCAACGTAGAACCGCGCCTTGGTAGGCCAAGGTTTTTTTTAGGACCGGGTGAGTCTGGTAAAACTAATGCTTTCGGATATTTTTTTACCAGTTTCTTGTGTAAATACTTATAATCTTTATCTCTAATTAGATTTACACATCACCCCGACGCAAAATTCCATCTTGTGAATAGTTAATGCGGTGCCCGCTGCTATGTACATCAGATTCAAACCAGCCAATCGAAACCTTTAGCTCGGTGGTCGAGTGGTAAGACATCTGCACTAAAAAGCAGGAGGTCATGGGTTCGAGTCCCACCCGAGTGATTTTTTTCCAACTTTCACTCGGGAGGTAACACACTGAGTATACAGTGTTTAAAACGTCGGTGATGGGCAAAACCTAATTAGGTTTACATCACCCCGACGCAAAATTCCATCTTATGAATCTTTATCTCATCATATTTTTCCCAATAGGGCAAAATCCATATTACACTTCGCATCACACCGAAGCAACCATTATATACACCACATTTGGCACGTTAGGACTTGTGCCTAGTTTTCCTTTTTAAGCAAATCTTTTGTCACAGCGTTTGCGTTTTAAACATCTTGGACACGAAAGCTTCGTCTTCTTTCGTATTCCATTGGCCAGACCTGTTTGCAATTTTTATTTATGCATCCACGTTATGCGCATGCGTCAGTTGGTATCGGAATGGTTATCAGACTTAACTTCCCTTTAAACAAAATCCTTCAGAGCCATAAGAGAGAAGAAAAGGCTGAATTTCATTCTATCGATCATCAGGATTTGATTAAACACAATTTACAGAACAAAATCCACTGTTGGGGGAAACAATGAAAATATAAAATTCCCTCCAGGAATAGAACCTGGAACCTCCAGCATTCAGATCAGCGATTTAACGCACACTCCACAGCGAGACCATGCTGAACGTCGTGGAATAAGCTATTTATAAGAAGTTATACCGAATCAGATCACATTAAACAAAGATTAGTTAACGTACCAATCACTGGTTGAAATAACGAACAATCGTTTAATATGTGCCCAACCGGTTGGACATAATATTAAACAATTGTTGGTTATGATTGGTTATGTTAACCAATCTGTTTTTAGAGTGTAGTTGTTCACGTTATTATGTTTCATCCCATGCGCATGGTGGTAATCTATACAAATAATTGCGACCGTTTCGACCGGCATTTAAGATCCTATATCATCAAAGTTGCTATCAACTTTGACGCTCGTGATAAGAGAGACTTCTGATTAGTATAGTTTCC
This sequence comes from Patiria pectinifera, assembly GCA_029964075.1. Taxonomy (NCBI): domain Eukaryota; kingdom Metazoa; phylum Echinodermata; class Asteroidea; order Valvatida; family Asterinidae; genus Patiria; species Patiria pectinifera. Next base: position 30,754,295 of record CM057147.1, on the reverse strand, counting down.
ACGAATAAAGACTATTCCGCACCCAAATTTGGACGACAGAGCTCCAAGCGCTTGTTCAAATTTTTGAAAGAAAATGTCAGTGTTTACTATAAAAACATGTTGATCGTACCCCAACGCGTGCGATTAAATCACACGGGCAATTCCACGGTTACTCACGTTACATTTTCGTAGCGTGAGTAACCGATTTTGTGCGTCTTGTTTATCATACACAACACATTTTTCTGGATGTCATCTTTGGTGCTTATGTAGGTCTAGGTCTACTCTATCTACCATGGGGATAACAGTTATTAAACCTTTTCATTAAGGTAATTACAGCCCAAGGAAACTCAAAAGTACATCAAAAATGTAACATGAGTAACCGTGGAATTGCCCACATGTGTTCAACCAACCGATTGGTTGGAACCTGAAGTTGATTCACCCTGAACGCGTCCAATTGTAGCCTTAAGGATTCTTGGACTCCACCCACTCGTAAATACAGAAGCGTATTTCGGACATGGCCAAAATAGAAATCATGTTCATGCTTTGTTATCTCGGTTCTCGGACTAAAGCAAAAAAAATCCTCCAAAGCCATGAATGAGAAAAAAAAAGGCTGAATTCCATTTTAACGGTCATAAGGACTTGATTAAACTCAGTTTACGTAAGAAAGTTCACTCTGTAAAATGTCTAGGATTCGTATCTGGAACCTTCCGCGTCAGTCCAGAGCAGTTAATGTTTTTTTCCAGAGCAGTTATTTTTTTCGAGAGCAGTTGTTTTATTTTCGAGAGCAGCTATGTTTTTTTTCGGGAACTTTACCAAACTTAGTTTTGGTCCAGGGCCTTGCCTTATTTTATGTACATAATGTAAAACAACGGTTGCAGGCCTGATAGCGAAGTGTCCCCGGCGTTTCATAAAGGCTATAGGACGCGCAATCTATTTTTAATAACTTGCGCTCTTACCAGTTTTTGTTCGAAAGCAGTTTTTTTTTCAGAGAGCAGTTATTATATAATAACAGCGGTTAATTTATATTTTTAAGAGCAGTTATTTGTATTTTTAAGAGCAGTTATTATTATTTTTAAGAGCAGCTATTTATATTTTTGAGAGCAGTTATTTAAATTTTTAAGAGCAGTTATTTTTATTTTCAAGAGCAGTCATTTTTATTTTCAAGGGCAGCTTTTTTTTATTTTCAGTATTACAGGCTGCACTTTTGAGGAATGTACATGTAAAGTACTTAGGCTGGCGCCACTGCATGCACCAACACGACTGCATCAAAGATATAGAGCGGGGAAGATCGGACACTGGGTGTCTATTTATATGGTGACCTGTGAAACACGATGACGTCATCAAATTGGGCCTTTGGGGAAGGGCGCCGCCTATATCTTCGAAGATAAAAACAACTGCTCTCGAAAAAAAAAAAACTTGAACTGCACTGGAAACAAAGCACTGCTCTCGGAAAACAAAGCACTGCTCTGGAAAAAAATTGCTTTCGAAATGAAATAGCAATGGCATTAACAGGCTTTCGTACATTTCGAGCCCTCATTGGCATTTGTAATTGGCGAGTAAGGATACAAAGCTCTGAAAGTTGTGGGAAAGAAGTCAGTGATTATTCTGTGAGAAAGTAAAATGTGGTTGGATAGTCTGTGAAAAAAGTCCGAAAGTTCAAAAATCATGAGGCTCCGGGAGGGGGGGGGGTCGGAACCTCCCTCCCCAGCTCTGACTCAAAATTGTTTTCTTCATCGAAATACATACACAAATAATGTTAACCCCCCTGCTCTGACACCCCCCCCCCCAAAAAAAAATATACTGGTAATAAAATCCTGTGCACAAAAATGGGACACAGCCAGCACCCCCGCCCACACACACACAGTTTGATTTTACGGGGGCCAAGTGTCCGGAGAACAAAACCTGTCTATATTTCAGCATTGATTTGCTGATAAAACACCCCCTTCAAAAATTCCTGGATCCGCCCCTGCTATATCTCGTGATAATTATATGATGTTGTGCGGCTCTAGGTTTGAAGTAAAAAGTGGGGCAATTGGTTGTTATTTTGCCCAATGTTGATCAACAAACCAACCACACCAAAAGTCTGTTGGTGATTTTTTTTAACCCAATAAGTCAACAGTTGAGGTAATTGTCTAATAGTGTTCAAAAAAAAAGTTATCAATAGGTTTAAACCACGGATCCTGTATGTAAGCTCCGTGTTTTGACTCAATTTATTTTACATTGATAAGCAATTTGGACAGTTTCCTATTCCTCTTGGTGGAGAGCCAGTCACGTGGGGTGCTAATAACTGTTGATAATTGACCACTAACAGCAAGTTCTTTTTAAATATTTTATTATAATCACTTTATTCCTGCCCCGCTACGTTCCGCGCCTCATCATCGCGTAGTACGCACCGCCGCCGCTATTTTGTATATTGAGTAGCATGCATGGACGCGCTAAGTAACTCACACAGCAAATGCATTATATACTTGAAACCCATCATGAGTTTGGCGTTTGGACAAGGCCGATGGATTCTATAAATTAAAGAACACGACGGGAAAGGACAAAAATGACAACATTAGTTTAATTGGCATCATCAATGTGTACTGGCAGTCATGAGGTTTATAAGTGGATGATGTCTCTTCAAGGTAGAAAGTTAACAATGATCACAAAATAAAACAAAAACAAACAAATCATAATATTTCTGACAGTTTACTAAGTTTGCTGCTCAGTAACAATTTTTGTGAACAAAGACATTTGTGTACCGGCTACTAGAATGGAATCTCGATAAGTCAAACCTCAGGGGAATCGGCTCAAATTTTGAGTTAAGCAGAGTTTTGAGTTATCCAATGGATTTTCTATTCAACAACAATTGACGGGAGTACATTTTTACTTTGAGTGAAGGGTTTTTGAGTTAACAGGTTTGGACTTATCGAGATTTCACTGTATATAGGCTTGCTAATATGAGCAGGTATGATTTCAACGCTACCAAAGAGTAACGTACAACGTAAATTGTTTATAATGAGCGTCATACACAAAAGATAAAGCATGCTCGATTCGTTCTCTTATTTTAAAGCTGAAATGACAAGAAGAGAAACCTCCTTGAGGACGACAAGGCAAAATATAGTAAAACTAAACATAGAGCATGTAAAACTCTATTCTATTGACTCAAATGGTTATTCACTGGAAGTTTAAGGTCATACAGCTATCCGTATCCGTTTTTTACTTACATGTAGCGAGCGAGATATGCGTGTCGTCTGCACGTTTAGGCCAAAAAAGTCTCCGGTTTCTGGTATGGAGCTTGCCCAAAAATTGGTGCGGCGACGCCGTTTTTTTTTTCCTGATTTTGTTTGCCTCAAATTAATGTCGGCTGATGACTGCAAATGGTGCCCGACTAAACTTAGTGCAATTATATGGGAGTCCAAAGAGGCCACATAAAGCTTATTCTCGATCATAACCCCATCCACAAACACGTTAAAATTGTGCAGCAGCAGGATTCCAGTCAAACCAGTGAGTTTGGCGGTTTTGAGACATCATCTTTCATTGAAAAAAACCTTTTTCATTGTGCCGACGCGCATGGCTACGGCGACGCGCCCGCATACCAGAAACCGGAGACTTTTTTTTCGCGGATAGTAAGTGTCGTGTGACGTCATGATTGATGACGTATCCGTCGCACTAAACGTATCCGTTTGCATGCGAAACCTCTTTATTATTTTTCTGCAACAACGTATAGTCAATGTCCAGAGCCCTGAATCAAAAACAGGTGAAATCTATTTATTAAATCAATAGAACTTTATTAAACATAATTTCAGAAGAACATTTACTTCTGGCGGAAAAAAGAAAGAAAGAAAATAAAAAAAACTCGAACCCGCATTTTGCAGCAATGTGACCACCGACCTACCGTAGCAGGCTACATTTTTCGCCGTGGAATCTAAACTATATGAATTAATTTCAAAATAACCAAGTTACGCAAGAGGCGCACTGTTGCTTTTGATGGCCAGTTCAGTGACCATTTTATTCGCGTGAAGAGCACTATTATTTTTTTACAGGCCAGTTTTGCATCTTGAGAGAGGCACTTTGTTAATGCTGCGAGCGGGGCACCGTTTTGCTTTCGAGTGGCAGTTTTCGATCGGAGAAGATATCGCAAGAGGAGCACTATTGTTTTTGATGGCCAATTTTCCATCTGGAGAGGGGCACAATTTTATTATTGCGAGAGGAGTATTTGCGCTTTCGAGGGGTAGTTTCCCATCTGGAGAAGGTGAACAATCTTGTGAATGCGAGAGGGGTACCTTTTATTTTTGAGGGCCAGCTTTGCATTACAAGAGAGGAGACAATTTTACTTGTAGCGCGATTATATGCTGTCATACGTGTGCGTTTGAGTGCAGGCGCAGATCCAGGGCGGGGGAAGGGGGTTAAAAAAACAAACCTAGCTCTGTCAAAAAATATTGTTTTTTTAATATAAATTCCTTTAAAACAATCCGGAACCACCCCCCCCCCCACCTCTGACACCAAACAAACACAATTATACTAGAATAATGTCCGCCTGTCAAAATACGGACAGAAGCAGCTTAGATATGGGGTATTTGTACGTACACCATTCTGTAATTTTGTGTTAATAATCATCGAATTTGAACAGCGCCCCCTATTGAAATATGGTAACCCCTAGTTTTTGATTTTTCGGAGGCCAAGTGTCCGGAGAAAAAGAACCTGGCTACATTTCAAAATTGTGTGCTGACGAACCCCCCTCCCGTTACCAGTTTTTGTTCGAGAGCAGTTATTTTTTTTTGTCAGAGCATTTTTTTTTCGAGAGCAGTTATTGATATTTTGTAACGTGGAGTGCTGTTGCCTCGTGGTTAAGGGCTCTGATTCGTGGTCTGTGCGTAAAGCTGCAGGTTGTGGGTTCGAGTCCTGGCGGGGTCATGGTGCGTGTGCCCTTGGGCAAGGCACTTTGTCACTCATTGCTTCTCTCCACCCAGGAGTAAATGGGTACCTATGAGGGCAGTGATGGTTATTATGATTGAATTAGCTTCTTTGCGCCTAACAGGGTGCATCGAGCTGTATACTCCCCAGGGAGCTGAGATGGTATTTGGAATGTTTCATGAGCCCAATGAGCAGGGGTAATAATGACGTAGTGCCTTGAGCACCAGTCCTGGTGTATACGTGCGCTTTATAAATACCCACTATTATTATTATAGGTTTTCCCGGCCAATTTCACAAAGCTTTCAATTGAAATTGAAAGATCACGCAGATCGGCATTCGACAACCAAAAAGTATCATTCAATTTCACTATCCGAGCATTCTATCGCCTTTTAGCTTCACTCGTCCCTATCAAAGATGCATTCATATTAAAAGTATCACGTTGTTCATTCAATTTCGTCTCAACCTTTAGTAAGGGGTTGATCGGGCATTCGTTTTCATTAATGGGCAAACATATTTCACATTTTGTCAAACATCTTTTTAGACTTCATACGTGTCCATATTCCTTAGCGTAAATTTTATTTAATGACTTAAATCCGTAGATTCCTTTCTTTCGTAATTAAAGGGTATGTGCAGTGAATTTCTCTCAGGAAATCTTATTGTGCAACTCTTTACTACTGTGAAATTTAAGGAAACTACACATTTGACAAAAATGGTTAATCTTACTGCAAAAGTGCACTTCTTTAAACATTTTCCATGCTTTTCCGGACTACGTATGAGTGCACTGTTACTGTGAAGACACTGTTCAGTTTAGGGTTTTTCTTTCAAATTATTCATCCAACATTTGGTAATTATAAACATTTGTGGGAAAGGGTTGGTCACTGGCTGACTGCCATGTGCTGACACATCATATAATCACTAAATAAAAAAAACTTATGACAACAAAATATCCAAAATTCTAGCAATTTTTTTTGCTGAAATAGCCGTGTAACATTAATCGTGCCCGGAATGCCATCACAGGTTTTCTAATTCATATGGAACTTTGTATTAGCATAAAAACGGAGAAGGCACCAAAAACGCCCCTCAAAATGGGAAATGAAATTAGCAAATAAGGTTAAATGTGACACAAAGATGTATTTTCAAGGTTTGCATTGCAAACTTACTTTGCATGGGCCCTGTGAATACGGTAAGTATTCGGTCAGACATGCGCAAGAAAACATTTAAGATAACTCAAGAGAAATGTTCCCGATGGTACAACCATTGCCAAACATAGGTGTTCCGATGTCTTGCACGTCAAAAAATTGTCAACGTAAAGATGCCCTTGCTCAAACGTTTAAACAAGTAGAAAAGATAAACAGTGAAAAATAAATCATCTTATAGTCCCTTCAATTAATTAATTCGTAATTACATCTTGTTTCCCTCATCGGGCCTATCAGTTAATTTGTAACATTGTAAATTTTACAGTCATCAAGTTTTGGGGGGAGATGAACCTCGGAGAAAAATAGGAAAATGCATCGATTAAAATGTTTTACCAATTTAAATGACCAAACGATGAAAGCGATTGCCCATATACGAATAAGAAACGAAAAGCATGGTTATACGTTATAAGCGCTCAGATGTTTGCTAATTTGAATGCCTCAACCGTCAAAAGGTTGCAAAGACTTAATTTAAGACTGCTACAAGTTAAGTCTTAAATGCACCAAAACGAAATAGGATGCCCGGAAATGAAAACGAACATTCAGAGCAAAATCTTGGCTGCCTAAAAATGAAATTGAACGAACCCAACACGAAAAAGAACCCCCAATTTGACCACATGTGCAAAACTCACGCGAAATTGAATGGCTGATAATGAAACTGATTAGAATTATTCGGAAATTCGCCGAGAAAACCTATATTATTTTAAGAGCAGTTATTATTATTTCTAAGAGCAGCTATTTATATTTTGAAGAGCAGTTATTTTTATTTTTAAGAGCAGTAATTTTTATTTTTAAGAGCAGTCCTTTTTTATTTTCAAGAGCAGCTTTTTTATTTTCAGTATTACAGGCTGCACTTTTGAGGAATGTGTAAAGTACTTAGGCTGGCGCCACTGCATGCACCAACACGACTGCATCAAAGATAAAAAGCGGGGAAGATCGGACACTGGGTATCTATTTATATGGTGACCTGTGAAACACGATGACGTCACCAAATTGGGCCTTTCGGGAAGGGCGCCGCCTACGTCTTCGGAAATAAAAACAATTGCTCTGGACAAAAATTAACTGCTCTAAAAAAACATATATTAATAACTGCTCTCGAAAAAAACTGCACAGGCAAAAAAAGAACTACTGTCGGAAAACAAAATGACGGCTTTTTTAATTGGCAAAAATATAACCACTCTGCAAACGAATAACTGCTTTCGAAAACGAAATAGCGATGGCACTCACGGACTTTCGTACATTTCGAGCCCTCATTGGCATTTGTAATTGGCGAGTAAGGATACAAAGCTCTGAAAGTTGTGGGATAGAAGTCAGTGATTATTCTGTGAGAAAGTAAAATGTAGTTGGATAGTCAGTGAAAAAAGTCCGAAAGTTAAAAAATCATGAGGCTCCGGGAGGGGGGGGGGGGGGGTGTCGGAACCTCCCTACCCAGCTCTGACTCAAAATTGTTTTCTTCATTGAAATACATTAACAAATAATGTGAACTCCTTCCCCGGCTCTGACACCCCCAAAAAATATTCTGGTAATAAAATCCTGTGCACAAAAATTTGACACAGCCAGCCCCCCACCCCCGCCCACACACACACAGTTTGATTTGACGGGGGCCAAGTTTCCGGAGAACAAAACCTGTCTATATTTCAGCATTGATTTGCTGATAAAACACCCCCTTCAAAAATTCCTGGATCCGCCCCTGCTATATCGCGTGATAATTATAATCCCTCGATGTTGTGCGGCTCTAGGTTTGAAGTAAAAATTGGGGCAAAAGGTTTGTTATTTTGCCCAATATTGATCAACAAACCAACCACACAAAAAGTCTGTTGGTGATTGTTTTTAACCCAATTACTCAACAGTTGAAGTAATTGTCTAATAGTGTTCAAAGAAAAAGAAGAAGTTATCAATAGGTTTAAACCACGGATCCTGTATATATTTTGCCGTGTCGTCCTGAAGGAGGTTTCTCTTCTTGTCATTTCAGCTTTTTTTACATTGATAGGCAATTTGGACAGTTTCCCATTCGTCTTGGTGGAGAGCCAGTCACGTGGGGTGCTAATAACTGTTTCTTAAAAATATTTTATTATAATCACTTTATTCCTGCCCCGCTACGTTCTGCGCCTCATCATCGCGTAGTACGCACCGCCGCCGCTATATTGAGTAACATGCATGGACGCGCTAAGTAACTCACACAGCAAATGCATTATATACTTGAAACCAATCATGAGCTTGGCGTTTGGACAAGGCCGATGGATTCTATAAATTAAAGAACACGACGGGAAAGGACAAAAATGACAACATTAATTTAATTGGCATCATTAATGTGTACTGGCATTCATGAGGTTTATAAGTGGATGATATCTCTTCAAGGTAGAAAGTTAATAATGATCACAAAATAAAACAAAAACAAACAAATCATAATATTTCTGACAGTTGACTTAGTTTGATGCTCAGTATATACCAATTTTTGCGAACTAAGACATTTGTGGACCGGGTACCTTTCAATAACTAGAGTGGAACGTTACCAAAGAGTAACGTACAACGTAAATTGTTTATAATAATCGTCATACACAAAAGATAAAGCATGCTCGATTCGTTCTCTTATTTTAAAGCTGAAATGACAAGAAGAGGAATCCTCCTTCAAGACGACAAGGCAAACTATAGTAAAACTAAACATAGAGCACGTAAAACTCTATTCTATTGACTCAGAGTGGTTATTCACTGGAAGATTTTTGGTCATGCATCTGGTATACACGGTGGGGCCGGATTTGGGGACGTCTCTATAGTGTGAAGTATCATTGGTCCGACGTCCCATTGGTCCGACGTCCCATTGGTCCGACGTCCCATTGGTCCGGCGTCCCATTGGTCCGGCGTCCCATTGGTCCGGCGTCCCATTGGTCCGGCGTCCCATTGGTCCGGCGTCCCATTGGTCCGGCGTCCCATTGGTCCGGCGTCCCATTGGTCCGGCGTCCCATTGGTCCGACGTCCCATTGGTCCGACGTCCCATTGGTCCGACGTCCCATTGGTCCGACGTCCCATTGGTCCGACGTCCCATTGGTCCGACGTCCCATTGGTCCGACGTCCCATTGGTCCGACGTCCCATTGGTCCGACGTCCCATTGGTCCGACGTCCCATTGGTCCGACGTCCCATTGGTCCGACGTCCCATTGGTCCGACGTCCCATTGGTCCGACGTCCCATTGGTCCGACGCCCCATTGGTCCGACGTCCCATTGGTCCGACGTCCCATTGGTCCGACGTCCCATTGGTCCGACGTCCCATTGGTCCGACGGACCATTGGTCCGACGGACCATTGGTCCGACGTCCCATTGGTCCGACGTCCCATTGGTCCGACGGACCATTGGTCCGACGGACCATTGGTCCGACGGCCCATTGGTCCGGCGTCCCATTGGTCCGGCGTCCCATTGGTCCGGCGTCCCATTGGTCCGGCGTCCCATTGGTCCGGCGTCCCATTGGTCCGGCGTCCCATTGGTCCGGCGTCCCATTGGTCCGGCGTCCCATTGGTCCGGCGTCCCATTGGTCCGGCGTCCCATTGGTCCGACGTCCCATTGGTCCGGCGTCCCATTGGTCCGACGTCCCATTGGTCCGACGTCCCATTGGTCCGACGTCCCATTGGTCCGACGTCCCATTGGTCCGACGTCCCATTGGTCCGACGTCCCATTGGTCCGACGTCCCATTGGTCCGACGTCCCATTGGTCCGACGTCCCATTGGTCCGACGTCCCATTGGTCCGACGTCCCATTGGTCCGACGTCCCATTGGTCCGACGTCCCATTGGTCCGACGTCCCATTGGTCCGACGTCCCATTGGTCCGACGTCCCATTGGTCCGACGTCCCATTGGTCCGACGTCCCATTGGTCCGACGTCCCATTGGTCCGATGTCCCATTGCTCTATACGTTCAATTGCTCTATACGTTCAATTGGTATAAACGTCCCATTGGTCCGACGTCCCATTTGTCCGAAGTCCCATTGGTCCGACGCCCCATATGATTAGGGTTAGGGTTAGGGTCAATCAGCCTGAACCAGTGGAACTACACATAATTATGTTTCGTTGGACCAATTGGACGTCGGACCAATGGGACGTCAGACCATTTGGACTTCGGACCAATGGGACTTCGGACCAATGGGACTTCGGACCAATGTGTCTTCGGACCAATGGTACTTCGGACTATCGAGACGTAACCGCCGGATTTATAGCCCATTCATTGGCGTTATGGAGTAATTCTGTGCCATAAAACTGCCCAGCTCACACGTGACATTCAGTGAGTCAGTCCGAAACAAAAAGGAATGAAGGATGCAGTGGCGTAGCCACCGGGGGGGGGGGGCGACCGCCCCCCATGAAACCTTGTCGCCCCCCCAGTCGCCCCCCCCCCCACTGAGATTTTGAGTTTTTAAAAAAAATTATCATTGATCTACATGACGCCATGGGCGTCAATCCTGGGGGGACAGGGGACATGTCCCCCCACTTTTTGAAGGGTGGGGACACAATATCAAATGTCCCCCCCCCAGATTTTTGAACTCGTGTCTCATTTACAGGGCCCTATTATGTACTACAATGTATCTTTTGCTTAGAAAATATTGGTTAAAGTGGTCAGAAATTGCCTCAGATAGCACCACAGAGCATTTAGAATCCAATTTTTTTCGGGGCCCTTAAGCGGGCCCCGAACCCCACGCCTATAGCTTAGAATGACTCCAACCTCGAAAACGATGTTCAAATAATTATATTTTGCTAAGAAAATATTAGTTAAAGCATGGAGGAAAGTGGTAAGAAATTGCTTCAGATTACACTACAGAACATCTAGAATCATTTTTTTTTCGGGGCCCTTAAGCGGGCCCCGAACCCCACGCCGTAAGAGCTTCGCGCTCGCATAAGTGCTGATCAAGGTATGTCCGCCCCCCCCCCCCCTCACTTTTGAGAAGCGATTGACGCCCCTGCATGACGCCCCCCATGAAATGTTCAAGCCCCCCCAGCGCCCCCACTGAAAAATCCCTGGCTACGCCACTGGAAGGCTGGCACTCTGGGACCAGAAAAACCTACACGATTTTTTTGTTAACAGAAATCATGAGCCCTGGTCTAAATGTTCATCAAAATGGAATAGGTCTATTCTGTGTATTTTGTGCGTAATTTGAAACAAAACGTTTTGTCTTATACGTTTAGAAATGTTCCTTTATCCTCAAACTTTTTTTTCAAATTAATATAGGTTTTCCCAGCGAATTTCCGAATTTTTTCTAATCAGTTTCATTATCAGCCATTCCCTTTCGCGTGAGTTTTGCACATGTGGTCCAATTGGGGTTTCCTTTTCAGTTGGGTTTCATTCAATTTCATTTTTAGGCAGCCAAGATTTCACTGTGAATGTTCGTTTTCGTTTTCGGGCAGCCTATTTCGTTTTGGTGCATTCAAGACATAACTTGTAGCAGTCTTAAATTAAGTCTTTGCAACCTTTTGACGGTTGACGCATTCAAATTAGTGAACATCTGAGCGCTGATAACGTATAACCATGCTCTTCGTTTCTTATTCGTTTATGGGCAATCGCTTTCATCGTTTGGTCATTTAAATCAGTAAGGTTTTTTAATCGATATATTTTCCTAGTTTCCTCCGAGGTTCATTCCCCCCAAACAATCTTGATGACCGTAAAATTTACAATGTTACATATTAACTGATATGAGGGAAGCAAGATGTAACGAAATAATTAATTGGAAGGGACTAAGATAATTTTTTTTTTCACTGTTGATCTTTTCTACTTGTTTAAACGTTTGAGCAAGGGGCATCTTTACGTTGACGACTTCTTGAAGTGCAAGACATCGGTACGTTTGGCAATGGTTGTATCATCGGGAACACTTCTCTTGTGTTATTTCGTAAATGTTTTCTTCCGTATGCCTGACCGAACACTTACCGTATTTAAAGGGCCCATGCAAAGTTAGTTTTCAATACAAATCTTGAAATATACAATCTTTGAGTCACATTTAACCTTATTTGCAAGTTTTATTTTTCCATTTTTGAAGGATTTTGTTGTGCCTTCTCCGTTTTTATGCTAATGCAAAGTTTCATATTCATTAGAATACATGTGATGGCATTCCGGGCATGATTAATGTCACATGGCTATTTTAAGCACAAAAAGTTGCTAGAATTTTGGATATTTTGCTGTTATAAATTTCTTTCATTTGGTGATTCTTTGATGTGTCAATATGCATGCACTGCAAAAACTGCAGTGTTAAATTTACACTGTTGGTATCTATATAGGACCATCTGGTGTTAAATTTTACTGGTGTTGTCCTATAAAGATACCGAATGGTGTTAAATTAACACTACAGTTTTTGCAGTGTGGCAGTAAACCGCTGAGCAACCCTTTCCCACAAATGTTTTCAATTAGCAAATTTTGGATGAATAATTTGAAAGAAAACCCCCAAAACTGAGTAGTGTCTTCCTGAAATGACATGACAGTATAACAGCGCGCTCATACGTAGTGCGGAAAAGCATGGAAACCTTTAAATGTTCAACCCTAAAAGGGCCGGGTTGTTTTGACCATCTCTCACCCGGGGGGCAGATTCCGGGTTAAAGATGTGCACTTTTGTAATAAGATTATCCCAAAAATGTTGTCAAATGTGTAGTTTTCGTACATTTCACAGTAGTAAAGAGTTGCACAAAAAGAATTCCTGAGAAAAATTCATGATTTACGCTAAGGAATACGTACACGTATGAAGTCTTAAAAGATGTTTGACAAAATGTGAAATATGTTTGCCCATTAATGAAAACGAATGCCCGATCAACCCCTTACTGCTGGTTTAGACGAAATTGAATGAACAATGCGACACTTTTAATATGAATGCATCTTTTACAGGGACGAGTGAAGCTAAAAGGCGATAGATTGCTCGGATAGTGAAATTGAATGATTCTTTTTGATTGTCGAATGCCGATCTGCGTGATCTTTTAATTTCAATCTAAATCGAATGAGCCAGGCATTAAATTGATTGAAAACTTGGTGAAATTGGCCGGGAAAACCTAGATTAAACCCAAAAAGTGTTGTCAAATGTGTAGTTTTCTTACATTTCACAGAGTTGCGCAAAAAGAATTCCTGAGAAAAATTCATTGCACATACCCTTTAAGAAAGAAAGTCAGTGTACGGTTTGAAGTCATCAAATATGATTTACGCTAAGGAACGGACACGTATGATATGAAGTCTTAAAAGATGTTTGACAAAATGTGAAGCATGTTTGCCCATTAATGAAAACGAATGCCCGATCAACCCCTTACTAATGGTTTAGACGAAATTGAATGAACAACGCGATACTTATTAATATGAATGCATCTTTGATAGGGACGAGTGAAGCTAAAAGGCGATAGAATGCTCGGATAGTGAAATTGAATGATTCTTTTTGATTGTCGAATGCCGATCTGCGTGATCTTTCAATTTCAATCTAAATCGAATGAGCCAGGCGTTAAATGGAATGAAAACTTGGTGAAATTGGCCGGGAAAACCTATAATAATATAGTTTACGTGTGCATGCGTCCTATTTTGCGCGTGATTTGAAACAAAACGTACGGTCTTACGTTAAGAAATGTTCATTCATCCTTAAAAATCTTTTCTTTTTATAAATAATAAAATCATACTTTACGTCGTGTGCATACTTCAACTTTAAATATACGCAAGGCTTGGAGGAGGGGGTTATTGAACCCCCCCTACGTCAAATCCCCAAGAGCTGCATATTTCACATTCAAAGACAGGTACACACAGGATGGGTTGTAGCCAATTAACTACTTGTTACTTCGTGATACTCAATCAATCAATCAATCAATCAATCAATCAACCAACATTTATTTCCATAATGCCAAAAAGAAAACAAGACAATGTAACAAAATAATTAATAAGTAATATAATTAAAGTAATATTATTCTAAATATACATGGAAATATCTAAGCAATAAAGGACCATAAAAAAAGGCAATTATGGGGGCATATTCCGAAGCCGGGGGCTTATATGGCGATGCCTTGACAAAACAAAACCAAAATGACAACTTGACAAATACAGAGACATACAAACAATCAGACAAACGCAAATATAATACACATGGGATCAAAACATAATGGATATAATTATATATGGATGCATCAAAAACGATAATGCCATAATCACATTTTCGTGCAACTACATGCAGTCAAAATCAAAACTATACAAAAACGTTCAGGTAAACACAAGAAAGTGAACAAAAACGAAGTGATCACGAAACCAAAAGAACAAACAAGTAGGCAGCCAAATCAAAATGTTCTTACGAAAGATAAACAAGGTGAACAATCAAATGGCAAAAAAGAATTACACAAAGAAAATAAACTGTTAAGAGACATTCAAGCAATAGTGAACATATAAACATGCCGTAAACAAAAAAAATAGACATGAAAACAGTATACCTTAAAGAATAACGAGCATATCACATAAAGTAATTATAGTAACTATAGAAGTAGTATAATAGAAGAAGAAAAGAAATAATTGTAAGTAGGAGGGAGACTATGATACGTAGCGGGAGATGAGATATTCTTTGTACCCAGATTTGAATCTGCCCACAGAAGACTTTGTTCTCAAGGCTGTATCTAAGCTGTTCTAAAGACGAGGGCCATGGAAACGAAGAGTGTTCATGTAGAAAGTTGTGCGAGAGAATGGGACATAGAGATTATTTCTGGAACGTGTCTTATATTCATGAATGTCATGCACAAAAGTGAAAAAGGTTGAAAAAACTTGAGGTAAAATTTTGTTAGTGTACTTAAACATGAACATTCCTGTTTGAAGTTTGTTAATATCCGTGAGCGTTAGTGTGCGAAGTTTTGCAAATAGAGGTGCAATATGATCTCGTGGTTGTGAGAGGGTGCAGAGTCTGATGGCCCATATGACAGTAATTGAGGTACGGAAGAATGAGTGTATTGTAAAGAGTGAAAAGAGTTGTTAATGGAAGAAAGGTGCGAAGCTTGGAAAGAACACCTGTATTGCGGGAAACGATTTTGGTAATTGTGGAAATGTGGTCACTCCAGGTAAGGTGATCATTAATCACAACACCTAAGAATTTGGTACTGTGAGCGACCGATATTGGCGTACCATCGATGTAAATGGTGGAAAAAAATCGGGAGAAGAACTGGCTTTATGAATGAACAAACATTTTGTTTTGCTTGCATTCAGAGACAGTTTGTTGGCTTTAAACCACAAAGACACCTTGATAAGTTCTGCATTGAGGATATGTATTAGAGATTCAAAATTAGGATTAGAATAGATGATAGTAGTGTCATCCGCGAACAACAGAAAAGAAAGTAAAGAAGAAGAATTATTCAGATCATTAATATACAGCAGAAAGAGAAGGGGGCCAAGTATGGACCCTTGAGGTACTCCATGCGTAATGTCGCTTCGGCTGGAAGATGTTTTATGGACCACAGTAAATTGCTGTCTGCCTGTCAGGTAGCTCTCAAACCAGTCAAGAGTATGTCCTCTAATTCCATAGTAGTTGAGTTTGGAAAGAAGAATGCCGTGATCGATTGTGTCAAATGCCTTAGATAGGTTGATGAAGATACACGTGGTTGAAAGTTTGTTTGATAAAGAACTAGAAATAATGTCAGTAAGATGAATCAGAGCCATTCCGTGGAATGTTGTGGGCGGAAGCCGAATTTCTGATTGAAAAGAATGTTAAAGACAGAAATTTCGCCAAACGATTATAAACAGTCGCTGAAGAATTTTAGAGAAGGACGGTAGAACAGAAATAGGACGATAGTTATGAAAGAACAAACAGAATTGCCAGATTTGTACACAGGTGTAACTTTGGCAATCTTCAGGTTCGAAGGGACAGAAGCGGAGGATAGAGACAGATTGAATATGTGAGCAAGAGGTTCAGCTATATACGCCATGACCAATTTAACAATAGAGGAACGAATGTCATCAAACCCGCAGCTGGTGTCACTCCTGAGTGATTTGCCGATTTCAACGATCTCAGCGGAAGAAGTCGGGCAAAGAAAAGAAGAAGAAGAGTTAGGTTCGTGAAGATAATCATTGAATTGTGAGTTAGTGGGTGGAATTTTGTTAGCAATTGTAGTGCCGATATAAGTAAAGTAGGAATTAAATGAGTTGGCAATATCAGCGGGATTGGAGAACACCTGTTGTCCATCTGAACATTTCTCCGGAAGACCTATATTTTTGCCTTTACCAAGGATATTATTTATCTCTTGCCAGGTGCTTTTAATATCATATTCGCACTGATCAAACTTGCTGGCGTAATATTTCGTCTTTGCGAGACGAATAATGGCTGTTAGGCGATTACGATAATTCTTGTAAAGACGTTCATTAGTAGTGTAGGGGGACTGTCTGGTACAGTTTGACCTTGGGCATAGAAATATGTAAAGGTCACATAAATATGTAGATACAGATATAAATATGAATTAATGGGGTTAGGAAATTCTGGCACAGTTTGACCCCTAATTGAATGGATAAGATGAATAGGAAATAGTCCGAGACCGAGACCAAGACCGAGACCTGAAGTTGCGAGACCGAGACCGAGACCGAGACCAGCCCCTTCAAGGCAGACCGAGACCGAGACCGAAATGGTCCGAGACCGAGACCGAGACCGCGGTTAATAAATAACAATAATCTAAATAAACAACAAGACACTAATTACAGCTGAACAGTCTGTCCTTGAGATGTTGATGTTCATGGCGATGTAAGGAAGTGATTGAAAGTTAGGAATCACTTGTACCTGCTTAATTGTGTCATGCGAGTGCTCTTCGTGTTTGCTTCATGCCATAAATAACAACATGGCAACAGAATTTGTTATCGTCACAATCAATTAAAACAATTGGAAACAACCTAATTTAAAGAAGGGGAAAACCTTATTTGATGAACTCCATATATTTTTGCCACTTTTTAAAAAATATATATATATTTTTTTAATATTGTTTAACTACTATAAAGTGTAAATCTGATGAAGAAACTCTAACTTAGGAGTACGACAATTTGTACTAGTTTTTGCAAAACCTGAACATGTTGAAACTTGACAAAAGAAAAAAGTTAAAGGTGGATGTTTCATCTGTTATAGGAACTCGGAACCTAAACTCCACAGCCACCCCTTGGTTTCAGCAATGACCACTAACGGATATTTAAATGCAACTTTAATTTTATATTGGACCTCCTTGTAAACCTGATTCAAAAAAATTTGAAGCAAGAAAATATTGATTTATTTTTTAAAATTTCAGTCATGGAATATAGATTTGTACATGTAGACCAAAAATTTGAGAGATGGTAGCCAGATATGGATTGGTCTGCCGCCCATCCCTCTTTGTGATTCTCCTTCCAACCCTGCACGTTTGTGTGTCCCCTACATGTTTGTTTCTTGTTCTTCTGTCATTTACCTCTGAAGAAGGCCTAGCTAGGGCTGAAATGTAATGCCACTTTATTTTTGTTTAATGTCAATAACGTTACATATACTGTAGAAGATTGATGAATCATATTTGCCTGATCTATCTTCTGTTAATCTGCCCGCCGTCATCATCGCCATTAGCCTATTTGAGAATATGGCCGACACAATAGAAGGGCGCTGTCACAAACTGAATGTGGTTGACGAGATGTACTCTTAGGATTCATGGCTCAGTGCCCACGCCTCTCTGTGTTTTGTACCGTGCCATCGTATCGACCGCATCGGCTACTTTGCTGGGCGATTTACTTGAATATTTTAGTGATTACCAAGTACGACATATTGCCAATATATTAATAGTTTATTGTGATGGCCGTAAACAGCATATAGCGATTAATGGAACACAATTCTTCTCGACTCATGCAAATGCAATTGACATTTAGGAAGGAGACGAGGCAGACAATTAGACTCTATTTTTGTGTGACCATGGCAGTAGCTCAATTTGTGTTTATCACAGATGAAAAGGTGAATACATGGCGAGTCAAAAAGAAAGTGACCGTATGATAAAAAAAATAGCACGCTCCATTTTGTAAAAAACATGTTATTGAGTATTAACTGTGAACATTTCACGTAATTTGCATACTCTATTCCCAAGTCGTGTCTATTTTAATAAAGAGATCACAAAATTCAGCTGTCCACCACTATTACCAATTTAACGGTCTACGAATTGATGAATTCCCATTAATAAATATAATGGAAAAAAATGTTTTCCCGCCTCCACGAATAAAGGAAAAATTGAAAAGGAAAATCAAAAAAAAATCACCAATATTTCTAGGGAAAAAGAGTTGAATGGTTCCCCCTATTCAAAATACAAAATTTGACGGTAAAAATAGTGTTTCAGTCTTGATTCATAAGATTTAAATCTCAGTTGTATTTGGAATCAATGAGGATGGCTATAAAGTGCTTGTTTCAACAGATCATCCCACAATCAAAACGAGAAATAAGAAGAGGAGCAATGGTTATTGGACTATGCCTCACTCACTAGAAAGTGAAGAGAAACATGTCCATTAGCATCACACTGCAGTCACATTTGCCCTAAACTGATTCTTTACTAAACCCTAAAAGGGCCGGGGGCGGAATCCGCCCCTCTCACTTTTTGGCTGGTCTTGACTCGAGACCAGCCAAAATATCGAGACAAAGGGGACCGAGACCGAGATGATCGAGACCAAGACCGAGACCACAGCTCCCAAGACCGAGACCGAGACCGAGACCGGCAAAAAGTGGTCTCGAGACCGAGACCGAGACCGGTCTTGAGACCTACAACACTGGTAGCATGCATGGACGCGCTAAGTAACTCACACAGCAAATGAATTATATACTTGAAACCCATCATGAGTTTGGCGTTTGGGCAAGGCCGATGGATTTTATAAATTAAAGAACACGACGGGAAAGGACAAAAATGACAACATTAATTTAATTCGCATCATCAATGTGTACTGGCATTCACGAAGTTTATAAGTGGATGATGTCTCTTCAAGGTAGAAAGTTAATAATGATCACAAAATAAAACAAAAACAAACAGATCATAATATTTCTGACAGTTTACTTAGTTTACTGCATGCTCGGTATCAAATTTTGTGAACTAAGAAATGTTTTTTTTTTGGTACCTGCTTCAATAGGCTTGCTAATAAAGAGCAAGTATGATTTAAACGCTACCAAAGAGAAACTTAGTAGAACGTAAATTAACGTAAGTTTCAGATTAGTCAGGTTCACAATGTATTTTCGTTGGGGTTTTATGGAGATTAGCAAAACTATACATTTTTGAAAACGTTATGATCTGCTGAATCCAAAAACCTATGTTTCATTTTTCCGACGCCATTATGTCGGCCATTTTGTGGAGACGTTGTAAAAGGGGCGGATCCAAACCCCCACTCCAAGATCTTGGCCGTGCCATGACAGATTTGATTGAAATTTGGTATGCTTGTGTAGATAACACCGCTTAGCACATGTGTAGAGTCTCAGTTCAATAGAACAAAGCATGCTGTAATTATCTTTGTTTATAATTCACACTACAAATTATGATCTCTTTATCCTATACATATTCAATGAAAAAGTTACCATTTTACGATACCCTGCGTTTGAAATTGACATTTCGCAATAACAGTAGGTCCGAATTTTGTAAAATAAAGTGTCCCCTTGTGCACATCACATCAGCCTAAAATTTAGTTTCATTAAGGCTGCGGGCGACATTTAAAAAGGCACAATTATCGGGAGAAAAGGGGGAGGGGCGGGGGATTCCACAGTTTTTGTATTGGGTTAAACATGGGTAATCCTATACTTTACTAGTTTATTCTTTGTAGCCTGCACGGATACATATTAAAGGACATGGACACAAACAACGCTTCTCAAAATAATCAACACCAAATAGGAGGCCATGTACATGTAAATTAACACATACATTTTACTTTTCAACATATTGTAGCCAATTTCAAAACTGAGCAGAATACCTAGGCCACGATGGCCCAGCGCCTTAATTCCCGCACTTGCAATAATGGGTGCTTCAGCACGGGGTGTACCCTCCGGGTCCACTCGATAATCCGTATGTTAAAAAGTCGACACACAAAAAAACCCGGAAAACTTCCCATACCGGGGTTCATTATAGTCAGAAAATGAAATAAGGTTCGTTTATCCGAGCATTAAATTTTGATGATAAAGTCATGTTAATTAGTCCGAAGGTTCATTAATCCGAAAGCACACCAGGTTCATTACTCCAAATTGACAATGAATTTCGATGCTGTCAATTCGAACTATCGAACTGAATCGTCCAGGCGGACTATCGAACTTTCGAATTACATGTATTTAACCTTACTCTATTTCGGACTAAAGCCCGGTTTATACTCGGCGCGAAAGCGAAAGCGAACGCGAATTGGTGACGTCATGGCAAGTATTCGCGCTGCGAATTCGTAAAAGTTGAGGACATTTCATCTCGGGCGAATTTCGCAGCGAACGTTTCTCGACGTCAAATTCGCTTCGCATTCGCATTTGCGCCGAACTGGGCTTAAAGAACACTTCGGACTATCACACTTTTGGACTAACGAACCATGGACTATAATGAACATTCGGATTAACGAAGCTTCGGATTATCGAACCTTCGTACTTATGAACCTTCAGACTATTGAACCTTCGTTATATCGAGCGGTCACCGTACACTCACAGACTTTCCATGGCAAAAGCAAGTGCAAACTTCTGCTATACAACATTGCACAAAGCAACTGCCGTGTGACGGTGTGTCTGAACTATATATAGCACCATTTCAAACCAGTATTGCCTATTGCCTGGACAGGTCATTACTACAGAGTGCTTGCTCCTTAATCCTGTGTCCGTGTGTCCCCATGCAATCCTGAGGTCTTGATAATCTGCCCTGAGTGAGAGAGCGCATGTGGTAGATCATGACGTTGTAGACTGCCTCATTGACCAAGTTCACACTTCTGGCCTTCAGTTAGACCTCTCACAGACGATAGCATTGTAAACCTGTTGTTATTGGTAATTGACCAAATGAGATACAATATGTATATAGCTTTTTAATAGGGGGAGGTGGAATTTTTTGGGGATAGCAGGGTGAAGCAGAATTTTTGCTGAACAGACCGGTTATTTTAAAGACACAATTTCCTCCGAAAAGGTTGGGGGGGGGGGGGAGCTTACGCCATATTTTCATTTTCAAATAAAATCCAAATATCAAATAAATTCATTATATATTAATAAATTAAAAACCTTGTCACAACTATTTCTTTAGGGTTTAGGTTTCGCATACATATACATCTTTATTTAATTTTTTTATTTTTTTTTTTTCTTTTTTTTTTTTTTGGGGGACTCGACAAAAAAAGGGCAGCCCCCCCCCCCCCCCGTAACCGCGCGCCTGGTATACAGGACTTCGGATAGTCAGAATTATAAAGCAGAACAGTAAGTATATGGCTCATGGTAAGATTAGTCTTTAGGATGTATTCATGAAATCTGCAGAAAATGATAATGATAACAGCGTCCTCTAACCTCAAATTTCCCAGTGCTCTTTTAGGTTCCTCGCACCCAAAGAATGTGCATATTACAACCTTCTTAACATTTACCTCAGTGCCTGCCATACATTCTGAGAAACTGACAAAATGTATAAACCACCCGGATAGTTGTTTTCTTTCGATCAAAACCATTTCTGGCGAAATAATTTCACAGGATATTGGGGTCCAAGCCATGCAGGAGAGACGATGTGGTGGTAGGCTTGGCGGACACTATTTTCCCCTAAAAATTGAGTAGCAGGGACGCTAATTAACTCTCGCAAGTATTTAACGATGTCCTTCAAACCCACTGCTACATATTTACATTCTATCTACCAACACTCTAACACTCCATTATTTTGTTCAATTCCAAAGTTCACGCAGGTTGGGTTGAGAGTCAGTTGAGGACGTGTTACTTCGGTCGGCCACCGGAGCCGCTTCCTGGTGAACATTGGATGCAAGCAGCCGCTCGAGAAATACGTAAACGATGCCCCGGTAAGGACCGTGCTTTAAATGGCAGGATTACATTTGTATCACGTCCGCAGGTGCCGTTAACTGGAAGGATATCAGTGCATGCATGTAATACGGATTTATTTTGAAGTTTGCCCAAGTAAAACGAAAAGTGAAATCACTCTATTATATATAAGGGTCCTATTGTTACCTTCTTATTATGTTCAATATCACACAGTTTGTACGATTGTGTGTTAGACCAACGAAGATCATCCCCTTAACAGTGTCTTCTTTTTAGCTGTTCCGGTGACACACCGAGACAGCCCTTGTTTTCGTTAAGAATTTTTTGATTTTCCGCAAAGTTGCGGGCAAGCCTTTTTTTTTTTGGTGTTTGCTTTTCCTCTAAACAGCGTAAAAGCATTGTTTTTGTTCCGATTTTTTTTCTTATTGGCTTTTCCGCGAAGTTGCGAAAAAGCCTTTTTTTTGGTTCTGATTTTTTCCCCGCAAATTATTCGAAAAAGTACGTGCTCAGATGATTAGTCTCATTTCAAGGTTAAATATTTTGCATTGCACTCAATTCGGTTTATAGACGAAGCGAATTTGTTAAGGTAACAGAGAACGTCACATTATTAAAACTTCAATACTAAATTCAAAAGTTAGCAAAGTTTGACATAAAATGCACTTTGATCTTTGTGAGTATATTAAATTTAAACTTTTCAAAATAATGAATATAATTTACCTGTACATTTATATCAACTCAAAAGCAGAAAGTCATACAAAAATCATAAAAAGGAAAAGCCATATGTTCTGTTTCAAACAGGCACAGCTCTACAAAAAAAAAATTGTTGTTGGGTGTTTCACTACTGCAGAAAGTTTTAAATCATTTGAATGTATTTTGCCAAAAATATGAGCAAAAATGTCATTCGGAAGTAACATTGACACCGTATTGTGGCACTAATGCATGAAAGGGATTTCATGTTCATGTCCATTGCTTTTCTGTTTCTCATTGCCTGGGCAGGGAAAACATATGGTAACTTGTAAGGAAGTTTCACATGTACAATGTCTAATTTTTTGGTCTCCCGTTTGAATACCAGATAAAGAAGATCCAAGGATCACATGTCCAGCGGCATACACTGTTGGTACTGATCCTGGCTTAGCCACAGCCACTGTAACCTTGGCGCCAGCCACTGTCATGGACAACTCCCTGCTGCCTATTACAACTGTAGCTTATCCGGCATCTGGTTCAATATTACCTCTTGGTGACACTACAGTGCAGTTTAATGCCACGGATGCAAGCGGCAACAGTGCCTCATGCACCTTTGTGGTAACAGTCGAAGGTAAAGTGATTTGTCGATTCTTCCAGTTTTTCCTGTGTGGTTTATTTGAAAATTTGTAAGAAAAAGCTGTATCCTATCTGAGTGATCGCCGTTCGCTATTTCCCAGGTCTATATCGTGACTTTGGGTTTGATCCCTGACTGTAGGGCATATTGGTTTAAAGGTTTCTGACTAGCGGCCCTTGAACAAGGATGTTGACTAATTGGGCCAACGTCAATATGGGGTTGGATAGCTCAGTTGGTAAGAGCATTAAAACGGTTATCCAGAGGTCGCAGGTTCAAGCCCCGCTCCGGTCGATTTCCTTTGTTCAACTTTTCAATTGTTACTTAACTAGTCGTTTTTGCTATGTGGTTCATTTGAAAATTAAAAAATAAATTATCATATATTGATTGGTAATATATTTTCGTGATCTGCTTAAAGGGAAGATTTATTTGCAAACATCCAAAAACAAAATGATCAAATTACCACGAAATTCTTTACTAGACTGACAGGGAAAGGGGAAAGGATCTCGTACAATCATGGCTCCTGGTGTGCTTACATTTTTAAGTAAAGTGGTATTTTTGTGTCAATTTCCAACGCTGGTCGGCCGACCAGCGTTGGAGAAAATTGGCTTTTTTTCCAAAAACTGCTCCTCATTTTTTATATTTAGTTATTCCGCATTTTCTTTACAATTGATTCCCCAACGTCTATTGTTTTATCTTAAGTGGGGTCAGGGAACAAGACTACAATAACATGATTGGTTTTCTTGGTTTTTCCAGCATCTACGAACCAAAAACGTGAAACAAGTCGGTGTAAAAATATTTGCTTTAACATACTATTCCTCCAAATCCAGTTATTTTCGGAAAATTACAGCAAAAGCAAATGATGTACTTTTCCTTTAAGAAACTACAAAGTGATAAATAGTGCTAATTGCTTAGAAATATGTGCATTTAGTCACTCCCAATAATTTCTTAGGAATAATTTGGTTCAGTGTGACTTCGGAACGCCAGTCTGAAAAGATTAAGAGAACTGTATTTCCATTTTGTGAAAGTTTCCAACTTGGTTGTTCAATTACAGATATGGAACCTCCATCAATAAACTGCACAGATCTCACATTTTCAACATCACCTGGCTTACCAACTGCCTACGTAACTTACGATGAACCCGTTGGCACTGACAATGTTGGAGTGAGGTCTGTCAATTGTTTCAATGTTGAGAGTTCCGGGGAAGAACTCAGTGTGGGCACCTACAGTGTTGGTTGTTTGGCTGTTGACGTAGAGAAGCGATTGGCAAACTTCTGTTTCTTCAACCTCACTGTAGAGGGTAAGTCACAATTTACGTTTTGTCATGATGTATTGCTGCAGTCAGGATCTGTAATTTCTCTAATATGCGGAGTTACTGTTTATGCCCGACACAAATGAAATCTCAGTTGCTCATTACAAATACGCAGCTGTGATTTCATTTTGTGTCAGGCATAAGTAAATACGTTCTTCCATTTAGTCGTCTTACAACAGGATTTAAAAACGTTGTCAAGTTTTGTAATATTTTTTTTTTAGCTGTGGGTAGCAGCTTAACAAATCATCATGCTTCTCTGTCTGTTTGTTAGTTCGTTAGTTAGTTAGTAACAAACATTGCCAATGTGTGTTGCTGCTACATACTTTGACCTACTTCGACCAAATTTTGTCAAAAGTATCAGTAGCCCAGCCCTCACATGTCACATGACCAAACTGTGATCAAAAGTCATTATGGGGTCAAGTTCAAATAACGTCATATAACGTCGAATCTCAAATAAGCCCAAATGACAAAGTAGCGCTGTCAACATGTTGGCCTTCCTCAAACATTGAAACATGTCCATGATGACCTCTTCATCTGACCTACAATCGGATCTCGGCTTCCGAGATTCGATCCAGCTTGTTTTAGTTTCAGATCATCAAATCCTATTTCTCCATTGTCCAATGTTTCATCCTGTTCACACAGATAACGAATCTCCCAACATCACCTGTCCTGCCCTTGAGATAGTAGCCACTGATGGCAGATCAGCTGTTGCTACATTTGTCTTACCGGATCTAGACTCTGGCGTTGACAACACTGGAAACTTCACCGTCTCCATTGATGTCGCTGGTGCCCAGTATGACATTGGTGACAATGTAATGCTGGCTACCGGTGTGCATCTGTTGCAGTACACTGCAACTGACTCTTACAAGAACAGTGAAACGTGCGATATGTTCGTAAATGTGTATGAGTAGTTGTGGCATTGGATTTGCACAACCAGCTAGACACAATAAGCGAGTATTCCAAAATAGTCTGGTGTACAGCAAGATTCGACGATTTTTTTTCGGGATAACCGCGGCATGAAATACACACAATGCTATGGGGGACGTGGAAACCAAATCTGCATTCTGTGCAATAGTTTTGTGCAATCGAAAAGAGATGGAACTTTCGTTCGCACAAAAGTTTTAACACACAAAATACTTAAAAACACTACGTTGTCCAAAGGTTTTTTTGCAAAATCTTAAATTTTAGAACACAATGATCTCCTCACCCGCTATGCTTCTGAACGCATACGATGATATATATATATTTTTGTCCCGAAAGAAAAATTGGCAAATCTTGATGCGCACGTGCCCAGTTGGAATACCGAACTAGCTTATTTAACGTACAGCAGAAAATTTGGGAAAAAAATGACATGCGATTGAAAGAACCTTTTAGCCATACACCTTAGATTTGAAATTTTTTCTAGTAAAGGTATTAGAATTCGAACTAGTAAGATAACTGAAAGAGGAGGGGCAAGCCCTTAATATATGTGTACTTTTAATACATATAACTTAAGAAAGAATAGCCACGTCATCATCTCTGAATGATGGGTTGACTATATCATTGGCTTTTTTCTTGGTACATATAACAAATTAAACTATTATATTGTTTGTATTCTTGAAATGTTTGATATTGATGATCGGCCTGATGTCTATGATATAGCTTCATATATATGCGTGATAGTTCTCATATTTGTTCACTGTATTAATCATGTAACGAAAGGGAAAAGAAACAGGACTGGTGTGTCCTATCATAAAAAATACCCCTTCGAAACAATCAAACTAAGCCTGTCCCTCTTTGATCAAATGTTGGTTAGGCCTATATGTTACTGAGCAGATTAGAAATAGATTTCAATCAAATAAAAGATCTGAGTGTTGTACATTGCACGAATGTGAGATAGTAGTCAAGAGACAATACACAATTGACATCATTTAATTAGCATCATGCTTCACAAGTATGCAATGCAGTTGATAATGTGAAATGTAGATATTCAAACACTAGACATTTGTATGAAGAGAAGCACTTTGAAGTTCTGTATAAAGTTTTGCTACACATATTCCACGAGATAAAAAATACTTCTATTGCCTTCAAATTTTCAAAATCATAGAACACTGGCATATTATTATAACATTGTGTCCCAATAAACATTGTGTATGAAGAAGTCGCTGATTTGCTCAAAAGGTGGTCAGACTAGCTAATCAAATTTTATATTATTTTACTAAACCTTTGGTCTTGTTTATAATCGAGAACATATCTAAAAAAAAATCCATCAATGCAAACCAGACATAATTTTCGTTGATTTTGTAATACTATTTCCCTGCACAATTAGAATCCTAGTTAAGGTTAGGCCAATATATTTCAGCTGTCAACGAAGATTGCATTCCAAGTGGTATAAGATTTGATTATATAATGTAATGTACCCGAAATGTTATCTGTGAACACCCTTATCCAATTCCAAATGCAACATAAATAAAAGCCATGCAATATTTCAAGCACTAGCTGATTAACACAAACCAATAATCCAATACAAGCAAGCAAAACAATAATAAGTGTGGAAATTACATTGTGCAGGTTAAAAAAATACATAACCTAACCAAATCAAAGATATTTCTGGTTTGCATCGTTGGATTTTCTTGATTTCACCAATTATAATCAAGACCATAAGCTTGAAAATGCCATAACATTTGATTAGCTAGTCTGACCAACTTTTGAGAAAAAGAGATTTCTTCATGCACAATGTTTATTGGGACACAATGTTTATTTTAGCACAAGGCAAGCCTATATAAAGAGACTGGTGTGAGTCATAAGTGACGGTCAGTGAGTGAGGCTTGCATTCTCGGTCCAGTGAAAAGATAAAAAGGTATATGTTACTGCAATTCTTTGTCATCGTTAAGCGTTGTTGGACCGAAAAAAAATGCCTTAACTATTAACAAACGTAGAGCCAGTGCTTATAGTCCGGAATAATTTCAGCTTTTAATTGGTTCGGAATTTGTACCTTTTTACAAATATTAGTTATTGATATACTTATTTAAAAACAACAATTTGTTGCAGGGAAATATACACGTTATTAATCTTAATAAAACTGGTTATTCGTAGTATCTTAGAGGATACCCCAGTCTGTTATGATTTGTTCGTTCTTGAAAGTCCAATACTTGAAATTTATTTTTAAATAAAGCAAAGGAGCGCTTTTCATTTTTGTTCTCATTCATAATTACTTCGGCTTGCGAGGGGAGATTGCAAAGGACTACAACTCTAGGTGGTCATAAAAAATATCCTTTTGTACCAAATGTCTTAAGCGCGTAACTTATATTTCCAATAATTTTGAATTTTAAATGGCAAAGGACTATCTTTATTTTTCTTTTAGCATGGGTTGAAAGGGCGAGCATTTTCAAGTTCAAGATATCGATCAGGATATTTTAACTACATGCATTCATAAATACCTGAGACAGTTTACCCACTCCTATTGGTTGAGAGCCCCTCACGTGGGTGGTTTTACACTGCCAATTTCCATATAAGCAGATGTTGCACTATACGCGCGCAAGCCACATACCATATAGACATGACCAGAGGGCTATATGATTTCACAAAACGTGAAATGAAACAGTTGAACAAAATCGTTGGAATTGTGTCGATTTTTGACTTATTTTAACTTTTTGATAGAGAAGGTATTTATGAATGGGAATAAATGTGTGCTTGGTCGGTTTAAAAATAGTACATTTTAAACTGGCTAGGGAATTGGTCGCGGATAATGTTCCTCGCTATTCGGCTGGGTCCATTATACACGAATAGGTTCCTAGCCGGTTTAAACGTACTTGTTTTAAACCGGCTAAGCACACTTTATTAACATCTTGTCTGGTTTGTCACGCACCTTACAAACAAAACGTTCTCGTCTCTTGTGCTGATACGTTTGTGTCCAAAAGACCCGTCACCCTTTCTGCCTGATTAAATAGCATCCGAAGCAAACATTTTACTGGGATCAAATAATAAACAGACAAGATATATTGCATATGTGTGATTAAACAAAAAGGAAAATAGCAAGAGGAGGGTGAAAAAAGTAAGCGGCTGGGCACGAGAAACTGGTTTAATATTTTGTATAAGTTGGCCTTACAGGGTGGTGTCCTTTTCTTCATTCAGTTGGTCTGCACGACCTTTTCGTCTAATCAACTAAGACGCTTTTTCCTCGTACTTTTCTCCTGATTTATTGCTAATTAGTCTACAACTGCGCTTAATGACAATAGGGGATTAAGTCGTGCCGATGAAAGCGCCATTATGTCAACGCGTGAGACACCTATGCAGACAACAATATTAAACCCACGGATCCAAAGTGTCTTTCGTTTGTTCTCTGCAATTCTAATGAGACGTTTCACGTGACTGGCCAACTCGCAGCTCTCACAAAACGGCAGCATACTTGTTTCCTGAGTATTTTTCAGTCTGTACCTCTACTTAAGTCATAGCGTGAATCCCTGTACAGGGATCGGACCCTGCACCGAACGCAGTGACGGTCAGGAAGTAGCGGGCCGGCACGATGAATCTACCCGTGGCTCTAGGCGCAATTGTGGTCGCCATTCTCGGTAAGTTGAAAGTTTTGTAAACTACGAGTTCTTTTTCAAATAATTATATATTAGTTGTACATCAATGATCGTGCTTGCGTTTTTTTTCAAATTGTAACTTTTGATTCATAGTTTACAAACACAAATGCATAGTTTTAAAGGTTTACCTTCGTCCACAGATCGCTTCATATTGATTGCTAGCCGTTATTCAAAGGTCCTGGTTACAGCAAATATGCATTATCTCTTACAGAAGGATGCGGAACAAAATGAATAGACCCATCACACGTTAAGCGACAATTCACTGCTCGATATGAGGTATCACTAGAGCACATATTTGAGGCAACTTTTAGAACGTAATTGTGCCTTAGTAAATTTTTCTGCTTTGCTAAGCACAACTTTTCTGCTAACTGTTAAGCATCGCCGTGAAATTGGGCCCTGGCTCTGGGCCCAATTTCACGGCGCTGCTTAACAGTCAGCATAAAAGTTGTGCTTAGCAAAGCAGAAAAAGGTGCTTACCTTAAGCACTATTTTACGGCGTGGACGTGCTAACGGTCGCGCGTGCATGGAGATTTCTATTGTTACGTCACTGAGTTAAATAAGCAAACAACTGGGGCCAATTTCATAGAGCTGCTTAAGCACAAAATTTGCTTAAGCACAAAAACGTCTTGCTTAATAAAATCAGGTTACCAGCCAAAACTCCATGCGATTGTTATGCTAAGTAAACAACCGCTAAATACCAGTCACAAGCAATGTACATCGCATGGATTTTTGGCCGGTAACCCAATTTTACTAAGCAATGTTTTTTCGTGCTGAAGCAAATTTTGTGCTTAAGCAGCTCTATGAAATTGGGCCCAGCTGGGCCCAATTTCACGGCGCTGCTTAACAGTTAGCAGAAAAGTTGTGTTTAGCATAGCAGAAAAATGTGCTAACCTTAAGCACTATTTCACGGCGTGTGTGTGCTAACGTTCGCGCGTGCATGGAGATTTCTATCGTTACGTCACTAAGTTAAGCAAATTTTTCCTCTGAAGTAAGCGTGCCTTTTGATGTGCTTATGCTCACGGTCTCCATGAAATAGACGGAGGCTCTGTTAGCAGAAAATCGTGTGCTTAGCAGCGCCGTGAAATTGGGCCCAGATAGGCGCCTAATCATTTACATGATTCTAATACCCTTGACGCTAGGTTATGAAATCTGAAGAAAATGATAAAGACAAGAGTTTCCTCTAACCTCAAATTTCCAAGTGCTCTCTTCTCGCACCAAGAGAAGGTGCATATTACAACCTTTTTAAATTTACCTCAGTGCCTGCTATATTTATTTTATTTATTTTGAATCTTTAGACAGTTCATAAGTACAATCTAAAATGTAAGCAGGGGCTGTCACGGAATGAACAAAAGTATAAAAACTGTCATAAATTGATGTGCTCATCCGTACCCCCGATTACAAATTAAGGTAAAATTACAAAGGTTCAGATAGAAATCGATAATGATAACCGAAATGGAAAAAACAACCCAAAAATTGGAAAATATCAAGAAAACCCCCTCCACACCAAAAAGAAAAAAACGCACCCAAACAATGGCCACCCACAGAACTGTATAAACAGGACTAAAGACAATTGGAATTCCCATCCAAGTAAAAAAATCCGAAAAAGGGCTGAGAAACCTGAGAAAATGTATAAACCACCCGGAATGTTGTTTTCTTTGGATCAAAACCATTTTTGGCGGAATAATTTCACAGGATATTGTCCAAGCCATGCAGGAGAGACGGGGTGGTCGTAGGCTTGGCGGACAATCGCTGTTTTCCCCTTAAAATTGAGTAGCAGGGACGCTAATTAACTCACGCAGGTAATTAACGATGTCCTTCAAACCCAGCCGTGATAATGAGGATCATTTGGAAGATTACTATTAGTATAATTTTTTTATTATTTATTATTAATCATTTCTGGTAATGAAACCAAGGATTCCTCAAAAGCGCCCTAGGCACTGTAGCTCGCAAGCCTGAAGAAACATGTGGAGAGAAGACAATGAGAAGAAATTACAGTTTTAGAGGTGGGAGGAAAAGCCCAGAAGAATATTCTGGGGAAAACCCACGGAATCAGGTAGGGACTGAAAACCCAATCCACATGTTGGCCCAGGCGGGATTCGAACCCGGGTCACAGCGGTGGATGGCGAGGAAAGTACCGCTACGCCAACCTGACTGCCGTTGGCATTTGATACATTTGATACAAGAAAGAACACCTCATTAAATTGGCATCATCACTGTATACTGGCATACACGATGTTAATAAATTAGTAATTAATATAATGTCTTTTCACGGTAGAAGGTTTATGATATCAACAAAAATATAACCCCTCAACAAACAAAACATTAAGATCTTGATAGTTTACTAAGTTGGCTGTTCCTTTACCATTTTTTGTGGAGTATTATTTTTGACGGTAAACCTAGTTAAACTTTTCCTAGAATGCATAGAATTCTATTCAATTGATTTAGAATGGCTATTCACTGAAAGCTTCTTTTCATGCATCTGGTCTACACAATAGGTCGGATTTAGCCCTTTCATTGGCGTTAATGGGTAATCCTATGCGATAGAACTGCCCGGTCAGTCAGTCAGTCAATGAGGTACACATAGAAAAGTTGGCTGGCCTCTGGGACCAGCAAAAACCTACCAGCTAACGAGCTCACAGAACTGACTACCTCCATTGCAGGCCCAATTTTCAACTTTGCGTTTAAAAATGACAATCTAAAATACATCATGAGCCAAGTGCATTTTCATCAAAAAACGAAATATTCTGAGCATTTAGTGCGTAATTTTAAACAAAACAAATTTTATTGCGTATAGATTTCCCCTTTTCATTAAAAACAACTTATTATGAATATGATATCATAACATAATTCGGCTGTAAAGATACAGAATTATGGGAGGAGCGGGTAATTGAACCCCCCCCCCCGAGCAAGATTAATTTAAGCTTTGTAAAGCGCGCAATTCACATTTTCTCTATGGTTCTCTTTTTTTTCGTTGGTATAATTCTTCTTCGGTAATTCTCTGCTAATTAGCGTTAATGGCGGTGGTTAATCTACCGTGTCGAGGCTCCAATAATGACTATTGGCCGCCATTGCTTTGCCTGAAAGCCTGGCCGTCGCAGCAATTAGACGAATGGGATTCCATGGTCGCATATTTGGGGACTTGGTTGGTCCGGGGAGAAATTAACCAACATGTTAATAGAGCCTGAAGTCTTAACGCCATAGGGTCATTTCGATCCGTGCATCGTTTTCGTTTCAAGCAACAGAATTGCTCAAAACCCATATAACAACCTGTTGAAAAAGTGTACCACACTACCTTCTATACATTCTGAGAAACCTGAGAAAACATATACAAAAATAATTGGGTCTCGTAACTGGACTTCAGTGGCGTAGCCAGCAGGGTAGGGGTATTCCCCCCCCCCGCAATATTTTTTGAAAGACTGCCCTTTTTATACAAGTGTTCCCTTGTCACCAGCCTTTAACCCCCTCCCCTAAAATTGGTAAAGAGTGCCCCCTTTTTTTTAAACAAGTGAATTGAGTGTCCCCTTTTTTTTAACGAGTGCCCTTTGTTTACCTGCGGCCTTTTACGACTGCCCTTTTTGAAATTTCGCGCGACCGTCGGCAATTTCAACGCTCTAAAAAGCGCCACCTATTTTCTGATAGTGTCCATGATAGTCCGGTTCGAATAGCGCCCGCATAGGAAGACGGTAACCCCCCCCATACACACACGCACACATTTTGATTTTAAACGCGAGGACAAGTGACCGAAAAAAAAACCGCGTCTATATTTCAGCACGGATGTGCGAATGCCCTTTTCAGGAACTTTTTACTCCCCAAATAAAAACATGACCTGGCTACGCCACTGGACTTCGATGCTTATGCATTTTGTACGGTAAACTATCTTAAATGATTATTTGCATCCGTTTGAAACCATGATCTGATACGGAATAATTTCACAGGGTATTGGGGACCATGCCAGGCAAGAAAGACGGTGTGGTCTAGGCTTGGGGGAAACTTCGCTGTTTTTTTCAACAAACATTGAGTAGCATGGACGCTAATTAACTCACGCAGGTAATGAATGCTACCCTTGAAACCCAGCATAATGATTATCCTCGGGAAGATTCGGCTATCCCTCAAGCTTTTGGACATGGTCTGTGGATTCTCTAATTTATTGGATTCATTAAAAAACACGACGGGAAAGAATGAAAACTAATTAATTTGGCATCACCGTTGTATACTGGCATTTCCGAGGTTGATTAAAGTAGTTATTGTGGGTTTTTTTTTCAAAGTAAAAAGTTAAAGATGATAAAAAATAACACCTTGATAATAACCCCTTGCCGCCAGGTATTTACGCCCCACTGCACAGGCTAAGTTATACGCCTTATCACTAGACTGCACAGTAGCCTCTTCGCAGTAACGGCAATAGCGGCACTGCACAGTAGCTGTTCGCTGCCTAGCAGCCAGGGGCAGCCGAACCGGGGTGAGGGCGACAGGGGGTAACGTGCCCCCCTCCCCCCGCCGATTTACCCAAGTACCCCTTCTGCGGCCGTGCCCCCTCGAGCAAAAAATGTGCCCCCTCGAGATGAAAACAAAAGTGGCCCTAAAATTTCGGATAATGTGTTTTTCAGTAACCATTTACCAAAATGGTATAGAGAGGAATATGAAAACTGATCCCCAAAACCCTGAAAATGGGCACACGATGCGTAGTTTGCATAATGCTGGGTTTTGAAGAGCGTCCCCTTTTGTTGGTACCGGAGGCCAAGTGTCCGGTGAAAAAGACGTGTCGACATTTCAGCACGGATGTGCCCCCCACCCTCCACCCCCCCAAAAAAAATACGCTGCTGCACCACTGAAGATGCCTTTACTGAGCAAGTACCCCTTTTTGGTGATCCCCCCCCCCCGTTTGAAAACCGTTCCGCCGCCGCTGCTAGCAGCTGCAATAGACGGCATACCACGGCATAACCACGACATACCGGAGTGCGGCTATAGGCCATGCGCATGGGGGTTTGGTCGGTATGAAATGAGAAAATAATGCTCATTGTGATTTTTGGCAAGGTATGCACCCCTGTAGTTGGAAAATAATATGTGATACCATTGCAGCCCCGGGTGACAGCTTTTTAGTTGCTATCACGTTATAACAAAATGTTGGCCAAAACACGCGTGTTACCACATGTAATTAATGCGGTAACAAGCATATTGTCGGCCATTTTGAACCAAACAAATTAAAGCGATAGCGCCAACAAACTGCCATCGCTCACACTGCAGAGCTATCAGACATTTTCCAACTCTAGATGTGCATACCGGTACCTTGCCAAAAATCGCTATGAGCATTGCTCCTTTTGATCATTTGATACCGGTGGCCCAATTTTTGAATCAAAGCTGATAGCCTAGTAGCCATCGACCGACGAGGAGAGGATACTAATCTTATCCATAAAGGGGATAATAATCTTCCTTTCCAATTGTTACCAATTTTACCAATTTTTGTGTGGAGTGTAACGTAAAGCTTAAAACAAACTTCCATTGCAGGCCAAATTGTCAACTTTGCGTTTTAAAATGTCAATTTAAAAATAAATCGTGAGCCATTAGTGCTTTTTCATCAAAAAGTGTTTTTTTTTGCGTTTTTTTGCAATTAATTTTAAAACAAAAGTTAGTTTCTGCTTGCGTAACATTTCCCTCATCCTTAAATACAACATATAATACTATATATAATAATTTTATGATGATATGAGGATGCAAGATAAAAGTAGGCTTTTAAAAGCGCGTACTTCAAATGTTCTCGATGGTTCTCTTTTTGTTTTCGTTGGTTTTATGATTCTCCTTCGGTAATTTTCTGCTAAGTAGCTTTAATGGCGGTGGTTAATCTACCGTTTCGAGGCTTCTATAATGACTATTGGCCACCATTGCTTTGCCTGAAAGCCTGGCCTTCGCAGCAATTAGACGAATGGGATTCCATGGTCGCGTATTTGGGGACATGGTTGGTCCTGAGAGAAATTAACCAACATGTTAGTAGAGCCTGAAGTCTTAACACCATAACAATAATTATTGTAAAACACCCCCTTAAAATCTTAAATAATAGTAGAATAATATTTATAAAGTTACACATAGTTTGGGTGGAAAATGAAATGAAAAGGATGAAAAATTAGACCTTCAAAAAACGTCAAACGGTACAAAACCGCACGCCGGCAAAAACGATGTCACCATGCACAGAGGCCATGTTGAGGCCGTCCACTGAAGGCACCGGCCCGTCTGGCGCCATGCAGTAAGACACGCTGCGCTTTTTTCTTTCAGCGGCAAAAAAAGCGCTCACACTATCGAGTATATCATCCGCTGACTTTTGAGGAGTATTTCTTCTAAGCTGTCAAGGGGATATGGGAAAAATATCTCTCCTTTAGTAAACTTATTCCGTAAGACTGATTTTAACTTGTATGAACAACTTATAAGTTATATGTCGTATGTACGACTAATATATCGACAGGGTACGACATATTTCGACAGGGTACGACTAATATCATCGACAGGGTATGA
This sequence comes from Patiria pectinifera, assembly GCA_029964075.1. Lineage (NCBI taxonomy): Eukaryota > Metazoa > Echinodermata > Asteroidea > Valvatida > Asterinidae > Patiria > Patiria pectinifera. Next base: position 30,718,630 of record CM057147.1, on the reverse strand, counting down.
CATATCAAACATATGACATAATGTCGACAGGTGCCGGTACGACATATATGTCGTGCATATATCGAGTCGACAGGGTACGATATATGTCGCATACGACAAAGTCGTATAAGTACGACTTAATATCTCGTGTGTACAAAATATGAATTGTAACTCGTATGTTCGACTTGTTTGTCGATTATGTCTTACATACAACATATCTTGTGAGAACGACTTGTATCTCGTACGATTTACATCTACGACTTACATGTCGTACGTATGTCGTAGGTACGACATATACGATTCATACGTACGCGTTAAAATACATGTGTCGTACGTATATCGAGATGTATGTTGCACATGGTACGAATTCAGGGTGAGTTTTTTTTCACCTTGTACCCGACACTGGGTTTCGTCTATTTCCATCCCAAAGTCAATGGCTCGTTACTTGCAGTTAATTCATACGGGTGCTTATTATAGATACGAGTTAACCTGCATTCGATTAAATGGGTACGATTTGACCTGGGTCCGAGTTGACCTGTTCCCTACATTCGCTGTCAGAATAGCACGGGCAGGTAGCGGCGTGATAATGTACGCCGTTGCACCGAAAATAAACGTCGGCGGACTTTGTCCAATAATTCGCAATACTTTGGAAATAGTATCATTTTGAACAATTGTACACTCATATAGCGGCATATTTCATTTGTTTGTAATAAAACTGGAGAAATGGTTTAATATGGGATTGAACATACATGTACGTGTTGCATACAGACATTTGCGGGTCATGAATATGTATGTTGCGGGTCAAAGTTTACGGGCTTTGATTGGGTATCGTGTAATATATGCACATGAAATTCTCGGCCGATTTCAGTCGAAACTATAAAGAAACACATAAGGAATTCGCCACGGTTGCGTCGAGGCTATCTTCCACCTCGACTTACTGTACGGCTGTTTGCGGAAGTGTGTGTGGGGCGTACGTACATTCACACAAAGCACACTCAAGGGTCGTTGGGGCTAACGGTATAGTACAACTAGTGATTGTGTCGCGGCGCGCGTGGTGTGCGGTAGCGGGAACAAGCTCGTATGGGAACAAGCTGATAGCCTTGGTCAAGGCTACGAGTAGCATGGACGTTAATTAACTCACGCAGGTAATGAATGCTACACTTGAAACCCAGCATAATGATTATCCTCGGGAAGATTCGGCTATCCCTCAAGCTTTTGGACATGGTCTGTGGATTCTCTAATTTACTTGATTCATTAACAAACACGACGGGAAAGAATGAAAACTCATTAATTTGGCATCACCGTTGTATGCTGGCATTTCCGAAGTTGATTAAAGTAGTTATTGCGGGTTTTTTTCAAAGTAAAAAGTTAAAGATGTTAAAAATTAACACCTTGATAATATCCCTTGCCGCCGGGTATTTACCCCCCACTGCATAATACCCCCCACTGCATAAGCTCAGTTATACGCCTCACTAGACTGCACAGTAGCCCCTTTGCAGTAACGGCAATAGTGGCACTGCACAGTAGCTGTTCGCTGCCTAGCAGCCAGGGGCAGCCGAACCGGGGTGGGGGCGGCATTTAATGTGCCCCCCTCGAGCATAAAATGTGCCCCCTCGAGATGAAAACAAAAGTGACCCTAACATTTCGGATAATGTGTTTTTCAGTAACCATTTCCCAAAATGGTATAGAGAGCTCTGATATGAACGAGGAATATGAAAAGTAAGCCCCTAAACCCTGAAAATGCGCCCTGAAAATGGGCACATGATGCGCAGTTTGCATAATGGCGGGTTTTGAAAAGCGTCCCCTTTTTCGGTTCCGGAGGCCAAGTGTCCGCTAAAAAAAGACGTGTAGACACGTGTAGCCCCCCCTCCAACCCCCCCCCTCCCAATTCTGGATACGTTGCTGCACCACTGAAGATGCCTTTACTGAGCAAGTACCCCTTTTTGGTGATCCCCCTCCCCCCAGTTTGAAAACCGTTCCACCGCCGCTGCTAGCAGCTGCCATAGACGGCATACCGAGGCATAACCACGACATACCGGAGTGCGGCTATAGGCCATGCTCATTGGGGGTTTGGTCGGTATGAAATGAGAAAATAATGCTCATTGTAATATTTTGCAAGGTATGCACCCCTGTAGTTGGAAAATAATATGTGATACCATTGCAGCCCCGGGTGACAGCTTTTTAGTTGCTATCACGTTATAACAAAATGTTGGCAAAAACACGCGTGTTACCACATGTAATTAATGCGGTAACAAGCATACTGTCGGCCATTTTGAACCAAAAAAATTAAAGCGATAACGCCAACAAACTGCCATCGCTCACACTGCAGAGCTATCACACATTTTCCAACTCTAGATGTGCATACCTTGCCAAAAATCGCTATGAGCATTGCTCCTTTCGATCATTTGATACCGGTGGCCCAATTTTTGAACCTAAAGCTGATAGCCTAGTAGCCATCGACCGGCGAGGAGAGGATACCAATCTTATCCATACAGGGGATAATAATCTTCCTTTCCAATTGTTACCAACTTTTACCAATTTTTGTGTGGAGTGTAACGTAAAGATGAATGTGGACTGGCCCGCTGGGGCCAGCGAAAACTAGCTACGATCTCAACGAACCCACTACTTCCATTGCAGGCCCAATGGGAGACTTTTGAGACGTTGGTGGCAGCAAACATACCGGTCCTTTTTAATTGTTTACGTCATGTTGAATCTAAAGCGCGCATGCTCAATACCACGCGAACAATGCCAATGGGAAAAGGACCGGTGTGTTTGCTGCCACCAGCGTCTCAGAAGTCTCCCATTGTCAACATCGCGTTTTAAAATGTCAATTTAAAAATAAATGTAAGCCACTAGTACTTTTTCATAAAACGGATTTTTTTTCGTATTTTGCACTTAATTTTAAAACAAAATTTAGTTTCTTGCGTGACATTTTCCCTCATCTTTAATTAAATATAATTATAATGAAACAGGTTTCCCCGCCAATTTCCGAATTTGTTTAATCATTGTCGTTATCAGCCATTCAATGTCGCGTGATTTTTGCACACGTGATCAAATTGGGGTTTCTTTTTCATTTTGGGGGCATTCAATCAGGCAGCCAAGATTTTGCTCTGAATGTTCGTTTTCTGTTTTCTGTTTGCTGCATTCAAGACTGAATTTGAATGAGCCAGGCGTTAAATTTAATGAAAACTTGGTGAAGTTGGCCGGCAAAATCTTTATTATAATTTTATAATTATATTTTCGACTGCCAATTATATTCAGGGAGGAGGGGTTATTGAAACCCCGCCCACGTAACATCGCCACTAATGCATATTCACATTCTATCTACCAACTCTCTAAAACTCCATTTTTTTTTTTCAATTCCAAAGTTCACACAGGTTGGGTTGAGAGTCAGTTGAGCACTTGTTACTTCGGTCCGCCACCGGAGCCGCTTCCTGGTGAACATTGGATACAAGCAGCCGCTCGAGAAATACGCAAACGATGCCCCGGTAAGGCCCGTGCTTTAAATGACAGGATAACATTTGTATCACGTCCGCAGGTGCCGTTAACTTGAAGGATATAAGTGCATGCATGTAATACGGATTAAATTTGAAGTTTGCCTAAGTAAAACGAAAAGTGAAATCACTCTATTATATACAAGGGTCACGATCCTTCTTATTATGTTCAATATACGTACACAGTTTGTACGATTGTGTTAGACCAACGAAGATCATCCCCTTAACAGTGTCTTTTTTGTAACGGAAACTTTCCGAAACAGCTCTTGTTCGTTAAGTTTCTTTTGATTTTCCGCAAAGTTGCGGGAAAGCCTTTGTTTTTGTTGTGATGTTTGCTTTTCCTCTTAAAAGCGTAAAAGCATTGTGTTTGTTCCGATTTTTTTCTTATTGGCTTTTCTGCGAAGTTGCGAAAAAGCCTTTGTTTTTGTTCTGATTTTTTTCCCGCAAATTATTCGAAAAAGTACGTGCTCAGATGATTAGTCTCATTTCAAGGTTAAATATTTTGCATTGCACTCAATTCGGTTTATTGACGAAGCGAATTTGTTAAGGTAAGAACGTCACATTATTAAAACTTCAATACTAAATTCAAAAGTTAGCAAAGTTTGACATAAAATGCACTTTGATCTTTGTGAGTATATTAAATTTAAACTTTTCAAATTAATGAACATAATTTACCTGTACATTTATATCAACTTAAAAGCAGAAAGTCATACAAAAAATCATAATAAGGAAAAACCATATGTTCTGTTTCAAACAGGCACACCTCTACAAAAAAAATGTTGTTGGGTGTTTGCAGAAAGTTTTAAATCATTTGAATGTATTTTGCCAAAAATATGAGCAAAAATTGTCATTCGGAAGTAACATTGACACCGCATTGTGGCGCTTGTGCATGAAAGGGATTTCATGTTCATGTCCATTGCTTTTCTGTTTCTCATTGCCTGGGGTGGAAAAACATATGGTAACTTGTAAGGAAGTTTCACAATGTCAAATTATTTTGTCTCCCGTTTGAATACCAGATAATGAAGAGCCAAGGATCACATGTCCAGCGGCATACACTGTTGGTACTGATCCTGGCTTAGCCACAGCCACTGTAACCTTGAAGCCAGCCACTGTCATGGACAACTCCCTGCTGCCCATTACAACTGTAGCTTATCCGGCATCTGGTTCAATCTTACCTCTTGGTGACACTACAGTGCAGTTGATTGCCACGGATGCAAGCGGCAACAGTGCCTCATGCACCTTTGTGGTAACAGTCGAAGGTAAAGTCATTTGTCGACTCTTCCAATTTTCCCTGTGTAGTTTATTTGAAAATGCGTAGTAAAAAGCTGTATCATCTCTGAGTGATCGCCGTTTGCTATTTCCAAGGTCTATATCGTGACTTTGGGTTTAATCCCTGGCTGTATGGCATATTGGTTTAAAGGTTTCTGACTAGCGCCCCTTGAACAAAGATATTGACTAATTGGGGAACCGCCAACCTAGGGCTGGTTAGCTCAGTTGGTAAGAGTCTCGTAACGGTTATCCAGAGGTCGCAGGTTCAAGCCCCACTCCAGTCGAATTTTTTTGTTCAACTTTTCAATTGTTATTTAACTAGTCATTTTCGCTGTGTGGTTCATTTGAAAATTAAAAAATAAATTATCATATATAGATTGGTAATACATTTTCGTGATCTGCTTAAAGGGAAGATACATTTGCAAACATCAAAAAACAAAATGATCAAATTACAACGAAATTCCTTACTAGACTGTTAGGGAATGACAGTCTAAAGCTTCTCGTACAATCATGGCGCCTGGTAATTCGCTGACATTTTTAAGTAAAGTGGCTTTTTTTCAAAAACTGCTTCTATTTTTTTATATTTAGTTATTCCGCATTTTCTTTGCAATGGATTCCCCGACGTCTGTCGTTTCATCTTATTTGGGGTCAGGGAACAAGACTACAAGAACATGATTGGTTTTCTTGGTTTTTCCAGCATCAACAATCCCAAAATGTGAAACAAGTCGGTGAACAATATTTGCTTTAACATAATATTCCTCCAAATCCATTTATTTCGGGAAAATAACGGCAAGAGCAAATGATGTACTTTCCCTTTAAGAAACTACAAAATGATAAATAGTGCTAATTGCTTGAAAATATGTTCATTTAGTCACGCCCAATAATTTCAGTTAAGTCGTTTGAACTTCCTACAAAATCTTGGGAATAATTTGGTTCAGTGTGACTCCGGAAAACCAGTCTGAAAATATAGTAAGACAACTGTGTTTCCATTTTGTGAAAGTTTCCAACTTTTGGTTGTTCAATTACAGATTTGGAGCCTCCAACAATAAACTGCACAGATCTCACATTTTCAACATCACCTGGCTTACCAACTGCCTATGTGACTTATGATTTACCCCCTGCCACTGACAATGTTAAAGTGATGAATACCAACTGTTTCTATGTTGTGACTTCTGGGCAAGTACTTGGTGTCGGCATGCACCAAGCTATTTGTGTGGCAACTGATTCGTCTAAGGACAGATTGATAGACACGTGTATTTTTTTTATCACTGTTGAAGGTAAGTCACAATTTACGTTTTGTCATGATGTATGCTGTAGTCAGGATCTGTAATTTCCCTTATGCGGAGTTACCGTTTATCCCGGACACAAATCCCAGTTGCTATACGCAGCTGTGATTTCATTTTGTGTCAGGCATAAGCAAATACGTTCTTCCATTTAGTCGTCTTACAACAGTGTTTAAAAATGTTTTAAAATAGCTGTGGACCGATTTCAACCAAATTTTGTCTTGTCAAAAGTATCAGTAGCCCAGCCCCAACATGTCACATGACCAAACTGTGATCAAAGGTCATCATGGGGTCAAGTTCAAATAACGTCATATAGTTCGTCGAATCTCAAATAAGCCCAAATGACAAAAGTAGCGCTGTCAACATGTTGGTGCTTCCTCAAACATTGAAACATGTCCATGATGACCTCTTCATCTGACCTACAGCTATGGGGTCAAAGGTCAACATAAGGTGAACACGCATTCGTTGGCCCGCGGCTTCCAAGATCCGATCCAGCTTGTTAAAGTTTCAGATTATCAAATCCCTTTTCTCCAATTGTCCAATGTTTCATCCTGTTTTCGCAGATAACGAAACTCCAAACATCACCTGTCCTGCCAGTGAGACAGTATCTACCGATGCCGGTGCCGCTGAGGCTACATTTGTCTTACCGGATCTAGACTCTAGCGTTGACAACACTGAGAACTTCACTGTCTCCATTGATGTTGCTGGTGCCCAGTATGACATTGGTGACAATGTAATGCTGAGTCTGGCTACCGGTGTGCATCTGTTGCAGTACACTGCAACTGACTCTTACAATAACAGTGAAATGTGCGATATGTTCGTAACTGTGATTGGTAGGTGATCCTTTTCTGCTCAATTTTTTCTTGCGACCGTTCCAATTAAGCCTTGGTGCTATTTGGATAAGTGACACCTTTTTTGTTGGGGGGGGGGGTAATCCTATATGTGGCCTTGAATTTAGATCAAAGACTTAGACAAAAAACACTTTCTTTTACATGTCGTTTAGGTATTTATTGTTTTCAGTTGACTTCCGCAAAATTTATCTTTATCAAATCCACAATTGCTTCACGTCACTTTGAGTTCGTTGTTCATACCAAAATAATACTTAAATCAATAATGTGGGTGTTTTTTTTGGGGGGGGGGCTGTTTCGACAAAAATGCCGAACTGCCTTTTTTTTTTTAGTAGCTTCGGCTACACTGCCAAAACAGCTACTTTTTTCGTTCTCTGTGTTTCCGTGCTCCATTTGCCCGTATGGAAATTCAGAGATTTTAGCCTTTTGTTTTGTACATGATTCTTCTCCACGTTCACTTTGGAGTTTCGTGAAAAAAGGGCATTTGAATGGAAAAAGGGCAGTCTTTACAAAATAATGGAGGGGGGTTCACTTACGCCCCCCCCCCGGCTACGCCTATGTATATGCAAGGGTACATTAGCAGTTAGTTTTAGGTCCATTGCGATAGAGGGCGCTGATAATAATAATAAGATGAATCAAATCAAGAATTGGGAACTTTGACACTCGGTCCCAGGACATTCCGTGGTTTGCCTGGTATTTTGGGTTTGAGAGCCAACGTTCCCAAGGCTGGTTTCGACTCATCATGTTGTTAGTGCCGCCTACCACGCGGCAGCTCGACCGCGTTATCAAGGATCAGGTGAGGTATATGAAGTGAACAAAATCCAAAGCTAGTGTTGGACCAAGCCTAATGCCTAATGAGTAGAGAAATAAACACAATATTGCAGTTTTCGAGAAACCCTTTTTTGTACAAAATATTACTTTCTGAAGCACCATTTGTTATTCTTTGAAACGTTAACAAACGGTGGGACAGGCCTAATCTAAAAATATTTCTTTCGTAGAAGGACCCCGCTTCGCAGCCTGTCAACCCTTGTATGATGCTGGTACCCGCGCGAGCAGTGTGTACACCATCTACCCATCTACCCATCCAAACGGTTTGCAGGTGTACTGCGATATGATCAGCAACAAACATGCGCTGTTCGATTTCGGTTGGATAGTGAGTTCAATTCAACGATTTAAAGATTATTCTAATTGAATGTAATTTACTCTTTAGAACACAAAGGGCTTGAAAATTACAAAGGTGAATTGTATAAAAAATTATTGATGGCTTCGAGTGCACTCTTGTTTACTGCCTAGTATTATCCTGGTAGACGTTTTTCCCAACAAGACACCCCCTAAAAACCATACTGAATATAACAGTTTATGGAGAAATAACAATACAACACGAATCACAAAATAATTACCATTTAAAATCAAATCTTGTTGTCGGGCTAAAATCTTTCCAATTACTTTGACAAAAATAAATCAGAAACAATGATATTCCACAGGGGACGAAAATTCCAATTTATTTAGACTTATTTAGACATACATAGGCCTATATGCGACCTATTGTGATCATGGTTTCGTTATTGCGTTAGGTGATTCAGAGACGCCACGACGGGTCGGTGAATTTCACCCGTAGCTGGGCCGAGTACCGAGACGGCTTCGGTGATCTGACGGGGGAGTTCTGGCTGGGCAACGAGATAGTCCGCCAGCTGACCTCGGAAGGCTCTTGGTATCTAATGGTAGATCTGAAGACTCGCAACAGTAATAACAACATTGCAATCTACCCAGCGTTTTCCATAAAGGGCGACAATTTCCAGCTTCACGTTGGTGATTCCCTCGATGTGCCACGCGTGAGCCAGTGGTTCATTGTCGCCCTAGGTAAATTCCGGATATCATTTTTTTTAACATACTCCTTGAACATATTCATGTTTGCAGCCGATATTTTGCGTGCAAATGCTGTGTTTATTTATTGTTCATTAAAATAATTTGTTTGTAATATAAACGCGATAGATTTTGTGGATTCATTTCCCGTGACACCCCACCCCACCCCACCCCAAAACCCTACTTTCTTTAGGGGGTATACTTTAATGAAAATTACGTAACTTTTTGTGCTTCTGCCCTTTAATTATTGTTATTTTGAAACTAAGACCAAAATTAAGGAGGATTAAAGGTTGAATGAGGTTTGTTTAATATGAAATTCTTCGTAAAAGAGGCGTAGTGATGAAATTTCTATTTGTTTCATTATTTTAGGCGATGCACTGGGAAACCACAGTATGAATAATTTCTCGACTTACGACCGCGACAATGACGGCGAGGCAAGTATCAACTGCGCTGATCAGTCTCAGGGAGGCTGGTGGTTTGGCCAATGTGAAATAATATCAAGTGGTTTTTCTAGAGATGTTCGAACCAATCTCAACGGCGAATATGCTTTCGATTTCAATTGGTATCAAACTTTTCGAGGCATCGTATGGGACACGGTTAGCGGTCACTTTGATATAGTAGGGAGTGAAATGAAAATACGGAAACTCGAAGATGAGCTGTGAAACTGCTGCAGCTTAACCATGGGCGTCGCCAGGAATTTTTTTCTAGGGGAGAAAATCATACCTCCCCCCAGAAATCCATGTACTTTCCCATCTAGGTCTCAACTTATCATTTTTCGAGGGTGGGCAGGGACATTTGCCTCCCCCATTAAATTAACAGCAACATGACTTCACGCCTCTTCGTCTCTCTTCCCCTTTTCCCCTCCTTTTTTTGGTTTTATTTTGTTGCTTTTCCAGGCCCCTTGCTGCCCCCTCGCGACGCCCATGAGCTTAACTGTTATTGCTTCAGAGTTCTGGAATTTCAGTTCTTATTTTATAAGTCGCGAAAGTGGCAGGATCAGTGGCGGTGGAACGATTTCAAATGGGGGGGGGGGGGCAACACCAAAAAGGGGCACCTTCCGTCAGTGTGAGAGTGGAGGAAAATAATATGGTTCCGTTTATTTCGTGCACACTATTTTTTTTTTTAGTAAAACTATAGATATATTACGAAATGGCACCATCGCCGCCCCGGCGGTATACGGCACAAAGAAACATACGTCATTGCAAATCTTTGTATCTTAGCGACAGGTTGTAACATAAGCGAATTTAAAAACAGGTCACTTCACTAAAAACGTGTGAACACTTCTGACAATTAGTGGGAATTGGGAAAAACTAATGATTAAATTATAGAAATAGTTTAAGTAATTTTTTTTTCGAAGAGTGGGCATTTATTTCTAATATTAAAATGAAGTGTAAATACATTAATTATAAAATTCTTTATAAAATACTTTCTATAAGGATGTGATATTATTATAGAAATTCTTTTAAAAATTCAGAAATTTTTGATTGCTAGTTAAGCGGTGATTTTAAGCTCTAGTGAGCGTTGCTATTGTGTATGAGTACCGAGTATTTTTGTGAAGTGCAATCTTTTTAGCCTAATATTTGATGGCCTCTTCTTATTTTATTTTGAAAGCTTTGCAAATTTTCAAATTATACCTTCATTTATCACAAGCTAAAACACTTTTGTCAATTAAACAAAAATGTGGTTGTAATTTTGATTGCGCAATATCACCTAGCTGGCAGTGATCTCGTGGAGGACAGTGGCCGTTCCATTCTTGTATGATTAACGCATTCATTGTGTTATTAATTAACTCTTGTTCATCTTGATTTTTTAACGAAGGTAGTTGTAGCATTAGCTAAAATGATGTCTTTTGATGTTCGCTACCAGATATACAAAATTTAATGTACAGTTATGTAGAAACTTTACAATTATTGATTTTTTGACATACGATGGGAAAAAATCTTTTGGCCTGTAAACGTCAGAGTTGAACACTTTTCTAGCTAGTAAAGATGAAAAGATGAAGTCGATCTAGTAAGAAAGCCGAAAGAGCTATGGCAAGCCGTTAACACTTGTTCACTTTTAATACAAACAACTTAAGAAAAAATAGCCCATCATCATCTCTGAACGATTGGAAAGCCAATTCATCAGCTTCTTTTAGATGAGAAATATTGAAATTGCTCAATCCATTCAAAGAATATCACTATTTAAACGCAATGACTACAGAGACCGCTTTCGTCTAAAATTGCGATTTCAAGAATCGCCGTCACAATTGTCTTCAAATATCACCAGAGATAAAACCTCAGTTTAAAAGTTAAATATTCCACAAAGTCTATTTGAAGGCCCGTCTCCTACAAAAAAAAAGTGGATTTTATAAATCATATTGGTGAATTTGAACGAAAAAACCTATTATATGCTCTTTTGTTCAACCGTTGACTTTTTAGCCCAAAAAGTTAATACCGTATCGTATTGCAAAATATTTTAGTGTTAGAAACACGTTATAGCAAATCTGTGTTATATTATAGAAACATGTATAAGAAGGGAAAAATGTTTATAGGTCACTTCACTGAAAATCTATGAAACCCGATAATTTAAGGGATACAAATAATATAGAAACTTTGTTTTCCCTGTAAAGTTTTTTTTTTGATTCAATTAAAGAGTATTTAAATAACTTAATTATTAAATAATTATCTACGTAGTTATTACGTATAGAAATTCTAAAGACGTTCTGTTGCAAGTGCCTTCTGCTGTGTTTAGTTTACGGTGGGCGTTGCTATATTGCACAAGTTCCGGTTGTTGGTTGTGAAGTATATGCTTTTAGTTAAAAATTCATACACATTTCCTTAGCCTTCATTTACAATGTTTGTAACTTATCAATTATATCTTCATTAATCAGAATTTCAATTTTTTTTGTCGATTGGCATAACTTGCTCGTTTTGTCCGCAATAATAGCCTATAGCTGGCAGTGATCTCGTGGATTAGGGGTTGTTCCATGCTTGTAAGATTTTGTGCGTTCATAGTGTTATAAATTGATTTTTTTCTCAGGTAACTCAAAGTGAATCCTTTGGCTTTTATGTCTTTTAGTGTCAACTCCTAGGCAAAGAATGGTTTTACATACCACAGGTAATTCAAAATGATTAAGCTGATGACATATTTGAAACTTTTGTTCCACTGAAGATGTTCACTTTTGTTCTAAAATCAGACGATAATTTTGTAAAGATGATGAAACTAAGAGAACTGAAAGATTTTGTGTTATTTTTTGTTCTTGTTATTGAAATATCTGAAACGCTTGGATTGATCATGAAGTTCAGTGACTTCACGATTTACCCTATACTGTTAAACGTAGGTCAATAAGCCATTTGCGAGTAACCTATAACCTTTGGGATTTACATTTGAAAAACGTCTGGTACAATGTCTTGCTCAGAATGCTTGGCACATTTTAACTGTGAATTCTCCAGACCAAAGACACTGTTGCTAATCACATACATCGTTCACAATGGGTGATAATGGCACAAAGACACCAGACCATGCCGGAGCTGGGGGTTGCTAGCATAAGGCTTGCCCCGAATCACGTGATATAGTAACAGTCTCTTTGGTCGGGAGAATGCTAGGTTAAAACGTGCAAAGCATTGTATTAAGTCAGCGTTCCAGATTTTATTCAAATTTAACACGCAAATGGCTTATTGAATATGCTCGAACAACTTAAGATATCGAGAAAAGAATAGTCAGCCCCCCTTAAAAAAACAAAAGTTTGTAAATTGATGATTGAATCAAAATAAACTGTTATGGGTTTCATTTCCGTCAGCAAATTTGGTAATTGGCTCATATATATATATATTATTGCATATTGTCTCTGTAAACAAAAGTCGAAAGGTATTGTCTTGGAACCTATCGCTGGTATCTTGTGAGGGATATTTTTTATCACCTCAGTTGTAAAAAAAATCAAAAGGTGTAAACAAGTTTTTGCTGTGGATGCAAGAGAATATATTGAAGAAAAAAAACAGGATAATTATCTGTCAGCAAATGAAATCAATCGATAGGACAGTTCGCCACCGTTTTCACAAAGAGAAACATAATGTCAAAAATTACGATTGCTTAGATTTCGATTTTTTTCACTATTTTGCTTTAGAACATTGTAGTTAACCATTTTCACATGTTTTTGTAAGCAAAACATCATTAATTTCTAAATTACATTTATGATGCCAGGGGCAGACATCTCGATAATATATTTTGCGTTTTTACGAAGAGACACAAACATTGCTGCCCGTTGAACGCGTACAAAGCGTATCGCACAGAGAGGCGTAAAAGTTGGTCAAATGAGATTTTCGTTTTCACGAAGATCTACACAATTATTGTTGCCTGTTCTGATTGGGGTCATGGGTGTTTTGTGGACCCGAAGGTGTATAGCCTTGACCAAGGCTGTCAGCTTGTTCCACAAACCAGCTTGTTCTCGCTACATACGGCGCGCGCCGCGCCAGCTAGTTGTATTGCCGTTAGCCTCAACGACCCTTGCATGTGCTTTGTCTGCACGTACTTATACGTCCCATGCACAAACACATCTGTAAACAGCCGTATCGTGGCGAATTTCTTATGCCCTTCAACTGAATACGATGTAGTTATAAATAATTAAGTATGACACTATTTGCTCTCAAGCTATGACCACAGCGTCTGCAACGAAATACGGAAGACTATTTACCATAGCGCGTACTAATTATCATATCGAGCATGTTACCGTTACGTCAAGGCTGTCATCCGCCTCGACTTACTGCACGTACGGCTGTTTACGGATGCTTTTGTGGGGCGTACGTACATACATTGTACGTGCAGACAAAGCACATGCAAGGGTCGTTGTTGCTAACGGCAATACAACTTGCTGGCGCGGCGCGCGGTGTATGTAGCGGGAACGAGCTCGATCGTTTTTGGGAACAAGCTGACAGCCTTGGTCAAGGCTAGAGGTGTACAAAACTCGTGGACCCCAATCTCAAAAGTCAAAAACTGATTGGGGTCCATGGGTGTTTTGTACACCCGAGTGTACAAAGCCCATGGACCCCAATCACGGCAGGCAAACATTGTGTTGTTATTAAAAGGCAATAAATCTAAAGCGTCTGACATTGTAGGTCTTCTCCAGCTGCCGTGCAGTAATCGCGAAAGTATTATTTTGAAAAGATCCGCGATTACTGCACCGTGAATATTCGCACAAAATGTTTGTTTTCATTGCACAGGAACACAAATTAATTTACCTTTCCCAAAATAGACCAATCCATCAATCCCTGCCCCTTTATGTACCAATCACAGCTGCGACCATCAATCCTACATAATGCGCGCGCGTCAATCCGACAGGCGTATGCGCGTGTACGCGTTGTCTGAAGCCTCTTACCTGGCCCAATTTGACGGCGCTGGAAAGCTTACGATTTTCTGCTAACAGAGCCTCTGTCTATTTCATGGAGACCGTAAGCATAAGCACAGCAAAAGGCACGCTTACCTCAGGGGAAAAATGTGCTTAACTTTATAATGACGTAACAATAGAAATCTCCATGCGCGCGCGACCGTTAGCACACACACGCCGTGAAATAGTGCAAAAAAGGTTAGCAAATTTGTCTGCTATGCTTAACACAACTTTTCTGCTAACTGTTAAGCAGCGCCGTGAAATTGGGCCCAGCTGGGCTATTTCTATCATACAAGGCGGTGGAAACAACACTATCAACAGTGGAGACGATCAATTTGATGTTCCGCCTGGTGCGCCGCTGACACAGTACAAGTGTGTTTGTGGCACATCACTATCAACCTCGTCCCCAGTGCTTACATTATTTCCAACCGCGTTTCCAATAGTAAACCCTGATTGGATACCGCAATTGGCTAGTAATGGATTTTTATCGTGTACTTGGTGCTATTATTCACAACGTGCATTACGTGTTTTCGCGATCATTCGTCCACGCCTTCTCGAAAATACTAATTTCCTGTCCAATATGCTCATATTGATATGAAATATGATACTGCATGTTATCTCGCTAAGATCGTAACAGTTCGATTTCACAAATCGTGTTTTCGTAACTCACGCAGTGCTCGCACTGCTACGAATTGACTCTGTTTTACCCCAGACACCGCATACAAAAACAAACGCTAATGTGTAACGCATATCCAAGCACCAGACTGTTCCTCATTTGCATACGTGTTCAAAAATCTTGCACATGCAAATGATCCAATACCAGGGTGAGAGAGCAGGTAGTGGTGGGCGCGTACTGCTCGACACCCTGGGGACGATGTTGCATCACTATAGACTTGATGAAATGTCGTTAGTCGTTCTTTGTCCGTGAACTTCAGTCGAAATTTATCGGCGCGGTTGGTGTAAAAGAGTAGTACGTAATCGACCGGGTTGCGACAAATCTAACGATTTGCCGATAAGTTCTCGCACAGTCATTCATATTATTATGCAAGCAGCGCAATACATAATAATGCAGTGCATTTTTTTTTGCGGTGTAGATCTGGCGACGTTTTAACGACTAAAACACTCAGCTTGGTCAATTTATTGTGTACAGAAATAAAATGTGTCATTGTGACTTGATTTATTTGAGTCGTGTATGCTCTACAACGAATTTTGTAATGTTGCAAAAGTAATGAGACTGATCTTCCGTGGCGGCCTAAAATACGCTCTGGAATCTGAACCAGTCAGAGTGCTCGCATAGAATTCGCAAGCGATTAAAAATACTCCCATGTGTTGCGCACACAATTTAAAACGTTTTCTCCAAGTCTGTAATTTTATCAGAAATAGTTAGCACCATTTTGGTCTGGGAACCAGAGTACGCGCATTGCAGCGATATTTTGCGAACAATATTGAAGGTTGGCTTATTGTGACTTATTATTTAGCTCAAATTTGATAAATATTATTAAATATCAAATTATTTATTATTAAATATTAATTATATGCACTAATTTAGAAAAGTAATATTATGACCACCTCTGCAACATTTTCATTGGGAAAATGCAGTCAATTTTATTGAAAGAAACATATGTAACCATAATGCCCTTATTGATACTTATTTTCAGGTAGGCCTACATATTTTTTATGTTGTGTTGCTTGAATAAACAAGGGCCAAAATACTGGAGTTGTGTAACAAAAGGCTTCACAGTAATTCCAGTGTATAACAAGTGTTAACTTAACGTTAACATTAAGTAGCTATAGTAGATCAGACCCCCCCCCACCCCCGCGAGATGTAAAGTCAATCTATCGAATTGTCTTAACTTTACTTAAACGTTAGTATCACACTCTTCCGCACTATTGCTTTTCGCTTGCAAAAAAAATAATAATCCAAAAGAACAAGAAACTATTAGCCTTGTGAGTAGCTTGCATATTTCATGTGGCCTTAGTTACAAACTTGTCTCAGTCTTCAAGTTAAAACGCCAAATAAAAAGAAAAGGAAGTAAACAAGCCATCCCCGAAAAAGGAAAAAAAAAACTGCACATGAAATAAATAAATATTTTAAATTACCAAATGATACATGTATCAGCCTTGACAATGTTCCATGTAAATGTCAGTAAATAATATGACATTTATTTGCTTGGCAAGGATCTCTTATTTCTTTGTAAAAAAACCCCCAAAACCCCAGCTCTGATAAAAAAGTTAGGGAGCTACAATTCAGGATAATTACTGAATGACGTTAATAACAACCTTTTACATTTGATTGAAAAGAGCTCATTATTAGGCTCTCCCTTGAAACAGTTTTGTAAAGAGGGAGAGCTAAGATTATAGAAGAAATGAAACGCTCAGTTCCATTGCAGTCGGTTTAGAGGTAGTCTAACCAATCTACATGTATATTTGTGCACATGTAAGCAAAGTGGATTTAATAGCACCCTCCCTGAAATCCATTCTTATTTTTTTTTTTCATTTTAAGTATGAAAGTAATCATTACGAAAAGTGAGGGGAAAAAACAATGTAGATGCAATGTAGTCCGATATTTAGTGGTATTGAAGTGACAGCGCGGCATTGCCGCACAAGTCACGTTTGTGCACATGCCGCAAAATCGAATCCTCTTTTCAACGCATGCGTGTACGCGATACGGAAACGCCGTATTCGTACACTTCTCGCGTACGTGCACCGTTTCTAATGGTCCCTACTATTACAATGTGTATGCATGAGCGTGGTAATTTTTTTTATCACTGCTTGTTGAGCGGGCGTGTAGATGGACACTCTTTTTTGATGTTATTTCCCAGGTTTGTATGCTCGCCTAGTCTTGACCCAAGACGTCAGTGATCAAGAGCGATAGTGTTGCAATGTTGTGTAGCGCCCTTGCATACTTGATTAGGTGCGTGGCCATTTTAAGTAAATAGAACCGTCTGTATACATTCGAAGAAAAAAGCAGTTTCTATCTGCAGCAGCAGTCGAGCCCTCTCGCCGGGGCATCATCGCGTTGCATAATTAGCGATGATGCGAACCATTTCTCGATCGCTGATTGGTTTCCTAGGAAAACGATGATGCTTGATCACCACACGTATAGCCTGCGTATGTTTGCAACCGTTGGGCGAGCCATTGAACCATTTCTCGATCGCTGATTGGTTCCCTAGGAAAGCCTAGGGAGAAAATATAGAAAAAGTTAAACCGCCGATACGAAATGGCTAAGACGTTAGTGCGAGTTGGCCCGCTGGTGTATTTGTTGTGCCATTAGAGGGTGCACTATTGCACGCTCCACTATCGATCACTAGCGTCTTGGGCCAAGACTAATGCTTGCCCAGCTTGATTAATTTGCCGCCGCGAGAGCGTTTGCGACGCCCATATTTCCAGTATCTCCGAGGTCCTTCAATTCCTAACGGAGAGTTCACACCCGGTGGTAGTTGACACTTGCAGGAGCCACTGACGGTTGTCTGTCGTCACGCTCACGGCATTCCGTGAGAAGATGGCACCGCTGATTCTGTGGTCATTTCTTGCCTTTGGACTCGGGGGTAAGTTTTTTTTTTCTTTCGAGATCAATCTAACAATATCCTTTAAATCTACAGCATGTGCAAACTTTTCCAGTGAAATAAACTGAAATAGCCAGGATGTCAAAAATCTAGGAGCTTGAATGCTAAATGTGTGTTTGTATGTGTGTGTGTCGGGGGGGGGGGGAGGTGACAACCTCGTCCCCAGGGTGTCGAGCAGTACGCGCCCACCACTACCTGCTTTTTCACCCTGGTGTTGGATCATTTACATAGGCATGAACACGTTTGCAAATGAGGAATAGTCTGGTCCCTGCACGTGCGTTTCATTGGCGTTTGTTTTTGTATGCGGTGTCTCGGGAAAAAGAAATAGCCCCATAAATGTGGCCAATTCACTGGACTGCCTCCGCAAACATAGGCCACACTGCCACATGTACAAAAACGTGTCGAACTTTGTCAAATTTTGATTTTCACATTTAGGCTTAGTTTGTAGTTTTTTTTGCTTTAGAAGAATACTCACCCTCTTTATAGGCTAATCAGAAAGTGCTGCCTTTTCAGCTGTCTAATTTTTGTGAAATTTCATGTTGAAATTTTGATACGCAAACGTGTACAAATGAATCTGGAAATTTCAGGAAAAAAAGACATATGAAAAAGGCAGCACTTTCTGATTAGCCTATAAAGAGGGTGAGTATGCTTCTAAAGCAAAAAAACCTACAAACTAAGCCTAAATGTAAAAATCACGTTTTTGTACATTTGGCAGCGTGGCCTATGTTTACGGAGGTAGTCCAGTAAATTGGCAACATTTATGGGGCTAGGGTAAAAACAGCATCGATTCGCCGCCGTGAGTTACAAAAACACGATTGTTTTTTAAGTTAAAATGTTACAATCTTATCCTGCCAATATGCTGTATCACATTTCATATATGGCTACGCCACTGGTTCATTGTATCACTAATACGGTCATTAGGACTAATAAGGGGCCTCAAATCCTGTTAGGTGTCATAATGATGTCAAAGGGATAATCTTACTCTTGAGAGTGTCGGTATGGCTTCAAAGAGATCTTAGTCGCAGTGTCTGTTAAAATCCTTTATACTCTCTCTATAAGTTACATGCAAGTATCGCGTATATGTTGGGCCTAAAAAAATACAAGGGGGAGAGGCATGTCATCCCAGGATCACTGGCAAAACGCTGCCTCGAGCTAGGTATATAGACTCTGATGGGCTTTGGAATGATCACGTGTGTGAAACATTTCTTATAAAACGGTGGTCGGATTTGATGAATCTAAAGCACTCAGCCAACCCCCGCAGCCACTGAATTATTTTGTCTAATTCAAACGCTGAAAAGCTTGAAACAAGACTAGTGATATTTAAACGCGCAAATTTAATTGCAAAGGTTGTTGTGTCAGTGCAATGCATATGCGTCTTTTAATCAGACTGGCTTGGTGTCGTACCGGGAAGAACCAGGTGTAAGGAAAACGAACAAACCATGCTTGTCGGAAAATCGAGTTTACCCATTTTTCTTCTCAGAACAACACGTGCATACGAATGCCGAGCGAGAAATAGGCTGGTTCTCCACCTGTACCCATTCATCCAATCTAATTTAGACTTGGTTGTCTTAAGGTGATGTTTTTACGCAAGCGTGCATGAAAGTAAAATAGCCATTTTCTATCATCTCAAGTAGCAGTGCTGCCTGTATTTTTGTTAATGCCAGGAAAAAAGCCGATTGTCATGGTAACGTTTAGGTCAATTTAAAGAATTGTGTTTTAATTTCCGGTGAGAGGCTGGTGGGAGCGTGGGGGAACAAGTGTATAATTGACATCCTTTGGATTCAAAACAAGGCCGCTCAATTTGAATAAGTTTCTGGCCTAAGAAAATTTCGTCCTTTATTGTAGATCTCTTGATGTGCAATCAGGCGTCGTAGAGTGCCGCGCTCCATTTAGCAGCACTGACTTTCAATCGATACCCTTTTGTCTGGGTAAATTTCGGGGAAACACGCTGCTTCAAGTAAGAGCGGTACAACCGCTACAACTTCGAAATAAATTATTAAAACAAACAAATACATCAAAAGGTTAACCACGGGGGAAAAAAAGACAGCCCACGTTCTGTGAATCAAATTGCAGACATTTTCTCCTTCTATTTTTTGTGGCACCTGAGACGGAGTTGACTTGGGACCGAGTTGACCCCGACTGAGTTGGTTTCGAGTCAACTCGGTCCCAAATCAAGTCAGTTCAAGTCAACTCAGTCCCAAGTCAACTCGGTACAAGGTTAACTCGGTCTCAGGTCAACTCGGTGTCATGTCAACTCGGTCCCAAGTCAACTCGGTCCCACATCAACTTGCGCGCTAATACCGTGCGATATATGGCCGTCGTCAGTAGCGTTGTGCATACCTAAATTCTTCGATATTTTTAAGAATCATCGACCTGAAATACAGTTTAGATTAATTAAGACAAGATTTTGTCACATTTTGAGGGTCATTTTCGATAGCTTTCGTGGCGCAAATTAAAATAAATCAGACCCCGGTACACAATACTATGTGTTTTCTATAGCGATCGCGGCGCGGCGACCACCACTATATCCCACAATGCACTGCGGTAAACATTGTGTGGCGTAATTAGTACATGTACATAGGGTTATTGTCCTTGAAACAGTGATTTGGGGACAACATTTCTAAACACAAACATTATTTAGTTCCATTCATATCGAGGTGAAGAATACCGCATTGTGATGTCCAACATGTTACATCCACAACCATTATTTTTTGTTGTTGTTGGAAATAACAATTTTAGCAGTCTTTAAAGGTATATAGTTATGGATATTATTAAATGAAGCTATTTGATGATCAATCAAGTTTGGTGTGAATTTGAAGCATTTTGGAGTATTATGAACAAAACAAGGTTTGGATGTAACAGGGCGTGACTTTTGGGTTAAATCCACAACTTCTCCATAGTCATTACATGTATATAGTTTGTGTACAAATTTACTAACTTTCAAAACCATGTGACTTTAATTTGAATGAATTGTTAACCACAATGCATTAATCAAAACTTGTACAAGCAATTTGAAAATTTGACGCCAATGTCACAGTTTGTCTCTCAACTTCGTGGAATGACCCAAGACGAACAAACCATGCTTATCGGAACATCGAGTTTACCAATTTTTCTTCTCAGAACAACACGTGCATACGAATGCCGAGCGAGAAATAGGCTGATTTTCCACCTGTACCCATCCATCTAATATAATTTAGACTTGGTTGTCTTACTGTGATGTTTTTACGCACACGTGGAAAGTAAAATAGTATGAAGCCCGGGAAGGGACAGGGTGGAATTTTTTTTGGAGTTTACTAATTCGTTCGCACGAATTACTAATTCGTTCCCACGATGTTGAGCATCAAGCCCCTCTTTGTGAAGCGTGTAAGAACTCGGCAGCTCAAGTTCCTTGGGCACATACTCCGCATGCCAGACGATGAGCCTTCAAAAGTGTATGCCCTTTATACACCTACCCAGGGGAGAAGGAAACTAGGAAGACAACGCACATCATACCTGACTTATATTCAACGCTTGCTTGGAGATAGTGATGGCATGCTGCGACCAGACCAAATCGCAACACTTGCCCAAGATCGCAGTAAATGGAAGAAGCTTGTAGTCGACTGCTCCGCAGCCGAAGGATGATGATGATGATGGGAACGAATTAACAAACTCCAGTAATTCGTTCGCACGAATTACTAATTCGTTCCCACGAATAAGTAATTCGTTCGCACGAATTAGCAATTCGTGCGAACGAATTACTAATTCGTGCGAACGAATTACTAATTCGTGGGAACGAATTAACAAACTCCAGTAATTCGTTCGCACGAATTACTAATTCGTTCGCACGAATTAGTAATTCGTTCGCACGAATTAGTAATTCGTTCGCACGAATTACTAGGCCTAATTCGTGCGCACGAATTACTAATTCGTTCCCACGAATTGCTAATTCGTTCGCACGAATTAGTAATTCGTGCGAACGAATTAGGAATTCGTGCGAACGAAATAGCAATTCGTGCGAACGAATTAGGAATTCGTGGGAACGAAATAGTAATTCGTGCGAACGAATTAGCAATTCGTGAGAACGAATTAGTAATTCGTGCGAACGAATTAGCAAACTCCAAAAAAAGTTCCACCCTGTCCCTTCCCGGGCTTCATACAATTGTCATGGTAACGTTTAGGTCAATTTAAAGAATTGTGTTTTAATTTCCGGTGAGAGGCTGGTGGGAGCGTTGGGGAACAAGTGTATAATTGACATCCTTTTGATTCAAAACAAGGCCGCTCAATTTGAATAAGTTTCTGGCCTAAGGAAATTCCATCCTTTATTGTAGATCTTTTGGTGTGCAATCAGGCGTCGTAGAGTGCCGAGCTCCATTTAGCAACACTGACTTTCAATCGATACCCTTTTGTCTAGGCTACCGCGTGGGCCAATAGTTCTTAATTGCTTTTTTTCAGAAATACAAATTCTATTCATTAACATGAGACCCCCCCCCCAAAAAAAAAGACGACCTATGCTTCATAGGAAAATAATAAGTACTTATTATTACTATTATTTAACTATTTTTTGCAATATGAAAATTATATTTTCGTAGGGAGACTGTCCTCTCCATCACAAAAGATAATAAAGGGACAAGGAACCAGTCTAGTTTATGTGTAACTTTTGAGCAGATTCTCTGATTAATTAGGCAAGACAACCGCATCTTGACCTCTAGATTTTGACCAATCATCGGGCGCTTTCTATATCAGGTCTTCGCTCATTCAACGTTGTCGCTTCATATACATGGATAAAAAAAAATCTAGCTCTAGACACACCAACGGCTGTGGTCACGTGCTCTCTATTATGTTACGCAATACGCGCCCGGCTGTTGTATTACAAAATACTGCATTCGAATTGACCAATCAAAGACTTAGTCCTGATTTGGGAATAAAATGACGTCACGATGTAGTAAAGTCGACTCCGATTGGCTGAGGCGCCAGATCGCATAAATCTGCATGCTTTGACATATCAGACATCATACGGGAGACCTGGCTCAGTAAATAACGGATGATACTCAGACTAGAACCAGCCTACTCGTCGGGCGGATTTTTTTTGTGCGCAAGGGGAAGTAGAATAAAGGCCTCTTCTTCAGATGGTTGCAGACTCCCACAGTTTTCGTTTGGTTCCATTGTGACCTTCAAAACGACAATTTATTTAGTTTAGTAGGAAAACAGTCGAGTTTGTGGAAGAGGACGGGCAGGTTGTCTTTAAAAGGACCCATAGTTCTGAAATCGCCGAAAACTCTGTTACATTGTTTACTTATCCTATTTTTAAAGTCTGATAGACAAAAAATTAACCTTATCTATTACTGGTCATTAAAACGGTAGCTAAATTCCATAAAAAAACGGTTTTATAGCCAAAATGGACTCTTCTCAAGGCGGACGCAGTTCCCTTTAAATCAATCAATGATATCGAAGGTTTCAGTACCATGCTATCTTATAGTTGTTAAAAAAGAATAAATATGTGTCTGGCTGGTTTTAAACAAGATGTTTAAGACCAGTGTTGGAGTCTGGACTCTCCAGACTCAAGTACCAACAGACCACATATTTATTCCTCATCATAAATACCTTTTTGGTAAAAGAAAAGTAGAATCGACAATTGTAAAATGTTATATTAGATTTTGCCCATTACCGACGTATTTTATAAACACTGTTTAACGACAGAGGGCTTGCGAGAGAGAAAAAAAAACCTAGCTTACACTTGGGCAGTACTCGTACCCACGACCTCCTGCTTACTAGTGCAAATGTCTTACCACTCGACCACCGAGCTCGCCGAGCTCGCCGGGCTCGGCTGGCTGGTTTGGTGTCGGATCTAGCAGCGGGTACCGTAACCAGACTTTTTTTTTATAACACTATAGCGTCTAAATTCTGCCAACATGAACACAGTTGCTCGAACTCTGTTTAAATTATTTCAATGTGATTGTAGATAGTCTCTGATTTTGAACAATTTCTATTTAATTTAGTGTACATGGGAGTTGTTGAGAGTCAGCTGAGGACTTGTTACTTCGGTCCGCCACCGGAGCCGCTTCCTGGTGAACATTGGATGCAAGCAGCCGCTCGAGAAATACGCAAACGATGCCCAGGGACACGAAGCTCGACTGGTAAGGAGAACTTAGTGATCAAAGATTCATAACGCATTGTTGAAATCTTCGTTGTAAATACAGTATATAACCACAAGATTTAATCAATTTCGTTGTATAATCAGTGAAATCGTTTTTAAAATCATTTTTAAAAGTCATACTTTTCAATATTTCCAACTTATTTCAAATGAATTTGAAATCATTTCTAAGATTTCAATTTTTATCCAAGATTGATAAAATCATCTTCTTATATAATTGTTGTGAAAAATTAAAAAAATATAAAACAAAAATTGCGTCTTCGTGAAAGATGCTAAACTTCTTCCCCTAGACAATGAAAGTCTAAGCAACCCCCTCCCCCCCCCAAAAAAAAATAAAAGGACAAAGAAAGTTTTGTTGTGCTCAAATTTCTGTGGACAAGGATACCACATTGCGCGAAAAGTTGGTATTTCAACCTCTTTCCCATATCAATTGAATTGTCTAATTATCGTAAATTTATGTGCGGAGTTCCCAAAACCTCGGGTTCGTGTTTGACTTTGGCCTTGAGACAGTTTTCCCCCGGCCTGGGGGCAACCGGGTAATTACATCACGATTAATGTTTTGCCCAAGTGAACATCAAACCCTTTATGTGAGACCTTTCGGAATCTCTTCTCCATGATTCAGAAGTCAGCGTTGAAGCCGAAGCCACACTTGCAGGCGAGATTTCGACAACACCCTCAGGTCCCCGATATGCTGGTTGCAAAGAGAGTTTGGACAGCGGGACAGGAAGAACGGGTGTCGTCACTATCTACCCACCGCAATATCCAAACGGCACGACTGTTTACTGCAGACTAGAGTGGATAGTAAGTTCCCAGTGTTATCCCTAGATGCAGTTTATGACATGAAATCAGCAGTCAGGCACTTATATCCATGACCTGAGAATCGGGGTTTTGTCAATACCTAATGGGAACTTTTCGAGTTGTAACCTCATCATATACCTGCATGGGCTTGCACTAAAAAACACCTGTGGTATTAAATCAGGGTCAACCCGACAGTCCGAACACACATGTTTCCCATACCACCTAGTGGGTTCATTAGTTCGAAAATGAAATAAGGTTCGTTTTTCCGAGCATTTGATTCGATAGTCCGAAGGTTCATTAATCCGAAAGCACACAAGGTTCAACATTCCGAATTGACTATTAATGTTCAATGCTGTCAATTCGGAATGTGGAACCGGATTGTCGATTCGGACTATCGAACTGCATCGCCCATTCGGACTATCAAACGTTTCAAACCTACAAATTATTGAACCTTACTGTATTTTTTTTTTTTTACTAAAGAACACTTCGGACTAACGAACCTTCGGACTATTGAACCTTTTGAACTAACGAACCTTAGGACTATCGAACCTTCGGACTAATGAACCTTTGGACTACCGAACTTTCAGACTTATGAACCTTTGGATTATCGAACGTACCGACTATCGAGCGGTCACTATTAATGTACACCACGTGGAATGAGTATTAAACCACTATTCAAAAACCAATGCCTGTGTTGAACAGTCACGGCAGTTTTGGCAAGTGATAAAAGTTGTTGCTTCGTTACCTGCAACTCTTCATTCATTGTTGACCTGTTTCAGTTGATTCAGAGGCGCTACGACGGGTCGGTGAATTTTACCCGTAGCTGGGCCGAGTACCGAGACGGCTTCGGTGATCTGACGGGGGAGTTCTGGCTGGGTAACGAGATAGTCCGCCATCTAACCTCCGAAGGCACTTGGGAACTGCAGTTTGTTATGGAAGATGCAAGCCGTCGTATATCCTTTATACCTCTTGGGGAGTTCCAGATCGTAGATGACAACTACGCCCTCTCATTGAATGACTGGTCACCATCAGGTATCAACTGATTTATTTTTCTAATGCGCTAGTTTCTTATTTCAAAAAGAGTGAAAATTCAGACTCCCCAACTTGAACTAGGGACTAGAGATTTAAGTGTGAAATCCATTCAATCGAGTAGATTGCGTTTTCATCCGAGTTTCCACCGGATTATATTTTCTTCAGACTATTCAATTGAAAATTAAAGTGATTTTCGACCAACATCGTCTAGTCTAGTCTCACTCTTTTGAATTCAGAGAGTATAGGTCCATTGGCAATACAATTCACGGAAGCACTTAAAAATATAATTAAAATTGTGAATGGACGCCGTTGAAAAAAAAAAAAAAAAAAAAAGGAAGGAAAAAGAAAAGAAAAAAAGAAAAAAAAGAAAAAGAGGCGCGAAGACAAAGTGGTGTAAATTTAATGAGTTGGGGGGGGGGCAAAATGTCCCTGCCCTCCCTCTAAAACTGATAAATCGAGAATCTGTTGAGAAATACAAGCATTTTTTGGCAATTTTTTTTTGCCCCCCTCAAGAAAAAATCCTGGCGACGCCCATGGTCCCAGTCTGTCCGAAGCAGTATTGAAGGCTCCAACGAAATCTGCAGGTAGTGCTGTCATAAGACGATCGTTGCCCACTCAAATGGATTCATTACACGAGCCGAAAAACTCGAATCAATGTCAAATTGTTGAAAAAGTGACGAACATTTCGCTCTCGCTAAAAAGACATGGAAGACGCCATGATGACTAATGCATTATGCATGCCGCGCAACGTCACATGATTCTTGTGAAGCTTACGATTGGTCAGCTTAAAAATGAATTAATCATACTATTGGGAAGGTAATTGTTTCATGTGATTGGTCCAAGACGAACATTTTCGTCCAAAACTGGACGAAAAAGTAAAGAAAGACTTTAAACCCGGAAGTTGCAGACCCAACAAGGCGGTCGTTCGACAGGCCACGCGGCGCGTATATCCCCCACACGCACGTACGTACACCCCCACGCAGAACACAGTAGGCCTACATTTACTGCCTTACTACACCATGCGTACAGTCCGTACTCACGTGTGTGTGCTTGCATGCTGGTTGTGTTAGCCGTTCGTACGGACAAGGGTCGTACACGCACGTAGCCGCGTTGATTGTGGGTGCAGGGCCCAATTATCTCCCTTCGACAAAAAGCCGAGAGACCGCATTGAACAAGGCTAGACATTTATACATGCATACAAATGTCATGTATGGTGGTCCGATATCTTGTATCAACGCCTCCCCCCGTCCCGCGTCTCCCATCAGGGCCTGAGTTCGAGTCGCAGAAAACTTGTGATTTTTCTTCTAACATGCTCAGTGAAAGAGAGCATCGCTTTTCGGTAATGATCTCAAGACTTGGTATTTTTTTATCATCCGTAGGCCAGCAGTTCTCAACGTACGATCGCGACAATGACGCCGATGGCAACGCCAATTGTGCCGCTGAGCTGAAGGGAGGCTGGTGGTTCAAGACTTGTACTGGAGGAGTCGGGAATGTGGATCTCGTGCCGACTAACCTGAATGGGGAGTATTCCTATCCCGTCACCTACACGGGGCAAGATTACCGCGGTATGAGGTGGGCTGGTCTGGCTAATGGCCAAATAATATCTTGTCAACTTGAGATTCGACCTAAGCACTGAATTAGTTCCCCTGGCCTAACGCTGTATTTCGGTTTGGTAAGCTTCAACAGATTTAAAAGTGAAAAGATTTAAAAGAGAAAACAATGAATTTGTCCAATGTTAATAAAGACTTTTTATTGGACTGTAGTATCAGTGAAAAAAGATGGACTATAAGATGGGGTAAAACAATCACATTTCGGAAGCCAATTTGAGCCATCTTTAGTTTTACACGTATCACCTGTAATACCAAAGTCGAGGGATTGGTGTTTTTAAATTGAAAAAAAATAATGGCGGCGTGATGTATCGATCTTAACAAGACCTTCTTTAGAGGCATTTTTGCTGATATGTTATTTAGTGATCGATTTTACATATTCAAATTATTGATTTTTTTTTGTACAGCTTTTTTTGGAATAGTAGGTAGCCCAGATAACAAAGTGTGCTCTTTTTAACAACTTTATTTACAACCCGAAATTTAGAATGGTATTGTATTGCGAAAGATCTAGGAAGAAACTTGTTATTGAAAATCTGTGTTTTGTCTCAGAAAAATGTTGTATTTCAAGAACAACTGTCAAAGGCCAGTAAAATAGTGAGAGAGCGATTAGGCCAAAAAAGTCTCCGGTTTCTGGTATGCTCGTGCGTCGCCGTAGCCATGCGCGTCAGCAAAATGAAAAAGTTTTTTTTTCAATGAAAGATGATGTCTCAAAACCGCAAAACTCACTGGTTTGACTGGAATCATGCTGCTGCACAATTTTAACGTGTTTTAGATGGGGTTATGATCGAGAATAATCCTTATGTGGCCTCTCTGGTCTCCCATAATATTTGCACTAAGTTTAGTCGGCCACCATTTGCAGTCATCAGCCGACATTTGAAGCAAAAAAAAACAGGTAAAAAAAAAACCGCGTCGCCGAACCACTTTTTGGGCAAGCTCCATACCAGAAACCGGAGACTTTTTCTTGGCCTGAAGAGTGGGTAAAACCTGATTTAATTGAATAATTTAAAGAATGTAAATAATTGGTAGAACTTTTTTGTAAGGCAGGGGTGTTCCCTAAAAGTAAACATTATATGAATTACTTATGAAATTCCTTGTAGAAATTCCTTTTAGAAATGCTAATAACGATCTATTACAATGTGTGTGGTCAGGGTGGTTTTTAGCTCACGGCATATCAAGAGTGTCGCTCTTTGTGTATTTAAGATCTGAGTGTTTGTGAAATAAAATTATATTCCTGTTAAGCGAAATATATCATAGATTTCCTCCTTTCCTTTTATTGAAGTATCTTTATATATTAACAATAACAGTATTATATCTTGATGGGAATCCTGCACGAACGGTAGATGGCGCTGATGTTTGTCCATTTTGAGAGCCAAGTGGGCGGGACACATCGCGTGCTTGTGGGCCCGGGCGGGCCATCACCGGGTTTTCGAGAAGTTTTTGTATTGTTTAGGCAAATTAGGACCGAGTTGTGGGGACTTTCTGCTGTCCACACAGTGTCTACGGTCCCCACAATACCATGGGACAACTCGTGTGCAGTCCCCACAGCAACGGAACAAGTGTGTTTGAGTTTGTTTCTGCATTCAATAGGGGATGTTGACCAATAGAGGGCAATGGGTCCCCAATTCCAGAGAGGTCCCCAATTTGGATTCGTGCATAAAACATATGGGAGGTCTTCTTAACCCTGCGCGGAGTGACCTGTGACCCTTGCTTGATCAGGTGATCGAATTTTTTGAAAAAAAAATGAGGGCCAATGACGGTCACCTTCCATCTAATCCTCTTTCAACCCATGCCAAATCAGCTGGTTCAATGAACTTTGCAGCCAGGGCTTCACCCAAGCCGTGTCAACAAACTTTCGACCAGGCCTCCTGCCAAGTCTCATTGAAACATATACAAACACCTGTAACTTGACACAGCCATCTCCCTTCAGCCGCAAACCACAGCCGCCAGTCAATTATCTTTTAAGTGCACTGTCTGGCAACTGCCTGGACACTGTCTGGCACGTGGCTTTTTGTTGTTTTGACATGGATTGGGTCTTGCGTAGTGCGGGGAAGTACCTGTGATCCAAAGGGTCACAGTTGGCGATTTCTGATAAACATTTCTTGTAAACGCTGTGAAGGGTTATAAAGTTAGTACAAACAAAAGAGGGACAATAGGGGGGCCCCGATTAGGCGAAGTAAAAAAAAACCATGTTTCTCGTCCCCGCCCGCTTCCTTTTTGGAGGCAACCTGGATTTTTTCATTATTTTTTATTTTTGAAAAATGCAGTAAAAAACACCGAAAAAGTCCACAAATTCATCAGTTGCATCTAAAACTGTTCATTGTAGACCAATACAACTCTAAATGACACTGTAAATATGTTCAGTTCTCTTGTCCAACTTGTCTTTCATTTTTAAAAGTGTCTTTGAACAGTGGAAACACCAACGGTTGCAGGAAATTTTGAAATGGCGGCCATCTTGAAAAAAAATAAAAAAATAAAAAATAAAAAGCCCCTCTTCCTCCTTTTTTCAAAAACCTGGACGAGAAACATATTTTTTTTTATTCGGCCTTACAGGCAAATTTATACACGACTGTTTATGTTTTTTTCTGAATGAGCGCAAAGCCATCGCCCTTTTTAATCCCTTTACCCCCGAGGGGGCTTTTGTGCAAGGAGTCTATACTATAGGCAAACTAAATGTGTATCCCTTCTCTTTCACTGCATGTCCATAGACCTTCAAAGGCGAGAATCACGTACGTCCAGGTGTTTAAGCTATGTTCTCACCTGGATAATGATAAAACATTATACGATGGATGATTATTATCTGTAGTAATTATAAAATTGTAATACAACGGTTGACAAAAATATGATTTGTGTCATTAGCTACAATGTCATTTTTTTCTAGATTGGGCAAAGCACATTTGCCCCCGAAACTCCTGTACTTTTCTCAGCATATTCTCGATTTATCATTTTTTTGAGGGTGTGCAGCGACATATGCCCCCAACCCATTAAATTAACAGCAATATGACTTAGCTTCTCTTTTCCTTTCTCTTTTTCTTCAGTTTTGCTTGTCCGGGGGTGGGTGGGTGGGTGGGGCAAAGCGCCTCTCTTGCCCCCCCCCTCCCCCCTCACTACGCCCATGTATCCAGCACTGATTACAATGATAATCTGGCACTTTCAGAGTGCAGATAGAACGGATGATTGCAAGGTACGAAATACTAGTCTCCGAGACGTTCATTTCGTATGGGGACATGTCTGTAGACTTTTGACAGAGAAAAATAGGAATGCCGTGGTTGTTCACAGTATTTTTGAGAAGATTACACTAAATTAAACAAATTGGAAGGAAAATGAATGTGCCAAAAACCCGGATGTTTTTAATTGTGCCTGGAAAGTAAGACTGGAACTACGACTATAAGCACAGCCTTATGTGAGGTAAGCCGGGTCCGAATGACTTGGCTACAGCTGGCTTTCCCATACACTACACGTTACTGCCGGTCGTAGACAACTTATTCCGCAGCCCTTCTTGCAGCTGTGGAAAAGGTTAAACATGCCTGCTGCCACCTATCGACTGAAAAGCAGCCAATGAATGATGAAGAGTAATAATCGTTTGCAGTGCAATATGCAACCTTTATATCGGAGACGTGTTTAGATACTGCAGCTTGTCCGTTGCATTAATATAAACAAAAATACGGCTTTGTGATTTTGTCACTTTTAGTGGACTAGTCTTGTAGTGCGCGCTTTTCGGTCACGTGATGTGTCACTTGATGCGTATTATAAATATCTACTGTTAGACTAGCAGTTACCGACAAAAGGAACACTCTAGGAATCTTTGTAACACAGCGTTGTTGCGTCAGCACATTGTCTCGTAGTATTTCCGATGTTGTCAAACATCCGTATATACCTCTAAACCTGCTACGTTACGACAGTTAAGATCGACAAATCAGTTCCAAAATTGGATTCCAAGAACCGAGAATCAGCCAGCAGCTACCGGGCCGTCACGATGAATCTACCCGTGGCTCTCGTCACACTTGCGACCGTCTTTCTCGGTAAGTTGACGATTTTATCGGAGTTGACTTTATGAATGTACGTTATTTAACAAACACTCCACACTGGATATATTTTTCTTACCTCCTTCTTTTTTAATCATTAAGGTGTCTAGTGTACCAATTTTGATGTTCCCAACATCAGATATTGTCCCATGGGGTTCATTTGGCGGCCACCGGCCTTGGCGGCCATCTTGGTTTTCAACATAATTTTGACATAACTTTTGAACCAGGCATCATAGGAAAACAAAGTAACATGTTTTCACAGGTAACTTGGGCGTGAGGAATAGATTGAAAACGTTATTTGTATAATTTGGCCGCCATCTTGGCGGCCATCTTGGATTTTGACGAAAATCGGTTATTTGACGTAACTTTTGAACTAGGCATTTTTCCCCATAATTTGGTGGCCATCTTGGTGGCCATATTGGCGGCCACATTGGATTTCGACGAAAATCAGTTATTTGACTTAACCTTTGAACTAGGCATCATACCAATAAAAAGACGAGTGAACATGGCGAATCGATATATTGTAATTATTTAATGATAAAAAAAGTTAAATATATTTGCACTCGGAATCTTGCAAAACACTAATCTACATGAATTCCAAACGCTAATATTCCATGAACTTCTCCTTCCCCTTTGAAGTATCCCATTGTATAGCATAGCGTCGCCATTAGCCTCTCTAAACTAAATCCTACTGTCTGACTTCTCGTGCCAACCCTACTTTGTGCTGAATTGCAGAGGGTATCGGAGAGTCCCTCGTACTATAACAAAACTGCTCCGGGTCGGTGGAGCTCGTCAGGCCCAGATTAAAGCGAAGCTCGAGTGAAAACCCGATCCTTCTGATTGGAGAAATTTCACTCTAAAACGTCTAGTCCCTAGTTTCCGACTGTGGAGTGAATCTTCACTTGAATGAAGTGAATTTTCACTCTTTGGAATTTAGAGAGAAGCGCAGAAACGTGTGAGTAGGGCTGAAAGTGCTAGAAATGGCTTCCCGACTGACAAGGGAGCCAGATAGTCCCTGGGACAAGGCCATTTTATCGCAAAATTTTCTGATTAATCTTAATATTATTTTCTGTTATAGGATACCTTGGGACATCCGAAAATGGTGCTCTTAATTTGCACAGCCGGTATTTTTGACTTCCAGCTAAAAAAAAAAAAACCTATTATTTTTTAAGCTTATTTTTTTGAAAAACAGATGAAATCATATGTTCGGACATTGCTCTCTTACAAATGGTTCCATCGTGACCTGTTTGCACTTTTTACCATCTTGATAGCATGGATAAACAAGAAAAATATATGGTTAGTTTCAAGTTTATCCGTATTCGTGTTCCCTGGGGGTATATTGCTTCGAGGACATCCACCAAATCCAGTGACTTTGCCCAAGTATTTGGTGACAGAAATTAGTTCGAAACTCATACTAATTCTTAAGATACACACTTCCTTTTTATTTAAAAAAAGCTGCTTGGGACCACAATCTTTAATTTGAGTGGTAGAAAAGCTTTCTGTCCTGAAAATTGGGCTCGCTATAGCTAATTTTGCTTACCTTACCACTAAATCACTCAAATCGGCTGTATAATGGTGTCCTCGAAGCAATATACCCCGGGGAATAAAATAAACATGCGGATAAACTTGGGTCCAACCATTTTTTTTCGTGTTTACCCATCCTTTCAAAATGATAAAAAGTGCAAACAGGGCCCGATGGGTCCATTTTTGAGACAGCAATGTCCAAAAATTATGATTTTATCTATTTTCAAAATATAAGCTTACAAATAGCATGCAGGTTTTATTTAGCTGAAGTAAAAAATACCGGCTGTGCAACTTGGATGTCGTAAGGTTATACTACAACAGAACAAAAATAACATTAATCAGAAAGTTTTGCGATTAAATGGCTTCATCCCAGGGACTAATACGAAAGGAGTGGGCAGGTTCATCTCAGGCGCCCTGATCCTTGACCTGCACTCGCTGTGGTAGAGACTGCCACTCAAGAGTGGGTCTTTACAGTCACCCTAGAAAGAGCGAAAGACATTGATCGAT
Source organism: Patiria pectinifera (assembly GCA_029964075.1). Classification (NCBI taxonomy): domain Eukaryota; kingdom Metazoa; phylum Echinodermata; class Asteroidea; order Valvatida; family Asterinidae; genus Patiria; species Patiria pectinifera. Next base: position 30,685,346 of record CM057147.1, on the reverse strand, counting down.
CTACGGACGTAATAGCTAAGACGTGGTGTGCTACACCATCGTCAGCCATGACGTAGTGACGCCGTGTTAGATGTCATATTCCTGTGGAAAATTAGAATAGACTTATTGTAATTGGGCACAAATTATGAAGCATGAGTACACAAAGCAATTGTGGAGGTGGGGGGGGGGTGCGGAAGCGCACCTATATCCACCCATTAATAAAAATTCAAAAGGCTGAAGGGACACCTCGTTCGAATTGGCGACGCTTTTCCTCTTTTCAAATTAGTTTGCAACTAATCAACACGTTGAAGACGTACACAATCAGGCATTAGCGCTCAGGCATTTGTGAAGAGGCAACTAGGTCCGTATTTTCACATGCGGTGATGGCCGGAAACTAATTCTCGTCAGTGTCCGATACGCTTTGTGTTTCAAGAATTTCTTCCGTTTGGTTGTTTATCGGTAATTTCTTGCTAATCAGTGTCTCCGTCTGAAGTTGCTGAACCATTCATTTTGTTCATCTGTCATCATTATTGTGCAGGACTCTCTTTTCGTGGTCCAAAAGGTTCGTAATTCATCCTGGCGATGCCAATCATCTACCCAATACCATAAAAAGAAGATATCGCCGCTAATTATTGTGGTGTCATTAGACACAGTCGATGGATTCAAGTAGATTGCCCTAAGGAAAAGGGAAATTATCGCTAAAAAAGCAGCTTGGTAACATCTCATTAAAATATACTTTTCTTGCTTTTTGTTTTGTGTTTAGCCCTCCAAAAACATACCGGGTATATCATGTGCTTTTCTTTCTAGCAATACCAGAGCTTTTCTTTATAAATGAACAACTGAAAAACCAGCGCATTTATAGTTATGGTATAACAGGGTTGGCGATTTATTTAGATTTTTTTAAAAATAAAACAAAATTTGAGTTATTTGATTTAAATCAAATTTTTTGATTTAAATATATATATATTTTTTTTTTAACTTTTAAAATATTGATATGTCTAAAAATGAGTCTTAATCTCCCAATGCACACACCATCACTAAGGAGTTTGCAGTTTCCTATAATACCCATCACCCACAAAACTCCATCAATTGATACATGTTTTGGGGGGAAAAAATGTATGGAATCAGTCATAAAACAATCACATGATTTCATCAGCTGTAGTCTACCTCATTGGTTCAATGGCACATTAATACTGAAGACACTTGAAAGGTGCATAGCTTAATTAATACAGCTGAGATACATGTAAATTGTGTGGGTTATGAATGAAAAACGTAACTTATATTATGGTACGACATACAAAAAAAGGACAGTTCTCCATGGGCATGCATATTTCATAAAAATGCTTCTCATTTCAAAACCGGTAGCAATGATCCTTGTGTAACTTATAGTGTTTGATTGATGGTCCTTCATACAAGGTTGAATATAGAAATTATGCCTTGCATAGATCTTTAAAAGATATTATATAAATCTCAATGTACATTTTTATGGAGAAACGTTAGGAATAAGATGGATTAATTGGGACTGTAATATACACTTTTAGATGGTTCAGGTAAGCCTATACCAGCACAGTTGATTCACTATATTGCTGTAAACAGATCAAGGAATGATTAAAGCAAAAGTGAGTTTCTGTCTTTAAAATTCAAACTTCAAACAAAACCTTTAAATCAGATCTTGACTTTAATCAAAACAATGATTTCGCGGAATTATGCAAAACCTACATGTAACTTAGCATGGTGAGCTGAGTCTATGCTGATGAAGTGCGTAAGGGTGTTTGAATGTGTTAACAACATCTTACACTATGTAATTAGGTGGTATCAGTTGATTTAAGTGATTAAAATGGCCCTCAATAAATTTATTTTGCCAAAAATAAGATTTCACAAAATCATTTGATTTAAATCAGGATTTAAATCAGTGATTTAAATCAACGTGATTTAAACATAATGTTCATTGAATTACAATCACAGGCAGTGCATCTTTAACATTCGTTTGCGTAAGGTTGATATCTTGAAAATAACTTCAGGTATAGAAAAGATAGCGACAATATTAAAACAAAGAACATAGAAATCGCAAAACTTGACTGCGCGGTTTCCTTTGAGAATTCTTCAAATTCCCTCGTCAAAACATTTTTTTTAACGTTGAGATTCCCCCGCAAGGTTCTTTTCAAAACCTTACAAACTCACAAAAGAGATTGCTTATTAGATGAAACCGAAAACCCTCTACGTTACTATCACTGTTATTACTCGAATTTTTGTTATTTTCGAGCGATTTTTTTTTTAGAGAAAATGATGGGGTTTTTTTACGATCACGAACGATTTTTTTAAAGCATTTAGTGACATAGATTCCCTAAAAAGAGCTTTAAAGATTGCGCTTGTTTCACGCTAGCGCTGAATTTAGACTGGGCCCAAGTCGGTTGATCCACTTGGTCTGTACAGCATGAGTTTGTTTCAGTATTCAATTAGGGGCGTTGAACAATAGAGGACAGTAGGGTCCCTAATTTTCGAAGGCGATCGTGTACAAAACGTTTTGGGAGGACTTCCAAAAAAAAGTTAAGTACAAACAAAAGAGGGACAATAGGGGCTCCCTGATTACAGGCAGCTACACTCTTGTGTACGTTCACGTACACACATTTTTGTTTTTGTACTGGCAGCAATTTAATTAACCAAGTATTCCAAACGCGCATGCGTCTTTTGGTAATTCTTACTTAACTTCCTTTCAAAAACAAATCAAGCGCCATGAATCAGAAAAGAAGAAGAAATTTGTTTCATTGATGAGTAGCACTTGATTAAACACAATTGATGAAAGAAAATTCACTTCTAGGAAAAAAAGAGAAAACTTCAACATTACTGGGACTCGATCCTGCAACCGGCAGACAGAGATGACCGACCTAGCCTAGCAGGCCACAGTGATGGCAAGCTTTTCACCGTGGAATGTAAACAATATGAAGTAAATACAAAATTAAAGTTAAAATTTTGAATGTATCTAGAGGGTATCAAACCCAAATATTCTCCCTAGGATGCTGCCCTGTCCCCCACCCCCTCCTCCGTAGTGGGCAGGCAGGGGAAAAGTTTGCGGAAGTGTGCCTTCGATAATACAAGCATGGAATTTGGCATTTTGAAAATGGCCGTAAATTGCCTATTATTCTACCTATATTTTTACCAAGGACAAATCTGCGATGACCTTACAGCCAAATATATTTCTTCGGACATACTCTGACTGTGTGCCGAATGCCCTGCTTGTATCATCAGAGGCGAAAGCTTCCTACCTATCTGCCGTACTACCAGGATACTGAAAAAAACTCTAGCTACATCATATTGGGCCAAGCTCCTACCGGTTCGAAACGTGAGAAATGTTTATGTTTGAATGATGGGGTAATTAAATGATCCCCTCATTCAAACAATTAGAGTATATATATTTCGCAACTTCTGCACACTACACAATCTCATCAATGGTAATTATGGTTCAATTTCAATCTGCAGTACAATTAATTGGTGTCGAGAGTCATCCGTCGATGACTTGTTACGTCATTCCGCCACCGGAGCCGCTTCCTGGTGAACACCAGACGCAAGCAGCCGCTCCAGAAATACGAAACTCGACTGGTAAGGAGAACTTATTTTACGCAGTTGTTAGATGTGAGTTATGAATTCAAGTTATCGATGTGCAGTTGTTGGTCCTTGAAAGCGCTCTCTGTCCCCTGTAATTTGAAGATAAATTTGATTTTTTTTGTTACAAGATAAGTTATCATGTCTTTGCGGGTAATTTCACAAGGTTTCATACTAAAGGTATAGAGCATTTTGTTCGTCATGAAATGATCGTTTCAGTGATGTTGATCACATTGATGTACAGTATTATCCACCTGCGAACAAACCCTTGAAAATCATAAATTCTTGGCGATGTATGACAACTGCGCATGCGTATTTATTATGGTATTGTCTACAAAGCAAGGCAAACTCTTTCGTCTAGCATTGGTGAGCGCGGATCTCTATTGTGTTGAGATTAGCGTAGTGAGCAACTGAGCAGGCTGGCCGCCAGGTGCTTTCCACTGTTGCTTCGAGGGCGGCGACCATCCTATTACTTTTGAGTTCTTGGAGTTCGGACTTCTTGGGTCCTATCTCTATGGGAGAACTTATGAGTGATCAAAGCTTCAAAAGCGTTGTTGTTATTGTTGATAATATAATCTGGAAAAAACTCACTTTTAAATATGCATGTATTTTTTTCTACTCTCTTAAATTTCAATAATTTTCATTCGTGTAGTGTTCAGTATTTTGTATTCTCCCAATTAGTTGATTCAGCGCTTTAAATATATCTTATTACCTTCTGATAATCATCGTCCTGAGTATGAAATGAGCCGACGTTATGGGACTCTTATGCCTTGCCTCTTTCTACAGTGGCGTAGCACGGTCAAAATTTGGAAAGGGCACTTGCACATCCGTACTGAATGTAGTCACGTATTTTCCCCGGACACTTCGCCTCCGTGAAATCAAATAGTGTGTCGGGGGGTGGGGGGAGATGAGGCGCTGTTCAAAACCAATGATTATGCACACTAAAGGGCGATACATGCGCGAAATTCACAAAAAAGGCTCCCGTAACGGTCGATGGCACAAAAAAGGGGACCACTTATTTTTAAAAAGGGCGCTTGTTCAGAAACTAGGGCACTTGTTCAGAAAAAAAGAACATGTTAAAAAAGGGCACTCTGTACAAAATATTGGGGGGGGGGGGTAAGCGCTGTTGAAAAAAGGGCATTTGAATAGTAAAGGGCAGTCTTTACAAAATAATGGGGGGGAGGGTAAATACTCCCTTACCCCCCCCCACCCCGTTACGATTCACAATGTTTTTTGGAAATAGGCCTGTTTAAGTAATGTCCACAGTGTGAATCTTTATAACAGATGTTTAACTCCCTCAATCCAAAATGTAAAAGTATAAGCCCCCATTGCCCCTTCCCCCATAAAAATAGAGAACAACATGATATACAAGGGCTCAAGCATCGAGCAAGGTTGATTTTCAACCTCGTTCCCCTATCCATTCAACTGTCAAATTATTGTAACATTTCTGAGGGGTTTCCAAATCCTCGGCTTCATTGTTTTTTGATTTTGTTTTTGTTTTATATTTTTTTATACCCCTGAACTGTAGTCTTTGGACCAGATGTTCATGTGAGCAGAGCATAGCCACACTGCAAACATCTGATATATAAGTTAATTATTCGACCCAGCGCACCTGTCAATTGGAGCTGCTTTTTAACAGTCGTGACATCATTTAGAACCAGGGGCCAATTTTATAGAGCTGCTTAAGCACACAATTTGCTTAAGCACAAAAATACTTTGATTATAATATAATCAGGTTACCCGCCAAAACTCCATGCAATTGTTATGCTATGTAAACAACAGCTAAAGCATGTACATCGCATGGCGTTTGGGCCGGTATCCTGATTACATTAGGCAAGGTTTTTGTGCTTATATTAGGCAAAGTTTGTGCTTAAGCAGTCCTATGAAATTGGCCCCAGCAGCTGATTAACAATAAGACGATGTTACGCCTATTAAAAAAAAGGAATATCAAAGTCCTTAAAATATGAAAGCTAGGTTGAGAGTATTTCTGTCTAATTCTTTCACACTGATTCAGAAGTCAGCGATAAAGCCACAGCCCCTGTGGAAATCGAGATTCCGTCAACACCCTCAGCTCCCCGATATGCTGGCTGCAGAGAGAGTTATGATAGCGGGATGAAGCGAGGTGTCGTCACTATCTACCCACCGCAATATCCGAACGGCTTGACCGTTTACTGCGAGGGGAAATGGATAGTAAGTTTCATCGCTTTATCCCATCCTATAGATGCGGTTCATGACATGAAATAAGCAGTCAGACCCGTTCACTGACCCGAGGGTCGGCGGTTCCAAAACCTCCAAAGTGGAACTGTTCAAGTCAACTTACACAAATATCGTGCTTATATGCGATTTGTATGCTTATCCTACTGAAGCGTATGACAGGAGTACACAAAGGGCGCCATATTTGTGTACAAACAAAACAAAACAACTGAACATTAAAACCGAAAAATGCAGATTCATTCAAAGCCCTCCCAGGCCGAACTCCAACCCCCTGGCTACGGCAATAATACTGGCTTTCAACTGAACTACAAAAGAACCCCGTGGTATCAAATCAACACCACGAGGAATGATGTTAAGACCTCGGAGAGAGTGCCCGCTAAAACCCGCTAACGTGAACAATTGTTTTTTACTAGTGCAGGGCCCGTTGAAAATGCGCCTGTTCGAAGCAGAGAACTGCTCATACCAAAAACGCACGCGATTCATTTGTGTTGTTTTCACAGATTGAACGCACACTTACAGGTTAAACGCACACTTTGTACACGTCGTCATCCCTTGGTTCTACCGGACAATGGTGTCGCCCAACAGTAAGGGTTGCTCAGTAGACCGCCTACAGTGCTGGTTGCTCAGTCAACTGCAAAATGTATGTGCCCGTGCAGCCACGTACGTGTACAGTACACACGGTCGGCCGGAGACAAAGGTTATTATGCAGTGCTTGGCGGTCTATTCATCCATACTGAACAATGGTATCGCCCTACAATGCATACGCCTGTCCTTTTTCCATTGTTGCGTCATAAGTTGAGCACGTGCGCTTTAGCTTTTGATGCTGTTTTCACAGATTTAACGCACCCTCAAGTCAAAGATTGTGCCAAGTTTGAAGTTGTTTGGGCGAGTGGTTCTCAAAAAAGCTGCAAAAGATAGCGCAGGTATTTACCCCTACTGCACATCGGTATCGCCCTGCAGTAAGGTTGCTGAGTCAACCGCCTACAATTATATGGTCGCTCATTCGACTGCAAAAATAATGTGCCCGTGCAACCACCACGTACGTGTACATGAAACATCGTATGCAGTGCTATTCACCCATACTGGACAATGGTATCGCCCTACAATGCACGTGCGGATGCCCGTCTATTTTGCATTGTTTGCGTCATACTTGAGCACGCGCGCTTTAGCTAAAACATGACGTTAACAATTGCAAAGAACCTATAACTTTTTTTGCAGCTTTTTCCAGAACCGCTCGCCCAAACCACTTCAAACTTGGCACTGTACATTCTGGTTTCCCGAGCAATACACCCGCCGATTTTCAACTTCATATGGTGACTGGTTCTGGAGATATTTAAAATACACACAGACAGACACACAGACACAGAGAGATTCCTGGAATTATACATGTAGTAAGGATTAAGGCGCACACGCTAAAAACATCATCAGCTCCTACATCCACAGATTTTACAAAAAAATAAATTTAGTTTTGAATACAGCACTTCATAAAAAATAGAGAGAACCCCCTATTTACCTAATATAGTCAAAAGATCTCATTACTTATCTGATGAACGTACTATCTTTTATATCCCCATAACCCCCAACAAATTCGCAGAAGTTGGTTATTTTAAACAGCGCCCTCGCTTGACCTTATGGGCAAAGTAAATAAATCATTTCTAATCACTACAGTGTAACACAAAGTGATAAAGTTGTTGCTTTGGTAACTTCGTTCATATCTGACTCGCTTTAGGTGATTCAGAAGCGCCACGATGGGTCGGTGAATTTCACCCGTAGCTGGGCCGAGTACCGAGACGGCTTCGGTGATCTGACGGGGGAGTTCTGGCTGGGAAACGAGATAGTCCGCCAGCTGACATCGGAAGGCACTTGGGAACTACAGATGTTCGTGAAAAAAGCAGGATACAAAATGAAAATGAGGTTTGGGACGTTCAAGATCGCAGGTGACATCTTCACACTTCATGTGGATCCATTCCAGCCATGGCGATATCATTCTTCAAAAGGTATATCAACTAGTCTACTTTTCTAAATAAGTGTGTTAATATACAATTCATAAAAACCCTCAAAATATAATTATAAATCTTTGAACGGAAACTGGTAGGAGCACCACTAAAGACTATTGTTAATTTAAAAGCAGTTTTGTCCAAACCGTCACCGACACACCACGAAGTAGCACGTACGTACTCCACGTGTTAAACCAAATTTTGTTCGATTTCATTTTTTTTTTTTTTTTATACTTTTTTAGACATTTTTTCATCAAGGCCTATTGCACGAAGTTTCAAAGCTTCAAGAGCTTTTCTTAAAAAAATACGCTAAGTATCATGCCAACTTTTGAACAAAAGTGACAGTTTTTGTTTTCACGAAGTAGCCCTCAAGTTCCATGTGTGCTCAAATAATGCGAGCAAAAACGTTTTCACGAAGTTAAAGCTATAGTCCATCATTTGTAATTAGTGATTTTTTTTCGTTTGAAGCAACAAAAGTGTTCAAAATCTAATGAAGGACACTGAACAACTTACTTCAGCTCAGCTTCAGCTTTATATTCCGAGAAAAACAGTATTCTAGGATCTCAATTTCAAATCAAAAGTTGCTAAATCATGTTTGGAATTGTTTTGAATTGCAGCTTTAAGCGATGTCACGCACTGATCCGACGAATTATAGCAACCGCGCGCGCCCGTGCGTCGTTCCAATGCTTGTGCGGGCTGCGCCGAATAACAAAACGAACTACTAATTTAAATTTTCCTACGGTGCTTCTTAAGACGCACCGTTGGAAATGCCTTCTTTCGTTGATTTCTTCAAAATGAGAGCTTGCCAGCAAGGATAATTTCACAGGGAGTTTAGTCCCCTTACTATCTTTCAACCAGTATGTTTTTCAACAATAATTACGCCAGTTACTTTTTTGGATAGCTGCAAATGATGGACTCGGCTTTAAACACTCTCCTTGCGCGCGCGCTGACCTCCGTTTCCACGAAGTAGCACTCACGTAGTGTTGTAATCATAGAGCTATACATGTACATTGAAGCGTATACTTCATGAAAACAAAAATGGATAGTTTCGCAGCTTTTTTGGTTGCGCAAACTAGCACTCACCTTTTGTTTCTTATTTCTTGTTGATTTAACATACGAATGGGTCAAAACAGCACATTTTATAAATCTAATGTGTCCACAACGAGAAACCCAACTGAAAATGTTCTTCAGTTTTGACGGAAAGTGTTGTTCTAGAAGGCGTTCAACTTTAGATGCTGTTTTCTCCGATTGTTAGTATTCATTGGTATGTACATGAGTGCTACTTCGTGGTCACTAACATCAGTTTTGTCGTCACGATGCCGAACACCAAAGTCGAGCGATCTTTGTTTACATTATGTCATTCAAGGGAAAACAAACAATTGACATCCCGAAATAACATTTCTACAATGCAAAAAATGCATGCAATGCACGCAACGTCACTTAGCAGGACAATTACCTGTTCAAAATGCATCACCAAGCATTGAATGCGTGTCATTGTTTCTAAGATCCTTCTTCAAAATGCAGTGAGACATGACCTCCATACAAATATGGATTGATGTTTCGGGGGAATTTGAGCTTTTTATCCATTTTTAAAATTGCCAATTTGCTGTAACTTTGCGAGAATCACTCTTTCACCGCACTCACTATTTACGCCGCCATGTTTGTTTGTGTTATTTGCCTCGGTATGATTTTCTAGATGGCGTACCCTGAGAAAGGTCTATTCTTTATTTTCCCGTAGATTTATGTGTGAAAGAGCGTGATCAACATTTAGGAAGGCCTTTCAACCTTCTGCACGCAGACTGTGTTGACAAAGCCTATCCTATTTTACTAGGAGTCTACTTGATTTTCAACGAGTACAAAGTCACGATATAGATTGTTGGCGGTCTTTAATGGATGCCCGTGAAATATGGCAGTTATAGTCACTTTAAAATTCCTCTACAACTCTACTTTGCCTAAAATAAAAAAATGAGACCTATTTAAGATCGAGTTTACTTGATAAGGGCACGCGTATAGTTCTATCGTTTTGGTATGAGTTAATAGTCGACACTGCCAAGTTGGTAGTTGAACATTTGTAGAGATAATTTAAGCTAGATGGCTAGGATTCGATTATTATCCGGAAAGCCTTCCCCCCCCCCCAAACTTCTAAGTGGAATAGCACGTTGCATTCCGTTAATCTCAAAACTTTGTGTTACTTATCATCCGTTTGCTAGGTAAGTCTCTTACTGACGTTTCCTTAGGCCAGCCGTTCTCAACCTACGATCGCGACAATGACGCCGATGGCAACGCCAATTGTGCCGCTCAGCTGAAGGGAGGCTGGTGGTTCAAGACTTGTACTGGAGGAGTCGGGAATATGGATCTCGTGCCGACTAACCTGAATGGGGAGTATTCCTATCCCGTCAACTACACGGGGCACGATTACCGCGGTATGAGGTGGGCTGGTGCGCTTGAGTTTGGTGACCAAATACTATCTTGCAACCTCGCGATTCGTATGCCATAATGTTCTTGCCTCACTCTGAATTTCGCTTTTGGTAAATTTGAAAAGAGACTTGTTTTGGTGAGATTGGAAGATAACAGAGTGAATTTGTCCAGTATTGCTAAAGACTTGGTACTACAAGGTAGTGTATTTGAAAAAGAATGATTGATGAAAAAACAAAAACAAATGGACTTTCAGAATCCAGAATTTTAACCCTCTTTAGTACTACTCGTATTACCTGTATTAATAGAGAGACTTGTACTTTTGTTCAAGTATGATATGACTTATTGATCTATAATTCAAACAACGTTTTATGTTAATTTTGTCAAATGTTTGATTGGTACAGCATAGCATAGATGCTATAAACAAAGTTTTGTTTTATATCTCTTTGCAACTCATGAAAAAGTTGGGTAGTGTATCGCATCCCAAAATATTTTTGTGAAGACGCATGCACGTTCAATTGCAAATCCGCGTTTTTTTATAGAAACATGATGTGGGCCTATGAAGATAATTTACTAAAAATGTGCGCACCGCACCGCGGTAATTTAAACAATACAAATAATTTAAATTATGAACCTTTCTACGTATACATTGTCATTGAAATTTCTTACGGAAACTGTAAATAGAAATGTTAACAGCTAGGCTATTGCAAGGTGCGGGCTGTTGGTTGTGAGATTATAGTGAGAGTTGTTATTGTGTAAAATACTGTTGTTTCCTGTTTCATTGTAGCTAAATATGTGATAGATGTCATCTTATTCTTAATGTATATATTTATAGATTATCGATGGGAGACTTTTGAGACGTTGGTGGCAGCAAACATACCTGTCCTTTATCCATTGTTGTGCGTCATATTGAGCATGCGCGCTTCGATTTAAACATTTTCAATTTTCAATTTCAAGAACATTTATTTCCATCTTTTCACAACATTTGATTATAATACAAAATAATGAAAAATTATACTGATGGAGGCATGCTAACAAAAGCCAAAGCTTATAACATATAACATGCCTGTACATGCCTGGTGAGATTGAAATATAACAGAGTGAACTTGTCCAGTATTGCTAAAGAATTCGTACTTCAAGGTATTGTATTTGAAAAAGATTGATTGATGAACAAAAATAAAAAATAACGTAACATTTGAAAAAAGATTGGTATGTTTGCTGCCACCGACGTCTCAAAAGTTTCCCATTACGTGTATCATTTATCGTCATTGATAAGGATTTTAAACACATTGGGGATCAATCAGCAGTTTTACTAGTCTATGTAATAGACCTATAGCATTTAGCAGATTCGCTGATTAATTATGCAAGACAAACACATTGACCTCTAGATTTTGACCAATCAGCGGGCGCTTTCTATATCGAGTCTTCGGTTATTCACCTGCTGTCGCGTCATAAAAAAAAGTGTCACGCTCTCTATATTATGTTACGCGATACGCGCCCAGCTGTTGTTGTGCAGTGTGTATAAAAAATGCAAACAAACTATATAACGGAATGCCAGACTTAGAATGTGTTTAAAAGATACGCCTATCCACTTTAAAATGAGACATCAAACGTCCAAATCTGGTCATTTTTGACATGGCTAATTTTCCAGGAGAGTTCAAATTGACCATGGACCAAGTTTTCAATTGGCTGAGGCTCGAGATCGCATAAATCTGCATGCTTTAATATATCAGACGTTATACAGGAGATGGGCCCCGTGGATAACGTGGACTACACATTTGGTTTAAAACCTTAATTACTGAATATCGTTATATGACTACAAAGTCCCTACGCCAAAGCATACAAATTTATTTTTGATACAAGTATGCTGTTATATTACTCTCCCATTGTTAACCGTGAGGGGGTACTTGTACATAAAGTCTGTAGGCCAACTTAATTTGTATCCGCAATCTTTCACTGTATTTTTCATTGCGCTTTAAATTATCTTATAGAGCAATATTAGGCTTAAAAAAAAATAATAAAAAAAATTGTTTGTGATATATTAACTAACAATGTACATGTATAACAAATTCGTCACCGACACCACGAAGTGACCTTAACCCCCGCGAAGTGGACAATGCGTGTTTCGAGATACAAGCGATTGGTGATGTTTTGAAACGGTAATCTGAACATCGTATTAGCCTCAAAATTCATATTTTTTACATTGTCTGATAGCTGGGATCTTGAATGTCACGTTTATGTATGATTTTTATTGACAACAAATAAATTTAATGAGTTATCAACTAATTAACCTTAAGGTCACTTCGTAAAAACTCTAAAATCAGAATACGCGCTGTTCGAGTTTTCACGAAGTGACGCTAACCATGTGTATTAGCTAATGGGTTAGCGCTACTTCGTGATGACGCCAGAAGTGAGTCGCGCGTATCACGTGATATTTGTGTTACTTCGTGAAAACGCAAAACCCGTTTTTGACGCTTAGTGTGCAGGCAGTTTACATGCAAAAGAATGGTATAGTACACTTCGTGAAAACGCATTTTCCGGTTTTGACCTATTAAGTTGCAAACGTTCATTAATGTTAATTAATGTTTTTACAAAACTCATTAACTATGTATTTAGTAACTTCTTGAGGTGATAGATTATGTGTAATTAATCACAAATCAGGAAAAAAATTGAAATCGTGAAATATTGATTTTTTTTATGATAGTGTCACTTCGTGGTGACGGTGTGTAAAATGATAACTTATACAAACTGAAAAATGCGTACAACGTAGATACGCCACTTGTAATTATTATTCAGTATTACAATGTTTTACATAATGAGCTATTTTCGAGTAATAGAGGGCGCTGTGACGTCACCCATTTTCTGGAAACAACACAAGAAAAATCCTGTTTATGGAAGCAGTTAAGTAATTTTACTTAGCTAAAAAAAAAAACACCATCGAACAAAAAATGTAATTTGTGAGCAGAAGGGATATGTTAACTGACGTAAATTCCCTTCGATTAAGTGTTGATTACACCCCAAGTTTGCCGCCTTACAGCGCCCTCTTCGTTCAGGAATAAGGCCTATTCCAATGCTAAAAGCAAGTGGTCCTTTTCCATTTTTTGATGCTGTTTATTGACCACAGATATAATTTACCTTTCACTGTGAATTCAGGGTTACACAAAATGAATCCAGTTGCATTCGCGTTCCATACACTGTGAGTCCGGGCTCTTTTCTTTGTTGTTGACTGAGCACCGTCATTTTTAAATGATCGATTTTGACTCAACCTTCAATAATGTGCCCCTGGGTGTTAAGAGTCGAAAAGTGGGAAGAGGACTCGGCGACTTGGTTTCCGTTTTTGTGCTGGTTTATTCTGGATAAACGGGAAAAAGAAAAGCGAATAATGTAACAGTCTTTCCTCGTCCCCGGTCAGCATTGCAGTGACAATTAATATTTACAAACTCATTATTAAATGAATAAATAAAACAAATTAAGAGTACAAACTATCTGCATCTATATTATTTAAAAAAACAACCCACCTAACTAAAGTATAAAAAAAGCAAATGGAAAATGGCGGTTTTTGGTGGATTCCCACCTAACCATATCTTACGGCCGTCATCTTGGAAAATTACGGTTTTTAAGGAAACATAGCATCAAATCCAAGACAATGAAACTAAATACTTCAAATTACTCGTTCCACAACATTAAAAAGATAATGCAATACTAGTTTACAGTAAATCTAGACTGATTAATGTTAAGAATAAATCCAACTTGAAGAAAAAAGCGCGAACGTTGCTCACATGAATCTGTGCTTCGAAAGAGCAACACTTACAAGCAGAACCATTGAGGAAATTACATTTATACATCTACATAACTGTTCATGATAAATTAACTATGAAATGTTAAAGGTAAAAGTACAAAATATTTACCTGGATAAACGGGAAAAAGGAAAGCAAATAATGACACGGTCTTTCCTCGTCTCCGGTCAGCATTGCAATGACCCGGGTCCCGTTTACTACGGCTATCCTGATTGGCCGTTGGTGATTTAAATAATAATGAAACAGATTTAAATGAGAAATCAGTACTTTGGAAGAAACTACGAAATGATGGGGGACCTTTTTTTTTGGCTGGTGACAATAATACACGACATTATTTTATAACCATTAGCGCTGAAATACGTTGTCACAAGATACAACGTAACACGTTTGCTTTCGGTTGGAAGCATTCGGACAATTCTTTTCAAGGATGTAAAACAATTGTTTTAATTAGTTTCATCGCAAAGTATTCGTGTTTAATCTCCGATCTATTTCCATTCCCTTCTCCCATCGGACATTTCTTTGTGTCCCATTGGGTGTTTGGAATCTGCAAATTAACCAGGCGTGGTTCCCCCAGTGAAGATGTAACTGGTTCCCGTGCTTAAGGCACGCAGGCATATGCGCATTCTGGGTTGTCGGACGCCAGCTACACCAGGCGCGGTTCTAGAACCAATATTTTTGGGCGGTGGATCAGAATTTTGTCAGGGAGGCGTGCTGAAATGTTGACCGGTTATTTTTTGCACTTAGGCCTCCGAAAACCAATAGGGGGCTCATGCCATATGTTCAATGGGAGCGCCAATACAATCCTAAAATCATTCACACTATATTAACTAATGCACCCTTGTCACGGCTATTTCTTCTTTAGGGGGAGACCGTTCGCATGTACATCACAATCCTTCTTTTTGCTAATGCATTTTTTTTTTACGGAATTTATTTGGGGGGGGGGCTAGACAAAATTTGGGGGGGGGGGGCTACAGCCCCCCTAGCTCCCCCGTAGAACCGAGCCTGCTACACTGAATCATTTGTTTCAACCGTCTGGGAAGCTTGTGGGTTCATTTCCCGGCCTCGTACATGATGGCCCATTCACTCTTGACTTACGTTTGTGTACATGTGTGGTTCTCCCGTATCAGTCTCGACTGGTACCCGGCCTTGCTGATTACTTCGTTATTACTTCAAAGATTACTTCGTTATTTTTTCCCCATCCATTTCTCAAATCGTGGCCCAAAGGCCAAATTTCAAAAGACAATTTATTAAATAAAATAAATTATAAATACCAATAAATTTGAAATAATACTAAAACGTATTACATCATTATTAAAATGGCAGGTAATGCAGTAAAATGAAGTACGTTAACAAACACCCACATAACCAAGGAAACAGGAACAAAACAGCAAAGGAGGCCAACATGCAGTTAAATACTAAATGAGACGGGAAAAAACGATTGTGATTGGTCTATTCGGATGCAGTGCTTTTGAAACACAGCAACGGCCGGGCGGCGTATTTTCCCCCCAAACGACATCATCATGAAGTGTATATGATTTTTTGGACTTAACTTCTTTTAAAAACACGAGAAAAAAAAATAGAAATGAAGAAATGAATTCGAACGTTATGAAATTGGGACTGTATTTGGTTCTTTTGAAACGAAATTCTCCAAAGCCTCAGATTAGAAAAGGAAAAAGAAAATGGGTAGAAATGGTGATTCGAACCCATACTGCGAGGTTGTCTGAGTATCACCCGTTATCCACGGAGCAAAGTTTCCTGTATAACGTCTGATATGTCTAGACATGCAGACATAATTATGCAAGCCGCGCGCCGGCTAATCGGACTTAACTTTATTCAATAGTGAGGTCATTTCATTCCAAAATAAGGACTAATGGTTTGATTGTTCAAGTCGGTTGCAGTGTTTTAATTGTAATACAACAACAGCCGGGCGCGTAACATAACATAATAGCGAGTGACCAAAGCCTTTTTGTGTCTAGCGGGGTTATTTTTTTTATCCATGTCCAGACGCGACAAAGGTGAATGACCGAAGACCCGACAAAGAAAGCGCCCGCCGATTGGGTAAAACATAGAGGTCAAGATGCGGTTGTCTTGCTTAATATCAATTAGCGAATCTGTTCACAGGCAATAAACTAACCGCGAGGGTTATCGCGGTACAAAATCACGATCCTATTCCAACTGAGCTATCGAACTGCACGACAAATCCTGGAATTCATAAATACCTGCCTGAATGGCCAACGGGTAAGTGTTCAGCAGGTATCAACTGAGTAAATGGAGGCGGCCGAATCCACCTCCCATAGAGCACGTGTTACTGCATGCCAGCCTATAGCCAAGTTAATTAAGGTTGCAGCCCAGTAAATAAACTGCCATAGACCCCAGTGGTAATTACGCACACTTCCAAAAAAATATTTAAAATACTCACAACTCTCTGAAGTGTTCAGGACTAGCAGCAAATTAAAGCATATTTTGTCATCTTTCATTTTCTGTTCAATTTTCTGGGGGTTAACCAATGACTTTTGGGAGAAAATTCCATCCAAAGATGATCTCCCCTAAAAGCAGTCCTGAAGCTCATCGCAATTTTGAAAATGGACGACTACACTTCATTGCAAAATTGAGGGGTCTTATTTCATCCAATTTCACGTAATTACGAGCTCGCTGTCGGCCTCTGCATGCACGGCTACCGATTTTATTATTATTTTTGTTTTTATAACAAATCCTCAAGTGCACGGCCCTCCAGCTGCTCTAATACCAGAGAATTTGAGGGCATGCAAATCGTGATTTGGCCGGCGTAGGCAATTTCGGACCGTTTTACTGACCTGCACCTTTAACAGCCTGTTAGAGATATGGCGGACAATTATTGAGGGCGCTATTTGGTTTGGGTCAATACGAAAGACTTTGCCTAAATCAAGCAGCGCCCCCTATGTGTATAACGTTTCTCAAATTTCGCTCGTACCCCCGCCCTGCAAACAGGACGCTGGGAAGGGCTGACGAATTAACACTTTGATTGGATAGATTTGCGTGACCTGTGACCTGCAAGTCATCACGACCACGACCCTGCCAGGTTTGAAACGGCCTTTAAGACTGAGTCATTCATCACTTTGTTTATTCCCATTCATAATTGCGGCGCCCCTTTTAGGTTGAAAAGCATAATAATGTAGGAATATCTGTAAAACTTATCTGTTTTGTAAATTTTCAACTCCCATCAGTTGCTCAGGCTCCGTTACGAATTCACGAAGGGTCGAAACGCATATCATTCGACGCTCACAATTTGTCCATATGGTCCGCAATGAAAACGGAATCACATCCGCTGTGGCAAACATTTCGGATAGTATTTGCGCGCATTGGCTAACCGTGGACTACAGCTGCTGCAGCCATATATGCTTTATTCATAGGTCATGATATATTACCCAGAATCCACGCCCACTTCCTTAACAAGATTCTGTGAAGCTCATCTACCCTTCCAAGCGCCTGTTTGCAGGGCAGGGGGGGGGGGGTACGAGCACTTTCAAATAGGCTACTACATGTCTGCTGCCACCAATCTGCTGAAAAGCTTCCAATGACGAAGAGTAATATGTTTGCTTTAGCGCCGTAATAATGATGTGATGATTCGCCATAATTATGAGTATCTCATATGGTCCACGCCTACAGACGTGATTAAACTGACACTAGGTTTACACTATGTTCCCGACGGTCACGGCAGCCCCGTTTGCCCGAAACGTAGTGCGCCGTGGGATTTTGGCAATTTTTTTTTTCTCCGTAGTCAAATTTTGTTAGGTCCTGCTAAGTTTTCTCACGGTCTATCACGGTATCCGTTATGGGCCGTGGGAGAAAAGGGGCTGCTGAATCCCGGAGGCTCAAAGGCGCACTGCGGTTCGGCCCGCGGTCTACCAAGGATGCCAGTACGTTCCCTCCCGGCCTGTCACGTTCTGATGGGGTCCCTCTGGGGTTCCTCACGTTCCTCACGTTCTAATCAAAGTCTGACACGTTTTTCGCGTTCTGTCAAGGCTTTCTACGGATGAAACGTGCACGCCGGGCAGCTTCGGAGCAAGTTTGTGCCCACGGTATGAAAAGAAGGAAGGCCTCCCAAGCAATAGCAATCATTGTATCCTGAGACTTCGACGAGACAGCATCATGAATGCCCAAGATGAAGAAGATTTTGTGTTGCATGTTTGCTGGGTGCATACATCCAGTCTTTACGTCAGCAAGAAGAAGGCCAGCAGCAGTTGCAGAGAGGGAATGCCGGAGTGCAGCAGGCAGGAAGAAGGCGAAGAAGGCGGATGGGGCCAAGATCCATATGGGTGCGCGAGGGGGTTATCGGAAGACAGAAGGCAGCAGCTGGGCCACTACTCAACATTTATCACCAGAGAGCTCCGCACCGAAGATGTCAACGCCTTCCAGAACTATCTGAGGATGCCTCCAGGGCTCTTCGACGAGATCCTGGAAAGAGTAGCACTAGTCATCGAGAGACAAGACACCAAGTTCCGCTCTGCCCTACCACCAGGACTGAAGCTGTCAGTGACACTGAGACATCTGGCCACTGGGGACAATTACTCGTCACTCTCCTATGCGTTCCGGTGCAGTAAAGCAGACATCTGCCATATGGTGCCAGAAGTGTGCAAGGCCATCGTGGAAGCCTACAAGGAGGAAGTGTTTGCCGTTCCCGTAACGCCCGATGAGTGGAGAGCCCTTGCCCAGGAGTTTGAAGACAAGTGGAATGCGCCTCATGCGGTGGGGGTTCTTGACGGGAAGCATATTGCCACCAGCAAGCCACCTAACACAGGCTCCTTGTACCACAACTACAAGTTTTTTTTCAGTATCCCTCTCCTCGCCTTGGTGGATGCCCAGTATAGTTTCATATGGATTGAAGTTGGTGGATTGGGACACATGTCTGATGCCCAAATATATAATGACTCCGAGCTCAGTGAACTTCTCGAAGAAAGCCGGGTAGGGTTGCCACCACCATGCCCTCTGCCCAATGATGACCAGAACCAGGACATCCCTTACTTCATCCTGGGAGACGATGCATTTGCCTTAAGAAGCTACCTCATGATGCCGTATGGGAGAAGAGCGATGCCAAGAGAAAAACTCATCTTCAATTACCAGATCTCCCGTGGAAGACGTGTGGTGGAGAACGCGTTCGGGATCCTGGCCAAGCGATTCAGATGCTTCCTTGGAACTTTGGAACAGAGACAAGGCACATGTTAGTCTCAATACTACACCAGTGTTTTTTTTTATAAATACTTGTAATAATATTTGTAGTACATTTTTATGATTGGCCTATGTGTAACGAATTGTTTAATGATGGGTATTTGTAATGTACTGAATACGGATATTTTCTGCATGTGTGATAAATATATTTCAATTTCATTACAGTGCGAGACATCATTGAGGCTGCTGTCGTGCTCGACAACTTCCTGAGGAGAAGGGTTCCAGTCATCCCAGTGAACGAGGTGGACCATGAGGATGAGGAACACAATCTGGTCCCTGGCAACTGGAGAGATGAGGTCCAATGGCAGGACGTGAACGCACCACCAGAAGGAAGGAGCAGAGACACTCTGAACGCGAAGCAACAACGGGAGTACCTTAAAAGGTACTTCAACTCCCCTGCTGGTGCTGTAGAGTGGCAGGATAGAATGATCACTCCCTAGTAAAAGACACTTCACATCTCAAAATACAGGTCCTAACTTGACCACCACTTACTCCCAAAGTGTGAATGGTTGTGCATATGCAAAATTTGATCTATCATGCACGCAGCAAATTCTTCATCAACTTCAATCGTGCAGAATGAGTTCAAAGACCAGAAAGCTTTTGTTAAGAAACCGCTTTATTGACAGAGCAATATAAAAACAAGCCAAAATAAAACAATAGGAACAAAAATAAATCTCTTTTCTGTTTCCTGTTATGTAAATCATGTAAAAGTACCGGTTACTTAATGTTGTACTCTGTTACCACTATATGAACCTTTGATTTTCTGATCTAAATAATTCTTTGTCTTCCTATACATTCTTTTATAATACATATTAAATGATTGTCATCTATAAATCAGTGCTGAATGCATAAACCTGCTTTACTCATAATGAAGTCCTAATTACTCTCACTGAAACCTAAAATAATTTAAATACAATGTCCATTTTGTAGCTTAAATCTGCCTATAATTACCTAAAGCTTATTTTCCTACATAAATCATCCATATTCTACGGAATTCTGGCCTATCATGAGAAAAAAAACACAGAAGTTTGCATTCGTTTTTTAATAGATGAAGAAAAAACTTAGGAAAAACTTCACTGGTCTGGTCTGGTCTGCTCGTCGTCCTGTGGCTTCTCCATGGCTGAGGTGCTAGGGCTGCTGGTCCTTACCTCTTGGTTGGGGCTTGTACGGTAGCTGGGAAGCAAGGTGGAGGAGTCAGAGCTGAGCATCTGGCTGTACGAGATGTCTAGCACTTCGGCAGCTGACGTCAATGGTGGCTGAGTTGATGACTGTATAGCTGTGGGTGTGGCTGGTTTCCAGTGATGGGCAGTGGACAAGTGATGTTCATCTCAGGAAACTGCTCCTGCACCCATGGTCGATCCATCGAGTGCCATAAACCGGGTGGGTTGGTCACCTCAGCAGGCCACTGGGAGGGGGATGGCTGCCACACAAATCAGTGACGGTTCTAGGGGGGGGGGGCTTTATCCCCCCCCAAAAAAAAGAAATTGTCTAGCCCCCCCCCAAAAAAAAATCCATAAAAAAAATGCACGAGCAAAATGTAAGAATTTGCCGTACATATAGGAACGGTCTCCCCTAAATGAGAAGGGTGCATTTGTACACTTTTTAGTTAAGTGTAATATAGTGTGCCTGACTGTAGGATTTTATCAGCGCTCCCCATGGGAAATATGGCGCGAGCCCGCCCCACACACGTATTGATTTTCAGAGGCCTTAGTGTCCGGAGAAAATAATCGGTCTACATTTCAGCACGCCTCCCCGAAAAAAATTCTGGATCCACCTTGCTAGCGCCCCCCCCCCCCAAAATATTGGCTCTAGAACTGCGCCTGACACAAATAATGAACGGCCATTATGGTTCAACAGTCCGAAGTTGTCGCAACTCTCTCTACACACGGCTCTGAACCTGACACTGTCGACAATACGCAGTCATGTGGTTGCGAATAGCGTCGCTGTTGTTAGACAAAGTGAATCCGACTACGTACTTGGACGCTACAGACAGAGCAGTGAAATTCATGCACCCCCCAAAAAACCATGGCCTTTTGAGAGTTGTTTTCTCAGAAAATATGCTCAGCATGATTGAAGGGCAGAAGCTAAAAAAAATGGATTATTTTGGATTCACCGAATACTTACGAAAATCACCCTTCAGAAATGCCTTTATGAAATTGCATCCAGGCCTATATAACAAATCGACTTTTATGTAGTGACGTATCCATGTCTTGTGTCTTGGGACGTAAGGAGAGGAGACAAACGAACACAATCTGAAGAAACAGAACGGTGGCGCTTTCATATCTTCATGTTAAAAAGGCCAAGTGTGTTTACTAACATTACACCAAACTGCTCAAAATGGTCATTCACACTAAACCTTTGCAAAAAAACCCACCCCCCCCCAATTGTCTATTGATTTATGTACATTCCTATATTTGACTGGAAAATTTGTATCTATCTGCATACGCCCCCAGAATGGGAATCGAACCTTCTTCATTCATCCGGCCCTCCCCTACTGTTAAACAGGTATGTCATAAGCTCAATTACAAAACATTTACAAAACGCAAAGCGTTCAGACGTTTTCAATTCTTCCAATAAAATAATCGTAATGTCAGTATTTAGTAATTTGGATTTTTTTTGTGGACGCAAATCCTAATATTTTGTGATGTCGTTTAAATGTCTCAATTTCATGCCATCAATGAAGGTTTGATAATTATTCTTAATATAAAGTTATTAGCTTGTGGCCTTCACTCTATGGAGTAGGCATAATACCCAGAGAAAGATATGCCTACTCCTATTTCATTAGAATCGCTGGAACTAAATCAATATCACCAGAGTATTTCTTGTTGTCGTTGGGAGGGTTTTTCGTCATAACCTGTCCATTGCTCCCTTTAATTAGATGTATTGTTATCCGTTGCCAGCATTAGATCACCTTACAATGTACTTATGATCCCTTTATTTTTATTCCTTTCTTTCCCATGTGCTGTTTCGATGCTAATCTCCTGCCTCCGTCATCGGTCCGTGCTCTTCGACCGCCACTAATCACAGAATAAATACTCAGTCAAGCCGAACCCAGTTATCCAGTGGTCCAGTTATCCTTTGTGAATACAATCCCCATCGGGAGCTGTGACTTCTGACCCCCCCCCCCCCCACCACCACAGACGCAAATCCTAATATTTTGTGATGTCGTTTAAATTTCTCAATTTCATGTCATCAATGAAGGTTTGAGAATTATTCTTAATGTAAATAAATTAGCTTGTGACCTTCACTCTTAGGAGTAGGCATAACAACCAGAGGAACAACAATATGCCTACCCCTATCGCTGGAACTAAATCAATATCGCCAGAGTATTTCTTGTTATCGTGTGGAGGAGTGTTTATTGTTAAGACTGCTGCTAAATTTGACGCCTTTATTACCGAATTGTCGCTCCAGTTGCTTTTTCATTAAATTTTTAGAGTAGAAAGCAGTGACCGTGAAATCGTTCGCAATAGTTGAAAGCGATAGTCGGTGCTTTTATTATTACATTGGAAACGATAACAAGCAACTGAACCAAATAATACGTCAACGTCGCGCTTTCTCCATACACAGAGTGATACGAATAGCACGCCTTCATTATACAATTCAGCCAATCAAATGCTACGGTTTGTTATTCGTGGGAAAACTGACCAATCATTACGAACCCCTGGAGCAGAATGACGTATTAACTCCGATGACCAATCAGTGAGTTACACACCATCTACCTATACCCATTCCTTTCCAGGCACTACCGAATGCCACCAACGCCGATCCCGTATATCATATAGCGTTATTTAGATCACGGTGTCCAGAAGTTACATTCGAGACTCTGAGCTGTGGTAACGCGTAAATGTCTGCAGTGTTAGCAATGGTCTGATGCATCGAAGTTAGCAGCTCTAAGCTGATTGTACGGGACAAGCTGGACTGTGAGTTCTGGCATAAATTGTACCATCGAACTCGTCATAAAATAAACAGACTAAGAAAATGCACAATTTTCAAGGATTCATTTTTATGTTGAATGCGATTCATAATTCATAGCCGTTTGCATCTTTATCGACTCAGAACGTGACGCTCTTGTTCGAGGCTCGACTTAAAATCATTGTTGTGAACATTTCAATAATAACACGCTTGATCAGATTCTTTTACAATGGCAAAACTGTACGCCAGTTTCAAAGTTGTATATCTGATGGTATTTTTGGAAGTGGTCATTTTTGTCGATGGACATCAATTTCATACACGACAACTCATGTACGCTGCAGAAAATTGCGCACTACAAGGGTTAGCATATGCAAACAAAACTCTGCGATCTCGTGTCATCTGCGGACGGGAATGCAGCATGGATGAACGTTGCAAGTCGTTTAACTTTCACGACTGCAATAAAATATGCGAGTTGAACCTTGCTACGAGACGAGAGCATCCGGAAAACTTCAATGCAACTCAAGGGAGTGTGTACTTTGATGCAGATGAGGACACACCTCTCTACTCACTGACTGATAGCTCCTTGAATCGCTACAGAAGTTGCAAGATGCTGTTAGATGCCGGTTATCGTTCAAGCTGCATCTACACAATCTACCCAGAGGGATTCAGTGATGGCGGTCTTCGTGTCTACTGTGACATGGAAACTGACGGCGGAGGATGGATCGTGTTTCAGAGGCGACAAGATGGCAGTGAGGACTTCTACCGCAACTGGACCGAGTACCACTCTGGCTTTGGCGATCTGTCCGGTGAGTTCTGGTTGGGAAATGACAACTTGGTGACTCTGACGTCTGATGATTCACGTGGAACATGGGAGCTACGCGTTGATTTAGAGGACTGGGAGGGCAACACGGCATGGGCAAAGTACGCAGATTTCCAAATATCCCCGGGTGAGTACAATCTGAATATTGGCCAATACGATGCCAGCAGCACTGCCGGTGACTCTCTTGCGTATCACAGAGGACGTCCCTTCTCAACAAAGGATCGTGACAATGATGCATGGGGATCAGATAATTGTGCACAATCCCGCCACGGAGCCTGGTGGTTTGGTTATTGTGCGTACTCCGACTTGAATGGTGAATATTACCCAGATGGGCACGTAGCCGCTGATGAAAAGGGCGTGTATTGGCGCCACTGGAAAGGCCATTTCTATTCTCTGAAAACCTGCCAGATGAAACTCCGTGTGATGCGACAATGAATACTTTTTGCGAACGTGTCATTAGCAGTGGGTTCGATTACTTCCCCCGCGCTTACTCATGCAAGCGCGACAGCGTTCGATTTACCTCTCACGTGACTTCTCGCGCTTACTTGAGCCTGGCCCAAGTGACCGACTCGCCGAGCCGGTCACTTGGGTAAGTATCCCATAAGGCCATGCAACGTACGGCGGGCGCCTCATTAGGCCGTGTCCGAAACGGCTTCCACGGAGCATAGAGCTACAAACCCGATGTAGTTCTATGCATGGAGCTACGGCTACGAATTATTGTCAGAGCGGCCCGCGTATTTGCACTGGGCGTGAACGTGCTCTAGACTGTTAATTGATTCGGATGCAGCCTTGGAAAAATGTTGCTTCCTGACGCCACTTCCGCGATCGTGTACAAAGTCATTTTTGCAATGAATGACCTTTATTGAGATGATAAAAAGAAAAGAAAAGAGGCGACAAGTCACATTGGTGTAAATTTAAGGGGGGGGGGGATGTCCCTACCCCCTCTGCAGCTGATAAATCGAGAATATGTTGAGAAAAATAGGATTTTTTTTTTGATTTTTGATAACTTGTTTTCCCCCCCCTCTAGAAAAAAATCCTGGCGACGCCCATGTTTCCAGCTCTTGCACGAAACTTTACCCGAAACCGTTCGTTTATTTAGCTCCACTGCCCATGTCTGTCATTACGCGAGGAGCCAGGCGCGAGTAAGCTGGGGAGAGTAATCGAACGCACTGTAGGTTAGTTATTGTTTGGCCAAAAAAATACAATACTCGCTCTCTGGTCAGCGCGTGCGTCGATTTTAATCATGCGCATCAACCTTTTTTTTCTCTTCAAATTAACACGGAAGCTACAACAGCGCCCTCTATCGCCGCACCTCCTCAAATTTTTGTACCAAGGAGCACCAAGGAATAGGGAAATTGCACCAAGGCAAATGATAAAGGGCACCAAGGCAAATTATGGAGGACATCAATGTATAATGAGGACACAAAAAAGCAAAATAGTACCCACCTTGTCTGTACAATTCAAGCTTGAAAAAAAAAAAAAGCCACAAAAAAAATAAAAACGCGTCGCCGCATCAATTCCGGAACTTCGGTCTGACCAGAGACCGATTATTTTTTTGTTTTGGCCTTAACTCATTTTTTTTTTGTTTTGCCAAGGCTGATGCGCTCGCCTGCATGTCAATTTTCCAAAGTGACGGGGCCGACCGCCCCCTGCACGGCCATGATCAATAATAGATGAAAACGAAAATGGAAAAGACGATTATGGGGAAACTGCGCATTGCTAGAAAAATGATTAATAGATGTTTGGCAGGTTTACCTGAAATGCGGCTACGAGGCTTTATATAACACATACATGATGCATATACTTCTTCTTATTTTGGACACTATCGGACAATGGGTGGTGATGTTCATTGTTGCACAATATTGACGACGGGCGTTACAAAAAAAAAACATTCGTGAAAAACGGCACTCGTGAAAAAAATATTGGAGAAGGGGATTAATGAATATCCCCTTCCCTCGGATGCTACGTCACTGATATAAGTTTGTAAATAACAGCGCCCCAAAACGTCATTTTATGTCAAACCGTCCCCATCCATACCCCTGTTTGAAATTATTGTAAGTAATTGAAGAAATCGAATGAAACGACGGGCTAACGTTTAATCTGGAAATAATTTCTTGTCAAGTCTAGAATTATTTGCGTCCAGACAACAATTAATTTATCACATGGTAGACTGGTTTCCACCTCTATCAGAATCAGTGTAGTTACAGAGCAGAGCTGCTGTTGTGAAAACAGTTTTTTTCCCCGGTTTTTTTGGACGCCCACAATTGCAAAAAAAGTAGGTGAATTGAATTTTTCGGCGCATTATTATATTTAACTTACGTTTGGTTGAATTTAAAGTTATTTTTAATCTCATTTTATTCGTTATGATCTGTCCATCAATGCAGCCAAAAACAACTTTATTAAAACTGTCTCATGTTAACAAAAAGACAAATGCCAAAATTCTAATTCTGTTAAGTCTTGATAGAAACACGAATACTGTACAAATAAAACATTGAATTAATAAAATATGGTTCAACTAAAAATATCAATTAAAAACCTAGGTCGCGGATTTTGTTGTTATACAAAGTGGTTTTGTTGTTGCGCTTAAAACTAATATGTAAATATAAAAGAGAGAAATAACAGTTATCAAATAATAATAATATTCAATAAACAAGTTCATATCTCATTTTTGTCATTATCTGTAACAGAACATGCAAAATAATGTAGGCCTTACGTATGCACTTTTTTGTTAACTTTTGGATACAAATTTGGAGAAAATGAAATAATTAAATTCAATTTGGAGTATAAAGCTACAGGGAGCAGAAAACTAAATTAATTTGGTTGGATCTAAACGTATATATGCTATTTTGCCTGTACATTGCACAATATAAATAATGACACGAGGATGAATAACCTGAGGGATAAGAACCGAACCATTATTTATTCTTATCACTCAGTTTGCTGTTTGCTATTTTGCTTGTATATTGCAGCACAAAAACAAAAAGGTTCCAATGACCTATGACGTTGAATAAACCGAGTGACAAGAACCAATCTTTGTTTCAGTTTTCCCGATTTATTGCACATTTTCTGTTTGCAAGAATGTGATTCTAGTAGTACTAGTTTTTAGCAGCTGTAGGGATAATGGGGCTTTGTTGAAGCCCACCGCCATTATAAAGGATGCCCAGGCTCTAAAATTGCTCTATTCTGCAACAAAATAGAGCAATTGTAAAGCCTATTTCATCCGCATTTCACAGAAATACGAGCTCGCAGTCCTCTTCAAGGCTTCCACCCTTCTTCTTCTTTTTTTTTTTTTTTTTTACAAACCCTCAAGTTCATGGCCCACAAAATAGCAAAGAAGTTGAGGGCATGCAAATCGCGATTGGCAGACGTAGGCAACTTCGAGCCTATTTATTGCAACCTTTAGTTCAGCTCCCTATATCTAACCTATAGAGGGCAGCATACGGGTTACATGGTGACACTTTTCGACAATACATGCTTACGTTTATACTCCAACCATTGCGAAATGTGAATAATTTGTACTTAACTTGACTGACTCACTGACGTATGACGGACTCATTGACTGTCACTTGAAATTAGACTTACCTATATCTCTCGCTGACTGACAGACTGACGGACTGACTGACTGAATATCTGGGTTGTCTTTTTTTCAGCGTGGCCACTCCTTTATATTTTCCCCAAGAACTTTGGTTAATTATTTGGGTTTTTGTATGAAGGCCTTCAAGGTATTTCGGACAAGATCAGGGAGAGGAGGATGGGTCTGGCGGGCCAATGCGTCAGCCACCCGGAGCTAGCAGCTCATGACACCATCCCGTGGGAGCCGACTCATGGATCTGCCACGAGGGGGCGGAGACGACTCACGTACATCGACACGCTGCGACGGGACGTTGGTCTCACTGACACAGGGGAGCTGAGGACCCTAATGCTGGATAGGGAAGAGTGGAGGGAGGCTAGCAAGTCCCGAGATGGTGTAGGATAGGCTGCGGCCTCGCATCGCATCTTGCCATTTCAGAATCAGTGGGGCCTAAAAGTCAACACCTGCATGGCGCGCCCTTCCCGAGCTCTCCAATAGAAGAATTTGCGTGTAGAAGTTTAACAATGTGCAAATATTTTGGATTCTTCGAGTACTTAAGAAAACACCTTCCGAAATGCATCATTGAAATTGTTCTTGGCCTATATATCGAATCGATTTATGAAGTGGCGAATCCATGTCTTTTGTCCTGGGACGTGAGGAGAGGAGACAAACGAACACAATCTGAAGAAACAGAACAGGGGTACTTTCATATCATCATAGAAAAAAAGGCCAAGTGTGTTAACTTATTTTACGATAAACTGCTCAAAATGATGGCACACTTAAACTTTGCTTACCAGAAAAACCCCGTTGCCTATTCCTTTATGTTCATTCCTATATTTTCACATACAGAGTGATAAGAAGAGCATGCCTTTATTATAAATACAACCAATCAAAGGCTACGGCATGTCATTCGCGTTTGTCAAAACTAACCAATTACGAACCCCTGGTGTAGAATGACGTATTAACTGCGATGACCAATCAGTGAATTACACACCTTCTACCTCTTCCCATTCCTTTCCAGGCAGTAGTGAATTCCATCAACGCCAATCCTCTATCATTTAAAGTTGTCTAAATCACCGAGTACCGACGTGTTTTCAATTGTATAGCTTTTGTGAAACAAAACCGAAACAAGACTTAATTAAGGTGGTGGGGGAGCAAAATATGGAGATCTTTTGAAAAAGAGGCCTATGTTGGTTTTCCTGTGAAAAAAATATATTATCGGAAGGGTATTACCATAATTGCTGTCGTGAAATGCTGAGCGCTTTTATTTGTTTGTACAAAATTAATTTCACTACACAAATGTTCTTCAAAAGGATTCCACACCAAGTGTTAGTAAAGTAACAGTAAGATCCAATATCCAATTGCGTGGATTTGGAAGCGCAGATGTGTGATTATTGTTGGGATACACCAGACAAATCACCAAGCTCAATCTACTGTTAATTGAGCAGGCTACCTGATGCTATGGCACGAAGTTAGAGGTGCATCTACCCCACGGATCAATCTTTGTATGACACTATATGCTTAGGATTTATATTGTTACAATGGTGCATGCACTTGACACAAACAAATAAGAAAATTTAATTCTTCAACCTTAAACATTGTAGGAATACGGGAACGTCTTATTAAGTGCGCAACCGCATCTCCGATCTTTTGCTAACTAAATCATATATCTATGAATATAACAACTAAATTTTCTTTTTACGTAACAGTAATATTTGGTTATACCAATACTTTTTACTTACTGAATTTGAGGATCATCATTACAGAGGTTCAATGACACATATGGAAAAGTCTATGTGTTTCTTGGGACCGCCCACATTCCTGGACCCAGGGCCTCGTAAAATCTTCCAACCCTGGTCCTGGCAACACAGAACACCAGAAAGTAACTGGAAGTCCTGTACCCTAATGCATCGGTTGTGCTGTTTACCAGTAATAGGAATACGGATTCACTCAGTTCTAAAGAATATCACCTGCCTAAAATGCTTTATGAAATTGTATCTATCGTATCGATTTATGTAGTGGTGTATCGAGGCTTTGTGTCGGTTGTAAGGATCTAATGAAACAAAATGCATTCCGTTTTCTTTCGTGGAGATTGTGACAAGCAGGTGTGGATATTACAACTCGTTATACCCGCGGTGCTTTCCTCTCTTCATCCTTAAAAAGCAAGAACAGCTCAGTGTGTTACTGACATTCCACCAAACTGCTCAAAAATATTCATTCACAAATTACATTTGCTATTACATACAGTCGTTTTGGCTTACAAAATGCCCCAGCCCGGCTGTAATGTGACCAAAGAAATACGACTCTCTTAGGGTTAAGGCAAAGCAATCACCAGTTTCAATTCTTCCAACGTCAGGATTTAGTAGGCAGATATAGAGTTCGGATGTTTTGTTGTGGATGCAGTTCCCAATATTTTGTGTTTAAACATCTCACTTTCATGCCATCAAAAAGGTTTTTCTATTAGGCCCGGGAAGCGGTCATGGCCGCGGCCGCTAATCCTCATTGGAATGCAGTAGCCAGCTGTGGCACGCCGTGGCACACGGCTAGTGGGTAGTTCCACAGCTGCTGTTTTTGTGCAGTCCTGCTAAAACACAAAGGCTGTGCAGTCATGCGGGCCACTTGCTCTATGAGTGGAGGAATGTCCCCATTATAACCCGTGCTTAAGGGGTTAAAGTAATTTGCTTGTGGCCTTCACTCTATGGAGTAGGCATAATAACCAGAGGAACAACAATATGCCTACCCCTATCGCTGGAACTAAATCAACATCGTTAGAGTATTTCTTGTTATCGTGTGGAGGAGTGTTTATTGTTAAGACTGCTGCTAAATTTGAAGACGTATTTATTACCAAATGGTCGTTCGAATTGCTTTTTCATTAAATTTTTAGAGTAGAAATCAGTTTCCGTGAAATCGTTCGCAGTAGTTGAAAGCGACAGTTGGTGCTATCATTACATTGGAAATGATAACAAGCAACTGAACCAAATAAAGTGTTAACGTTTTACTTTCTCCATATGTGACCCGCTCTGCAAAAAAGAGTTTGATGTCGCATTATTTGAATTCAAGCTTTCGCTATTTTGAAATGGATACAATGATAATTTAATCAAACTTTGGATTTTTAATTTGTCATCGTGAGGCACGGTGGTGCTCAAACTAAACAAGATCCAGCGCCGTATCAACTTAAAGGGACACTGCGTCCTGGAATACGCCAAATTGGTCTACAAAACGCATTTTGAACGAAACGATGATCATCGGAAAGAACGTTTAACAGTAGGGTATTAACAACCACACAACTATCCTTTAAAAACTGGGAGCTTCTGTAGTATTCTTGTTATTCGTGCGAGAATGACTTTCGGGGTCCACTTTTGCGACCCGCAAAAGTCGGGCTGTTTGTGCTAGTTGTGATTCCAGCCTTAAGGGTTCGCCTTTTGCGGACGTGTAAGAAATGTTTGTGAGCACTTGTGTAATACTAGACAGTGAAAACGGCAGGAAACACGTATCACACTCCGTTGTGTCTGATGTAAACAATAAGAGTTTTTTCGTCTTTTCTTGGGAACGGTATAAGACATTTGGTTGGTTTCCTTTCGACCAGATGTTTGAAATAGGATAAGTAAGCAATCCAAAACATAAATTTTTCGGGATTTCAGGACGCAATGCCCGTTTAAAGCAAATGTTATGGTAAAAAGTGGATTATATTTGATAAAAGACTTGCTGACATAATTGTAACGCTTACTGAACCATGCTAGCCCCGATGCATTGTCTGCAAAAAAAGGAATAAATGAGGCCTTACTTATTTGAAAACATAAACGGTGATCATTCTAAAGTATTAAGATTGTTCACTTTGTTTCGACATAACAAACATTTCAGAAATTTGTACAGACTTTGGATCTGGATGCATCTGAACATAAGCGTAGCTACCTTTCAATGTGTTTGATAATAATTTACCGATCCGATTCCCTCGTTGGCCTTGGCATTCTGCAGCAGTTTAGGCATGTGGGTATTTTATTAAATGTAACGCAATCAATTATACAGTGTGAGTAGGCCGACCTGTATATCATGGCATTGAATGAATAATTCAGTTTGCCTTCGGCAAAATATTGTAGTCATAGTGACCACCCCCCCCCCCAAACAACAAGCTTTCAACCTAACATAACTTCATTAAAATCGCTTGAACAAAATATCGATCGTAGGAGGCCAATTTGTATCATCGGTACGATTGTTTGATGAAAAGTGCTGCTTAAAATTGAAAACGTCTTGATTAGCTGGCAGATCGGTGTAATCAAAAAAATCATGGGCGTCGCGAGGGGAGAGCAAAAAGCAAAAAAGTAAAAATAAAAAAATTAAATTAAAAAAAAGGAAAAAAAAAAGGTGTGTCAGTGGGAGTGGGATTGGCAAATGTCCCGCCGCCCTCCCTCGAAAAAATGATAAATTGAGAATATGCTAGAAAAAAGTACAAGGATTTGGGGGGGGGGGGATGTTCTGTGCCCCCAACCCCCGAAAAAATCCCGGCGGCGCACATGTACATAAAGGCTAATTTCGTTTAATTTTGAGAATAGAATCAAAGAGCGTGAAATTGATATCAAAGACTGCATCTTTTTATTACAGAACTGATCTCGATATTGTAACCTACAACTAAACCAAACAATTCAATGCCAAATAACGTTTAACCATATCTTACAACGCGAGAAGACTACACTTACCACTACTGCATCACAACGTTAGCCATTCAATGCTACGGTTTATCACTGCCGGGAAAAATGACCAATAATAAGGCATGCCGCATCACACCTGCTGACCAATCAGTAAATTACACACAGCGCGTTCGATTACTTCACCCGCGCTAATACTCGTGCAAGCGCGAAAGCGTTCAATTTACCTCTCACGTGACTTCTCACGCTTACTCGAGCCTGGCCCAAGTAACCGACTCGCCGAGCCGGTTACTTGGGTAAGTATCCTATAAGGCCATGCAACGTCCGGCGAACGCCTCAGGCCGTGTCCGAAACGGGCTTCCACGGAGCATAGAGCTACAAACCCTATGTAGCTCTGTGCACGGAGCTACGGCTACGAATTATTGTCAGAGCGTCCCTGCGTATTTTCACTGGGCGTGGACATGCTCTAGACAGTTAATTGATTCGGATGCAGCCTTGGAAAAATGTTGCAACCTGACGCCACTTCCGCGATTGTGTACAAAGTCTATGGAGAGTCAAGACATTATTTGCTAACACAATTGGAAATATATCTCAGTCCCAGATTCATGTCTTATCATAATTTTTGCAATGAATAACCTTCATTGAGATTATATGAAGACAAAAGTGGCGTCAGGTTGCAACATTCCCCCCCCCCCGGAAAAGCCAAAAAAATGGGTGGGGGAGTGAGAAAGAAAGAAAAAAAGAAAGAAAAGAAGCGAGAAGTCATATTGGTGTAACTGTAATGAGGGGGGGGGGCTGATAAATCGATAAGATGTTGAGAAAAACAGGATTTTTTTGGAAAATATGTTTTGCCCCCCTCTAGAAAAATCCTGGCGACGCTCATGTTTCCAGCTCTTGCACGAAACTTTACCCGAAACTGTTCGTTTATTTAGATCCACTGCGCATGTCTGTCATTACGCGAGGAGCCTAATAAGCTGGGGGAAGTAATCGAACGCACTCTCATCCTTAGCATCTACCCTTTCCTATCGAAGCAGTACCACATTCCCTCACCACCGATCATCGGTATCATTCAAGTTATCTACGATTTCAGATGGAGAAAATGGCGAAACAACATTTTGTTTTGGAGTCATTTTACATAGTATCCTTGGTGATCCAGGGATTTATCTTGATTGTCTCTGGATTGGAAACTTCACCTTATACAGGCGTACATACATTTTACGCTGCAGAAAATCGCGCACTACAAGGGTTAGCATATGCAAACACAACTCTGCGTTCTCGCGTCATCTGTGCACGAGAATGCAGCATGGATGAACGTTGCAAGTCGTTTAACTTTAATGACTGCAATAAAATGTGCGAGTTAAGCCTTGCCACAAGACGAGAGCACCCCGAAGACTTCAATGCAACTCAAGGAAGTGTGTACTTTGATGCAGATGAGGACGCACCTCTCTACTCACTGACTGATAGCTCCTTCGATCGCTACAGAAGTTGCAAGATGCTCTTAGATGCCGGTTATCGTTCAAGCGGTATCTACACAATCAACCCAGAGGGATTCGGTAATGGCGGTCTTCGTGTCGACTGTGACATGGAAACTGACGGCGGGGGATGGATCGTGTTTCAGAGGCGACAAGATGGCAGTGAGGACTTCTACCGCAACTGGACCGAGTACCAGTCTGGCTTTGGCGAACTGTCCGGTGAATTCTGGTTGGGCAATGACAACTTGGTGACTCTGACGTCTGATGATTCACGTGGAACATGGGAGCTACGCGTTGATTTAGAGGACTGGGAGGGCAACACGGCATGGGCAAAGTACGCAGATTTCCAAATATCCCCGGGCGAGTACATTCTGAATATTGGCCAATACGATGCCAGCAGCACTGCCGGTGACTCTCTTGCGTATCACAGCGGACGTCCCTTCTCAACAAAGGATCGTGACAATGATGCAGTGGGATCATATAATTGTGCACAATCCCGCCACGGAGCCTGGTGGTTTGGTAATTGTGCGATCTCTGACTTAAATGGTGAATATTACCCAGATGAGCATACAGCCACTGATGAAAAGGGCGTGTATTGGCGCCACTGGAAAGGCCATTTCTATTCTCTGAAAACCAGCCAGATGAAACTCCGTGCGATGCGGCAATGAATATGTTTTTTTCGAACGTGTCATTAAGTTGGATATTGTCAATTCAACGCCTGGCGGAGAGGGGCATGGCAATTTTCCACATCACGAAACCGACGGGAGTGTGGATGTTAAATCTCTGCCCGGGCTTAAACAGTAGGATGAAAACGAATATGGAAAAGACGATTAATGTGAAACTGTGCATTGTTAGAAAAATGATGAATAGATAGAATAGAATAGTTTGGCAGGTATGCCTGAAATGCGGCTGTATGAGGCTTTATATAACACATATATGATGCATATACAACATCTTCCTATCCTGGGCAAAGACTGTTTGCCGCCCCCTAAATATATGGGGACCGGTAGCAAGCTCCCATTTAAAGCCATTGATTGGGTCACCTCTGCGCGCGCATCATGATTGCTTATTTTCAAATCGCTGTATAGCTCTAGTGCAGGGACGGTGATTCAACGCATGATTATAAAAACACTCATTCTTGTCTTACCACAAAAAGTAGGCAAAATCATCAGTGTCTCCAACTGCATAGGTTTTCATTATTGAACAGTAATTCTTCTCTCTTTATAAATTTTATATGCAAGAGACATTTTCGAATTCAGCAAAAATCGAAGCTCATCACTTCCGAAACTGAACATTCGTGGCGCAGCTATTCATTGTTTGCTCGTTCGAGCAAACGTTATCGTTGTGACGTTCAATTCAGAAGGCGGGATTCAGACCTGTACACGTCATGCATATCATTTGCATATATTAGGAGGGATGCCAGCTGATGTATGCAAGATTTACCGCTAGCTACCTGTCCCCATATCTGAAGTGCAAAGGACAATGAGGACATGGAACCAGACTATTTTGGGCACTATCGGACAGTAGGTGGCGCTGTTCATGGTGGCACAATATTTCCGATGGGCGTTACAAAATGTAAGCACTCGTAAAAACACGGCACTAGTGAGAAAATATTGAGGAGGGGATGAATACCCCCTCGCCCCTCGCGGATGCTACTTCACTGATATACATTTGTAAATAACAGCGCCCCAAAACGTCATTTTATGTCAAACCGTCCCTATCCATACCCCTGTTTGAAATCATTCTAAGTAATTGAAGAAATCGAATGAAAGCACAGACATCGAATAAAACGACGGGCTAACGTTTAATCTGGAAATAATTTCTTGTCTAATTAAGAATTATTTGCGTCCTGGCATAAATTAATTTATCACAAGTCATGGTAGACTGGGTTCCACCTCTATCAGAACAAGTTAACCTGCAGAGCAGATCTGATTGTGAAGCGAAAACAAGTATTTTTCTGGTTTTTTGGACGCCCTCAACAGCCAAAATAATAAGTGAATTGAATTTTTCCAGCTCATTATCATATTCAATACCTTTGGTTAAATGTGAAATTTTCTTAAATCTCAAGCTATATGATCTATCGATAAATGACAGCCAAAACAACGCATTATTTAAAACTGTCTCGTGCTTACAAAAGGATAAAGGTCAAAATTCAAAATGTTTTAAGTCTTGATGGAGAAACAAATATTGTACAAATAAAACATTGCATCAATGAAATGTAGTTCAACAAGTAATATCAATTCAAAACTTTGGTGGCGGTTTTTTTTCTTTCTCTCAAAATAATACAAGTGAAAAGCTTTTCCACTAATCCGCAAAGTCATCGCTGTTAATACGGAGATTTGCGATTTCAGCTTTTGTACATTGTGGTTTTGTCGTTGCGCTTAAATTATGTAAATATGAATGAAATAAGAAACGATTGTAAAACAATAATAATCAGTAAACAAGTTGATATCCCATTTTTGTTATGACTGAACATATCACATAATGTTACGTGTGCCCTGTCTACCTTTGGATACCTATGTTCCGAAAATGAAATAAGTCAAATTCAATTTTTCCCTGAATGATAACTGCTTATATGGAAGCTACAGGGAGCAGAAAACTAGATAAATTTTGTTGTATCAAAACGTCTTTAATTGCCATTTTGCCTGTACATTGCATAATGTAGATAATAACATAATAATGATGAAAAAATTGAGTGATAAGAACCAAACCATTATTGATTCTTATTACACAGTTTGCTGTTTGCTATTTTGCTTGTATATTGCGGCACAAAACAAAAAGGTTCCAATGACCTATGACGTTGAATAAACCGAGTGACAAGAACCAATCAATGACTGAGCTTTTCTTGATTTATTCAAAGTCTCCTACATGTATTTGCAAGAATGTGATTTTAGTACTGTAGTAGCTGCTGTAGGGCGACTGGAACTTTGCTTCAAAACAAGAAAATGTATATGTCTACCCTTTCATCTGTAACCTCGTCTACAGGCTCAGTGGCGAATTCATCCGCTGATTATAATGTTATGAAACTAGTAACATGAGGCCAACAATGATAATTGGAACGCTAAAACTCCTATTTTATTCTCAAATTTCCTTGGAATCCAAGGGAAAACTCCGTAGACTTCAGGTGTTTTTTTTTGGGGGGGGGGGTGTACCTCCTGCCCCACCCAACATGGTATGACGTTTGGCACGCTTTCGCTCAGCCCCCTTGATATAACCCCTCCCCCTCTGTTTCCGGGAAGTTAGATCCGCCTCTGCGGCCATCACTTGAACCTTGACTTTAACCCCAAGATCATAACTAATCACCCTTGATCATTCCGAAATACTAAGAATCGTTCAAGAATGTTTGAAACATCATACCTTTTACCAAAAAGCAAACTTTTAAGCGCCGGGGAAAACCAAAACTGGATTGGGAGCCTTAAGAAGTAAATAATGTAGATATGTTTAGATCTGGAGTTATAGTTCAAAATCCCCGAAATGAGTTTTGGCCCATCCCTGCATTTTTATTATTTCGAAAACGGGGCCAATAACCCCCTGTACTAATAACGTCACGCAATGTTTACCGCAGTGCATTGTGGGATCGGGTGGGGGTCGCCGCACCCCGATCGCTATAGAAAACATGTAGTATTTGTCGCAATTCGTAGTAATTGTCATGATTGTGTGGCGAGGCGAACAGCGGACATCCAGTTTATAGAGGGCAGCACCCAATGTTTACAGCGGTTTCAAAGGACCTCCAATCAATTCAGCCGTGCACCATGCCATCACAGTCAACGCTCGCGTCCAGCCTACAGAGGGCAGCACAGGCATAGATAATGCCCTTTTCCAAGAAGACAAATTCGATAACGTTAAAACAGCCAACATGAGCGAGTTTGGGGTGCGAACATTAGTTCGATTTTATTTGCCTCGAATGAAGGATTGTTGGGCTACTCTAGTGGACTATTTGAGCATGGGGCACAGTTGACGGTTCCATCGCTGGTTACCAATATCTGTGCGCATCGTGAAGCACAATGGGGAGCCAGGACATTTGGCCATCGTTCGTTTGACTTGAGGCGTTCGCGAGTTGCTATTAGTTCGCAGGCGTAATAACGTCCCTTATCAACCACTACTCGACTAATGGTCTTCGCTCGAACTTTATGTCTAGAGCTGATGCTTCCCATCAAACTGCAGTGTTCAGGGGTGTTTTGATGCGTGATGAGACAAAAGCCGATCGGAAAATAGCAAGTGAATGATTCATCTTGGTAATTGTATTTTTAACCTGACATTATATGTGTTTACCGTTCATTGTGAATCATTACGTCAAATCATCCTTAAAAAAAACCTTCCTTTTTCCATTGATGTTATCAAAAGTACTCTGCGTAAATGTTTGGCCGGGTCGCATGAAAACATTATCACTTTGAAAATGTGTGTTTTCCATTGCGACGTCGCGGCAACAACAAAAACACTCCATGAACAATTTGGACACCGTATACAAATTAAAAAACCCTATTTAGCCCTTTATGCATTGTCTGTATAACGAAGAAATAAATGAGGCCTTACTTTATTGAATGACGGCGTATATCTAACATATTAAGATTGTTTTCTTTGTTTCAAATTTCAAAATATTTCAGAAATAAGTATTGAGGTCGGATTTT
Organism: Patiria pectinifera; assembly: GCA_029964075.1. Lineage (NCBI taxonomy): Eukaryota > Metazoa > Echinodermata > Asteroidea > Valvatida > Asterinidae > Patiria > Patiria pectinifera. The sequence continues at coordinate 30,647,093 of CM057147.1, read as the reverse complement.
TTTGCTTCTTTTAAGCGGAATACTTTTGAATTGAATTTGTTTGGTAATACTCTACTGATCAGACTTCCCTCGTCGGCCTTGGCACTCGTATTATGCATCGGTTTAAGCGTGTTGCTAATTTATTCCTGGTACTCCGTTAAATATACGGTGTCAGTAAGTAGGCCGAGCTGTGTACCATACCATCGAGGGAATGGTTGCCTTCTGTAAAAGAGTGTAGTCATGGTAACCATCCAAATAACAACAAGCCTCAGCCTCCCATATAATCCAAAAAGATCGCTGGAACAGAATTTTATATCGTAGGAGGAAAATTGTATCATTGGTTCGTCTTTTTAATAAAGAGTGCTGCTTAAATTGTATACCGCACGTCTTCGTTAACCGACAGCTCGTGAAATCCAAAGAAGCCCTCTTATTAAATTTTAAGCATGGAATCAAAGAGCGTGAAATTGATATCAAAGGCTGTAGCTTTATTATTACACCACTTGCCTTGATATGGTGATCGATAATGACTTAAGTGCTCAATAACGTTCTCTTTATCTCGCATGCGATAAGATGACACGCCTACATAGGTTCAGCCAATCAAAAGCTACGTATGTCTCAGGCAGTAGAATTGACCAATCACGAGCCGTTGACGTGGCATGAGGTCCAATTCTACCATCCCTGCCGGGCCTCTACATCATTTAGAGCTATCTTCAGTGTGATATCGGGGTATTTCATTTTATCCCCAGCTCTGGAGCAAGACATACAAACGTTTCTCGTCGAATTACAAGGCAGTGATTTCACGATATATGCAGTTTTATAATCGCTATCGACATTTATTTAATCAGACCCGACAAATCGCTAGATTTCTTTCAAGAACAAACTGATTGCGACGTTGAATTTTTCGTTTCAAGAGGAGAAGATGGCGAAAAAGAGCTTTGTTTTGAATTTAATTTACATTACATCCCTTGTATTTCAGGGAGCTATTCTGTCTGTCTCTGGAGTTCAAACTTCATCTTATACAAGCGAACATACATTTTATGCTGCTGAAAATCGCGCATTAACCCTAAAGGGGCCGGGTTATTTTGACCATCTCTCAGCCGGGGGCGGGGCGGATTCCGTCCCCCCCTAAGATCTCGGCCATCGAGTGACGACATTTTTTGAAACTCGGCACATGCATAGAGCAACTCTTCCTAAACATACCCAAGAAATTTCATGACTATAGGTCACAGGGTTTTGGAATTATGGCTAATTAATTATTCATATGTATGAATGGCTATTCTGCTCTGTGTACACGACGTATATGCGAAAATTCAGTTATCGGAAATTTTTCGCTACGCGGCAACCCGTGGTCCGATTTTTATGTTTTTGGTATCAAAAGATGCGCAAAGCTCGAGGCTAAAAAGTCATAACAGTTCGGGTCGCGAAATTTTTTTTTAGAGGCTATCACGGAAAATGTTGAGGGGGGGGGAGGCGGATTACGCCCCCCGGCCCCTTTAGGGTTAAGAGAATTTGCATAATGCTATTAAAACTGTGCGATCTCGAGTCATCTGCGGACGAGAATGCAGCATGGATGAACGTTGCAAGTCGTTTAACTTTAACGACTGCAGTAAAATGTGTAAGTTGAACCTTTCTACAAAATAAGAGCATCCCGAAAACTTCAATACAACTCAAGGGAGTGAGTGCTTTGATGCAGATGAGGACACACCTCACTACTCATTAACTGATAGCTCCTTGAATCGCTGCAGAAGTTGCAAGATGCTCTTAGATGCCGGTTATTGTTCAAGCAGTACACACACAATCTACCCAGAGGGATTCGGTGTTGGCAGTCTTCGTGTCTACTGTGACATGGGAACTGACGGCGGAGGATGGATCGTGTTTCAGAGGCGACAAGATGGCAGCGTAGACTTCAACCGTAACTTGGCCGAGTACCAGTCTGGCTTTGGCGATCTGTCCGGTGAATTCTGGTTGGACAATGACAACTTGGTGACTCTGACGTCTGATGATTCATGTGGAACATGGGAGCTACGCGTTGATTTAGAGGACTGGGAGGGCAACACATCATGAGCGAAGTACCCAGACTTCCAAATATCCCCGGGTGTAGAGCAAGCCAACATGGCTATGATGTATAGCGCCTTCTTGTGTTCAACATGTTATGCACATGTGATACCTTGCCATGTAAGTCGCCATCTTCGAATAAACACATTGCATTGTCTTCCCATAAAACCATCTCTTGTCACATTACTACATGGTGGCAGCGGTCTCTGAACCAGCAAAATGCCTTCTAATCCACACCAAGCAGCAAGCCAGCCACAAGTAACAACTCATATCCCGCTACCATGGAAATTTGATGGCGGAAATGGACCGAGTCAAAGTGAGTTGTGGCCAACGTGGATTAAGCGCTTTGAACCCTATCGGATAGCATCCTGTCTCAAAAGCAACAAAGGGAACAGGTGAGCACTTTGCTCTATGCTTTGGGTGATTGTGCCGATGACATACAAATATTCTACTAGGTCTCACAATAAGCACAATTTATTCCTACCGTTCACTCGCACAACTCATTCCCTGAGCACTTTGAAATACTATGGCCCGCGTCTTTGGAATGCTTTGGACGAATCCATTCGAAGTCAGTCGTCCGTTGGCCAATTCAAACGAAATTATAAGAGGATCTTAATCTCAAATTATGTAACGCAGCTTCTTTGATCTCATTGGCTATTTGCTAAGGTTTTTGATTCTCCCCTCTCCTCACCATGTTTATTGTTTTCAACAATTTGTATAGTTGTGTGTTTGTGTGTTCTTGTCTTGGTTTGTTCGCTGCAGTCTCGTTATTGTTTCAGTCCATGTTTTTGTCATTGTGTACGTTTCTCGTGAATCTCTTTGTTTTTTCGGATTACAGATTATTTGCACAAGGCATTTCTGTACATGCTTCGCTTCAAGAAAATGCCTCCGTGGTTTATTTTGTATTTTTTTCAGATTGTATATTAATTTAATTTATTGAATTTTCATTTAATTATTTCAGTTCATTTATTTCCTTTGAATTGTTTACTTCATTTATATTGAGTTATTTGGTTTACCACTATGTGTCAGAAAGCACGGAAATAAATCTAAATCTAAATCTAAATCTAAACTCTAAGACTCAATGAAGAAACTGCAACATATGATGAAGACACTCAGGCACTAAATAAACATTATGAAGGCCGCCGTAATGTCATTGTAGAAAGGGCTTGCTTTAACACACGAAAGCAACAGCCAGGGGAACCTACCGATGCTTTCATTCAGGACCTGCACCGTCTAGCTGACTACTGTGATTACGCAGATCTGAAAGACAGTCTCATAAGAGATAGAATAGTCGTAGGGGTGTCGGATGAGAAATTGTCGGATCATCTCCAGTCCAATGATCTGCCCTCACCCTTGACAAAGCGGTCCAGTTATGCCACCAGGCGGAATCACGAAAACTAAACCGAGATGTGGTGAGAGGTGAAATAAACTTACCTTCACAAGTCGATCACCTCCGGTTGTCATCTGCATCCCACATGGGAACGAGTAGAACCGGACAAAGCCAACGCCAAAATGCACAGTCATCTGCCACACCCAGCCAGGGAAGTTCATGCCCATGGTGTGGGAAAGAACGACATACTCGTGCTCACTGCCCTGCCAAAGACTCGATTTGCTCGAACTGTCACAAAAGAGGACATTACAAAAGTGTCTGCCGCAGTTCAAAAGTTCACGAGGTGCAGGATCTGCTTGATGATGACTTCGACTTACCGTTCCTCGGTGAAGTCTCCAGCAACAAAGACTACTGGATAGCCGAGATATCCGTCAATGGACACAAAACATGCTTTAAGTTAGACACGGGGGCAACAGTTTCTGTCGTCAGCGACGCCGAGCCTTGGCTAGCTGGACAGAAACTAAATGCAACGAGTCAATCACTACGCGGACCAGGTGGCACCCATCTTCCTGTACTTGGTGTGCTAGATGCAACACTAAAGTATCGGCAGGGACAAATCAAGGAACAACTGTACGTCATCCAAAACCAGCACTGTTCCCTGCTCACCAAAAGAGCATGCGTCGAACTTGGCCTCATCAAAAGAATCCACGAGGTCCAACCAAGTTCACCACCAGCCAGTTTCCGTGCGGAATTTCTAGCTCTTTTCACGGGTTTGGGCAAACTCAAGACGGAGTACCACATCACACTCGCCCCAAATGCCAAGCCTGTGAGTCTACATATGCCAAAGAAAATTCCGCATCCGCTACTTCCGAAGGTGAAACTAGAAATCGAATCAATGTTGAAACAAGGAGTGATTTCGCCACTGACTGTACCAACTAATTGGTGCTCGGGAATTATTCCAGTGCCCAAATCAAATGGCAATGTGCGCATATGTGTCGACCTCACACAGCTAAACAAAGGGGTCGAGCGCGAGATTCACCCCATGTCGTCCGTCGACGAAAGTCTGGCCAAGCTGGGTAAAAGCACGATATTCTCCAAGCTCGATGCCAACAGTGGATTCTGGCAACTTCCACTGGACGATCAGTCAAAATTGCTTGCGCCGATCATCACGCCCTTCGGTCGATACTGTTTCAACAGGCTGCCATTCGGCATAAGCAGCGCTCTGTACCAGAAATATTCCAGCAGACAAAGTCTGGTATTCTGGAGGGCCTCAAGGGAGTCATATGCCACATAGACGATGTACTCATCCATGGTACTTCTCAAGCTGAACATGATCACTGAGTGAATGGGAATTCGGCTCGGGTAATATCTGCATCCAGACACCAACCGCTCTTAAACAGAGTGTTTGAAACCGGCCAAGCACACATTTGTTCCCTTATGTATAACAGATACAAGTAGGTGTTTAGAAGGATAACTTTTACAAGATGTAACCACTTGTACAATATAAATAGGCCAACAACAATGTGTTTATCATTCAGGTTTACGTAAATACACATTTCAAACGTAAAAAGCAAGTGGTACATACCCTAATGAGGTTTTTGCAAGGTTTTAATATTATTTATAGATACATTTACCATGCATATAATTTACGTTTCACTGTAAATTCAATGTTTCAAAATAAAGTTCACTACCATTCAAACTGAGTCTTGGTTCTTTTTTTTGGGCATTTATTTTGATCGATCGATTTTGACTCAGCTTTTCACATACACGTTTGTAACCATACACGCTTAAATATCACGTAGACATAACAATACAATATAATTATTATATTGATTAGAGCGCATATTCAACACGAAAATTTTAAGGACGACGAGCTCTCCGCTCCCCAAGCTCCTCCAAGCATTTCACACAAGCTAAATAAGATAATTTATTGCGATTTTGCAAAAAAAAAAAAATCGTTTTGTCTAAATTTGCTGTTGGTGACATTACAACCGGTATTTCATAGACTCGTCCCGCATCTTATAACATTTCATTTGTTGTCAATGCAAACTGTGACCAGTTTTTTACGGAAAATTGCTCCTTCGTGAAAACAAAAATCTGATATTCAAATTCGTCCACAAACATCGATTTGGTGCACTTCAAATGTTTAATTTCGTCATTCGTTAGACAATTTTAATTTCACTTCAAGCAAATTCAAACCATTAGCACACGTTTTGTCTTGGAACATTCGATTTCGTCTCGTCTGCGCCAGACCTCTGAATCCTGCCATTCGGCAACAGCTTAGACGAATTTGATCTGTAATGGCGAATATTTTCGACCCGGTGACTAAAAAGGGTAACCAAACTTTGAAATTGTATGGTAAATGACTAAATTGGGTCTGTTAGAAGCATGTGAAGTATTTCTTGGACGAAATTGAATGTTACAGTTAGTGAATTTGAATGGAACACGTTTTAAAATAGCCAGGAAAACGTATAGTATAACTTCACCATGTTGTATAGATAATGATGTATTTAATCATTTTCGAAAAAAAAATCTCGATAAACAGACGATATTTGATGAAATTCACCCCTTCGTAAAAACGGTGACGATACGGCCAACGCCTACAGCTCTTTATCAAAGACTTTCGAACTTTTTGCACACAGCGATGTTGCATTAGCATATCTGTCTCTTAGTGTGTCCGATTTTGTCAAACGCCCGACTCTGAATTTACTACGTCATCACTCATCAACAGTTGCGATCGACAAACCAGCTTCAGTATTGGACGCCGAGGAGCGATAATCAGCCAGCAGCTACCGGGCCGTCATGATGAATCTACCCGTGGCTCTAGGCACACTTGCGACCGTCGTTCTTGGTAAGTTGATTTTTGTTATTGCGAGTGACGGTTTTCACTGTGAATGCCTGTTTAGTTATGTTTAACACGCACAATGCGCAGATGTTCAGGAAAGATCGACCTTTCATTGTGTACACTCACTCATGCATATTTCGTTGATCAGATACAATAATGAGACCAATAACTTTGGTGCTAAGGATTGTCATGCATTCACCGGCAGATCCATAACCCACCAAAAAGCGCGGGGGGGGGGTACCGCCCGACGATTTCAAAGTCGAAACACGGAATGGGGGAGGACCTTCTTTTACCCTAGGGACGCCCGTTTCTCTTTGTCTCGGACGCTTCCCTGGACTCACGCCACTGCCTCTTTCCATGGTCTTCAAAATGCCCTACCTGTTTAATTTTTCAGCTGATTACATCCAAAATTGAACAGGATCATCCCTGACTCAAGAGCTACCTCAGATGATCACCATTTTGCATTATTTCGCCGATAGTTTAATTCTTAAAAAATGAAACAGACATTCATTCGTGGATTTTCAGCAAGAAAGAAAATGAACAATGGTCAGTATAAACATCGTGATTGCCGGACCAAAATGCACCGTAAATCACCATTCCATTTTTGTTATGGTCAAAACGTTAGGGGACTAGATTCCCCTTTCCCCTGGAAATCTACGCCCGTGGTTATAGTTGTTGTCCCTCAATGTAAAGTTGTTCATCGGCAATTCCTTGCTTATTGGCATTTCTAGGTTTGATCTGGAATGACCAGTTGGCGTTTTCTTTCATCATTCAACCTTTTCACTTGTTTAATGTATGTACATTCAAGGTGAAAAACTGAGTCAGAAAAGCAATGCAGAGCAAATCATGCGCTCCATCTACTGCATGGAAAAAACTAACAATTGAAGATGTGGCATTAAGACACAGTTCGTGGGATTCGTCCACATTTACATTTTTACATTTACATTGATATTTAAACACATTAATTTCCTCCATGACAGAAATGAAAAATAATATAAGTATTGAACAAAGAATAAAGGGCACTAGAGGTGGCAAAACCTTGAAAGCATATCTTGTATCAGGCATGCCATTACACAAAAACAGACGAATTATTGCAGAGAGAAAATAAATTACACACATGTATGCTTCTAAGCATTAAACAAAGTTATAAAAAATAATAATAATGGACTACGAGTCGGATCGCCATACAAAGTCTAAGGGCAGAGACACACTAAATATAATACATGCATTATTTCATTACATAAGGTACACTTTAAGTTTGCGTTTCAAAGTATATGACATTGAACATCTAAGAGAGAATGGTAGATTATTCCATTTTTAGGTCCGGAATATTTAATGTTGAATTGAAAGGCCGCTGCTTTATGTTGCGGTATGTGGAAATCTAACACGAGTGTTATAGTTATGTAAATTACAGTGAAGTACAAACATGTTTGAATAGGAAATGGGCAGTAAATTGTTTTTATACTTGTGTATAAATAGTGCTTGTTGGTATTAATGTATGCTTTGTTTGACCTGTGCGATCTTAAAAATGACCTTCAAATTCAAAATTAATGGCAGCTTCCGACCCCATGTTGTTTCTGATCCCATGACTGATTGATAAACAATAGTCATTTCCTGCCATTACAAAATATAAAATACCGTCAGCAGTGAACAAAACTCATGTTGGCAGGACCACTTTGTTTACCTTGGAAAAACACAATTCTTACATTTATAATATTCATTATCATCTGTGTTCCATTCTTTAAAAAGTTGGGGCTGACGATAACCTTTATATTCACCGGCAGATCCCGTTAATGTCCGGGGGAGGGAGGGGGCGGGGACAACGGACAACGCTATGGACGCCCTTTTCCCATTATTTTTTCTCACAACCACGCTATTAAGACGCATAACACTCAGGTATTAGAGTTCTCCTGCGTTTAGCGAAGCGGCAAAATCCTCAATAATTGCACATGGAGGAGAAAAACCTCATCACTCCATAGTGTACTATACGTTTTAGTGTTTCAAGTATTTTTTTGTTTGGTTGCATTCTTGATAATTAGCTTGAACTCGCTGAGCCATTATTATTTTTTTTATCTGTCATCATTATTGTTGAGGACTTTCTCTTTGTGGCTCAAAAGGTTGATTATTCACACGTGCGCGCACGTGCGATGTAATCAGCTAATCTCACCTATATACACAGTACCAAAACAAAGTGATCATCGCTAATTATTGTGGTGTCATTAGACACAGTCGGTGGAATCAAGTATATTGCCCTAAGGAAAACGGAGGATGTCGCTCAAAAAAAGCTTGATAACTTCTCGTTAAAGTGTACTATTCTTGCTTCTTAATTTCGTGTTTTAGCCTGAAAAAAATAATTTAAAAAAGTATATAATATTGGATGGCTTTGAGGTTGATAGAAGAATATATTGCACGAGCTATGACAATATTGCAAAATTGTCATAGCGAGTGCAATATACTCTTGTATTAGTATTATTATTTATATCAGGCTGACTTGATTCGCAAGAAATACAATTCAAGACATTGTCTTCATTTCTCCTATTTCGTCAAACTATTTGGAGCTGCCATTGTGATGATTGACATCAGTGCGCGAATACCTGGCCTGCTGCGCGCTACGCTCTGATGAGTAGTTGACAACTGTGAGTTTCTACGCTCTTGACCGTGCAGGAACCAGCGAAAATGCCTGGATGAAGGCGCACCGGACAATATCAAAAGTAATATTGTCCGCAATCCGGGTACTTTTGCTGTCCTGTCACCCGAGTACGTTTTAAGCATACAATAGGCTGATTTTTATTTACCACTGGAAGCCTGATATAAATAATTATAACAATAATCACTAATGGCCGCAAGGAAATAATATAGTGTGGTGGAGCAGTTTTAAACGTCTGGTTTAAAGAGGTTTTGGAATACTCGAAGACATTTCCGTCATTTTTGGGGTAGCCTAAGGTGTGATGAAATAAAAACGACTATTGTGTCGGTCATGAAATGAGTACAAAAGGTACTTTTGAGAACTGTTTTTCAGGTCCTGTTTCGACCCGAACGTGCAATTTGTGTAAAAGTCGTCGTTGGGGGCAGCAAACAAAACATAGTAAATCGTGATGTAATAAACAGGACTCCCGATGCAGCGTAGTATAAAGTAACGAGTCCTGTTTATTACGTCACGATTTACTATGTTTTAGGAATCTTCGGTTATCTCTGGTTAGTGTTGGTTTGATTTTCAAAATGGTTTTTAATTGATTCGTGTTCAAATAAAGGCATGTCCAAAACAAACTCAACCGATTTCAAAGAAAATCAATCCTGCGATTTTTTACTAATGTGGAAATGGTTCATCATGTTCGCGATGTGACAATCTTGTTTACTTTCTGTGTTTCCTATTCTTTTCGATCCACGTAGACTACACCTTAAATGAATTCATAGTTTTGTTCTTAGTTTCAAGTTCAAATTTGAAATGCTCGTGCCGATTCAAAGTGTGACTCGAGTTTGCATCTGATGTACCGCATCATCGATTTTCCTTTAAATCTGTTGAGTTTGTTTTCATCATGCCTCATTTGAACACGAATGAATTTCAAACTCTTTAAAATATCAAACCAATACTCGCCAGGAATAATGTTACGATTCCAAGCTTTAATATGATATAAAAATAATGACGGTACGTGTTTCCGCGCTGACCTAGAGACTCCCCTCAGAAGGAAGTTGCGGGTATTTTAGGACGCGCTGTAAAGGGTGCATAGTGTCAAAGATGAAAGGAAATAAGAAGTTTGGACAGAACACCAATATTTCGAGAGATGACATTGAAAATAGAAGAAACGTGATCAGCCCACGATATCATGTCATCAATAAACATACCCAGAAATGTAATACCATGATGACTTGTTATTGGGTCACCGTCTATTTTGATGGATATGTTACAGCTGTGGTCTGCTGAATAAGATATACTTGGTCTTGATGGAGTTTAATGACAGCTAAACCTTCCTATCGCTCAGCAGGACTTGATTTAACACAATTTAGGAAAGAAATGACTTTCGTAGACTGCAGAAAAAAATATATATTTACGCCTAGGTCTGGTAGGCACATGAGTTAATCCTCAACTATTTCTGCCCAACTACGTTTTTTTATGAAGCACCTTTCTCGTTTTTTGTCGAAATTTTGCAAAAATTGACATTTTTGAATTTTAAATAGTTTTCAATCAAAATAATAATATCATTTTAAACATTGGTAATACTCAACAAAAATCACATGCTTGTTTTCCTCCTTTCAAAAATTAACAAATCTTTACTCCAACCTCCCTGCCAATAAAAAGGAAAGGGCCAAAGAAACCATAAGGTGCTCAAATTTCTATGCACGAGGACGCAAGAACTAGGCAAGTTAATATCTACATGTATCATTCAGATTGTTTTTCTCTTTAAGGAAACACACCCGACCCATCGGGTCATGAAGTCGACGTGTCGACGGAACCCAAGGCGACTACCGACCAGCCAACCACTGAACTAACCATCTCGACTGTTGAATCGACTGAGTCATATACAGGTGCGACAAAAACAAAATCCCGCACACCTTTCCGATTTTACCGGTTCACCGGATAACTCCATCACCGTTGGGGTTCGACCGTACCGCAACGTTACCCGTACGTGTCCGATTACGTTCTATAATCGATCACATGATGATCAGTCACATGATGACCAAGCCCCATGATTACAAAATGGCAGCCGTCGATCTTGAATCATGTGACTTCCTTCGTGAATATAGGTATTTTTTTGTGACATCGGTTCCAGTGAAATCGGATGCGAAATGCAGCCGCCCAGTGTACGGTCAGATCGGTCCGAATTATCAGCGCACACCTCTGTATGATGGTCGGATGATCCGGTGAACCGGTAAAACTGGAGAAATGTGACGGGCTTTAGGCTTGAAACTCGTCGTCGAAATACATACCAATATTTTGTGTATGATTATAGTATATACATTCATGATCGATGATCTTTCTTTAAAAAGAGTGTTTCAATTCAAAATCTAATTCTGCTATATTGGACGCCAAAGAGGGTTAAAGAGATCCATTGTGTCTCTTTATCTTCAATCCCAACATCAATTGATTAAAAGGAATATACATCATTTGCTTTTGAGGTTATTTTCAGAAATGGTGAATTTGGTGGGTAAGTATTTTATAGCAAATATTTTAACACTGATTTGTTTGAAGTATTGGGTTCGAAGACGCTGAACACAAAACAAGAAAAACGATCATGTTCTTGTAGTCTGTTCCCTGACCCCACTCAGATTATACAGATCAATTTATAAACGTTGAGGAATTGTAAGGTCAGGGAATCTGTCTAGCTGGCTTATACCCGTTCATAGGTGCGTAATCAATTGCAAATAACATACGGACTAACTAAATATGACAAATTGGGAGCACTGAGTATTTGAAAAGAGCCAGTTTTTCCAACTCTGGTCGGCCGACCAGCGTTGGAAACTGATACAAAAATACCACTTTTCTTGAAAATGCCAGCACACCAGGTGCCATGATTTTACAAGATGCTTTAGACTGTCATTCACTAACAGTACATTAAATTATTTAATGATAATTTGGTAGTTTTGGTTATTGATGTTTGCAAATGTTGTATATTCCTTTTAATTGATTGTAGATGGTCCCCGATATGCTGGCTGTCAGGAGAGTTATGACGGCGGGATAAATGACGGTGTCATCACTATCTACCCACCGCAGTATCCAAATGGTTTGGATGTTTTCTGCTACAATGGTTGGATGGTAAGTTCCTCCTGCAGTATACACAGTCCCTTCCCCGATGACCCGAGACGGGGCCAAGGGGAGCCTGACCGGAGAGGGCGGGAGCCGGGAGAGGGGGGGGGGCACCGTCAACCCCCATTGTGGAAATATTTATGTCAACTTAATACCCAACATAACACATCATTTGTAGGCCAGTTTGATGCTTTACTACAGAAGGATGTTTGGTGAGCACAAGAGATAAACATAATGAGAACATGCTTACGCGAGTTTCGAACCGAACTGAACCAAGCAACGCCCAGCTAAGCACATGCAAACCCAGACAGGCTTAACCCCCCCCCCCCCTTCAGCCCAACCCAACCCAATCCAATCACCTGCGAAGCGGAAAAGCCGCCTTTCCCGCGAGGTGGGCAGGGTGAGGCGCAGTTTCGTCATGAATAATTATGAGCTGGTCTGCTTGGCTGAAATTCATGACAGGGGCGGATCTAACTTTCAGTATAAAGGGGTGGGATTGATGGGGAGGGGGGGTTGAGTGAAGTTGTGCTTTGGGTCCAGGGGCACCCCACCCCCCCTAATTTCGAAATCTGCGCTTTATGCTTTCTCATGTATTCTAAGGACCCAAACGAACGCCTAAGTCCAACCGTCCGCGTAAGGTTTTGGGGTGGTGCACTGGTGCTCATTATGGTAAGAACCTGAGCTGACCTTAAAAAGTCGTTTTCTCATTGGCTTGGTCTGAGCAGCTCTGAGCAGAATGGAGCTGCCTGAAAAATTATGGATTTCCCCTCGATGGATTTCCCACAACCCGTCGGCAAATTCACGAAAACATCGTGACCATGAGGTATTCTTAGGCCTTCCGCTGCTCGGGTCGAAAATCTTCGAGGAATAATATTTATCCGCTGCAGAATTCAAGCAACACGACATATTATAAACGACGCTGAATCTCTGTCATTTTTGTTGTACACATTCTAGCGAACGACCTCGTATGCGAATACAGATAAGTGTAGAGGGGGCTAATTTGTGGAGTGTCCAATCACACCTTGGTAAATCGCGATGTCATCCAATTATATAGTGTATGACGTCGTGATTTACCAAGGTGTGATTGGATACTCTACAAATTAGCCCCGCCTACCCCTATCTGCATTCGCATACGAGGTAGTCTGGTTCCCTGACCTGACAATTTCCCCCGACGCCCAGAAGTCAGGCAGCCTCCGTGGCTAAAATATACATGACGACATTGACGGCCCTTTTTCAAAGCTCGGCTTCGTTTCCGAATTCGCTCTATCACTTATAGCTTGTAATGTTCCGATCATATTTTTTCAAAAACATTACCTGCTTCATAATATGTCATACAGTTTGATATTTCTGTAAGAAAACATTGAGGACGGTTGACCCGTAATCTTAAAATTTAGTGACCCAAATATCGTCTTAGCAGGCGAAGCCAAAATGGAGACCACGCAGAGTTTGGGAAAATCCCAGTAACTGTCGCCTGATTCAAATGCGCAGCAAAGCTCGGCCCCTGGAGGATCCTAGTGCATAATTGATGCACACAATCGTCATTGAATTTTAAGGTTTTTTGATGCAATATATGAACATTTTAGTTTTTTATTTTAAAAATAAACATTCGGCAAACTTCGGCCATTTTCGGATAAAGGAGGCATTCCTCCCGTTTTAGTCACGTGCCGTATGTTTATACATATTTTGTGTAGATACTAGCGGCTACCTGACCTACAATTCAGCAGAAATAGTCCACATCGTTTGGTCAGGGAACCAGACTACATACGAGGTCGTGCGCTAGAAGTCCAGCGCAAAATAAAGCAAAACATAAGCTTTCGCGGACGGTTGGACCAAGGCGATCGTTCGGATCCAGTTAATTTGCTTATAAGTGGCCGCATGAGGTCGCTGTTCGCATCTATGTTTTTTGCACTGTCGGGCGGCGAGAATAATAATTTGGCCGCCGGTTACCGTGCGGACAGCTAATGACGGACGCCTTGACCAAGCTAGGCTAGTTAATTATTTAAAATTATTAACAATAGTTTTTAAATTTTTAGAAATTATTTTCCCCCAAACAACATCCGCATTACATGGCTATTGAGCGCCCTCTACGATACTTTTAAGATACGTACGCATTATTACCATGAATTTCCAAAATGTGTCGAGTCGATAGCTCAATTGGTTAGGATCGCAATTTTGGATCGCGAGGGACCCTCGCGGTATGGGTTCGAATCGCCATTATTTTTTTTTTGTACCCGATTCTTTTTCTTTTTTAATCTGAGGCTTTCGAGGATATTTTTTAAAGGGAAATAAAGTCCGAATGTCATGAAGTTCGAATTCATTTTTTTTTCTTCAAATTTTTTTTTTTTTGGTCATGTTTTTAAGAGAAATAAAGTCCAAAACGTCATAGCGTACTCCCCATTCGGATGTCGATTGAGAAAAAAAACCGCCCCGGCGTACACGCTTGCCCTGCACAGCCACTTGTCTAATATCTGCCATTGTTTATCCGTTTTAGGTGATTCAGATGCGCTATTCAGATGTGGTGAATTTCACCCGTAGCTGGGCCGAGTACCGAGACGGCTTCGGTGATCTGACGGCGGAGTTCTGGCTGGGCAACGAGATAGTCCGCCAGCTGACCTCGGAAGGCACTTGGGAACTCCTAAAAGAACCTCAAAAACATAACTCAAATTATACAAGGACGGACGCGTCCTGAACACTTGACGGCTGAAATTACAATTAGCACGAACAGTCGCAAAACTGGACACTAAGAGCCGTTCTCACAAGAAACAACACAAAAACACCCGGTTTTTGAAGGATGGTTGTGTGGATGCTTATATCTTACTTTTGAGTTATCACCATTTCGTTCAAAACGCGTTTTGTAGCCCAATTGGGCGCTTTCCAGGACGCAGTGTGCCAGGACCATTGATCTCCATATACACATGGAGATCAATGGCCAGGACGCAGAAGGGCATATGCGCGTACGCCCTAGCTTATGCGCAAACGCGTAATTACCAAAATGTTCCCAGCAACAGGGGGCATAGGCAAAAAACATTTCAATGAAATTTAAGCATTTCCTTCGGTAATTAACACAACTCTTCCAAGAATAATGATTCATACGTGTGACAAATATAAAATTAGTACGATTTATAATACGTATGGGGAACGTTAAAGCCTTTCAATGCAATTTTCTTGAAAAGTAATATTCGCGTCATAACGCTCATTTGCCATTCTGCCGGGCACGCGACCCACTAAAGACTAGATATGTAAACGTTTACATTTTTGAATACTCGTTATCGTAATATCATCCGGAAACAATTTCAAAGACAGTCTTGTCCATCTTTCAGTTTTGTCGTCATGATGCCGAATACAAAAGCCTTGCTTTGTTTAAACGTCATTGAAGGAAAACGAACACAATTGAATAAGGAAATAACAATCAGACAATGTGGAAAATGCATAAAGTGCAGGGGCGGATCAAGGAATTGTTGCGGGGGGGGGGGGTTCATCAGCAAATCAATCCTGGAATGTAGACAGGTTTTTTTTTTCTCCGGACACTTGACATCCGTATTATCATTAAGAAGAGGAGGGGGGGGGGGGGTCGTACCAGACTTTCAATGGGGGCGCTGTTCAAATCTGACGATCATCAACACTACGTCGGTGAAGGGCAAAACCTAATTTGATTTATATCACTCCGACGCAAAATTCCATCTTATAATAGTTTATGCGGTACCCGCTGCTATGTACATCAGATTCGAACCGGCCATCCGATCCCGTTAGCTCGGTGGTCGAGTGGTAAGACATCTGCACTAGAAAGCAGGAGGTCGTGGGTTCGAGTCCCACCCGAGTGATTTTTTCAACTTTCACTCGGGAGGTAACACACTGAGTATACAGTGTTTAAAAACGTCGGTGAAGGGCAAAACCTAATTTGATTTATATCACCCCGATGCAAAATTCCATCTTATAATAACACTATAGTGTACAACTACACCCCAACACAGCAGGTTCTGAGCGAGTTTTGTGCACAGGTGGTTATTATTACAAGTATAATTGTCATAATTATTTTGGTTGTCAGAGCAGGGAGAGGTCACATTATGTTTTAATGTATTTCTATGAAAAAAATGAGTAAGCGCTGGGGGGGGGGAGGGGTCCTTCCCTCTGGATCCGCGCCTGTGCACAACACTGCATTTAGCTTGATCAACATTAACAAAAAAGGCCATGTATTTCGCGTAAGCTGTGTTGACAAAGAATCCACTTGATTATCCAAAAAGAATTGCACAATACTTTTCGATAAACCTCAACACATGTCATTTTTTAATTTTCCGTTTGGTAGGCAAGTCTCTCGCTAACATTCACTCAGGCCAGCCGTTCTCAACCTACGATCGCGACAATGACGCCGATGGCAACGCCAATTGTGCTGTTCAGCTGAAGGGAGGCTGGTGGTTCAAGACTTGTACTGGAGGAGTCGGGAATGTGGATCTCGTGCCGACTAACCTGAATGGGGAGTATTCCTATCCAGTCACCTACACGGGGCAAGATTACCGCGGTGTCAGGTGGGCCAGCACTAGTGACGAAATAAGATATTGCACCCTCGAGATTCGTCGCGTGTGACTTGGGTATTCATTTTCTTGGTCTAACCTTGTGTTTCGGTTTGGTAATAAAGACTGAAGAGATTGTTTTTGCAAGATTCAAAAGAGAATGGAGTGAACCTGTCCGATATGCATAAAAACGTGGTATTACACGGTAGGGTCTTTGAAAAAAATTAGACTTACGTCTGTCACCAGCCTGAAAAAGGGCCCCCCATAATGTTGTAGTTTCTCCCAAAGTACTGTTTTCGTATTTAAATTTGTTTCATTATTATTTAAATAACCAACGACCAATCACAATAGCCGTAGTCAACGGGACCCGGGTTAGCGTCATTGCAATGCTGACTGGAGACGAGGAAAGATATTTCCCGTTTATCCAGGTAGATATTTTGTACTTGTACCTTTTACATTTCATAGTTAATTTATCATGAAAAGTTATGTAGATGTTTAGATGTAATTTTCTCAACGATTCTGCTTGTAAGTGTTGCTCTTTCGAAGCACAGATTCATGTGAGCAATGTTCGCGTTAATTTCCAAGTTGGAATTATTTTTAACATTAATCAGTCTATCTTATCTTATCAGTCTATTCATTATCTTGGATTTTGATGCTACATTTGTATGTTTCAGTAAAAATCGTAATTTTCCAAGATGGCGGCCGTAAGATACGGTTTGGCGGGAAAACCACCAAAAAGCCGCCATTTTCCATTTCATTCAAACTTATCGTTAATTTCTTAGAAATTATAAAGATGCAGATAGTTTGCACTCTTGTTTCGTTTTATTTATTCATTTAATAACGTGTTTGTAAATATTACTTGTCAATGCAATGCTGACCGGAGACGAGGAAAGACCATGTCATAATTTGCTTTCCTTTTCCCGTTTAGCCAGAATAAACCAGCACAAAACAGAAACCAAGTCGCGGAGTCCTCTTCCCACTTTCTACTCAACACCCAGTGTCACACGTCGAAAAAAATTTGAATCCAGAATTTTAGCTGTCTTCGGTATTAAATGTCTACCAATGTGTAGTTTTTATTTATGAATGATATGGCATGTTGAACTGCATTTAAAACATCAAGTTTTGTTCTCATCAATATTGATGTTCACTCATATAAATGTTTGATTTGCACAGCTTTTGCGGATAAACTAATAACAGCACAGCCAACGAATTTCTTTTCGCTCTCTTTAACTCCATTTTGGTTTACTAATAAGAAGTTAATATAGTGTCTTATTCTGCAAACGCACATTTTGTGAGGACGCATTTTATTGGAAATCTGTATGATGCAGGGATGTGGTCAGGTCCATCACAAGTCCCTGCGAGTCCATCACAAGTCCTCCAGTCCCAATCCAACTCACAAGCTATTCAAATGAGCTGTGACAACTGCACCTCTTCTTTATTGTTCTTCCATTGTTTATCTTGCCAAGTGACTGGACTTGTGCTTGTTCGACTAAACATTCTTCTGATAAGTCTCCGTAAAATGTATTAGAAGCGAAATTGTCAGTAGGTCACTTCACACTGAAAATGTATGAAACTTATGATAATTTAAAGAATGCGAATAATTCATTATTTTTTAGGGGGGGGGGCTTGTAATGAGTGTTTTCATGTGTCGTGGCCCCTCTAGATTCCGCTACGGCTTAAAAAAAAAGCAATGACATCCGCTTTTTCTGCTTTTCAAATTTCACAAAGGGAAAACATGAGCACAATTTTAGAAATTCGAATTAAACGTTCAAACCCCAATACATATGTGCTTCCTGCCTCACTATTGCTTCCGCGCATGCGCGCTTAATAAATGCAAGAGGCCTATAGTGACAGTATCAAATAATGTAGCTAACTGTTCCACTCCAAACAGATATTCTACAAATATAATAAAGGTGTAACAAAAAGGGTTTACTGAAGATGCGATAGAAGAAAAATGAAAAACAAAAACGGTATTATTACGTTTCAGCATATCGATCGAAAACATTCGTGAGTGCGCGCAAATGAAAGATGCAATAAATGCTTGTTGAGCGGAGGGGCGTGTACATGGACACGCTTTTGTGCTGTTCTGAATGGCCTGGCCTCGGTTTTAATGCTTGCCCGGCTTGATTAATTTGCTGCTGGAAGCGTTTTCGACGTCCATAGTTCCAATATCACCCACGCCGTCGATTCCAAGCAGGTACTTGGCACCAGGCGATAGTTGGCAATCTGTAGGATACCCACTGACGGTTGTGTCTCGTCAAGCCCCCGGCATTCCGTGCGAAGATGGCTCCGATGATTTTGTGGTCATTTCTTGTCTTTGGACTCGGGGGTAAGTTAATTTTTTGTATTTCAAAATCAATTTTATAATACCCTTTAAATCTAGCAATTATATGCAGAACTAAAAAAAACCAGGTTTCCAGTGAGCAAGAGAAATGTCAAGGGAAATGACAGCTTTCTCACGCACATAATCTTTACGCGTTCAATACAAAGGTCAGGTACGCACGTCTCCCTCCCTTTACAGAAACCTTGATCTGCCCCTGAATAGAAAACACGGTGCTAAGTGCTAAGAATGAGCTAATCATGAAGGCGTGGACACTTCTCTTTTTACTTGATAATGCAGAAAAGAGTCTTAAAAAAGCTTAGTCTTACAAAATCCTGTGTGCTCGAAAAAGAAGATCAGTAGTTTATCGCTGTGGATCCGAATTCGGTAATTTTGGACAAAGGGATACTGCATCCTGGGTCAGCCCAATTGGGCTACGAAACGCGCTTTGAACGAATTATGTGAATGGGACAGAAATTTAAAAGAAAGTTATAAACATCCACACAATTATCCTTTAAAACCTGGACGTTTTTGTGTTATTCCTGTGCGAGAACGACTTTCGGAGTCCACTTTTGCGACCCCAAAATGTCGAGGTGTTTGAGTGTTAGTTGTAATTTCATCCGTAAAGTATTCGCCTTTTGCGAACGCATTTTGTGCATTAGTAATTGGTCACCGCTGTTCGCGCGCACGGTGCTGCATATGTACGTTATAGACACACACAACGTGTTGGTTTCCTTTCACTAACCAGAATGTTTGAAATAGGATAAGTAAACATTCCAAAACATGAAACTTTGGGGGATTTCTGGACCCAGATCTCGTTTAACTTCCATTTGGTGTGATTTGAACACTGCAAAAAAAAAAATAAATAAATCCGTACTCATTGGAGGGGCTTTAACTTTTTGATGACGCCATTTATATAGACCTTTCGAGAATTTTGATAGCTACATTTTTATTCCCCAATTGCGTAGATTGCCAACGCTTTATGAAAAATGTTGCAGTTTGAAAAGTTGCAAATTTAAGGATTACGCGAGATGAAACTGCTAAGCGTAACCACACATGCCCGTAATTATCCCCTATCGGGTACTGCACAGTGCCCGAACAAAGCGCGGGTAATTAGTTTCCCGTGCTCCCATGGTACAATGCAAGCCCTGCGCGATCGATAACCCCAGCAGTTCGTTTCTGGCAGCGTTGTCACGAAGCAATTTCCACTTGCATACCCATTAAATTAATTGGTAACGTTTCAAATTGCACCACTTTTCATTGACAGCCATTTTTCAATTTACAGTCTTTGGTAGCAAACGGGGTCTCAAAATGTAGCTAACAACATCCTAAAAGAACCATATAAATGACGTCATCATAAGACGACCAGATCCTAAATTATGACCCCTCCAAAGCGGGTGGACTTTTTTTTTGGCGGTGTTTATAACGAGCTCATACGATTATCTCAATTTTCAGAGCACCGGTAACGGTAGGCTTTATGATTGAGATCGGTGGCACAAATGACACTGTTTTTGTGTATTCTTTGTTTGATATTATGTAAGTTACATAGGCCTACTTACATTTAAAAGGTTTTTGTTTATGTTGGTCATCTGAGGTATAGGGGAAAGGGCATGTCACCAAGGATCATCGGCAAATCACTGCCATTAATTAAGTTTGAAGACTAGGCTGGGCTTTGGAATACAAGTTTTGAAGTGACAAATCGTTACATTTGTTTGTACTATTTCGTTTATTATTGAAATCATCACGATGGGTAGGAAAGAATTATCATCGAATTGTCGGTTTGAATTCAAAACTTCATAAACTCAGAACTCACACCCAACCACCGATACAACTGGATTGCTTTGTCTACTGGCATTTAAAACGCACAGGTAAAATTATAAAGGGTGCTACGATAACCCAATGAAATGCAAGTGTGTGTTCTGATTTGATTGATGTATTGTGTGTTGTACCGGATAACCAGTTCTATCGAAGACGGACAAACCATACTGGTCAAAACGTCGAGTGAACCGAATTGTCTTGAAATGACACGTACATGCACACCAATGCGGGGTAATACAATTCTGATTCTCCATCAATTCCTACAATGTTCTTACTTGTCTTAGTGTGGTGAATGAACATTTTGCGAAATTGGCCAGAGAAAAAAAAAAACATACTTACTGAAAGTAAGGCCAAAAAAAAAAACAAGTCTCCGGTTTCTGGTATGCGCGCGCGTCGCCGTAGCCATGCGCGTCGGCAAAATGAAAAAGTTTTTTTTTTTTCAATAAAAGATGATGTCTCAAAACTGCCAAACTCACTGGTTTGACTGGAATCCTGCTGCTGCACAATTTTAACGTGTTTTTAGATTGGGTTATGGGAAACTGTGTGAGAAGTTTTGTGTGAAGATTAATCGTGTGACTTTCACGTGAAGCATACGGCTGTTTCATGTTTGGTCTCGACGACTATTCATGTATTCGCTCTGTGTGTTGTTTATACAGGTTGACTCTTATAAGTGGAGAGAGCGGGTCTGCACAGTGCTCATAACTCATAACTCAGATAACTGTTTACTCATAATTAACTCGGACTACATTTTACTCAGAGTATATTTTACTCATGTCACAATTAAGCTCATAGCTCATATTTGAGATTTAACTCATAATTAGCTCATACCCTAAACTGTAGTATTACATCATAATTTGTTTTGGTACATACATCTGGGCTATATATATTGCTGGACGTGTTGATACTTGTTCAAAGCAAGACATTGAGATAACCGTATTTCAATATTTTGACGATGTTCTTGTAAGCTGATGTGAAATATATTATAGTTCACCATTGCAGATTTAGTTGAATATTTGTAGTGATACAGTGCTTACACGTCGAACATTTACACTGTGATATCTGAACATATCTTTGACGTACTACACATAATTGCCAAACATTCTTATTTTGTCGCTGGTGGCCCACCACAGACTGGTATTCTTTGGCATAAGCTTAAAGCTGATAGCTGGATATCATAGTATTAATATCACTCACTAATAGTCTTCAATTTACTCAAACAAGATTAAGATTTATTAAATCATTGGAAAACATCTGGACAGTAAATCGTCGTGTGCCCGGCAAAAGAGCATATGTGCATGTGCCCTTATGCAGTAGCGCGCAATGACCAAAATGTTCCCAGCAAATGGGCATACGCAGAAAACTGCCCCCATTTGAATAAGGGAATAAATGTGTGCTCGAGAGGTTTTAATCACTCTGTTTAAGATTGCTTAGAGTTTGGGTGCTGATAATTACCCGAGCCGGAGGCGAGGGTAATTATCAGCACCCAGACTCTAAGCAGTCTTAAACAGAGTGATTAATACCGACCGAGCACATATTTATTCCCATTCATAAATACCTTTTCTGTAAAAATAAATTCAATTAATTCCTTCAAAAAATCCCGATTTTGTTCAACAAGTTCACTCCAGCTTTTTGAAACATCCCTCTAGCAAAATAATGGAGTGTTCAGCTGGTCAGTAAGATGTAAACAACCCTTTTATGGAGATTGACGCGCGCGTGGCACGTTCTGCGCGATGTCGCGCAGAACGCACCTGGGGCGTTGCGTTTTGAATCTAGAACTATAAAATTCTGACTCACTGGTAGTGTTGCGCATGCCTACGTCAGGATTGTGAACGTTCAACCAATGAAACGGTAAGAGGCACTGGATTTTTAGGAGTCCACATTTTATGTGACATTGGAAAAGTGTTTCAGACCAGCTAGCCATGTCTTTATCATCCGTTTAAGACCGGCCACGTGACGGGCCCTCGACCAATAGGAATGCGTAAACTGTCTGAGGTTTTTATGAATGAGAATTAAACATTTTCGTCAGAAATTAATACAAGTTGTTCCAAAACTTATGATCCATACGTGTGACAATTTTAAAACTCATGCGATTTATATTACGTGTGGGGAACATTGGATACAAAATGCGCGCGGGGGAACAATGGAACCTTTCAATGCAATTTTCTTGAAAATGATTTTTACGTCAAAACGATCATATGCCCTTCTGCCGGGCACCCGACGAAATATTGCCTTTAATTCGTGCTCATACCTGATTGTTTTTCCCCTATAATTGCCAAGGAGATCTATTCTTAATTAATCATTAAGCGGACTTACCACGTTAGGCAGCAATTACCCTACACGTAACCGTGACATACATTAGAACTATAAACTCGTTCTGCGTATATATATGAAATTTATTCACGAGTCGGCCTTATTAAATTGAAAGCGAGGTAAACTCTTCATTTTCATAAACTCTTTTTTTTTTACTTGCAAGTAGAAATGAGAGCAATGAAATCAAGGTTTATTACACACTCACACCAGCCCGCGGCTCATTCATGGCAAAGCAGCCTAACTCGAAAAACGGTGTTTTGAAAAAAATGGAGTTTAAACTTTAACTTGCTATTTTTGTGTGTGTGAATAAGTTGGTTTTTTTTGGCTGTCAAATTGTGTGATCATGGGACATATTTTATTTTACTTTCCTGTCAATTTGACAGTACATTTCTGGCTAGTTTCGAAATTATAATACATTTCAGAATTTAGTTTCCTTTGCCGCATTATAGTCACATATATACAATAATGCATCATTTTGATGGCAAAACAGTGTATCTTAAGATAAATTTCATGTCACGTTCTTTTGCCTTAAATACAATTTTAATCAAATTTAGGACTCAAAAACGATTTAACGTTAACTTACAGTTTTTTGCCATAAAAACCATTGATGTTCGTAGCTTGAGGTTGACATAAGACATTGACATTGTTTATTATGACATTGTTTAGCCATTGAGAAAAGAGGCGAAGTCTTTCAAATAGTGTGAGATAGGTGGTGCTATCAC
Source organism: Patiria pectinifera (assembly GCA_029964075.1). NCBI lineage: Eukaryota > Metazoa > Echinodermata > Asteroidea > Valvatida > Asterinidae > Patiria > Patiria pectinifera. The sequence continues at coordinate 30,623,463 of CM057147.1, read as the reverse complement.
CGCGTGTTGTCAACGCGAGCCCAGCACGTAGCTGCTACGTGCTGATGAGCTAAAAAAAATATATATATAACTAGCCAATTAAAGAACACTATTCTTGTTTGTCGGTCGCGCGATTAAAAACGTTGTGGACAAACGCCAGCATGCAGGCTTTAGAAGGTTTGCACAAAAGAATATCTTAAAATCACGTGTACAGACTAGAGTACATGATTTCATTGGTTAGTTAATCTTTTTGTTCAGCACGTAGCTCCCCTTGACCGCACCACACGGTGAGTTTTTCGCCTCGCGAGGCGAACGAAATCAAACAGGATAGATATTTGCCTCAAAGCCTCGAGAGGCAGAAAACTCAGCACAAATTCAGCGCACAAATTTGATTTTTTTTTTAGCCACGTGCTTAGCAAACGGCCTCCAATTACTTTTTTGCTCAGCTCCGTAGCCGTAGTGCACGGTGGGCTTTAGGAAAAAAAAACTTTCGACCCGAGTCTGCAGGTGGTGTGTTCAGTGCCAACATTTGAGAGAGGTCCGTTAATTGTTTAGATGAGTGATTAGGCCCCCCAAAAAATAGTCGGTCTCTGGTCAGACTGAAGTTCCGGAATTGATGCGGCGACGCGGGTTTTTTTTGGGTTTTTTTGGTGGCTTTTTTTCAAGCTTGTATTGTAGAGACAAGGTGGGTACTATTTTGCTTTTTTTGCGTCCTCATAATACATTGGTGTCCTCCATAATTTGCCTTGGTGCCCTTTATCATTTGCCTTGGTGCAATTTCCCCATTCCTTGGTGCTCCTTGGTACAAAAATTTGAGGAGGCGCGGCAATAGAGGGCGCTGTTGTAGCTTCGTGTTAATTTGAAGAAAAACAAAAAGGTTGACGCGCATGATTAGAATCGACGCGCGCGCTGACCAGAGACCGAGTATTTTTTGGGGGGCCTTAACTAGAATTACATGAATGATAATCAAGATCAGATCGCTCTGGAAAAAATAAGAATGAACATACAAGGATATTCGTTACATGTACAATTGTTAAATGGCATAGCTGCATGTTATTTGTATACTGGTATCAATATCAGATTCAGTGGCCTTAACATGTACGAGGCACAAGTAGGTGCGCAGGCCTACATTCCCATATCGCGGCGTGCGATCAGCGGTACATGTGAAAGGGAAGTCGTCTATTCCTGACACCTGGAAATGTTTACCCCATTTTGATCGGTTAAATTAGTTTCAATAAGAAGAAATTTTGCTTTTAAATCACTTAGTCATTCAAAAAATGACTGTCATGTGTTCACTATCAATTTTTCAGTACTTACAGATGTGGTTGAGAGCCAGATGAAGACTTGTTACTTCGGTCCGCCACCGGAGCCGCTTCCTGGTGAACATTGGATGCAAGCAGCCGCTCGAGAAATACGCAAACGATGCCCAGGGACACGAAACTCGACTGGTAAGGAGAACTTAGTAAACAAAGCTTTGAACACCTTTTTTAAAAGTTACTTCGTAAAATTACTGTTAAAGGGATTTAAATTCCAGTAACCGAATTGATGGAGGCTAGAAATGCAATATAATAGATAAGCAAAGACAATCACAAGAACATCTTTTTGATATTGTGAAATGAACGCACGTTATGGTTCTTCCTTCCTTTACCTCCTTGTGAGCTGCCTTGAAACCAAGAAGTTGTTTAACCTCAGAACAAAACTAAGGATTTCCCATTTTTTTATTTTTATTTGTTTTAAAGAAAACTGTATGTCATCCCCATGAATAGTTATAATATATATTTAACTCTCTCCTTTCAAAACTTGCAAGTTTGAGCTACCCACTTCCCAGGCACGGTTCTAGAGCCTATTTGTTTTTGGAAGGGTGGGGGTGGCGGGGGTAGATCCAGAAATTAGTGCAGGGAGGCGTGCTGAAATGTTGACCTTTTTTCTCCGGACAATTAGGCATTCAAAAATCTATAGGGGGGTTCGTACCACATTTTCAATGGGGAGCGCTGATAAAATCCCAAACAAAGTGGTTAGTAAATTATAGGCTTGGGGTAATTTCTTTAAACGACTCGATTCCCAGGCCGACGACGTACAAACTTGGTGGCTTTTATTGTTCGAAAAGTACGAAGAAGCTTCACGCGTTTGTCCTTTGCGAATAGCACACTGCAAACACATGACAACCACATGGCGGGCTTTACCTTCGAATCAGTAATCTAGACATAATGGATGACAACATTCATTGCAACTTTGTAAGGTTTACCATTGGAAAAGTAAAATATCGGACGTGTTTACGCAACTCGTGAAAATGTACATATTTACATTTTTTTTTCAATCTACATTATAATTCTGTAAATTCTTTTCGTCAATGTTTAGTGAAACTGTGTATTTGCTTACACAACTTTTTTTTACCTATTATATTTTTACTATTCGTTCTGTGTGAGTACAATCATGCACACTATAATACCCTATAATAGTGTACAAATGCCCTCTTCTCACCACTTTTTTTGGGGAGTGAGATAATTTGCACATCAACTTCTAAAATTGGCCACTGCCATTGTTTTCATGGATTTTTATTTTTATTTTTATTTTATTTTATTTATTTTTGGGGGTGGGGGTACTACACACGGCTACGGCCCCCTACCCCCCCCCCCCTTCCCCCACACCCGCTCTTCCTCTCCGTAGAACCGCACCTGCCACTTCCCGGAATATAAAAAGGACAAAGGAATCATGCTTGTGCGCAATTTTCCAAAGTTGGTATTTCAAAAAAAAATTGGTCCTGACCTTGACGAATAGGCTGAAATATACGCGACTGTGCTCTTCATCAAAGAGCATCAAAGCCTTTTGAAAATGAGACAACATTTTTAAATAAAGTATTTTGGTTTGATTTTTTTTTCTCTAAATTATCTAGAAGTCAGCCAGGCCAATGTCAAAATTGAAGTCGAGATTTCGGCAACGGCCTCAGCTCCCCGATATGCTGACTGCAGTGAGCGTTATAATGCCGGGATAGAGTATGATGCCGTGATCACTATCTACCCATCGCAGTATCCAAACGGCTTGGCCGTTTATTGCGATTTAGATTGGGTGGTAAGTTCCTTCCGTTTATGTCATTCGAAGACGCAGTTCATTAGACATGAAATCACCATTCAGGGCTGTCAGGCCCATTCCTTGACATGGGAGTCGGTGGTTCGTCAACTCCCCAAAGTCGAACTTTTTATGTCAACCTTAACGTACGCAAATATTGTGCTTATGCAAGGTGGTATGCTATATCCTACTGAACGATTTTTTGTGTGTGTGCGCAGAAAGGGCTTAGAAACAATGAACAAAGCCGGGGATCACGCGGAGCTCCTTGGTGACCGCGCGGCTCTCTCATTTCCAAAGAGTAAAGAATTCACTCTTGAAATTCGACTGCAATTCAATTTATACCACTGAAAGAGGGAAAGATGATATAGAATGAAAATTATTCAAATTAATAGATCAAGTTTCCACTAATTTCTTGACTATTATTTCAGTATAAGGTATAAATAGGGTCCCTTGTTTGACTCTGTAGGAACAAACAAGAGCGGAGATCTTTTTTTCAATACCACTCCCCATCTGAACACCACCAACGTACGAGTTTGCGCAACAAGCAAAATACCCGCAATATGAAATATTTACTTAGTTGGTGGTATCATTTTAAACCAATAGTCCGATATTAATGTGGTGTTATGATGATTTATCATGGCAGGTCTGGTAGTGTCATTCCGATGTCGCCGTCTTCGATTTTACTGTCCGTTTTTATAATAACAAAAAGTGATCAATTCGTTCCTTTGCTGTTTTCTCGTTCTAGGTGATTCAGAAACGTATGGACGGGACGGTGAATTTCACCCGTAGCTGGGCCGAGTACCGAGACGGCTTCGGTGACCTGAAGGGGGAGTTCTGGCTGGGCAACGAGATAGTCCGCCAGCTGACCTCGGAAGGCACTTGGGAACTGCAGATACTTGTAGTTGGTGGAGACGGCGGCAGTAGAATAATTCTTGAGCAATTCCAGATCGCAGGTGACAACTACACACTATATGCGGATCCATCGCCTCAATGGCCAACAGGTACTTTTGTAGTGTAATATCCAAAGTCATATATGCCGTGAACCGGACCGTCCGGACGGCATATAAGACAGATAAACCCCAATGAGTGTTCTTGTAGAAAGTGCAAGTTATTCCAGTTCCAGGTGGTAAAAAAAACATGTCCTTTATTGACAATGCATACTTTCCTGCCCGGTCCACATTTGAATTGGGTTTTCAGTCCCGACCTGATTTCGTGGGTTTTATCTCCCACGTGTGAAACTGTAACTTCTCATTGTCTCCTTCTAGCGGTTTCGAGCTACAGTGCCTAGGACACTTTAAAGGAATCCTTGGTTTCCTTGTCTTACCAGAAAAGAAAAAAAAATGTATAATGAGTGACTCTTACAAATTTCCTTGCAGGTTGTATTGAAAGGGGTCCGCTCATAAGTCCGACGCCTCATAGGTCCGACGTTTCATAAGTCCGACATTTCGGACTTATGAGGCGTCAGACTTTTAAAGCGTCGGACTTATGAGGCATAACATTTATTTAATCCGCCTCATAGCTCCGGCGCTTCATAAGTCCGAAACAATGTTTGTCCATTGTCGGACTTATGAGGCGTCAGACTTATGAGGCGTAGGACATATGAGGCATCGGACCTATGAGACGTCGGACTTGTGATTCGGCCCCTTGGAAAGACTCACAATTTTCGGTTAAGAGTTTACTTCATTATTCAAAACGTGTATGTCTCATATTACTTCTAGTGATGCTTTGTGATAGACACCACCTAGTCTAAGTATTTCACCCATTATCCACGGAGCGCAGTCTCCTGTATAACGTCTGATATGTCAAAGCATACAGACTTATGTGATCTCGCGCCTCAGCCAATCGGATTCGACTTTACAAAATCATGACGTCATTTCATTCCAAAGTCAGAACTAGACTATGATTGGGCAATTTGAATGCAGTGTTTTGTAATACAACAGCCTGGTGTGTATCGCGTAATATAATACAGAGCGCGTGACCACAGACTTTGTTGCTGTGTCTTGGGTATTTTGTATGCATGTCTGATCTATGACGCGACAACGCTGAATGACTGAAGAACCCGATATAGAAAGTGCCCGCTGACTGGTCAAATCTGGAGGTCAAGATGCGATTGTCTTGCATAAGGAATGAGTGATTATGCTCAAATGTTATAGACCATGGCTTTCGCCACAAATGTAGTATGACGAAATTGAACGAACTTTCTGAATAAAATGGTGTGGCGTAGACATTCAAAATCGCATAGTCTTGGACGAAAACGTGTGTTCATTGTTTGAATTTGCTTGAGCTTTATTTGAAATTGTCTGACGAAAGACGAAATTTAATACTGGAAATACACTGAATATAATTAAGGTTTCTGGACATTAATTTAAATATTGTGAATTTGAATGCTAAACTTTTTTTTAAAATCGGGGAAAAACTATAATGGCTATGACGTAAGATGTGAAAAAGTGTGTACGTCACTGTTTGAACTATATACACTTTTAGTGGAAATACAGGTTTTCCCGGCTATTGTAAAAGAGTTTTCATTGAAATTCACCCACTCTAACATTCAACACCGTCCGAGAAAAGTGTCACATTCAATTTCAAAGTTCGGTACCCTCTTTATAATACCGGGTGGAGAATATTTGTCAGTACATATCAAAGTCGTCTAAGCTGTTGCCAAATGGCAGCTTTCAGAGATCGAATTCGTCTTATATAAATCAATTATACGAATCTGATTTCTGAATAACAAGGTTGGCGTAGACGAGACAAAATCGAGTACTCCGAGACGAATACGTGTGCTCATTGTTTGAATTGTCTTGAATTGAATTTGAAATTGTCTGACAAAAGACAAGATTAAACATTGGAAGTGCACTTAATTGGTGTTGATGGAATAATTAAAAAAATAGAAACGGTGCATTCTAATGACAAAGGTTTTCAATTAGCCGGGAATACATATACTTTTTTCCTGCTGTTTCCCAGGCAAGTCAATGACTGACGTTCACTCAGGCCAGCCGTTCTCAACCTACGATCGCGACAATGACGCCGATGGCAACGCCAATTGTGCCGCTGAGCTGAAGGGAGGCTGGTGGTTCAAGACTTGTACCGGAGGAGTCGGGAATGTGGATCTCGTGCCGACTAACCTGAATGGGGAGTATTCCTATCCCGTCACCTACACGGGGCAAGATTACCGCGGTGTCAGGTGGGCTGGTGCATTGGATGGCCAAATGTCGAGTTCCTCCCTCATGATTCGTCGCGGAAGTATGAATTAATGTTATTTCCCTTGCTGCAAATGACACGATTCCTTCGTGAAATGTTTGTCATTTATTTGGAAATATCTTCGGAGGGTCTTGTTAAACGGTCAAATGGAAGCTGATTTGATTTCGCAGTTTCGTCCTCGCTAGAACAGGTTTTTTTTTCAAGCTTATCAAACGGTTCCAAAATAAGGGGTCGTTTAGGCTTTTGGTATCAATATTAGAATAATAAACATAGAATAGAGTGATACAATTATTAATGTTATAATAAAATGATAATTAATTTCTTAGCATTCAGAGAAGTGAGTAACTAAACCTATTATCTCAAAATGTAGGGTTCCATACCTTTTCTCGTGAATATGATGATTTACTGACTATAGGTTTTCCGGCTTTTTTAAAGGAGTTTTCGTTCAAATTCACCCGCTTTTAAGAGAATCAATCGAGTCTATAACCGAAAAATGTCTAAGTTCTGCTACCCTCTTTAGTCAGCGGGTCGATAATATTCGTCATTACAGATCAAATTCGTCCAAGCTGTTGCCGAATGGCAGCATTCCGATATCGAATTCGTCATAGACTTTAATTTCTGAATAACAAGGCTTGGCGTAGACGAGATGAAGTCGAATACGCCGGTACAAAACCGTATGCTCATTGTTTTAATTTTCTGGAACTGAATTTGAAGTTTTCTGACAAAAGACAAATTGAACATTTGAAATGCAATAAATCGATGTTGATGGACGGATATTGAACGTTAAAAACAGTGAACTAGAATGATAAACGTTTTGAAATAGCCGTGAAAACCTATAATAGGCAGCCATATTTACACAATTTCTTAATTTTCCATGGGCCTTAAGGTTTTCTGTAAAATTGTGATGTAAGTAAACTGCATTATGTCACTGCTTCATATTTTGTGCAATAAAAACTATAAAAAGAAAGTCTGAACAAGAAGGTACAGCTGCGATGTATCTTTTCCGTGCTAGTAGAATGAAGAACTTCAAATTTAAGCTTGTTTTTTTTTTGTGAAAACTAAAGGATAAGAAAGTGATACATTTTTAAATACTCTGAATAGCATACTTAAGAAATGAAGATATCAAACATTAATAATGAAGTGATATATAGATAACAAGGTTTTCAGACAATTTTGCCTCTTTTCAGAGACCATAAATATGGGAAACAATGAATAGAGTGGCTTGCATCATGTTTTCAAGGTGAACTTCAAATAGTTATTTTCAAATAAAATTAGGTTTTTGCCCTTCACCGACGTTTTTTAAACACTGTATACTCAGTGTGTTACCTCCCGAGTGAAAGTTGGAAAAAAATCACTCGGGTGGGACTCGAACCCACGACCTCCTGCTTTCTAGTGCAGATGTCTTACCACTCGACCACCCCACCGAGCTAACGGGATCGGTTGGTCGGTTCGAATCTAATGTACATAGCAGTCGGTTCGAATCTAATGTACATGTATAGCAGCGGGTACCGCATAAACTATTATAAGATGGAATTTTATGGTAATTGTTATTAATAATTAATTATTAGAATTAGTATGGCTTAGTATGGATTTTATGCATGACTTAGTCTTTGCCGGTTATGTCCGATTGAAATGTAGAGTGGGCGGACATAAGAGATTAAGTGACTATGATAGGTTGGGTAATCAAATGTGATTAAAGGTGCGAGCAGAGGATTATGTTCGCAAATCCTCTTGTTAGCAATAGCATGCTTTCGTGCCTTGCTGTGTGGGCACTCTTCAGTTGCAGATTGGCGATTCAAAAAAGAATCGAAGCTGACTCGCGGAAAAGTTGTGGTTGGGATTGTGTATGTGTTCCAATCAGATTTCGTAGCATTGGAGTGTTTTGAGTACAGCCATATGATTTCAGCTGGTTCCGATTTGTTCCTCTAATCAGGAGAGCAATATATTGCGGGTTTTGTTAGGTTCGGTTGGTTCTTCGAAAAAGCCGGAGTTTGTTGGGAGTGGGTTTAGCTCTTGATTTTGCTGTGGTAGTTTCTCCCGGATGTTTTGACGGCTTTTCTGAAGGCAATGGATTGGGATTTCGGAAATGTTTCCGTAGGGTAGTTTTTTGCCTTGGATTATGTTCCAGTGCAGGTCACGGTGTGTTATGGCTGGGTTGTATGTTGTGGTGAAGACAGGTGGAGTTTGTTTTGATTTTTCTTCATCCTAGAATTTTATGTGTTAAACTTGTGTGCAAGTTTAAATTGAGTGGCTTCTGTGTATTTTTCTAGCATTTCACTAGAGGTGGTTTGAAAGGATGGTTTTTAGAGCGTTTGTTACGCATTAGTGATGTACATTTTAGTCTTCGGTTGAAGATACATTATTAATGTTGCTTACGAGTGTTTTGCGGTTTGGTTTAGCAGAAGTAGGTACATGTATGACATAGAGATCTTGTCCAAAAAGCAATTATTTTGGTTTGCGATGGTTTTGCTTTGGATAGGTATGTTATGAAGGCTTCATAATGTTCTGCTCATGAGCGCAAATGATTGGATTTGGCTCGGTTGGTTTTAGATTTTCATCTACCAGATAAGCGGTTTGGTTTTGGTTGCCTCGTGATCTCTTAGTTTCTTTGTTGAATGTTTCATCTTGCCATAATTTCCTATGGAAGTTTTGGTTTGAATATAACGGATAAGGTATAGATTGGGTTATATTCCAGATATTATAACGATGTTATTATGGATGGTGGATGGTAGGATACCTCTTTTGAGTAGCTACAGCATCTTCATTGATCTCCAAACCCAACGGTCTTTCTCAAGACCACCCCATCTTCTCAAAAGAGATATCCTGCCATCCACCATCCATAATAACATCGTTATAATCTCAAAAAAAAATAGATTTAAAAATCATATTGTTTCCCTAACCAGGGTTGTTGATAAAGATATTGGTGATAGTTGTTGAGACCAGTATTCTGTGTCATTTTCTGTGTTGTTCCAAACAGTTAAAACACACAATAAATTGTTGTCTTTTTTTAACAAGACAGGTTCAATGGGTCATTGCGTTTTAATGGTGATATTCTTTGAACAGATTTAGCAATTTCAGTAATGTTTTCATCTAAGAGTAGCTCATGAAATAGGCTTTCCAGTCATTATTATTTTTGGTGCTACATGTTTTTGAAATAAGAAATATATTTAGGGGGAGGGTTTGGTTTCCGCTTTTTTTCACCCTATAGCTAAAGGGGTGTTTTCGAAAAAAGTACAAATGTTGAACAAAATCGTTGGAAATTTTTAATTTGTTGACTGGTTTGACTTTTGGACAGTAAAGTTTTGAGGGTTTTTTTTTACAGAAAAGGTATTAAGGAATGGGAGTAAATATGTGCTTGGTCGGTATTAAATTCTATGTTTAAGACTGGTTGGAGTCTGAAATGCTGAAAGTTACCCTCAGCTTCGCCTCGGGTAATTATCGGGCAATTAAAAGTGGGTATCCATGGTGAGCGCTTTACAAAATAAATATCATCTTCTATGGGCTATCCAAAAGACGGAATGAGACAAACGGTTCAATATGTTTTGTTCATGTTGTTGCATCCCTTGAATCTCCTCTGTTACTACTGGCTGTGTTTGCGATGTTTTACCCCAAACTGTACCAAGTCGGTTTTCACATACCATTTTCAAGACAATGGAACTCAGTGATGCATGACCGGAGGAATGCATCCACTATCAATGGAAAACTTTACAGCCCCAGTTTATGATAAAAGCATAATCATATTGTCTAAGAGGGAGAGGGAAGGATCATATTCACGGTGCAGATAAAGTTCAATTAACGTAATTCAAGGCAGACGAATTCCGCCAGGGCTTCGCTATACGAATGTTTTGTAGCATTACCTGGCAACCGCAGCCGTCACTCAGTCGATAATTGATACGCTTGATATGGTGCGGTTTTTATGCATTCGTGTCAAAAAGTCCGCACGATTTCAGTCTTATTAACAACAAAGGCTTTTCCCGGAAAAAAAATCTATTGCGCGACCATGATATTGGAGAGAATGGGGGGGGGGGGGAAGCGTGTTCCGCCCGTCCCTTTCAGATTGAAATTTCTTAATTACGTTTTCCACACATGTGAATAGAGCAAAATATTTCCATGCGGCGAAGTCAAACTGTTAAAAGCAGTCGTCATGACAACCTGTTGGTCAATATTGCATTTTTAATATCGCTGAAAATGGGAAGCACAGCAATGGCGGCACTCGGTTCATACATGCTGAAAAAAATCTGTTACGACACATCTTTTGAAGTTCACTCATTCCATCGTTGATGTAGCGACGTTTAATAACGAACCAACCATTAAGCGAAGCGACGGATTGGCGTTCTTTGGGCACTTTTAGATGCTTTTTGTAGAACAAGTTTGGAAGAAAACCCCACAATATTATAATAATGGAATAAATGTGTGAGTGGCCGGTTTTAATCGCTACATTTGTATGTCTAAGACCGGTTGGAGTCTGCATGCTAATAATGACCAGTGTTTAATACCGGTCAAGCACATATCCCATTCATAAATTCCTATTTTGTTCAAAATTATCAAAATGTTTCGGTCTAAAACGTTAAAACGTTTGACAAAAAGTCAAAAATTGAAATTCCAACGATTTTGTTCAACACTTTCACTTCATGTTTTTCGAAACACCGGTACCCCTTTAGCTATGCTATGGAATTGCCCTTTCGCGAGCAGTGCTAAACAACCCCTTATATGGAGATTGGCGCGAGCGTCGCGCGTACTATTTGAAGTGTCGCAGAACGCAGCTGTGACGGTGTAGTGACCGACTTGAGAATGATCATGTGGTGTGAATTTAGGACAAGAAATACTGACTGATAGTATTGCGCATTAGGATTGTGAACGTTTTCGTTTTGCTGAAAGAACACTTACCTTTGTGTGATCAAAGGACAGAACTTTAAAAAACGGTGGTTGTTTTTAAAATTCCGTAACTTAAAAATTACACTAGAAATTTGAATGATTCTTGTACTAAAAGAAAGCTTATGAATTGGGCTTTACTATAATATATTTTAAAAGTGCTACATAGTAGAACTTTACAAAAACAATGGTCCCAACATTTGGGTTTCGGGTTTTTTTTTTACTCGCATTTCGGTTTTCATACGCATATAACGGAGCAATTGCTTTTAATTAGTGTCATGAAACTAATGTACTTTATACCTACGAGGACCAGCTTTTTTGGCATTGAAAATCGATATACCCTTCTGCCCCACTATTAAGATGTATCTTCAGACGTCATTTAACCTCGAAATTATTCAATAAATGTACTGCTTCACTATGGAGTCATAGGAAAGCGCACATGTAAACCGAGCGTGACGTCATTATGTCTTAGGTACATTAGCCGACAAGCTTAGCGTAATGTACATGTACAGTACAGGGTACATGTACACCGGAAACGTACAGTCAAGAATGATTAATTATGTCTACGTACAGGGGGGATGTAGCCCCTACGTATGCCGTGCGTAAGGGGGGGGGGGGTTCTAAAGGTCGGCATTTCGTGGGTACGTAGTTTATTGACGGCCAGAGTGAAAACAAACTGTGCTTACCCACTGACTAACCAGTGGAGGGATTTAGGTTATATAACGTTACCAGATAGAACTAATGTATATAGTCTCAAGAAAATACGTTTGTAAGTTAGCTCACAACCTGTCAAGCACACCAATTGATAAAATCTGCCAAGAGGACAATCCTGAACAAGATCGGACGATAGGTGGCGTTCGATTTGTTCAGACAGGCCGATTTGGTGTTCCCGAATTTGCTTCTTTAAGCGTCTCGATTTCACTTTTCAAATATCTAGTTCACCCGTTGCAATATGTCACTCTGCACCCATCTCCACCTCTAGTTACGCCACTGATTAAAACCAAACATGTGAATACCACTCAGATATTCGGACTTGTGTGGATGCTATTTCCAACGATGTACTGAGATTCAACTTGCAAGACAATGAAGCCAACACTGTAAAAACAAACAAAATCGAACTATATTCAAACTCCTTTCCTTTGAAAACATTGATTCTCGAATTCAAAAAAGTATTCCGCTACTGACTGAATGTATAGTGATTTATGAATGTGAATTAATAGGCCAACCTATAAATTGTGATAGCTTGAACCGTGTAATTTCAATTTCCATCCGCTATTATACATGTGGATCATTCTATAAATTTGGGGTCCACTTTTTCCCCGTCCCTGTTACATCTGACATCTATGATTGTATAATTCTGATGCACTCCTTAATGCAGTCATCCTCCAAGAGTGATTATGAACAGCAAACTACCTACCCAACAAATAAACAATCATTTGAAGTCACTTTTAATGATGCTTGAATGGCAAATTACAAAGTACCAAGGTAATAGTCAAGTTCACTATGTACAGATATTGAACTTCGTTAACTTTTTGGGGGGATTTGCAAACCTATACATTTTTGGAATCTGTGTGGTACAGGCAATCAGAAAACCAATGTTTACAATTTGCCGGAAGCATACATGGCGGCCATCTTGGATTTTCAAAATGGCCGCCTTCAAAATGGGTGTTTCTCAATATCTCAGCATCCAGGTGGCCTAGAGTCATGATTTTAACGGCTAAACATACATTTTCAGGGGTGAGGAAGCCAATGGTACAAAGTAAAATAAGCTAAACATAACCACCAAGCGGCCATCTTGGATTTTCAAAATGGCTGCCTCGAAAATTGGTGTTTCTCAATATCTCAGCATCCAGGTTTCCTAGAGTAATGCTTTTTACGGCTAAACATACATTTTCAGGGGTGAGGAAGCCAGTGGTATAAAGTAAACTCAGCTAAACATAACCACCAAGCGGCCATCTTGGATTTTCAAAATGGCCGCCTTCAAAATGGGTGTTTCTCAATATCTCAGCATCCAGGTTTCCTAGAGTCATGCTTTTAACGGCTAAACATACATTTTCAGGGGTGAGGAAGCCAGTGGTATAAAGTAAACTCAGCTAAACATAACCACAAAGCAGATTTTCATGTTCATTCCATTATAATACATTTTTTAAATGGCTCAAAACGTCTACATGTAGCAAGTCAAACCTCCAGCATGTCTAGGCAGCTTCTTGGACAACTTCAATATCATGATAGCATGACAAAATAAGTGTGGTATAACAAAATCTTTGTTATATAGCAGAATTTTTACACATCATCATCATCACTGTCACTGGTCGGCAACATGTCATTCCTAGAGTCCTCATCATTCTGGCACTGGTGCTGCACTGGCAGAGGTCTGTGCATGATAAGTTCTTGGACCTGCAAGAGCATCGAGATGTTGAACAGTCTGCTCTGCACTGGCATCTCACCATCTCAATGATGGCCTTGGGGGCTGGGAGGACCTTAGTTGTGATTGGCTTCACCTGATCAGCTGCTGTGTCCTTGTAGAAGCCATGCTGCAGCGGATCCAGGAACTGCTGCTGAGCAATGCTTGCCTGGCCCCATACTGTGGCCTGGATCTGGACTCGGTGGATGTGCTGCTTGAGAGCACCAAGGGTGGGAGGCAGCTTGTCACTTTCAGCCATATGCTTGCAGAAAAGATGCCATCGCAGCTCAGGGATGCTCGCAATCTGGATGCCCTTTGGCGCGTATGCAGCACAGACGAATGTAGCCAGCGTTGACAGCAGCTCTTCAGTGACTTCAGTGGCATCTGAAAGCATCTGCAGAGCATTGATGACTACTACGCCTGCTTTGAGGTAGACTTTCAGCCAGGTTGCCTTTCCTATGCGAGAGAACCTCCCAGTGTTGTCTGCCCCCGTGAATGCGTGGAAGGCTGGCAAAGCCTTTGCTCTTTCTGGACCTCGATCTGTCCATATTGGCTGCACTTGGACCACTCCGGAAGCCATTGACATGGACGTGTTTCTCAGCAGAAGGTCATAATGTGCTACGACCAGCACCAGAGCATCAGTGTCTGGGGAGAAGACCACCAACTCTGCATCAGGTGGGTTCCTCTGTGATGCCAGAACTGCATGATAGATTAGCAGCGTGTCCGCCTCTTCGTGATTGTTGTCCTCGATTAGCAGCTCGCTATTGCTCCTAGTACGTCCTGCGGTAGATGCGATAACTAGCTTTGACGAGACTTGGTTGTACTCCAGGGTTTTTGCTGCCAGATACTCAGTCAGATCAGCCTTCGTTTTGTCGTGGGAAAGGAACCGGCTGACACATACAAGGCTGATTCCCTGAAGAGTACCACAAGGGAGAAACGGAGACAAGGGAAGGATCCGATCCAATATCAGATCAAAGATGACACCAGCATCAAGCACATCCCAATGATCCACCTCCTTGAGAAGCTCGGAACAGCAGAACCACCCAATGAAGATCAGCAGCAGCAGCTGCACGATGCAAGTGTTCTGCAGCGCGATGCAGTGGATCCAGAAACAATAGACTGCACACCCACTGAAGATCCTCATCGAAGTTGAAAAATTGCACTGGTGGACGGTATGGTGGTCGTGCAGAAGCTAACAAAGAAACCAGCCACGGTAGTGACAGTCAAAGACCTCAGTGAATGCTTCAATACCAGACTGATGTCTCCCACAAGAGACTGTGATGAGATCATTCCAGTGTGAGAGAGACTGATGTGAGAGACATCAGTCTGGTATTGAAGCATTCACTGAGGTCTTTGACTGTCACTACCGTGGCTGGTTTCTTTGTTAGCTTCTGCACGACCACCATACCGTCCACCAGTGATCCTTCCCTTGTCTCCGTTTCTCCCTTGTGGTACTCTTCAGGGAATCAGCCTTGTATGTGTTAGCCGGTTCCTTTCCCACGACAAAACGAAGGCTGATGATCTAACTGAGTATCTGGCAGCAAAAACCCTGGAGTACAACCAAGACTCGTCAAAGCTGGTTATCGCATCTGCCGCAGGACGTACTAGGAGCAATAGCGAGCTGCTAAGCGAGGACAACAATCACGAAGAGGCGGACACGCTGCTAATCTATCATGCAGTGCTGGCATCACAGAGGAACCCACCTGATGCAGAGTTGGTGGTCTTCTCTTCTCCCCAGACACTGATGTTCTGGTGCTGGTCGTAGCACATTATGACCTTCTGCTGAGAAACACGTCCATGTCAGTGGCTTCCGGAGTGGTCCAAGTGCAGCCAATATGGACAGATCTAGGTCCAGAAAGAGCAAAGCCTTTGCCAGCCTGCCACGCATTCACGGGGGCAGACAACACTGGGAGGTTCTCTCGCATAGGAAAGGCAACCTGGCTGAAAGTCTACCTCAAAGCAGGCGGAGTAGTCATAAATGCTCTGCAGATGCTTTCAGATGTCGCTGAAGTCACTGAAGAGCTGCTGTCAACGCTGGCTACATTCGTCTGTGCTGCATACGCGCCAAAGGGCATCCAGATTGCGAGCATCCCTGAGCTGCGATGGCATCTTTTCTGCAAGCATATGGCTGAAAGTGACAAGCTGCCTCCCACCCTTGGTGCTCTCAAGCAGCACATCCACCGAGTCCAGATCCAGGCCACAGTATGGGGCCAGGCAAGCATTGCTCAGCAGCAGTTCCTGGATCCGCTGCAGCATGGCTTCTACAAGGACACAGCAGCTGATCAGGTGAAGCCAATCACAACTAAGGTCCTCCCAGCCCCCAAGGCCATCATTGAGATGGTGAGATGCCAGTGCAGAGCAGACTGTTCAACATCTCGATGCTCTTGCAGGTCCAAGAACTTATCATGCACAGACCTCTGCCAGTGCAGCACCCAGTGCCAGAATGATGAGGACTCTAGGAATGACATGTTGCCGACCAGTGACAGTGATGATGATGATGTGTAAATGATATAACAACGATTTTGTTATAACACTCTTATTTTGTCATGCTATCATGATATTTAAGTTGTCCAAGAAGCTGCCTAGACATGCTGGAGGTTTGACTTGCTACATGTAGACGTTTTGAGCCATTTAAAAAATGTATTATAATGGAATGAACATGAAAATCTGCTTTGTGGTTATGTTTAGCTGAGTTTACTTTATACCACTGGCTTCCTCACCCCTGAAAATGTATGTTTAGCCGTAAAAAGCATTACTCTAGGAAACCTGGATGCTGAGATATTGAGAAACACCAATTTTCGAGGCAGCCATTTTGAAAATCCAAGATGGTCGCTTGGTGGTTATGTTTAGCTTATTTTACTTTGTACCACTGGCTTCCTTACCCCTGAAAATGTATGTTTAGCCGTTAAAATCATGACTCTGGGCCACCTTGATGCTGAGATATTGAGAAACACCCATTTTGAAGGCGGCCATTTTGAAAATCCAAGATGGCCGCTTTGTGGTTATGTTTAGCTTATTTTGCTTTGTACCACTGGCTTCCTCACCCCTGAAAATGTATGTTTAGCCATTAAAATCATGACTCTAGGCCACCTGGATGCTGAGATATTGAGAAACACCCATTTTGAAGGCGGCCATTTTGAAAATCCAAGATGGCCGCCATGCATGCTTCCGGCAAATTGTAAACATTGGTTTTCTGATTGCCTGTACCACGAAGATTCCAAAAATGTATAGGTTTGCAAATCCCCCAAAAAATTTAACGAAATTACACAGTGAACTTGACTATAACTGGGACGGGAAAAATGTCACACTTTGGACCCCAAATTTATAGAATGACCCATATACAGTTGTTGCTGAGAGTCAGTTGAGGACTTGTTACTTCGGTGCGCCACCGGAGCCGCTTGCTGGTGAACATTGGATGCAAGCAGCGGCTCGAGAAATACGTAAACGATGCCCAGGCACACGAAACTCGACTGGTAAGGAGAACTTTTAGTGATCAAAGCTCCGAAATATTCATTTAAAACAAATTCGGTTAGAACACATAAACAATATTGGCAATGTGTTACATTTCAATCGTCCTATCACAATGCTAACATACAGGCATGCATGGTCTCCTAAACGGCAAAATGGTACCTATCTATGTGAAAATAATATCGAAAATTTTGTTGCAAACTTTACTAAATATACACAGGCGTAGAGAGGAACCTTATTGTGGAAACGAATCTCCGTTTTGGAAACGTGAGACTTGCGCATATTCACCATTTGCTGCTCGTAATTCTCTCGTTTTCTTTTGGAATTTAAGTGTCCTTTGAATAATTTAAATAGTTATATCCTGGTTGCCAGGGCAATTTAGAGTAGGATAGGGTTTTTGCGTGTTTTTTTTGACAATTTCGTACTGTGCAGTAAATGCTTTATGCATGCCTGTTTAAGGTAAACTGGTTTTTATAGCTTTATTGTAGGTAAATATTTCCAAAAGTAACTGTGAATGGAATAATGCTAATAAAAAGCCGTTGGACAATCTGTCTCAACCGTTGAACCAACGGAATCAACAACAATATTCGGTACGTTTTGTACACACCAATCGGGAGCCAAGCACGATGTTTGGTATAGTCAAATGTTCAGTGTAGCTGTGTTCGGTAAAGCGACGCTCCACTGTAATTATTTTCCCTGTAGAAATGTTTTTCAATCAAATATATATTTGCATATCATGCCAAAGAGGGTTGAAAAGAGTGCACTCCAGATTCAATATCTAATTTTAACGTCATGTCCTATTTTATCGTCAATAAATTGATTTGATTGTAGATGTTCCCCGATATGCTGGCTGCCAGGAAAGCTACAGTGGTGGCGGGATATCCTATGGAGTCGTCACTATCTACCCAAAGCAATACCCAAACAGTCGTCGATTATAAGTTTCTCCAATCGTGTTCCAATTCATGTTCAAACTAAATGGAGTTCAACAAAATTGTCCTGAAAAAGAAAGCGACAACTTTGCAGACAACTGGCGCTATATAAATGTGTGTTATTAAAAATTATGGTTATCATTATACGTGTAATGGTGCCATTAAGGAGACACGTTATCGTAGTTTCTTCGCACGATGGGAGACATCGGTCATTAGGGGGACATTTTCATTTCTCCCTAATGTCACAGCCCCCTTTAGAGGCAAACTTTTACCGTCGCAATTATATTATATATGTTGCTCGTGGTCTAATTAGTAAACATACCGAAATTAGTGGGAAAAGGTCAAGGGAACATTGGTCAAGGGCACATTTAAGTTTGAAAAATTCTGTGCTCAGTCTATAGGGAATGTCTCCCAAATTAATGTCCAATCCAAGGAAATTAGTATTATTATTTTTAACTGGTGTAAAGATCTGAACCACGCGTTTTCAAAGTACCACATACGTGGCATTCATTGCAATTATTTATATGGGCTAGGAGCATTAAACTGTTGCGCATTATAATACCACATAATAACTTAACTATGTTTCGGGGGTAACTATTTGTTCCAGGTGATTCAGAATCGTAAGGATGGATCGGTGAATTTCACCCGTAGCTGGGCCGAGTACCGAGACGGCTTCGGTGATCTGACGGGGGAGTTCTGGCTGGGCAACGAGATAGTTCGCCAGCTGACCTCGGAAGGCACTTGGGAACTACGTTTTTCACTGAAAGGAGATAAGAGCTCTGGTACTTCCCGTTTTCAACAAGTCCAGATCGTGGGTGACGACTACATTTTGAATACGGATTATTGGCGTCTATCAGGTATGGTTAATTTACAAAATGATGAAATTCGTCGAATTCTGGATTTACTTTCAACACGCACGTAGTTTATAAAGTTTACTGAGTATTTTCCCGCATGAGTTTGTCGTAACCTACTCAAATAACGTGCTTGCTTTCAAATGTAGCCTTAGTGCAACCGATCGACAAATGATCAAGGGCTCTGACTTGCCTGGGCTAGCTGATTGCGATGTATAAAATCCAAACTATGAGCAAATTGTCAAATTCACCTCTCGGTATAGGGATTTTACACACACTCAAAATGTTCCATTCAAAAATAGCTATGAAGTTATTTTTCGATTGTAAAAAAATCCCTTGTCTACTAATTATGATTTCTAATCACGGTTTGACGCGCACGACTGCCTGTGAGTTTACTATTGTTCAAAGAAGGGCGCCGCTGATTAAATTTGTCCAATAGTATCTTCAATTTAGCGTCAGACACCGACGCATAAACCGCCGGTAATGCGCGTGAAACCCTTGATTTGGAAGGGCATGGGCTCCGTGCAAAAGTGCCTTCTCGTCGCTAAGAAAGGGATAGTTGGGGAGACACGGGAGAACATTCGAACGCATTACACCGACCACGCCTGACGGAAAAACACGAGTTATACACGCGCGAATCGGAACGCACACGCGTTGTGTCCGGGGCCCAATTTCGTAGCCCTGCTTAACAGCCGACTTTGTGCTTACCGAGCCTCCGTCTATTTCATAGGGACCGTTAATAGTAAGCTCAGCGAAAGCACGCTTAAGCACGGAAGAAATCAGTGATGTAACAACAGAAATCTCCATGCACGCGCAACCGTTAGCAGATTCACGGCATGAAATAGTGCTAAAGCCCTTGTCACACTTTTGCGTATCCCAATTCCTTATGAGTTCCTTATCAAAAGTTTTCAATACGCAGCCGTACGCTCAATTAACGTCGAAATGTTTTGATCACTTTGACTTATGTGCGACGCACATCTAGCGAACAAGTAACGAGTTCAGCGCATCCACTGCGCATGAGATGCGTATGAGTTGCGTATGCAGTGCGCAAGTTCGCTATCTGTGCGTTTCTCATAAGTTACGAATAAGTACAATGCGCTGCCCGCTCGCAGGACGAGCGGTACTAATTCGTGCAATACGTCGGCATTCGATATGAGTTCGTTCAGCGTTCGTTGTATCTGCGCTGCAAGTACGCTATGTATACGTCCAAAATAGGAGGTCAGCGTATTACCGCGTATGAACGGCTTATCCCCCATGAACACATAGCGTACTCGTACCGCGCTCGACCGATGCAGGACCGATGCGCTGCGTATTTATAACTTATGACCTGCGTAACAGCGTACGCAGCGTAGTTTTGGGCATGCCCAAAACTATCCAGCGTGCTGGGTCGTACCATACGTATGCCTGCGTACATAAAACTTACACAAAACGATAGAGATGCAAATGAGGTGCGTATTGTGCGTACGACTGCGTATGAAAAAAAAGTCAATGCGCCACTCATAAAGAATTAGGATACGCAGAAGTGTGACAGGGCCCTTAAGCAGCAGCATGATTTTCTGCTTTAGAAAGCACGACTTTTCTGCTTACCGTTAAGCAGCTCTGTGAAATTGGGCCCAGAGATCAGTGGTCGTGTCCCGTCCAAGGGGCCCTCAAAAGTTGTCAAAAAACGCCTTCTCTTGTTGGCGCACGGAACACGTGCAACACGTTTGTTGGCAGCGCGTTACCGCGCGACGCGCCCTTAATGTGCCCAGTGTAAAATGTGATTCGATAAAACCCATATTTTTCATGCGTTCGTTTACTGAATAATTATTTTTTTTTTAATTTTATTGCTCAAAATCTGTATGATAATGTTTGATACCGCATGGTTTTAAATCTACGTGAAACAGATTTAGTAGGCCTGCACTAGGGATTTTCTTTTTACAAGTCGAAAAATAAATTGGTTTGTTTTTGGTCCGTTCTGATTGCTGCGAATGTCGATTGTTCACAATGCCTTTGCACTTTTCATTCCCTCATTTTAAAACTACAAATGTTTCGAGATCTGCTCACCCCATTTACAAATGAAGCAAGATCAGTTTGCTGCACCAGGTTTTATATCGAAATTGAGTCACATCCGAGAATTGTCGAAAAATGTTCTGTAAGAGCACATTGAACAGTATTCCGACATTGAATATCAACGCCTATACAGAATTCTGTTCTTAACGTATTTCTTGTCCGTTTCTACTCAGGCCAGCCGTTCTCAACCTACGATCGCGACAATGACGCCGATGACAACGCCAATTGTGCCGCTCAGCTGAAGGGAGGCTGGTGGCTCAAGACTTGTACTGGAGGAGTCGGGAATGTGGATCTCGTGCCGACTAACCTGAATGGGGAGTATTCATATCCTGTCAACTACACGGGGCAAGATTACCGAGGTATGAGGTGGGCTTTGGGGTTGTCTGTAGGGCAAATAGTGTCCAGCTCCATTTGGTTGTATCGAGTGCCGTAAACGGGCATCTAAGCCCAGGCCTTTTTCGTATCTCACCCATCCGCGCTATTAAGATTCCTTAGGAAACCTGAAATCCAAGCTTTCAATATGTTTCGAATGTAATATGATATTTCCATCATTTGGTACGAATTGAAAGATAGAATCGGCTTTTGCCGTTGATGAAAAAATACTATAGACTTATGTTTGTGAAACAAACACAGGGCTGTTTTGGTGACTTTTTGTGACATATATGTGACTTGTAAAGTTTCAAGTATAAGTTCCATTTAGGAAGGATGTGTTTATGCTGTTTATAATAAATGGTGGCATATAAAATGTATGATAACATTCTCATAGGGCTGGCCACGTGATGACGTCATGATGACGTCACATCAATTTTCATCTATATTCATCTATAACAACTTGCCGCTTAGGGCGCTCTAAAATTGTATGACGTCATAGTTAATTTTTGTAAAGAACAACTTAGCCAGAGTATACATCAATGAAAGCAAGTTTACATCTTTTACTAATTTCAAATTACAAGGCACTTCCGGTTTCAACCGGAGGAAAGGGTCACGTGATTTTGCACGTACTATCAAAAATGAAGACGTTGGATTATTCTACCCCACAAACGTCAAGTTCAGGTCTTTCACGGTTGGTTTTATATTGATTTTCAAACATTAAATCTATTCGTTTTTAACGTGACGTCACGAGACCCATGATGACGTCATCGTGACTGCAATTCAATTTTTATATAAAGCACATTCCGGTCAAGGTACATACTAACTTTCAACCCAATGGGAACTGCAGTTCTGTAGATATTGGCCTTTAAAATAAGCACTTTTAATATGCCGTCACATGTCACGTGATGACGTTGCGAGACGTCAATATTCGGAACATATTTTCAGATGCTGGTCTAAGTGTGTAACGAGTATAAAGGCAATCGGATTAATTTTAGTGCCCAAAGTGCCGGAAACAAACAAACGTGTACAAATGCTATGGCAAAATTATGTACGATAATTATGCAATTAATATGACGTCACGAGTCACATGATAGCGTCAATGTTCGGCACACATCTTCAGATGCTAGTCTAAGTGTGTGCCGAGTATAAAGTCAATCGGATTAATTTTAGTGCCCAAAGTGGAGGTGACGAAAAAACGTGTACAAATGCTATGGGTAAAATGACTGAAAAAATAAAAAAAAATAAAAGCTATGCCTGTTCGATGAACAGGACATAGGCTTTTCCGCTTTTTGGGGGAGGGGTTAATATATAAGAAAGATATTTAGAAATTCATTACATTTTTTTTTAAAGAAGTCACACCGACGTAGCCGCTCGATTCATTTATTCACATGCACTTTAGTCGTGATGCCAAAAAAATGTGTACAATCACATGAAGCGCAAATAGCACATCAAATAACTCGGGTGTCAATCCGTTACAAGCAAGTATACTTGAAGTGCAGTACGTGTTGGCAAGCACATGAAGTGCTATCTCTCAAATAGTTTGCATCACTTCAAGTACTTCAAATGATATTAGTCCATAACTTGCAATGGTTGAGGTGCCATAAGTGTTTACAATCATATGAAGCGCAAATCGTCATAGTACATCAAGAAACTTAGCTGTCAAATAAACTGTTAATACTATTTTGAGGGGCAATACGTGTTTTCATGCACACGACGCGAAGTGCTATCTCTGAAATAGTTCGCATCACTTAAAGTACTTCAGATGATTTCAGCACATCACTTGCGCTACTTGAGGTACTATAAGTGTGTACAATCACATGAGGCGCAAAATGGTCAAAGCACATCAAGTAATTCAGGTGCCAATAATCTTTTACATGAAATTACTTGAGGTGCAATAAGTGTGTTCAAGCACATGAAGTGCTCTCTCTCTCAAATAGTTCTTATCCCTTTGAGAACTTCAGGAGCTATCTGTCCATCACTTGCACTTAGTTGAGGTGCCATAAGTGATAACAATCACATGAAACGCTAAATTTTTCACACATTTTTAGCACATCAAGTGATTTAAAAGTCATTAACCTGTTGTATGAAATTACTCGAGGTGCAATAAGTGTGTTCAAGCACATGACGTGCTGGCTCTCAAGTAGTTCACATCTCTTCATGTACTTTAGATGATATCAGCCAATCACTAGCACTTAGGTGAGGTGCCATAAGTGTGTACAATCACATGAAGCGCCATAATAATAAGTATTTAAAGCACATCAAGTGTTTTAGGTGCCAATAATATTTTACATGAAATCACTTGAGGTGCAATAAGTGAATTCAAGCACATGAAGTGCTATCTCTCACTTGAAGACCTCAGGGTGCCTTTATTTTGTAACTTGCAAGAGCTTGAGGTACGACAAGTGTTTCAAAGCACATAGAATGATAGCCTTTAATTATTCTTCTTCAGCTGAAGCACCTCACCTGTCAATATTCTGTTGCTTTCACACTTCAAGTGCCACAAGTAGTATTTCTCAGGTGCATACAAGTGCATGAAGTGTGGTCATTTTTTTTACAGTGTATAAGGAGATGTTTAGACTACTGACGAGAGGCAGATACCATAACATAGCTAGAGGGTGTTTAAACAAATCTGAAGTAAAATAGTGGAACAAAATCGCTGATACTTTACTGATACTTTTTGACTTGATTATATGAAATGGGAATAAATATCTGCTTGGCCGTAAACAAGAAGGTGTAAAACCAGCTGAGGAGCATGATTGCCTCTAAAGTCCCTCGCCTTTGGCTAGGGCCATCAATGGCGTCCAGGTCGCTGAGCTGGTTTTAAAAGCACTTGTTTAAAACCGTCCAAGCACATATTTATTCCGTTATCATTATTACAAGAAAAATGATGTACGTCTAAATATACTATTCAAAATGTTTCGCTTATTAATTCAACGGAACAAATAATAGTGGAAATAGTAAATAAAATAATTACTGGATTGCATGATAGGGCGACAATTCTATTGAAACGTGCACAAAATTTTTCAAACTTGAATGTGACCTAACCCAATTTTACCTTATCCGATCCCAACCAAGTTTGGTATGTGTACCTTTTGGACCACGAGAAATCGATCTAGCTCATTTGCGACACCAAAATTCCTTCGCTAAAGGGTAGTAACCTCATTAGGGCGACACCAAAATTGTCGCCCTATTGCGGTGTGTCGCCCTAATGTAGGGCAAGTCACGCACAACTTGTCGCCCTATTGCGGGATTCATGCTAATTAGTAAATTATTATTAATGTACTTCTGTAATAAGTCATAATTAGTTAAGTTTTATACCTATATATTTAAGTTGAAGTGTTTTTCTTTAATGCTAAATTTAATGTAATTGTTTAATCACGAAGATTACCTGGCCTCGTAAAAACGTCGGCTTTCTGCCAGACTCCTCCGTTCATCATTTCATTGCTGTATATTCCGTTAATTTTAGTTGTGCATTAATGCAAGAATGATCTTTGGAAAATAAATCATATCTAATGGTGAGGTCGTATTACATTTAACAACCAAAAGGTAAGTGTGGTACAGTACCGCAAAGTATAATGAAATATTTGCAAAAATGGAAGTTAATGTATATTTGTGATGTTGTGGAACATTTTGTTTAAAGTACAATATAGACGCTGTAAACAGCCTATGAAACGTGCAATTATTACGCATTTTTAGCATCGATCCAGAATTGGAAAGAAGCTGTTATTAAAGAGATATAAAAAAGGGTCATTTTATTTAAACATTTTGAGCATAATAAGAAAAAAAATGATATTAAATCGATATACGTTTTTTTAACGACAACAACATAATTTTGCAATTATAAAATAGTACTGTCATAACTCATTTGGTAAGATTCACATTTTGTATACTAATGATAGGCTTACCTTTGAAAAACAAACTGTTTTTTTTGGGGGGGGGCTTTATTAATTAACAGTTGTGTACGAGTATGGGTTTTTAAAATTGGATAACTTCAACACTTACATTATAAATAATTTTGGATCGACAATTCTTGGATTGACTAAGTCCGAGTAGTCGTTGTGGCAACATTGTTGATATATCATATTGTTTTGGTATCACACATAATACAACTGCATATAGAGTGAAATAAACCTCATTTTGCGCGGCTGAAAGAGATTCAAAAACACACACACCCTCAACAAGTATTACCAAAAACAACAGGTAAAGAGTAAGATATGAAATACATGTAACATTATGATAATAATAATAATAATTTGTTAAAGTAAATTATATAATACAGTAGTAAAAGGGGCCCCTAACCAACTATACTGGTACATCATCGTAAAACATCATTGACAATGCGAACTGCTGTTGGATAAAAACTAAAACAGCTAACAATTGGAACCTGATTTCATTCATCTGTATCGGTTGTTTGATCTAATGGGCTGGACAAAAAAATTGTGTACTGTATAAAATCTTCTATGATAGACTTGGCCCTTTTCTTTACAAATCGTCAAGAGTTGGGAGTTGGCATCCGATGATCCAACTAGCAACACAAACGATTCGGTTGGGACACTTCCAGTCATTGGCTGTGGCATTGCCCCACCTAACGATGATTGACTGTGCCAAGACACTCTCAATCACCGCCCTGTAGAACTTCAACAGCAGTCTTTGACTGACATGAAAGCTTCTCAGCCGTCTCAAGAAAAATAAGTTGAGCAAGGCAGCCGGGAGGCTTTCACGGGCACCTGTCCGTCTTTAACATTTTGGCTGGTTACCGCCAGCCTACCTTTCCTGTACTCAGCAAATGTTCAGTAGCTCTTTAAAACTCACGCCCGATTCATAATTTGTTTCATAACAGAGCAGTGAAAAGTGTTTTCCGTTCGGTTTAAAGGTTTGTGACTTTGCTTCTAAGTATCACTTAATACTGAACCTCGGTCAACCTCTGAAGGAGGGATTAAGCGCCATTGCTTTTACGACAAAAAAAAAATCTGTGCCAAAGTATATTACAAGACAAACTCTAAGTCAGTTTTGAAACTTTCCATGGTGGTAGTGTAGACTAGTGAAGGTTTGCGGTAGAACCAGGTGGACAATCTCTTTTTAGAAGTGTGGTTCCGAAAAGAAAAGAAGTGGGGTTCTGAAAGGAACTGTGAACTGCTGTCTTACTACCAACCGGTTCTTTTCAGAACTACACTTCTTCTCAAAAGAGATTTTCCACATGGTGTTACCGCAAACTACCACTAGTTCACGAGTTATAAATAAAGTCCCCCCTTTCAGCTCAACAGCTTCCAATGGCATTCCATGGATAGCTAAAGATAGGGGTTTCTTTTTTAGTAAAACATGCACAACCTCTGATAGCATGGATCAATTTCAGTAACTTTCTTATACGAGTTGAAGAACATACTCTTTTCAGACATACTTACTTGGTGTATACAATTTGATTGCTTTTTATGAAACAAATCATTTATGCAGGTCACTTTCTTGTTTTCTCAACCTGTACAATTTGGGATACATTAAACTTCAATGTATAACAGAGATGTTTAAATAACACTAAAATGATACATGTGTTATAAAAATGGAACAACTTGTAGACACCACAGTGTGTTAACTTATCATCGCACAATGCTTTGCACTAGGAATCAAATAATAAAAGCGAATGGTACTTGGTTTCGCAAGGTAATATGCTGTTTATAGCTGGATTACATGTATTTACAATACTACGCAAGTTGATTCAATTTTTCACCAAAAGAATTCAATTCTATTCTCGTTCCATTCAAACTGAGTCCGGGTTCTTTTTGTTGTTGTAGTGAGTACAGCAATTTTGATTGATCGATTTTGACTCAACCTTTAATATACACGACATTCATAACTATACACGCTTAAATATGTAGATAGACGGTATAATAATAATGAGAAGAAAATAGTCAAGCACAAACATTCGACTTTTGAACATTTTGAAAATTACATTTTCAAGGATGTAATCTGTTAAAAAGTTTTTTTGTAAATAATAAATGTCATCGAAAGAATATCCAATGACCCCACAAAATCCCATTCCACGAAAATCGTCTTTGTCAAAGTTTTTCGACATGTCTGAAGCGGAAACGAACCATTAACACGTTATCGTACAAACCCATAAGCTAAAATTGTTTTCCAATCGGTGAACAAGTTTCGTAAGTTCATATTTTTGCGTATTAAGTAAAACGTTTCTAAATCTATTTCCTTAAGGATTCTACTTTCAAAGTTGTTTTTCAGCATCTACACCTAATTAGGCACTATCTTAAGAAACTTGACTGTGGGTGATCGCTTTAGCCCAGGTATTTAAAATTATTTACTGTTTTGTTTTCATGGATCAATTTCAGTAACTCTTTTTTTATAGGAGTTGAAGAACATACTCTTTTCAGACATACTTACTTGGTGTATACAATTTGATTGCTTTTTATGAAACAAATCATTTTTGCAGGTCACTTTCTTGTTTTCTCAACCTGTACAATTTGGGATACACTAACTTCAATGTATAACAGAGATGTTTGAATAACACTAAAATGATACATGTTGTGTTATAAAAAAGAAACAACCTGTAGATACTACAGTGTTTTAACTTATCATCGCATAATTACAATGCTTTGCACTAGGAATAAAATGTTAAAAGCGAATGGTACTTGGTTTCGCAAGGTAATATGCTGTTTATAGCTGGATTACATGTATTTAAAATACTACGCAGGTTGATTCAATATTTTACCAAAAGAATTCAATTCTATTCTCGTTCCATTCAAACTGAGTCCGGGTTCTTTTGTTGTTGTTGTGAGTACAGTACCACGAAATCCCATTCCCCACGAAATCCCATTCCACGAAAATCGTCTTTGTCAAAGTTTTTCGACATGTCTGAAGCGGAAACGAACCATTATCACGTTATCGTACAAACCCACCAGCTTAAATTGTTTTCCAATCGGTGAACAAGTTTCGTAAGTTCATATTTTTGCGTATTAAGTAAAACGTTTCTAAATCTATTTCCTTAAAGGATTCTACTTTCAAAGTTGCTTTTCAGCATCTACACCTAATAAGGCATTGTGTTTAGAAACTTGCCCGTGGATGATCAGTTTAGTGCGTCCTATTTACAATTGTTGTTGCTTATTTGTTTTGATCTCGAAGTATTCGTTTTCAATTTCCAAACTTTTTCCATTCCCCTTCTCGTCTCGGGCATTTCTTTGTTACCCATTTAGGCCCATTAGCCTGGGGGTTTTGGTCGGTATCAAATGAGGGGACAATTGGTCATTATGATTGGGTTTTTATTTCGTCACATTTACGTACAGGCGTGGTTGCCCCGGTGGAGAATTAAATGGTACCCGTGCTTGGGGCGCGCAGGCATATGCATATTCCGGGTCATCGGCCACCGGCTGCACCGAGTCGCTTGTTTGGCTGGTCGTAGAAGTCCCTGAGTTTATTTCAGCAACTCCTGGATTGCCCTCCCCATCTTGGTTTACAATTGAGTAAGTGTGTGGTTCCCCAGGGTCATCCTGGGCTGGTACCTGGCCCTGCTGATCGTATGATGCATATGCGTATTCCGAGTTGTCGGACACCAACTGGACCGAACCTTTTGTTTCACCCATCGGGGTGGCTTGTGGGTTCATTTTCCGAACTCGTACCTTATTTCTCTTACCTTTGTTGCTTACATTTGAGTACGTGTGTGGTTCCCCCGTGTCAGTCTTAGCTGGTACCCGTCCCTGCTGATCCGATGATGCATATGCATATTCTTGGCTTTCAGAAACTGGTTGTTCATACACGTGTAGTTGCAGCTCTGGCTTGGGTTCGGCATCTGAGGAGTTATTTATTCAAACAATATAACGCAAATAACTAGTTTGGTTGAGTTTGCTTGATTTTATAGGAAGACAAAAGACACATCATATAGGAACATTAAACAGAAATTATCTTTAAAAAAAAGATAAACAAATAACGTGCTATCAGGCTTTTAAAGTTTCTGCATCAAATTTATAATTTTCTTCGCATATTGATTTAAAAACGTAGTGTTATAAAAAAAAAAAGGGCCTGGAATACTTACACTCCTGATCCAGTTCTTGTGAAGAGGTTTGTTCGTTCTTTCTGCAAAAAGAACAAAATAATAATATTTCGGCAAATATGTACTTTTATTTAGTCTGCTAACATGAGTCTGCTCTCATGTTAAAGCGTTGCAGTTTCATGTTTGGACGCAAGTTACTAGACCGCGACAGCGTGTCTTGACAAAGCTCATGTCAAAAACGACATACAACATTTGGATTTACATGTGTAATACACCGTACCATTGCACGTTGATGTTTTGTAAAGCCTTGGCTTAAAAAAAGAAATGTGTTCTGTATAGCCCTCTATCTACCCTTGGAGACATTATGCATCGTCCAGATTATACAATCATCTAAGTCCAAAACAATGAACCGCTTTTGCAAATCTATACATGGCACATTCCCTTCCTGTAATGTAAACATACGTAGTTTTCTTACGTAGGCAAAAACCTGTTTTTCCTTCTTCGGCAGACGACGACGACAATAAACACAAGCAGACCAAGGGACGCTGGAAGCCCTATAGCAATGGCTACAACGCTGGCTTGACCACCGTCACTTGGTGTCGTAGAACGAATAGTCGTCTTGTCTTGATCACTGTGTGTCGTATGCTTGCTGTCATCAATTGCCGTGGGCTGAACATTCGTGTGTTGACCATCCGGTGTCATAGGTTTATTGTCACCAATTGTCGCGGGCCGAACGGTCGTTTCTAGGTCACCAGGTATTCTTCGAGTCATCACTGTGGGATCTGTGGCAGTTGCTGGTGTTGTGTGCCCAACCACTGCGCAACTACTTTCAAGACACACCAAGATGACAAACGTGACACATTTCTAAATACATTTATTGTACATGCACGGAAATCGACCTTATCTTTACGAGCCCAAACTCGACACTTTGAGGCATTACACCTATATTAAAACAAAAACCTGTCTTTTGAATATTAAGTTATAAACAAGTGATTTTTGGATACATTTAAATCAGCCTGAAAGATTGACATTGACTTCTGAGTTCGTCAAAGGTTCTTAATATTTAGGTCCAGGTTCCTCGCTCGCCTACCTTGTGGATAGCTGTACATCCTCCGGATTTCCACATACACAAAACGGCGGCACTGACTGTTCATATATACACCAACCTCTCTCGTCTACATACTGACACGCGATCGCATCGGCGTATCTGCATTTCAAAGTTTGGTTTGATCCACAATGCAAGACAGGTCCTGTGATTCAACGGATAATATGACAGTTGAAAGCATGGCACATTTTTAGACTGTTCAAAGGATGATGTGATTGATATCACGGTTGATCCATGTAACAGCGGCAGCACCAGTACCAGCAATATAAAAGTCTTAATGTTGGTATATACGTGCTTTCTTTCAAAACTTTTGTTCTTTTCCAAGCGAAATTTAATAAGGGAATAAATGTGTGTTTGGGAGGTATTATAACACTCTGTTAAAGACCGGTTGGATTCTGGATGGGTAATTATCAGCAATCTAGACTCCCACCGGTTTTAAACAGAGTGTTTAATACCGACCAAACACATATTTATTCCCATTCATAAATACCTTTTCGGTCAAAAAAATCTTTTCGGTCCAAATATCAAAACAAGCCAAAAGCTACACGTTGCCAACCACTTTCTTCAACACTTTTACTTCATGGTTTATGAAACACTATCTGACTAAAATATAGAATGTCCCTTCTACAATTCCTTACTTTATTTAAGGAGATTGGCGTGCGCGTCGCGCGTACTGCGCGATGTCGTGCAAAACGCACCTGGCCTGGTGTAGTGTTAATTTGGATTGTAACACCTCACACAGAGATTCTGTGTCTTGATTGACCGAGAACGAGTCACATATTACTTTCTATTTATGCTATCTTTCAGTGCCGGCCAAAAGTACCCATAGCAACCAAAATACTATACCCGTAGCAACAAAAGTACTATACGCACTGTGTGCAAAAATGCAGGGGTGTTTGAGTTGCCTGTTGCGCGTTTTGCGTATTGTTTCCAAGCGCGTGCTACAGAACTGGGTTCAAACCATAGAGGTATATTAAATTTAATATAAGTAAGATTTGAGGCTTTGCATGGTGGAGATACTAAATAATGAAAGGTTTGCGGAAACACCATGTGCGAATTATTTCTCAACTAAGAGAATGGCTCTGAAAAGAACCAGAGGTATAAACTCGACGTTCCGGTCAGTATGCTCTGACTCTCCTGAAGACGGTCAGAGCATACATCAGAGCATGTCATGGGGATGACATTCTCGGTAATTTATCATGACCTTTGTATAAAGCATCTGGCTGCAGCTGTAGACCGCGGTTAGCCCATGCCCGCAAATACTATCCGAAAAATTTGCCATAGAAATGCATACACACCATACCGGATGTGATTTCTTTTTCATTGCGGACCCTGTGGACAAATTTTGAGCGTCAAATGATATGCATTTCGACCCTTCGTGAATTCGAAATGGAGCCTGAGCAACTGGCGGGAGTTGAACATTTACAAAACAGATAAGTTTTACAGATTTTCCTACATTATTATGCTTTTTAACCAAAAAAGGGCGCCGCATTTATGAATGAGAATAAAAGAGTGACGAATGACTCAGTCTTAACGGCCGTTTCAAACCTTGCAGGGTCATGACCGTGACGCTTTGCCGGTCACAGGTCACGCAAAATCTATCCTATCCAATCAGAGCGTTGATTCGTCAGCCCTTCCCAGCGTCCTGTTTGCAGGGCGGGGGTACGAGCGAACGCTCCCCATAGAAAATATGACACGAGCCCCCACGTATTGATTTTCAGAGGCCTAAGTGTCTTGAGAAAATAACCGGTCTGCATTTCAGCACGCTTTCCTGAAAAAGAAAAATCTGGATTCACCTTGCTAGCCCCCCCCCCCAAAAAAAATATTGGCTCTAGAACCGCGCCTGATTGTGTGTACATTATACACAGCTTTAATAGTCGTCTGTTCAGCCGTACACTAGGTCCTCTTTGATTCGGAACTGAATGAAGAGCGTCCCGCTCTTAATTTAAAAGTTGGAATTAACTTTGTTTCGTTGGATGTATCATTTAAAAAGTTCATAAACCTATCAATTTAATGCTAGAATATTATGAATTAAATTTGCACAAATATTTTTCAAGGTGCCACACACAAATAGCACCTGTATACCAACTTGAATGTTATAGTGGGTTTGTCTTAATTAAACAAAAAAACTGACTCATAGAATTCTTGATTGTCAGGTAACAAAAATCGATGTAAAAATACAACAGACAATAAAAAAATAAGACATTGCAGTAATTTCAGTAGTGACCACAAATGGAGGGCTGGTCGCTAGCCATGACTTGTTAACGTCATTATCAAAAGGTAGAAGGAAGATTAAAGCGGGGTGGGTGAATACCTACCAAAACTTGTATAGCATTGTTCAATAGGTGGATTCGGACAAATAGAAAGACAGACGGATCTACTGTGCTGTCCGACGAGGTACTGGCAGGTTCCGTATTCACTGAGTAACGAAAAAGGATATACATGTATAGTTAAGATTTGAAGATTGTACACAGTGATGTCAACAGTAAGAGTAAGTTAACGATTACAATATGTGATATTAAAATCACCCTCGTCTAATTAAAATTGGAAAAGTATATAAGCCACACAATTCAGCCAAACTGATTTCACTGTTTGATGGACATCGATCTGATACATTTTGCTTCCAATGATAAAAGAGGATCAAGGAATCCATTCACTGCGTGACACTTTTCCTTACCTGAAACAGAAATGCTCTCGCATACTCTGTACCACAGACATGTTCTGAAACAAAGCCGCGAAGGTTTCAGATTGTGCCGAGCAGATCGTTGATAACCCAGCACCGGCCAACAAGGCCAAGGCGAGCATCACAGGCCGGAACGCCATGGGTCTCCGCCCCATGGAGTAATCCATGATAATAATTGTTGTATTGATCGCTCTGCAATCCTCCCACTATTGCAGCAGAGAATAAATTTGACGAATACTGACCGCACTAATATAATAAGGAAATAACTGCATTTTCACTTAGGCTTCTGCTTTTCAATCCCAGCACGGCTACACCGAATTCATTAACTGTTGTGTGTGATGCGGATGTGGTTTTGTTGGGTTTCGTTTTATTCAGACTTGAATGGCCATGAACTATTATAAAACACGATTTTTGGGAAGCGAATAATAGGTTAATGGCAATCTTCGTTTGGGATTGTGAAACGTAACAATGAATACGTACTAGACTCCCCTTCAGTGGAGTACCATTGTGCACGCCAAATTGTAAAATGCAACTGCCCCGTGACGGAAAATCTGAACGGAGCTAGCGTAACGCTTTCGCCAATGAAGGGAGGCCACGCGTGATGTAATATTGACGTCGTGTTGGGATTGGCAAATACGTTGAATTTTCAAGCATATACACACGGTGTAAACTAATTTCACCGTGGACGTAAAATCCGGGAGGGTGGGAGTTGCTAATTTACCAGGCTTTTTCACAATGTTGGTCTAAGACCCCATTTACACAGGGCTGCGACCTTTGGGCCTCCCTTGTTCGACCATAAAACTGGCCAGATCGCCGTTGGAGGCTCAAAGGAGGCCGAATGAGGCTGAAGGGAGGCACAAGCATTGCCTTGGTTGCAGAATGGATGCACAATGGTTAGCCAATGGTCGCCACGTATAATATATATATCCGTTCTGTTGCAAATTTTTCAATCTGGACGATATGCTTCTGCCTCCCTTGTGCCTCCTTTGGTCGACCAATAGCGTGCATTGAACGATGACTGTGCCAACCGCTGTGCCTCCATTCGGCGTTGGTTGCCGTAGGTTGCACAGGGGAAGCACAGGGGAGGCAGGCAAATGGACGCACAGGTCGCTCGTTTAGCTCGCCTTAAAAAAATCCCGACATTGCAGTTTTGGTGGTTAAAGGGAGGCACAAGGATAGCTGGAGCAGTTACATAGAAACAGGATTTTCTGAATTTAGGCGACCATTGAGCGTCCTGGCCATTTTTTTTGCCCCTCAGGTGGCACAAAGGTCACAGCCGTGTGTAAAGGGGGCCTTAAAGACTGGTATATTGTACCATGCAATCACTGCCTCTATTCTAAAAGTGCAAGGTCTATTTCAAGAACTGTAAAACGTATTTGTCAGCCGTGACATTTCTAACAATCGCATCTTTATTGTGTTGCGGTGAAATTATTTTAGGTGACCGGTACTTTGTGACGCGCCATAGCAAGTCATGAGCTTTCCAGTGAGACCAAATTTACATCTGTAGCTCAAATTTATCATGCATTATGAGGCATAACCCACTGGGCCACCTTTGTGGGGTTTGAGTTTTATACACTGTGTTACACATTAACTCATGAGCTTTCCAGTGAGATCAAATTTACATATGTAGCTCAAGTTTCGTCACCGACACCACGAACTGACATACAAATCGGAGAAAAACGCTTTTAAAGGTTTGACACGAATTTACTCAGTAAAATATTCCATCTATCTTAAAGGTTTTAGTATCACTTAACGTGAAAATGCTTAAAATACTCAATTATAAACGTTATATTGTAAAAATCTGCTCAGTTAATTAGCAATTAAATGATTAAGATGGGTGTCAGTTCGTAAAAACGAAAATTTATGTATTTTTGGAGAGTACACGCATGCAATAGCGTTAGTGAGTGTCATTTCGTGAAAACCAAAAGTGACGCGTTTTGGGAGAGTGCGCGCACACACTGCGCATGCGTGCGCGCACTCTCCAAAAGCACGTCAATTTTGGTTTTCACGAACTGACACTCTCTAACGCTATTGCATGCGCGCACTCTCCGAAAACACGTACATTTTGGTTTTCACGAACTGACACCCTGTGCAGGGTCACTTCGTGGTAACCAAAAATACCAGAATTGACCAATTTCTTGAAAATTCATTAGTAAAATTTGCTTATTTTAGATGATTTCAGCAATTTTAACTTCGTCATGTTAAACTTCATGATACAAACTGCTAATATGTGCAAAAAAAGACAATTTGAATTTTTAAAAATGTTTGTACACATGTGATGCAGAGGGTATCAGTTCGTGGTGTCGGTGACGGTTTATTCTGAAGATATGCCGAACTTCGAAAATCTCATTTTGAGAAAAATAAATGGCATTTAAAAATAGATGCGCGTTTCCGCCACCAACTGTATTGAAAAAAAAACACCATTGGTTTGGTGTTGTGCGTGTGCGTGTATGGCTTTCTTGTATCATACTACCATGGCAACCGATATTTTGACGATATTCTGCACCTTTTATATTGATCATTAATTTTAGTCACACTAGCAGGACACCCCTTATCACCTGATGGATTTAAATCTCCTAACGTCATCAGTTTTCAAATTAGGTTTTGCCCTTCACCGACGTTTTTTAAAAAGCAGGAGGTCGTGGGTTCGAGTCCCACCCGAGTGATTTTTCCAACTTTCACTCGGGAGGTAACACACTGAGTATACAGTGTTTAAAAAACGTCGGTGAAGGGCAAAACCTAATTTGATTTATATCACCCCGACGCAAAATTCCATCTTATAATAGTCATCAGTTTTAATAATATGAGGCCCTGATGTTGAATGTTCAACAGGGTAATTTGGAAAATAAATATTTGAAGTTCACCTTGATGAACATGATGCAAGCCACTCTATTCATTTGTTTCCCATATTTATGGTCTCTGAAAAGAGGCAAAATTGTTTGAAGACCTTGGTATCTAAATATCACTTTATTATTAATGTTCAATGCCTTGTTTATTTAAGTGTGCCATTCAAAGTGTTTAAAAAAGGTATCACTTTCTTATCCTTTAGTTTTTTACAAATACAAGCTTAATTCTAAAGTTCTTGATTCTACTAGCACGGAAAAGAAACATCGCAGCTGTACCTTCTTGTTCAAACTTTCTTTTCATATGTTTTTATTGCACAAAATATGAACCAGTGACATAATGCAGTTTACTAACATCACAATTTTACAAAAACCTTTACGCCCATGGGAAATTAAGAAATTGTGTAAATATGGTTGCCTTTTATAGGTTTTCAAGGCTATTTCAAAACGTTTTACTGTTTTTAAAGTTCAATTTCCGTCCATCAACATCGATTTATTGCATTTCAAATGTTTAATTTGTCTTCTGTCAGAAAACTTCAAATTCGGTTCAAGAAAATTCAAACAATGAGCACACGTTTTTGTCCCGAAGTATTCGATTTCATCTCGTCTACGCCAAACCTTGTTATTCAGAAATCAAAATCTAAGACGAATTCGATCTCGGAATGCTGCCATTCGGCAACAGCTTGGACGAATTTGATCTGTAATGACGAATATTCTCGACCCGCTAACTAAAGAGGGTAGCAGAACTTTGAAATTTCTCGGTTATTGACTCGATTGATTCTGTTAAAAGCGGGTGAATTTGAACGAAAACTCCTTTAAAATAGACGGAAAAAACCTATAGTCAATAAATCATCATATTCCCGAGAAAAGGTATGGAACCCTACATTTTGAGATAATAGGTTTAGTTACTCACTTCTCTGAATGCTAAGAAATTAATTATCATTTTATTATAACATTAATAATTGTATCTTAAGCTCATCTCGTTAACAGATAAAAACCTCATACTAAACACCTGTTCATAATGTTGAACAGATTACCACTCTATTCTATGTTTATTATTTTAAAATTGATACCAAAAGACTAAACGACCCCTTATGTTGGAACCGTTTGATGGGCTTGAAAAAAACAACCTGTTCTAGCGAGGACGAAACTGCGAAATCAAATCAGCTTCCATTTGACCGTTTAACAAGATCCGCCGACGATATTTCCAAATAAATGACAAACATTTCACAAAGGAATCGTGTAATTTGCAGCAAGGGAAATAACATTAATTCATACTCCCGCGACGAATCATGATGGAGGACCTCGACATTTGGCCATCCAATGCACCAGCCCACCTCATACCGCGGTAATCTTGCCCCGTGTGGTTGACGGGATAGGAATACTCCCCATTCAGGTTAGTCGGCACGAGATCCACATTCCCGACTCCTCCAGTACAAGTCTTGAACCACCAGCCTCCCTTCAGCTGAGCGGCACAATTGGCGTTGCCATCGGCGTCGTTGTCGCGATCGTAGGTTGAGAACGGCTGGCCTGAGTGAACGTCAGTCAGTGACTTGCCTAGGAAACACACGGGAAAAGTATAGGTATTCCCGGCTAATTGAAAACGTTTGTCATTAGAATGCATCGTTTCTAGTTTTCAAATTCGTCCTTCAACACCAATTTAGTGCACTTCCAATGTTTAATCTTGTCTTTTGTCAGACAATTTCAAATTCAATTCAAGACAATTCAAACAATGAGCACACGTTTTCGTCTCGGAGTACTCGATTTTGTCTCGTCTACGCCAACCCTTGTTATTCAGAAATCAGATTCGTATTATTGATTTATATAAGACGAATTCGATCTCTGAAAGCTGTCATTTGGCAACAGCTTAGACGAATTTGATATGTACTGACAAATATTCTCCACCCGGTACTATAAAGAGGGTGACCGAATTTTGAAATTGAATGGTAAATGACTGAATTGGTTTTGCAAAAATCGTGTTACATTTTCTCGGACGATGTTAAATGTTAGAGTTGGTGAATTTCAATGAAAACTCGTTTACAATAGCCGGGAAAACCTGTATTTCCACTAAAAAGTGTATATAATTTAAACAGTGACGTACACACTTTTTCACATGTTAAGTCATAGCCATAGGTTTTTCCAGATTTTTAAAAAAGTTTAGCATTCGAATTCACAGATTCTAATATTTTAATCAATATCCAGGAACATTAATTATATTCAGTGTACTTCCAATATGAAATTCCGTCTTT
This sequence comes from Patiria pectinifera, assembly GCA_029964075.1. Classification (NCBI taxonomy): domain Eukaryota; kingdom Metazoa; phylum Echinodermata; class Asteroidea; order Valvatida; family Asterinidae; genus Patiria; species Patiria pectinifera. Next base: position 30,585,399 of record CM057147.1, on the reverse strand, counting down.
CGTCAGACAATTTCAAACATAGCTCAAGCAAATTCAAACAATGAGCACACGATTTCGTCAAAGACTATGCGATTTCGTCTGTCTACGCCACACCATGTTATTCAGACATTAAGTTCGTCTAATGCCACACACTTTAATCCTACTTTTGTTCAATTGCGTCATACTACATTTGTGGCGAAAGCCATAGTCCATAACATTTGAGCAGACTCGCTGGTTCTTTATGCAAGACAACTGCATCTTGACCTCTAGATTTTGACCAATCAGCAGGCACTTTATAAATCGGGTTTTTCGGTCATTCACCGTTGTCGTGTCATAGACATAGATAAAAAATGCCCCGGACACAGCAACAAAGGCTGTGGTCACGCGCTCTGTATTATGTTACGCAAAACGCGCCGCCCGGCTGTTGTTGTATTACAAAACACTGCATTCGAATTGACCAACCAAAGTTTAGTCCTGATTTGGAAATGAAACGTCACGATTTAGTAAAGTTGACTTCGATTGGCTGAGACGTGAGATCTCATAAATCTACATGCTTTGATTTATCAGACGTTATACAGGAGACTGGGCTCCGTGGGCAACGGGTGATACTCAGACTAGGTGGTGTCTATCCAAAAGCATCACTAGAAGTAATTATTAGGGAGGTTTCGCAAGCGTACGGATACGCTTACGCTTACGTTTAGCTATCCGTATCCGTTTTTTACTTGCGTGTAGCGAGCGAGATATGCGTGTCGTCTGCACGTATGACGTCATACGCCACTCACTATCCGCTAAACGTGCAGACGACACGCATATCTCGCTCGTTAAGCGGCCTTTCCATAAATGCGTTTTGCGTCCGTTTTAAATCCGTTGCGTATACGATGCGTTTTGCGCAAGTCGTTTGTCTTTCCATCAGTGCGTTTTTTTGCGTCCGTACAATGTGCGTTTTGTGGCCATAGCAACAATTAAAATCAGTGCTGGCATTTTGACTCTTTCGATGACATTCATTCAGCGCGCGCTCTTTCTACAGCGAATTTGCACTGATCAAAGGTTATGGAACATGCGCATTATTGTCCGTAAACATTTTGGCATCCGTTAAAATCGCTCTGTGTAGCGATTGTGACGGACGTCAATAACGGACACGCAACGCATGAGTGTATATGGAAAGGAGCTTATGTTTTTTCTGTGTTTCGATTCATCATTTCGGTAAAAACTCAACGTATACACATCGTATACGCAACGGGCACAAAACAGACACAAAACGGACCGAAAAACGCACTTATGGAAAGGCAGCTTTACACGTAAGTAAAAAACGGATACGGATAGCTAAGCGTAAGTGTAAGCGTATCCGTTCGCTTGCGAAACCTCCCTATTATGAGACATACACGTTTTGAATAGTGAAGTAAACTCTTAACCGAACATGGTGAGTCTTTTCAAGGGGCCGAATCATAAGTCCGACGCATCATAGGACCGACGCCTCATAAGTCCGACAAACACTGTTTCGGACTTATGAGGCGTCGGAGCTTTGAGGCGTTGGACTTATGCGGCATCTGACCTATGAGGCGGAGTAAATAAATTGTACGCCTTATAAGTCCGACGCCTCATTAGTCCGAAATTTCGGACTTATGAAGCGTCGGGCCTATGAGGCGCCGGTCTTATGAGCGGACCCCCTTTTCAATACAACCTGCGAGGAACTTTTAAAAGTCACTTCTTATACTTTATATTTTTTTCTGGTAAGACAAGGAAACCCAGGATTCCTTTAAAGTGTCTAGGCACTGTAGCTCGAAAGCCTGACGAAACCGCTAGAAGGAGACAATGAGAAGAAATTAAAGTTTCACACGTGGGAGATAATACCCACGAAATCAGGTCGGGGCTGAAAAACCAATACAAATGTGGTCCGGGCAGGACAAATTGCACTTTTAACAAGAACACTCAACGGGGTTTATCTGTCTTATATGCCGTCCGGACGGTCCGGTTCACGGCATACAATGTATATGGCTTTGGATATTACACTACAAAAGTACCTGTTGGCCACATAGGCGATGGATCAGCATATAGGGTGTAGTTGTCACCTGCGATCTGGAATTGCTCAAGACGTATTCCACTGCCGCCGTCTCCACCACCTACAAATATCTGCAGTTGCCAAGTGTCTTCCGAGGTCAGCTGGCGGACTATCTCGTTGCCCAGCCAGAACTCCCCCGCCAGATCACCGAAGCCGTCTCGGTACTCGGCCCAGCTACGGGTGAAATTGACTGACTCGTCCTTACGATTCTGAAGCACCTACAACGAGTCAATAATGAACGAGAAAACAGCAAAGGAACATATTTACATGTATCAGTTTTTGTTATTATAAAAAGGGAAAAGTAAAATCCAAGACGGCGACATCGGAATGACACTACCAGACCTGCCGTGATAAATCATCATAACACCACATTAATATCGGACGATTGGTTTAAAATGATACCACCAATTGAGTAAATATTTCATATTGCGGGTATTTTAAAGGTTGTTGCATACTCGCACGTTGGTGGTGTTCAGATGGGGAGTGGTATTGAAAAAAAAATCTCCGCTCTTGTTTGTCCCTACAGAGTCAAACAAGGGACCCTATTTATACCTTATACTGAAATAATAGTCAAAAAATTAGTGGAAACTTGATCTATTAATCTGAATAATTTTCATCCTAAATCATCTTTCCCTGTTTCAGTGGTATAAATTGAATTGCAGTCGAATTTCAAGAGTGAATTTTCTACTCTTTGGAAATGAGAGAGCCGCACGGTCACCAAAGAGTTCCGTGTGATTCCCCGCTTTGTTCATTTGTTTATATGCCCTTTCTGCACACACACACACACACAATCGTTCAGTAGGATAAGAATACCATCTCGCATAAGCACACTATTTGCGTACGTTAAGGTTGACATAAACAGTTCGACTTTGGGGAGTTGACGAAGTCCATGGGCGGAAATCCCGGGGGGGGGGGGGGGCAGGGGGACACGTCCCCCCCCCCATGAATTTGGTAAGGGGAGACACAATGTCGAATGTCCCCTCCATGTTTTCATGTGTAGGTGGGTGACCAACCATGGCAGAGTCTTAGGGAAAACCTCTTTGATACGTCGCTTTGTGGCTGAGAAAAAAAAGGTTTTCTTGTCGGTTCGACCGCCAATGGTCCCATATGTACGCCTACCCACGTACATGTACTGTACGTGCGTGTTGGTTCATGCGGTATACGTTACTTAGGGCCCTGTCACACTTCTGCGTATCTTAATTCCTTGAGTTGCGAATTGATATTTTTTTCGTAGGCATAATACGCACCCCATATGCATCGTTATCGTTATGTATAGGTTTTATGTACGCAGATATACGCATGGTACGACCCAGCACGCAAGATAGTTTTGGGCATGCACAAAACTACGCTGCATACGCTGTTACGCAGGTCATAAGTTATAAATACGCAGCGCATCGGTCCCGCATCGGTCGAGTGCGTTACGAGTACGCTATGTGTTCGTGACGCACCCCGTCAGCATATGAGCCGCCTGTATTGGACGTATACATAACGTACAAGCATGCGGTCCGGATAGGTCGGGTGCGTCCGGAATACGCTCGGCATGCGCACTGCACACTGACCTATTTGCGGCCAGAAAAATAATGTTGTGCACTGCATACGCAACTCATACGCATCTCATACGCAATGGATGCACTGAATTCGTTACTTGTACGCTAGATGTGCGTCGCACATAAGTCAAAGTGATCAAAACATTTCGACGTTAATTGAGCGTACGGCTGCGTATTGAACATTTTTGATAAGGAACTCATAAGGAACTGAGATACGCAAAAGTGTGACAGGGGCTTTAGGGCCCTGTCACACTTCTGCGTATCCTAATTCCTTATGAGTTGCGCATTGACATTTTTTTCATACGAAGTCGTACGCACAATACGCACCTCATATGTATCTCTATCGTTTTGTGTAAGTTTTATGTACGCAGGCATACGCATGGCACGGCCCAGTACGCTGGATAGTTTTGGGCATGCACAAAACTACGCTGCGTTCGCTGTTACGCAGGTCATAAGTTATAAATACGCAGCGCATCGGTCCCGCATCGGTCGAGCACCGTGACGGTACGAGTACGCTGTGTGTTCATGGGGGATAATGTTTAAGCGGTTCATACGCAGTAATACGCTGACCTCCCGGCATGCACCCCGTCAACATATGAGCCGCCTATATTTAACGTATACATAGCGTACTTGCTGAACGAACTCATAGCGAATGCCGACGTATTGCGTCAGGCATGCGGTCGGCATAAGTCGAGTGCGTCCGGAATACGCTCGGCATGCGCACTGCATACTGACCTATTCGCAGCCCGAAAATAATGTTGTGCACTGCATACGCAACTCATACGCAACTCATACGCAATGGATGCGCTGAATTCGTTACTTGTACGCTAGATGTGCGTCGCACATAAGTCAAAGTATTCAACAAATTTCGAAGTTTTGAGCTATGGCTGCGTATTGAAAAATGTTGATAAGGAACTCGTAAGGAATTAGGATACGCGAAAGTGTGACAGGGGCTTTACATACACACAATGTTGCCTGCGTACGTCATATAATTTTCTACTCCTATACAAATTCGGCCCCACTCCGGCCCGCAATCGCTATGGTAGGCTTGTTGACAAGTCGTTAGACCATAGTCGTTTATGTCCGTCATCGATCAGCGCCAAAATCCGCATACCACCGCCGTTCATGCAACGTCAGCGCTACAACCATTCATGCAAAAGTCATGTAATAACGCGCAGCATGGTCAGTCCGTGTCTAACGACTTGACTAACACGTTTTCAAGCGAATATTCATATGTGCAGCCACTGCAATGCATATGCATGACGTTTCCATAGCGAGGGCCAAGAGTAGCCCATCTGGCTTACGAAGAAACATCCATTATAAATATGGGGGTAATTATAACACGATCATTTTCAAGTTTCCATTTCATTTGGCAGTCCTGTTTTTATATTACAGTAAAAAACGTATAACATTGTAGATAATATTAGTACTTTTGCAACTGTCTTTGAATAAAAGGAGTAATATTTAAGTAATTATGAAGTTGAAACTGTTACGAATAATTGTAAATCCCCTTCAAAAAATTAAGTGCGCGCCGCCTGTAAACGTAAGCTCCTTTTGGCCCATGTGGTTTGTTGTAGTTTAACTAGACACACTGAAAACGAACTCGTTCGAGGGTGTGCCCATTTTTAGGTTACAGAACCGCAATGACAAAATGCCCGATGCACACAATGAGGTTTAGAAATATTTTGTTGCATTATCAAGGAGAAAGGAATACCCTCCATTATGATGATCAAATGCATAAGTACTGTACGGAACTGTACTATTTTACAAGGAAAAGGAGTTGTACTTACGGCCATTTATTCTTTCCACTTTCTTTACACGAGGCTCTCTCCTTATACAACTCACAACAAAAAGGAACGCTATACAAAAGTCACAAAACTGAGTCGGGGCAGTCTGGCAACGGGTTTTCCTGGCCCAGCAGCAGGGGTCCCAACGCTACGGTTGCACCGTGGGTCCGTGCTGGCGCCCTCTGCCGGCAGCCCGGCACCTCCGTTACAATATTGTGGTGGTATTCTACTCAAGCTTGAAAGCTTCAAGTTCGTGAGTGAAGAAAGTATGCCTACATTACGTAATATGGACCTTTCTTTATGATGTCGATACAGAAAGGGGCTCGCTGGTATATCAGGGATTTTCCGTACCCGGTGGGCAGATTCAGCTCAGGAAGGTGTCGTTGCCGTCAAGAAAACTTTGATTGCCACGGTTTGTTGGGGTTTCAGAGCACTGGAAATCCCCAGTTTTCGCAACCCATGGTCAATGGAACCTCTATACCTTTCGGTGCTAGCTTCTAACACCTTCATTTTAACGTTGGGCGATAGGAAATCCGAAGAAATTTGATGTAAGCGATTGAGAATGTTTGGTGAAGACTACACTAACATGCCGCGACAATGTGTACGTGTATGTAAACTTGTGTGTACGTGTATCGTCGTGCAAGAGATGCCTGTTGAATATTCATGTTTTCTTGATTCTTAACCAATCAGACTGCTCCGTCAAATTTTGGTGGCAAGTCTCATTGCCTGTGCTAAACTGACAACGAGTTATTCAAGTCTGTTATGCATACACAGAGCACACGCATGGGATCGCACACGCATGGGGTAAAAAATGTACATAGCGTCCCCGCTACTAGGACAGCATGCGGTACGTCGTACCCCCGGCACTGAGCGGGGCAGTCTAGTCGCGCGCGGCGGACGCGATTAAAACCACTCATTACAGACTTGATTTCAAGTCTATCGCTATGGCTGCCATAGCCCATGGCAATATTACCAGTGGAAAGTTGTCGGTTCAGCCTGTGACTTTTTGTGAGTAATATAATTTCGGGGAGAAAAAAAAAAACTGTCCCCCACGTTCGAGGAGCGATTTCCGCCCTTGTGACGAACCACCGACTCCCATGTCAAGGAATGGGCCTGACAGCCCTGAATGCTGATTTCATGTCCAATGAACTGCGTCTTTGAATGACATAAACGGAAGGAACTTACCACCCAATCTAAATCGCAATAAACGGCCAAGCCGTTTGGATACTGCGACGGGTAGATAGTGACGGCATCATACTGTATCCCGGCATCATAACTCTCACTGCAGTCAGCATATCGGGGAGCTGAGGCCGTTGTCGAAATCTCGACTTCAAATTTGACATTGGCCTGGCTGACTTCTAAATAATTGAGATAAAAAAAATCAAACCAAAATACTTTTTTTTTCAATGTTGTCTCATTTTCAAAAGGCTTTGATGTTCTTTAATGAAGAACACAGTCACGTATATTTTAGCCGGATTCATCCAGGTCAGGGTCAAAAAATCGAAATACCAAATTTGGAAAATTGCGCACAAATATTATTCCTTTGTCCCTTTTCGGAAATTTGCAGGCGCGGTTCTACGGGGAGGGAGAGGAGGGGGCAGGTGGTTGTAGCCCCCCCCCAAAAAAAAAAATATTAAAAAATTAATAAATACAAAAAAAAACCCACGAAAAAAAATGGCAGTGGCCAATTTTAGAAGTTGACGTGCGAATAATCTCAGCCCCTAAAAAAAAGTCGTGAGAAGGGGACATTTGCACACTATGCATGATTGTACACACACAGAACTTAAAGTAAAAATGTAATAAGGTACAAAAAAAGTTGTGAGCAAATACACAGTTTAAGTAAACATTGACAAAAAAATTAACAGAATTATAATGTAGATTTAAACAAACAAAATTAAAATGTAAATATGAATATTTACAAGAGTTGCGTAAACACGTCCGATGTTTCACTTTTCCAATAGTAAACTATACAAATTTGCAGTGAAAGTTGCCATCCATAATGTAAAGATTACCGATTCGAAGGTAAAGCCCGCCCTGTGGTTGTCATGTGTTTGCAGTGTGCTATTCACAAAGCACAAACGCGTGAAGCTTCTTCGTACTTTTCGAACAATAAAAACCACAAAGTTCGTACGTCGTCGGCCTAGGAATCGAGTCGTTTAAAGGTAAGAAATTAACCCAAGCCTATAATTTACTAATTACTTTATTTGGGATTTTATCAACGCTCCCCAATGAAAATGTGGTACGAAAGAACCCCCCTATAGATTTTTGAATGCCTAATTGTCCGGAGGAAAAAAAAAGGTGAACATTTTAGTAGCCTTCCCGCAATAAATTCTGGATCTAACCCTGCCAGCCCCCCCCCTCCTCCAAAAAGAACAGGCTCTAGAACCGCGCCTGGGAAGTGGGTAGCTCAAACTTGCAATTTTTGAAGGGAGGGAGTTAAATATATATTATAACTATTCATGGGAGAACAAACAGTTTTCTTAAAAATATATAAAAAATGGGAAATCCTTAGTTTTGTTCTAAAGTTAAACAACTTCTTGGTTTCAAGGCAGCTGACAAAGAGGTTATGGAAGGAACTACCATAACTTGAGTTCATTTCACAATATCAAAAAGATGTTCTTGTGATTGTCTTTGCTTTATATTGTATTTCTAGCCTCCATCAATTAGGTTACTGGAATTTAAATCGCTTTAACAGTTTTTTACGAAATAACTTTTAAAAAATGTGTTCAAAGCTTTGTTTACTAAGTTCTCCTTACCTGTCGAGTTTCGTGTCCCCGGGCATCGTTTGTGTAATTCTCGAGTCGCTGCTTGCATCCAATGTTCACCGGGAAGCGGCTCCGGTGCCAGACCGAAGTAACTGCAAGTCCTCAACTGACTCTCGACCACATCTGTTAGTACTGAAAATTGATAGTGAACACATGACCGTCATTTTTTGAATGACAAAATGATTTAAAAGCAAAATTTCTTCTTACTGAATGTTCCGGACGAACATTTATGAATGAACGTTTGTTTACAATCTTGTAAGTGCCGATGGATGGCGCTGTTTCCAGTAACCAAACAACGGACGGAAGTGAAACGAGACATGTCGCTTGTTAGTTTGTGAAGAATTATTGTGAGAAATCACTTCGTTTCTGGAGAAATGTAGTTATTTGAGGCCACAAACTTAGCTGATAATTGCCTCCACGGCCTGCTGAGTAAGGATCACTTTGATTAAGCTGTGTAAGAACTGCCATTTGGTTTTGTACTGGTCGCTTTCTGGTCGCTTCTTCGTCGCTTACATGTAATCTGCAAATCACATATTCGGGGGATATTCGCTTATCGTTATAATTATCGTTGGATCATTCTTGTGTTGTTTGACTATTAAATATTTCGAAGGTTCATCGTACTACATTGTCGCGTGACTGTATGCATGGCCACCTAAAGTGTCTTGTTGACTAGTACAGCAAACTACAGAGTGTATAACATTTGCAGTGTACGACTTTGGAGGCATTTCATGTACTGTGCGATATTGAAGATCATCACTGTGTGAGCATTATCTTTTAACAGAGAAGTGAGAATTACATGTAACTGTGCCAATGCTCTGGAGATAACGATTACTCACAATCCTGACAGTTTGTTGAATAAATGATGAACATAAGACATATGTGTGTTTGCAGTAAACTGTTAAACAAGCGCCAGTAACAGACAGTGGTCGTTAGTGAATCTACACAGCCTAAATCACCCACACTGAAACTAATTTAACCGATCAAAATGGGGTAAACATTTCGAGGTGTCAGGAATAGACGACTTTCCTTCACATGTACCGATGATCGCATGCCGCGATATGGGAATGTAGGCCTGCGCATCACCTACTTGTGCCTCGTACATGTTAAGGCCACTGAATCTGATATTGATACCAGTATACAAATAACATGCAGCTATGCCATTTAACAATTGTACATGAAACGAATATCCTTGTATGTTCATTCTTATTTTTTCCAGAGCGATCTGATCTTGATTATCATTCATGTTATTCTAATTAGGGCCCCCCAAAAAATACTCGGTCTCGGGTCAGCGCGCGCGTCAATTTTAATCATGCGCGTTAACCTTTTTTTCTTCTTCAAATTAACACGGAAGCTACAACAGCGCCCTCTATTGCCGTGCCTCCTCAAATTTTTGTACCAAGGAGCACCAAGGAATGAGGATTTCACCAAGGCAAATGATAAAAGGCACCAAGGCAAATTATGGAGGACACCAATGAATAATGAGGACGCAAAAAAGCAAAATAGAGCCCACCTTGTCTGTACAATACAAGCCTGAAAAAAAAAGCCACCAAAAAAACCAAACACACACAAAAAAAACCGCGTCGCCGCATCAATTCCGGAACTTCGGTCTGACCAGAGACCGACTATTTTTTGTTTGGCCTAATCACTCATCTAAACAATTAATGAAATCAACGGACCCCTCTCAAGTGTTTGCGCTGAACACACCACCTGCAGACTCGGATCGAAAGTCTGTTTTTCTCCTAAGGCGCACCGTACACTATGAGCTGAGCAAAAAAAGTAATCGGAGGCCGTTTGCTAAGCACGTAGCTCAAAAAAAATCAAATTTGTGCGCTGAGTTTTCTGCCTCTCGAGGCCGTGAGGAAAATATCTACCCTGTTTGATTTCGTTCGCCTCGCGAGGCGAAAAACTCACCGTGTGGTGCGGTCAAGGGGAGCTACGTGCTGAGCAAAAAGATTAACTAACCAATGAAATCATGTACTCTAGTCTGTACACGTGATTTTAAGATATTCTTGTGTGCAAATCTTCTAATGCCTGCATGCTGGCGTATGTCCCCAACGTTTTTAATCGCGCGACTGACAAACAAGAACAGTGTTCTTTAATTGGCTGGTTATATATTTTTTGTTTAGCTCAGCACGTAGTAGCTACGTGCTGGGCTCGCGTTGACAACATTCGGTGATAGCACTACCTGTCTCACACTATTTAAAAGACTTTGCCTCTTTTCTCAATGGCTAAACATCTTATGTCCATCTTAAGTTACGAACATCAATGGTTTTTATGGCAAAAAAAGCTGTAAGTTAACGTTAAATCATTTTTGAGTCCTAAATTTGATTAAAATTGTATTTAAGGCAAAAGAACGTGTCCTGAAATTTATCTTAAGATACACTGTTTTGCCATCAAAATGATGCATTATTGTTGTGACTATAATGCGGCAAAGGAAACTAAATTCTGAAATGTATTATAATTTCGAAACTAGCCAGAAATGTACTGTCAAATTTGACAGGAAAGTGAAATAAAATATGTCCCATGATCACACAATTTGACAGCCAAAAAAAACCCACTTATTCACACACACAAAAATAGCAAGATAAAGTTTAAACTCCATTTTCTCAAAACGCCGTTTTTCGAGTTAGGCTGCTTTGCCATGAATGAGCCGCGGGCTGGTGTGAGTTTGTAATATACCTCTATTTCATTGCTTTTATTTCTACTCGCAAGTAAAAAAAAAAGAGTTTATGAAAATGAAGAGGTTACTTCGCTTTCAATTTAATAAGGCCGACTCCTGAATAAAGGCTACAATTGTCGTGCCGCAACTAGGTTAACAATTGTAAAATATTATTTCATATATAAACGAAGAACGGGTTTAGAGTTCTAATATATGTCACGGTTACGTGTAGGGTAATTGCTGCCTAACGTGGTAAGTCCGCTTAATGATTAATTAAGAATAGATCTTTTTGGCAATTATAGGTGAAAAACAATCAGAAATGAGCACGAATTGAAGGCAATATTTCGTTGGGTGCCCGGCAGAAGGGCATATGAGCGTTTTGACGTAAAAATCATTTTCAAGAAAATTGCATTGAAAGGTTGAATTGTTCCCCCGCGCGCATTTTGTATCCAGTGTTCCCCACACGTAATATAAATCGTATGAGTTTAAAATTGTCACACGTATGGAACATAAGTTTTGAAACAACTTGTATTCATTTCTGACGAAAGTGTTTAATTCTCATTAAAATGGAGGCAGTGTTCTGCGTATGCCCTTTTGCTGGGAACATTTTGGTCATTACGCGCTATTGCATTGCATAAGGGCATATACACATATGCCCTTTTGCCGGGCACACGACGATTTACTGTCCAGGTGTTTTCCAATGATTTAATAAATCTTAATCTTGTTTGAGTAAATTGAAGACGATTAGTGAGAGATATTAATACTATGATATCCAGCAATCAGTCAATTAAAATATTCTAAGTTTGTGTGAAATATCTGTCACGTCAAATCAGTTAAAGGATGTTGACAAGTTGCCAAGACACAAAGGATATATCGAAAAGCCTATACCACAGCTTACGCCAAAGAATACCAGTCTGCGGTGGGCCATCAGCGACAAAAATATCAAGAATGTTTGGCAATATGTGAAGTACGTCAAAGATATGCTGAACTATCACAGTGTAAATGTTCTACGTGTAAGCACTGTATCACTACAAATATTCAACTAAAACTGTGATGGTGAACTATAATATATTTCACATCAGCTTACAAGAAAATCGTCAAAATATTGAAATATGGTTATCTCAATGTCTTGCTTTGAACAGGTATCAACACGTCCAGCAATATGTATAGCCCAGATGTAGGTACCAAAAAAATTATGGTGTAATACAGTTTAGGATATGAGCTATTTATGAGTTAAATCTCAAATATGAGTTTTGAGCTTAATTATGATATGAGTAAAATATGCTCCGAGTAAAATGTACTGAGCAAAATGTAGTCTGAGTTAATAGTGAGTAAATAGGAATCTGAGTTATGAGTTATGAGCACTGTGCAGAATAGCCTTTAGTCAAGTCCCACGCGTTTACCCGGACACGTGACGCTGCCGGGATGCTGACACGTAAAAAGACTAGGACGAGCAGCGTAGCCGTGAGGGCCTTTACCATCTCGTGGAGAATGCTTATGTTTTTTTTACATTTTGTCTACCGATTTGTTAGACATGCATAATGCATTACCCGTTGTGAATTGACCAATGAAAATGCAGAATTACTAACGTAAATCATGCAGCCGTCGTCTGGCGCCAGACAGCCATGGCGCGCGTACTGTTGCTGGTAACACCGCAAACCACCGTTAGATGATTGGTTTATATTGCTTGAAATATATTACGTGAATAAATGAATAAGTGATTAGTTCCACGAGATAGTAAAGGCCCTCGAGGCTTTGCCGCTCGTGCTAGTCTTTTTTACGTGCCAGCATCCAGGATGCGTTACGTGTCCGGATGGTCCGGGTATATGCGCGTGGGACTTGACTAAAGGCTATGTGCAGACCCGCTCTGTCCACTTATGAGTCAACCTGTAATCAACACACAGAGCGAATACATAAATAGTCGTCGAGACCATACATGAAACAGCCGTATGTTCACGTGAAAATCACACGATTAATCTTCACACAAAACTTCTCACACAGTTTCCCGAGAATGGTACACAGAAAACTTGTCCAAAATGGCAGATTCTGATTTTGGTTTGAGCCTACACTCGGTCCACATGTTCTATGAACCTGCATTCATAACATGGTTAGCTCAAATAAGGTATTTCGGTGAATGAAATGTGCAAAATAAGTGAGATTTACAGAGAAAGTGGAACTTTCTTCTTTACGAAGGGAACTCCAGCAAGAGAGAGGACGGTTTCGTGTAGTGTGCCGAAGCACGTCGCGTAAGATTACAGTACTAGGCCTACATATCCGGCATAATATAACAATTTACTAACATCGTTTCGCTATTATTATGACAGGAACATTCAAATGCAACGATCATGATTCATTACAAATATTGATTATGTCTAATAATTTGTATGGAGATAGATCAATTACATTTATGGGCTTATTTTACCTAAGCGCATGCATGGCATGGTTGCGGTAATGTGGTTGCAGCGTTACATGGAGACGCTGTAAACAGTATACAATAGACTTTGTCTCAAGGCGGAGTGAAGTCTAGTTTCGAGTCGAATCGCCACATATACATGACTAAATTTAGTATTGCTGGAAGAAGAAACAATTAAAACTGATTGATTGCACATCAATCGGTCTACAAGAAGGGACGAAATTGATTTGTGCCAAATTGTTTCCAGACGAGCGGCCTTGCTTTGAATTCAAAGGATATCCATACACCTTCGTCCTCGAACACTCCTTCCAACACGTACGATGGAAATTAAAACACAATTCTTAAAAGAACCTAAATGTTGCCATGACAATCTTTGCGCATCTCTATTTTTTTCTACCAGATACAAACCAAGAAGCAGGACTCTTACTTTCAGTAAGGATGTGTTTTTTTTCTCTGGCCAATTTCGCAAAATGTTCATTCACCACACTAAGACAAGTAAGAACATTGTAGCAATTGATGGGGAATCAGAATTGAATTACCCCGCATTGGTGTGCATGTACGTTTCATTTCAAATAAATTCGGTTCACTCGACGTTTTGACCAGAATATGGTTTGTCCGTCTTTGATAGAACTGGTTATCCGGTACAACACACAACACATCAATCAAATCAGAACACACACTTGCATTTCATTGGGTTATCGTAACACCTTTTATAATTTTACCTGTGCGTTTGAAATACCAGTAGACAAAGCAATCCAGTTTTATTGGTGGTTGGGTGTGTGTTTTGAGTTCATGAAGATTTAATTCAAACCGACAATTCGATGATAATTCTTTCCTACCTATCGTGATGATTTCAATAATAAACGAAATGGTACAAACAAATGTAACGATTTGTTACTTCAAAACTTGTATTCCAAAGCCCAGCCTAGTCTTCAAACCTAATTAATGGCAGTGATTTAATGGGTGACATGCCCTTTCCCCTATACCTGAGATGACCAACATAAAAAAAACCCCACTTCTTAATGTAGGCATATGTAACTTACAGATAGCAAACAAAGAATACACAAAAATAGTGTCATTTGTGTCATCGATCTCTGTCATATGCCTACCGTTATCGGCGCTCTGAAAAAAATATGAGATAATCATTATTATGACCTCGTCATAAACACCGCAAAAGAGACCGTCCACCCGCATTGGAGGGGTCATAATTTGGGATCTGATTGTCTTAGGATGACGTCATTTATATAGACCGTTTAGGATGTTTTTAGCTACATTTTGAGACCCCGTTTGCTACCAAAGACTGTAAATTGAAAAATGGCTGTCAATGAAAAATGGTGCAATTTGAAACGTTACCAATTAATTTAATGGGTATGCAAGTGGAAATTGCTTCGTGACAACGCTGACAGAAACGAACGGCTGGGAATATCGATCGCGCAGGGCTTGCATTGTATGCATGGGAGCGCGGGAAATTAATTACCCGCGCTTTGTTCGGGCACTGTGCAGTACCCGATAGGGGCTAACTACGGGCATGGGTGGTTACGCTTAGCAGTTTCTCCTCGCGTAATCTTTAAATGTGCAACTTTTCAAAACTACATCATTTTTCAAAAAGCGTTGTCAATCTACGCAAACGGGGTATAAAAATGTAGAAAGGTCTATATAAATGACGTCATCACAAAGTTATGGCCCCTCCAGTGCGGATTTTCATTTTTGGGGTGTTCATATTACACCATTTGGAAGTTAAACTGACAAGAAATGACCACGGAATCAGCGGTGCCATTATTCTCACGGAATGCCGGGGGCTTGACGAAACACAACCGTCAGTGGGTGCCCGTGTGGTTTGAAGTACCTGATAGCAGTGGCGTAGCCAGAAATTTTTCAGTTGGGGGCGCTGGAGGGGGGGGGGGGAGCTGGAACATTTCATGGGGGGCGTCATGTAGGGGCGTCAATCGCTTCTCAAAAGTGGGGGGGGGGACATACCTTGATCAGAACTGATGCGAAGCGCGAAGCCCTTACGGCGTGGGGGTTCGGGGCCCGCTTAAGGGCCCCGAAAAAAATTGGATCTAGATGTTCTGTGGTGTGATCTGAAGCAATTTCTTACCACTTTCCTCCATGCTTTAACTAATATTTTCTTAGCAAAAGATTATTATTTGAACATCGTTTTCGAGGATGGAGTCATTGAATCAGCTATCGGTATTCTGAGCTATAGGCGTGGGGTTCGGGACCCGCTTAAGGGTCCAGAAAAAATTGGATTGTCGATGCTCTGTGGTGTGATCTGAGGCAATTTATTACCACTTTAACCAATAATAATCTTAGCACAAAAGAAAATAATTTAAACATAATTTTCGAGGGTTTTCTCAGCTAAAGGAATAAGAAAAAAAATTGAACATTGTTTTCGAGGTTGGAGTAATTGAATCTGCTACCAGAATTCTGAGCTATAGGCGTGGGGTTCGGGGCCCGCTTAAGGGCCCCGAAAAAAATTTGGATTCTAAATGCTCTGTGGTGCTATCTGAGGCAATTTCTGACCACTTGAACCAATATTTCTAGCTTTTATATTTATTTAGCTTACATGAATGGAGGAAAAAGTTTGTGCGTGGCCGATTCGCGTGATATCGCTGACTGAAACTGTGTGACCCACGGACCACCTGTCTATAATACGTGTTCCGTGGTGTGATCGAGCAGTGCAGTGGGTGTTAATACGCAATTTAGATTATCATTATGCGCTATGTCACGCCGGTTGTCAGCTTACTGGTCCGCGGTCGCCGGTCGAAGGGTCGTTTCTCAGTGGTCATCATGTGGATCATTCGCGACTATTTAGATTTAGATCAATGATATTTTTTTTGGAAACTCAAAATCTCAGTGGGGGGGGGGGGGGCGACTGGGGAAAGGGGGGCGACAAGGTTTCATGGGGGGCGGTCCCCCCCCCACGCCCCCCGGTGGCTACGCCACTGCCTGATAGGAATCGAATAGCGTAGGTGATATTGGAACTATGGACCTCGCAAACGCTTTCAGCAGTAAATTAATCAAGCCAGGCAAGCATGAAAATCAAGGCCAGAACAACACAAAAGTGTGTGTATCTACATGCCCCTCCGCCCGACAAGCATCAGAATATTTCCATAGTCTGGTTCCCAGACCAAAAGATTCTGACTATTCCTGACGAATCTTAGGTCCGGTAGCATCCGGTAATACATCGTTTTACATCGTAATGCATCTTTTTCCGAAAATTTCTGAAGTTTGCCGCACATCCGCTCCGAAATGTACACACGGTTTTTTCTCCGGTCACTTGGCCTCCGTAAAATCTAGTCTGGTTCCCAGACCTGACAAATATTCCCAACGCTCACATCTTAAATTGTAGGTCAGGCAGCCTCCGTGGCTAAAAATAAACATGACAACATTAATGGCCCTTTTTCAAAGCGCGGCTTCGTTTCCGATATCGCTTTATCCCTTGTATTGCTTTTAATGTTCTGATCAAATCTTTAAATAAATCACTTGCTTCGTAATATCATACAGTTATGATAATACAGTTTGATGTTTTTGTAAGATAACATTGAGTAATGTTGATCTGGAATCTTCAAAATTACGGAACCAAATAGCACTGTTAGCAGGCGGAGCCAAATGGCGACTGAGTTTTGAAAAATCTCGGTAACGGTCGTCAAATTCAAAATTGTACATGACGCAGCAAAAAGTTCGCCCGTACGATCCGAGTATATTTGATGCACAAAATCGTCGCTGAATTTCAAGTTTTCTAAATGAAAACAATGAATATTAATTATCAACTCATTTAAAATAAAATTAATAAGCAATTAGCAGTTAATTAAACCTATATTATATACTCAGACATACTCGGGTGCTATCCGATTGTCGACGAAACGACTTCGGCAAACTTCGGAAATTTTCGGAAAAAGGAGGAATTCCTCCCGTTTTAGTCACGTGACGTAAATTGTAATACATTGTATTACCGGAGGCTACCGGATCGCGATATTTTTTTTTCTCACAACTATCTGGGGTACTTTGTGCGCTTTCCCTTGGGGCTTGGTTTTTATAACCAGGCTTGAGTGGAGGCTACTATTTTTCAACTTGGTACAGATTTCGGACTTTATTTCCCTGTTTAAAAAAATCCTCCAGAGCCTCAGATCAGGAAAAGAAAAAGGAAATTGCTGCTATACAAGTAGTATCCGACTGAAAAAAACGTTTTTAAGATAAACTTTAAATTGTTGAAGAAAAGAGCAAAATCTATGTGGGCAGAGCAAGGAATCAAACTCGAGGACTCCGACTATCAGCCAGCATGCCCAACCACTAGGCAACGGCGGTGCTCGAAAAACCCTGCAATTCATAAATTATATACTTTCACACATGTGGAGAGAGTATACGCGCGCGCGTGTAGGTAAAAGACAGGATTGTAGAGCGCCGCTACGCGGCGCTCTACAATCCTAGAACCGTGATTCAAGTCACCTGAAAAATGGGTACCCTGTACTATTGTGTAAATAAAATATTCGCTACCGGACGCGTAATTTTGTTTCCTAGGAGGGTTAGGGGCAATGTCATGAATAATTCAGTTTTTCCTTTGAATCATTGCAAGACTTATGTTCTCGTTCTATTTTCCCCTTAATTTAAAATTATCTCAGTGATAAATTTGGAGAAGAAAAATAGCTGATAAAAATGAGCAGCGACGACGTGGATTCGAACCAGGGATCTTTGTATCCATAGCTCATCTCGCTATCCACTAGGCTACTGTGTGGTAGCTCGACGACAGCCGTTCTTTAAAATGCTTTAATGTATTGTAACTAGTTGAGTAACTAACAACAATGATGTTGATGTCATTGTCCGTTCTCATGGATAAACATGAATTATTCATGACATTGCCCCTAACCCTCCTAGGAATAAAAATTACGCCTACCGGACCTAAGATTCGTCAGGAATAGTTGGAATCTTTTGGTCTGGGAACCAGACTACGTAAAATCAAAAAGCGGCGGGGGGGGGTGGGGTGGGGGCTGGCTGGTACCCATCTTCCGAATGGGGGCGCTCTTCAAAACTGATCATTATTATGATACTTTTCACAGCGCATTGTAATGGTTGTTGAGCGTGTTTTCTTCAGTGGGATTGATGTCAGACAAACTCAACAGAAAATTACGCTTAAGCAAATTCCAACGAATGCTGACGGAAATTAAACCATTACAGTTTGTATTCAATATATTTTCCAAGTTTGGTTTCTCTTTGGGGTTAGGATGATAGGGCTGGTAATGACTTTGAATTTTTCAACCAAATTAAAATGACCGACGTTTAACAGTAGGATAAAGTCACTGATTTTCATGACAAACCGAAGCGTTTCAGTAATATTAATGAAAAGAAAATGATTCAACCGGAATCTTTCATTTATCTGAATTAGAATTGTATCAGAAAAGTGTTTCAAGTAGAGGTACAGGTTTTTCATCTCATGTCATCGGCCTTAACTATTTTGAATTATATATAGTGTACGTAAAACTTTTGATTATCTAGTAATTAACACCAAAAGACATAAAAACCAAAGGCTATATAGCAATCTTTGTTACAAATTAGGCTGAACAGAATTAATGTATAACACTACAATATTCATGCGCAGATCTTACAAGAATGGAACAACCACTATAATCCACGAGAAGGCTACAAGCTAGGTTACATTACGGATACAAAATACAACCATTTTATGCTGATTGACAACACAATTTGTTCTTCCGATTAATGAAGATAAAATGGATAAGTTTATTATTTGTATTCATAAGATAAGAGGATATCCTTTAAGTATTTAGCTAAAAAGCAATTCACAACAAACAAGCGGATCCTACACAATGGCAATTCACTATGAATTTAAAACCACACGTGTGCACCTTGCAAGCTAACTTTGTCAGAATTTCTATAAGGAATGTCGACGATGAATTTCATAGGCTGGTAATTAACGTAACATTTGGTTTCATAGAGAAAACCGGTTCCTTGACTGTAAACTATCAGTTTTCATAAATTTTTAGTGAAGTGACCTGTAGTTACAATTTCTTATAATACAATATTTTGCTAATATTTACAATAACGTGCGTCTTCATAACATATTTTGTAATACAATGTTAACTTTTTGACTGTAAAACATTGGTGGAAAAGGGAATCGGAAAAAAAACTTCCTTTGCTGCGCCATTAGTTAATACGTAAAAGCTGTACAATTCAAATAATTATCTGAACAACAAAAGATTACAATTTTGCATAATAATTATTACATGAAAAATACTTATTTTAGGTAAAAAACCTACTAAGGAGATACATGTGCTAAACAGACACAACAAAATAAAATATAGCAATTATGTTTAAAGTAGCAATGAACAGATGAAAAAGTAAAATTAGGCATACCTCCTTAGTGAAAGTTGGACAAAATCATTCAGGTGGGACTCGAACTCACGTCCAAGTGCCTTCTAGTCTCCACATGGGACGAATTTCCCGAAACTAAGACGATTCGGAATGCTCACATTTGTGAATTGCACTGGACCAAATATGAAATCTATTGGTGTAAAATAGGAATTGTACATAATGTTCGTCGTATGTTTCACCATGCACTTTCCCTTATGAGTTGAAGTTAACTTCATGTTAAACATTTTTTTCATAATGTGTAATGTGTACAGGGCCCAATAGGTAACAGTTTTAATGCCTAAGTTAACTTTTGTGTCCTCTGTTTTACCGAATCCAGAACATGCATTTTAAAGAAAATTAATAAGTTAATTTTCTCCTTCGTGTGGAATAATAAGCCGGATAAAATTAAGCGTACTGTTTTATTTAATACTATTGACCAAGGTGGGCTAAATATGGTTGATTATGAACAGCATGTTTATGCATTAAAGGCATCTTGGGTAAAGAGGCTCCTTGATGCCAATAATAAGGGGAGCTGGAGGCAGGTTTTTTGGCATTCGCTTCATCGAGTAGGAGGGCCGGTAAGTTTTCAAGGATATTTTGCCCATCGTTTTGTGAAATCGTTGAAGCTGAACTCCCTCTTGCTAGAGGATATTTTGTGTTCTTGGAGCCGCTTCGCTCATAAACCTCCTGTTTCAATGCAAGATTACTGTAATCAGAGCCTTTGGTCTAATTCTTTTATAAGTATTCAAGGTCAACCTGAATATAATACCTGAGTATTATGGTGTTCTAAAAGCCATTCCTCGGGAATGGAAAGACAAATTTAAGGGACAGAATTTGTGTGATATTCAGACTACTTTGTCTTTAACAAACACCTTTTTTTTTCAGAGAAGTTTACAATTTCCTAATGGATAAAATTAGAACTATCCCGTGTAAAATTATTGGCAATTGGACCGAGATGTATCAGGTACTTGAAGATGATTGGAACCGTATTTTTATGCTACCTTTTAAATGTGCGTTGGATGTTAAGTGTAGAGATTTTAAATTTGTACACAGGTTAAAGGTAAATAAAAACTTTCTCCACAAAATTGGTCTGTCTGATACCCCTTTTTGTACCTTTTGTAAAACCGTTCTGGAGAAAAATGATCATTTATTTTTTAATTGTAATTTTGTTTCATGTTTTTGGAAAAGGGTAGAGGAATGGTTTACATCAATTTGTAAAGTCAATATTGTCCTTACAGAATTTTCTATTATGTTTGGTTATAATATTTATGACCCAGACCTTTTTGTTAACTATGTAATTATTTTGGGTAAACAGTACATTTATAAATGTAAGTATGAAGCGAAGCCTCCTCAAATTAACCATTTTATGAATATAGTTAGAAGGATGGAGAGAATTGAATTTTATATTGCAACTAGAAGGGATAAATTAGCTACCCATCAAAGAAAATGGTATCCGTTGATGTAACTCAATGTTTCCTTCTCGCTCTGTCACCAATATATAATTTATTTCTGCTATTTCTGAATTGTATGATTATAATATTAATTCATTTGTTTTGTAATTATTGATGCACTGATGAATAAAAAAAAATAAAGAAAAATAAAACAAAAGGAAACAGTTTTAAAACTGTTTTAGTATACCCTGGGTAATTAAAATCAATTAAAAAAAAAAAGAACATTAATAAATATATCAACAATGGAGCCCAACGACGTTCTGGACCAAAAATAAAGTATCTTTTTATGGAACTGAAATGATCAATGTGTCAAAGTAACTAGGAAAACCTATATTTGCAGACTTTCTTTCGAGAAAACCTTTGTTTGCATTTGTCCCATTTTTTTTCTGCCTGTCCTGGACAATTCGTAGACACAGAGACAAATAAAGTAATATATATGATATGCATAATGTTGCGCAAATCAGGCCCCATAGAACTGTGTGATATCACGTCCCATGCTAGTTAAAAACTTGCACATACGCAGGTTCTACAGACCTTATCCGCTGGGAGGCCATTTGTGAACGTGTTCGCTGAAAAAATTTATAAACAGTAAACTGTTGGTTGAGATGTACACTTTTTGTATAATTGGAGTACGTGCCAAGCGTGACTTCCAATAGTTTTTTTAATGAGCCTTAAACATTGGATTATGTTTAACCACACAATTTTAAATCTTCATTACACCCGACTGGTTCACTGTTTTCATTTCTACTCGCAAAGTCCAAAAAGGAGGACATTATCTCGCTTTCCATGTAATATGCGGCGCACGCGCGTTAAAGATATAGTCCATCATTGGTATTTTGTGCATTTTGTTCGTATGAAGCAACAAAAGTGTTCAAAATCTAATGAAGGATACTGAACAACCAACCTGATGAAGTTTCAGCTCAGCTTCAGCTGTATATCCCGAGAAAAACAGCATCCTAGGATCTCAATTTCATATCAAAAGTTGCTGAATCATGTTTTGAATTGTTTTGAATTGCAGCTATACGAGATGTCGCACACTGATCCGACGAATTATAGCAACCGCGCGCGCCTGTGCGTCGTGCCAATGCTTGCGCGCGCTGCGCCGAATTACAAAACAAACTACTAATTTAAATTTCTTAATTAAGACGCACCGTTGGAAAGGCCTTCTTTCGTTGATTACTTCAAAATGACAGCTTGCCAGAGAGAATAATTTCACAGGGAGTTAGTCCACTTACTATCTTTCAACCAAGTTTGTTTTTCAACAATAATACGCCAGTTACTTTTCGGATGGCTGCAAATGATGGACTATAGCTTTAAGAGCAATTATTTCAACAAAGTGATCTATGTGCCTCTCACCGGGGCAAAGCGACAAGGTTAAATGTGTAAAACTGGATTCCCATTGGGAAAGAACCAAGTTGCATGTTTCAAGGAAACGACCACTTGGTGACCTTTGACCCAAATCTGCAGACGCTCCATATGAGGCTCAAGACAGGGGTGTTATGCACCACCTTTGGCTCAAATACTTTTTTTTTAAAGGTAGGAAAAGGAGCATTTTGCATGTTACATATAATCCGACTGAAACTGACGATGTGTGACCTAGCTGTAAACCAAATCTGTGTTGAAATCAGATTGACAATGTTGTGGATGAAAAATGGTGCAATTTGAAACGTTACCAATTCAATGGGTACGCAAGTGGAAATTGCTGCGTGACAACGCTGCCATAAACGAACGGGTGGGAATATCGATCGCGCAGGGCTTGCATTGTATGCGTGGGAGCACGGGAAATTGATTACCCGCGCTTTGTTCGGGCACTGTGCAGTACCCGATGGGGGTAATTACGGACATGTGTGGTTACGCTTAGCAGTTTCACCTCGCGTAATCTTTAAATTAGCAACTTTTCAAAATGCAACATTTTTTCAAAAAGCGTTGGCAATCTACACACCGGGGAATAAAAATGTAGCTATCAAAATTCTCGAAAGGTCTATATAAATGGCGTCATCATAAAGTTAAAGCCCCTCTAAGCAATGAGTGCGGATTTTTTTTATTTATTTTTTTGGCAGTGTTCAAATCACACCAAATGGAAGTGAAACGAGATCTAGGTCAAGAAATCCCCCAAAGTTTCATGTTTTGGATTGTTTACTTATCCTATTTCAAACATTCTGGTCAATGAAAGGAAACCAACCACGTTGTGTGTGTCTGTAACGTACATATACAGCACCGTGCTCGCGAACAGCGGTGACCAATCACCAATGCACAAAATGCGGTTTCTTACATGTTCGCAAAAGGCGAATACTCTATACGGATGAAATCACAACTAGCACTGATTTTGTAAGACTAAGTTTTTTTTTAAAGACTAATTTCCGTATTATCAAGTTAGATAAAAGAGAAGTTTCCATGCCTTCATGATAAGCTCATTCGTAGCACTTAGCATCGTGTTTTCTATTCAGGGGCAGATCAAGGTTTCTGTAAAGGGAGGGAGACGTGCGTACCTGACCTTTGTATTGAACGCGTACAGATTATGTGCGTGAGAACGCTGTCATTTCCCATGACATTTCTCTTGCTCACTGGAAACCTGCTTTTTTTTTTTTTTAGTTCTGCATATAATTGCTAGATTTAAAGGATATTATAAAATGGATCTCGAAAGACAAAAAATTAACTTACCCCCGAGTCCAAAGACAAGAAATGACCACAGAATCAGCGGAGCCATCTTCTCATGGAATGCAGTGGGCTTGACGAGAGGCAACCGTCAGTGGGTTTCCTGCAGATTGTCAACTACCGCGTGGTGTGAAGTACCTGATAGGAATCGAACAGCGTAGCTGATATTGGAACTATGGACGTCGCAAACGCTTCCAGCAGTAAATTAATCAAGCCAGACAAGCATGAAAATCAAGGCCAGAACAGCACAAAGAGTGTCTATCTACACGCCCCTCCGCCCGACAAGCATCAGAATCTTTCCAAAAGCCTAATTGACAATTCATTATAGCGGGCTCACGTGTATTATCGATCGATATGCTAAAACACAAAAATATATACTATTTTTTTCAGCAGTCTATCCAGCTTTTAATGTCGGCGGGGGGAAGGGGGGGGGGAGGACAACCGCACATCCGCGCCGAAATATACACACGTTTTTTTTATCCGGACACTTGACCAGGCGCGGTTCTACGGGGCTAGAGGGGGGCTGCCCCCCCCATTTTTTTTTTTTGTCTAGCCCCCCAAAATAAATTCCGTAAAAAAAAAATTGCATTAGAAAAAAGAAGGATCGTGATATACTAGCGAACGGTCTTCCCCTAAAGAAGAAATAGCCGTGACAAGGATGCATTAGTTAATATAGTGTGAATGATTTTAGGATTTTATTGGTGCTCCCCATTGAAAATATGGCATGAACCCCCCCCCCTCCTCACCCTATTGATTTTCGGAGGCCTAAGTGTCTAAAAAAAATAACCGGTCAACATTTCAGCACGCCTCCCTGAAAAAATTCTGGATCCACCGTGCTAGCCCCCCACAAAATATTGGTTCTAGAACCGCGCCTGCACTTGACCTCCGTAAAATCAAAAAGCGGGAGGGGGGGGGGGGCTGGCTGGTACCCATCTTCCGAATGGGGCGCTCTTCGAAACTAATCATTATTATGATACTTTTCACAGCGCATTGTTATTGTTGTTGAACGTGTTTTCTTCTGTTGGATTGATGTCAGACAAACTCAACAGCAAATTACGCTTAAGCAAATTACCACGAATGCTGACGGAAATTAAACCTATTACAGTTTTTATTCAATATATATTTACAAAGTTTGGTTTCTCTGTAGGGTGAGGATGAATGGGCTGGTAATGACTTTGTCTGAATTTTTCAACCAAATTAAATTGACCGACATTGAACGGTAAGATAAAGTCACTGATTTTCAGGACAAACCGAAGTGTTTCAGTAATATTAATGAAAAGAAAATAATTCAACAGGAATCTTTCATTTATCTTAATTTGAATTGTATCAGAAAAGTGTTTCAGGTAGAGGTATAGGTTTTTGATCTCATGTCATCGGCCTTAATTAACTATTTTGAATTAATTATAGTGTACGTAAAACTTTTGATTATCTAGTAGTTAACACCAAAAGACATAAAAGCCCAAGGCTATACAGCAATCTTTGTTACAAATTAGGCTGAACAGAATTTATTTATAACACTATAATATTCACGTGCAGATCTTACAAGAATGGAAAAACCACTATAATTCACGAGAACGCTGCAAGCTAGTTACATTACGGATACAAAATACGACCATTTTATGCTGATTGACAACAAAATTTGTTTTTTCCGATTAATGAAGATAAAATGGATAAATTTATTATTTTTTATTGATAAGAGGATATCCTTTTCGTATGGGGAGTTTTCTGTAGGCCTTTGGCCGAGAACAATAGCAATGTTGTGGTTTTTAACAGTATTTTAGAGAAGATAACATTTAAACTAGGCCTACTTGGTAAGAACATGAATGTGCCGATGTTGTTAATTGTGCCTGGGAAGCAAGACTGGAACTACGACTATAACGATAGCCTTATGTGAGTTACGCCGCGTCACATGACTTGGCTACGGCTGGCCTTCCCATACACTACACGTTACTGCCGGTCGTAGCCAAGTTATTACGCAGCCCTTATCTGTGGGAAAAGTTAAACATGACTGCTGCCACCCATCGACTGAAAAGCAGCCAAGTGCTTTTTAACACACCTGGACATATGTTTAATGAAGAAGTTTTATTTCATTTGCAACATCCAGCTAGTAATAATGTCCATCTTGCAGAAAATACAGAGCCAGCTTGATTGGTGGGTATAAGTACATTATTCTGTGATATAGTGTTAATAATCGCTGGATTTGAACAGTGATACGAGCCCTTCACCCCGCTGTTTGATGTTACGGAGGCCAACAAGTGTCCGGAGAAAAAAGTGTGTACATTTCAGATTTTTTTTGCCGATGAACCCCCCCCCCCCGCGAAAATTCCTGGCTTTCGCCCCTGGTGAGTGAATTAATATAAAAGTGACATGATTTGAAATAGCTTATTCAAGTTTATATTCTACGGCGGATAGCAAGGCTTCACTGTGGCGTGCTACGCTAATCCAGTGATCGAAGTGCTGCGGGTTGCAGGTTCGATCGAATTCCCAAAATTTTACATTTTTTCCCCCAACAAGGGGGTTTTCTTTCCTAAATTGTGTTAAATCAAGTCTTAATGAACTACAGAATAAAATCCACTGTTTGTTCTCATTCATTACTCTGGAAGAAATTTGTTTAAGGGCAGTTAAGTCTGCTCGGTTGAGAGCTAATAACAAGCTGTCATTAAACTCCAGCAAGACGTATATCGTATTCAGCAGATCACAGCTGTAACATATCCATCAAAATAGACGGTGTTTATTGATGACAAGCTATCGTGGGTTGATCACATTCTTCAATTGTCAATGTCATCTTTCAGAATTTCTGTGTTCTGTCCAAAATTACTATTTTCTTCCATCTTCGAAGCTATTCACCCTTTACAGCGCGTCCCAAAATACCCGCAATTTCTTTTTTGCTTGGAATCGTAACATTATTCCTGGCGGGTATTGGTTTGATATTTCAAAGATTTTTAAACTCATTTGTGTTTAAAAGAGGCATGATGAAAACAAACTCAACAGATTGGAAGGAAAATCGATGATGCGGTACATCAGCTGCAAACTCCAGTCACACTTTGAGCGCGCTTTTTGAATCGGTACATACGTGCGCGTGAATTTCAAAATTGAACTTGAAACGAAGAACAATATTGTGAATTCATTCAATGTGTAGTCTACGTGGACCGAAAAGAGTAGAAAACACAGAAACCAAAAGGCAACGTGATCGTCACATCATGAACATGATGAACCCTTTCCACATTAGAAAAAAATGCGCATGATTGATTTAATTTGAAATCGGTTGAGTTTGTTTTTGAGATGCCTTTATTTGAACACGAATAAGTGAAAAACCATTTTCAAAATCAAACCAACACTAACCAGGGATAAAGTTAAGATTCCAAGCTTTAAAATGATATAAAAATAATCCTGTTTTTGCGGCGACGCTAGAGTCTCACAAAAAGATGTTGCGGGTATTTTGGGACGCGCTGTATAACACACAAATCTTGAGATACATCAGTAATGTTCTATCGAATTGAAATTGAGTTGAATTGAGAACCATTCTGTTACCAACTGGCGCATGCGCATTATCGTCGTTGACTATATTGGTTGCAGAAAAAAAGTATTTAAGTCCTTTTTTCTCTCGTTTTGTTAGGGAGGCTCTCAAAAAATACTCCTCTTATATAAGGAAATTCACGTTTTGATTCTCAGGGAATTATTATTTCCATTGATTTAGCAAGCTTACGTGTTTGACATTATAGCAAGATTACATGTACATCTGTCGGCGTGGCGCACCGTGATTGGTTTCCGTAAGTGCCATGGAAACATTTACATAATTTACAAAAGGGTTCGTAATAAGTCTTCAATTTACTTAATTTTTCAATACACATTTTTCTCGTTTAAAAACGAGAAAAGTGAATTCGCCCCAAACCCAAAAGTAGTTTAAGTGCGTTTTATCAACAAAACATTGTAAACTGAATAATTACAAGTTGGGTATCTACGTTGTACACATTTTGCAATCTGTATAAGTTATCATTTTACACATATGTTATACATGTACATAATTGTTAGTTAATATGACACAAACTATGTTTTTTGTCAACATTTTTTTTTAACTTAATATAAAAGGCCCTATAAAATAAAATAAGCGCAATGAAAATACAGTGAAAGATTGCGGATACAAATTAAGTTGGCCTACGGACTCTATGCTTAAGTACCCCCTCAAGGTTCACAATGGGAAAGTAATATAACTGCATACACTGTATGAACAATTAACTTATATGATTTGGCGTAAGAGACTTTGTAGTCATAGAACGATTCATACGAAAGCCCATTAGCGCCACTGCAAGTATATATGTTACAGATTATTTAATTCGTTATTACGGATTATTAATTCGTTATTACGGATTATTTAATTCGTTATTACTGATTATTTAATTCGTTATTACGGATTATTAATTCGTTATTACGGATTATTAATTCGTTATTACGGATTATTAATTCGTTATTACGGATTATTTAATTCGTTATTACGGATGATTACGGCCCTTTGCTGGCAAAAGGGTGTAACTCTGAAAATCAACTTTTGAGCAAAACGGCTTTGAAAATTCAAAATCTCACAATACACGGACAGTTCCATATTTGCTGATTTTTTTTGTAGTGTGAGATAGCTGACCTTATCAATTAAATCTGCTGGAGTTTTTGATATTTTTTGAGGAAGGAGTTTTTGTATAATAGCAGTTTTTAAATGTTACTTCTCTATGACTGCTATACAACGTAAGCAAAGATAAAAGTGTTAATTCGGCAAAAGGATGTATGTCACTGTACGTTGTTCATTTCTGTGACACTATTCTGGTAAAAGGGTGTATGTCACTTTACATTGTTCATTCCTACAACATTTTGCAGGCAAAAGGGTGTATATATCTTTACTTTGTTAAATTATGCAACACTAATCTGGCAAATGGGAGTATCTTTATGCTGTCTGGCAAAGCAATGTAAGAGGTATATACCCCCTTTTACCGGCAATAAGTGTTCAGTATAAGGGGTTATCTCGAATATACACCCTTTTGCCAGAGAAAGTGGGACAAACTTTCTGAAAATCTATCCAGATAGCTCTTTCTAACTTTGAATTGGTGTGTAGCATAGAAATAATACTTTGACAGCTGAAAAGAGCGCCCTCAATTACCCCGAAAGTGAAAAAATCTCAAAAAGTCAAAATGTTGAGATACACCCTTTTGCCAACAGAGGGCCGATTAATTCGTTATTTCGGATTATTTAATTCGTTATTACGGATTATCAAGTCGTTATTACGAATTATTTAATTCGTTGTTACGAATTAAGTCTGATGTTCTCACACGTGGAGAGCACGTGACCAGGGGCCTATGTATATAGCGCCGCTAGGCGGCGCTATATTTGCATACAACGTTTGCTTTACACCGGCACCGAATGAAACGCTCGCACTCCTGTGCCATACTTGCCGAGTAATGACTCAGAACGTATGAGTAATTCGTAATAACGAATTAATAATCCGTACTTGCATTGGCGCTAATGGGCTTTCGTAGATTCAGGCTTTAAGCCAAACTTGTTTAAAACTGTAGTCTGAACATCCCCCGTTATCTCCTGCTAACGTCTGAAATATCAAAGCATGGAGATTTATGCGATCTCGTGCCTTGGTCAATTGGAGTCGAGTTTACTAAATCGTGCTAAAAAAAGGACTAAAACTGTGATTGGTCAATTCGAATGCAGTGTTTTGTAATACAACAACAGCGAATCCTGTAACATAATACAGAGCGCGTGACACATGTATTTTGTTTATGATGCGACAACCGGTGAATGACCGAAGACCCGATATAGAAAGCGCCCGCTGATTGGTCAAACTCTAGAGGTCAAGATGCGTCTGTCTTGCATAATTAATCAGCGAATCTGCTAAAGTCTATTACATAGACTAGTAAAACTGCTGATTGACCACCAAAAGTGTGTTTTAAATCCTTAATTTTTTAGACGTTGGTGGCAGCAAACATACCAATCCTTTTTCAATTGTTTTCGTCATGTTTATATCAAAGCGCGCATGCTCAATATAACGCAAACAATGACAAAATGACCGGTATGTTTGCTGCCACCAACGTCTAAAAAATTCCCATTGATAATTTATAAATATATTAACATTAAGAATAAGATGACATCTATCACATATTTAGCTACGATGAAACAGGAAACACCAGCATTCACACAATAACAACTCTCACTATAATCTCACAACCAACAGCTCGCACCTTGCAATAGCCTAGCTGTTAACATTTCTATTTAGAGTTTCCGTAAGAAATTTCAACGACAATGTATACGTAGAAAGGTTCCTTAATCTAAATTATGTGTATTGTTTAAATTATCGCGGTGCGGTGCGCACATTTTCAGTGAATTATCTTCTTAGCCCTACATCATGTTTCTATAAAATAACGCGGATTTGCAATTGAACGTGCCTGCGTCTTCACAAACATATTTTGGGATGCGATACACTACCTAAACTTTGTTTGTAGCATCTGTGCTTTTAGGTTATCCTCAAAAGCTGTACAAATCAAAAATTTGAACGAATTAACATAAAACGTCATTTGAAATATAGATCAATAAGTCATATCATACAAATCCCTCGATTAATACAGGTAATACGAGCACTAAAGACGGCTCAAATTCTGGATTCTGGAGTCTGAAAGTCCATTTGTGTTTTCTTCATCAATCAATCTTTTTCAAATGCACTACCTTTTAGTCCCAAGTCTTTAGCAATACTGGACAAGTTCACTCTGTTATCTTTCAATCTCACCGAGACAAGTGTCTGTTCAAATTTACCAAAAGCGAAATACAGAGTGAGCCGTCAACATTAAGTCATACGAATCGCGAGGCGGCAAGATAGTATTTGGCCACCAAACTCAAGCGCACCAGCCCACCTCACACCGCGGTAATCTTGCCCCGTGTAGTTGACGGGATAGGAATACTCCCCATTCAGGTTAGTCGGCACGAGATCCACATTCCCGACTCCTCCAGTACAAGTCTTGAACCACCAGCCTCCCTTCAGCTGAGCGGCACAATTGGCGTTGCCATCGGCGTCATTGTCGCGATCGTAGGTTGAGAACGGCTGGCCTACGGAAACGTCAGTGAAAGACTTACCTAGCAAACGGATGATAAATGATACCAGGTGTTGAGATTGATCGAAAAGCAATGTGCTATTCCACTGAGCTTGTAAGGCAATAAAACGCTTCCTCGGATTACGTTCCAATCCATGATATCAAGTTTAAATTAACCACAATCGTTTAACCACCAACCCACTACTGGTACCAAACCGATATAACGGTTCCTTTATCAAGTAAACTCTATCTTAAAGAAGTACCATCTTTTGAAATTTTAACCGAAGAAGAGGTGTAGAGGGATCTTATATTAACGCTCACTGGCATTTTTAATACACGTATCCATGAAAGACCACGAAAACTAAATCGTGACTTTTTACTTTTTAAGCAGACTCCTAGTCAAATAATAGGATAAGCTTTGTTAACATAGTCTGCGTGGAAAGGTTGAAATTGCTATTTTCAATGTTGATCGCGCTTTGTATTCACATAAATAATTGATGGGAAAATAAAGAATTGGGGCGAAACACTAACATTTTTGAAAAGGTAATACTTACCTGCTTCGTGAGGTTTTATGCACAACTTTGAATGCGTTGTATGAATTGTATTCGTGGTTTCAATTCTTTGTTTGCCTTCAATAACGTAATGTAAACAAATCACGACGTTGATGTTTGTCATCATGGCGACAAAACTGGCATGTGGATAAAACTGCTTTTGAAATTGTTTCACAAAGGAGGCTGCTACGACAACTAGTATTCAAAAAAGGAAATGTTAGTATTAGTATTCTTGAGTGGTGCTCTTAAGTGGTGGCCATTATATTTTGAGGGCTTTTTTTATGAACAGTATTATCAACAGTAGCACATTTATTTAGAATGTATAGTTGATACCTGCTACGTAATCAAGTTTCCATGGTTGCAATGGATCCACATGTAGTGTGTAGTTGTCACCTGCGATCTTGAACTGCTCCAATTTTATTTTCTTGGGGTATGCATATCCTGCTCCGTCCACTGTAATATGTAGATTCCAAGTGCCTTCCGAGGTCAGCTGGCGGACTACCTCGTTGCCCAGCCAGAACTCCCCCGTCAAATCACCGAAGCCGTCTCGGTACTCGGCCCAGCAACGGGTGAAATTGACCGACCCTAGTTTACGCTTGTGAATCACCTAGAACGAGTCAGCAGAGAACGAAGTTACCAAAGGAATAACTTTATCACTTAAATGAGTTATACATTAACACGGACCTATATTGCCCACCCTACCGTGACAATGCTACATAACGGGGCATTGATATTAGACGACCAGTGTAACATTTAAATCCGTAAAGTATGGTGGCCCTGAAGGGACATCGCATATCGCAAACGTGTGCGCATACGTATGCGATGTCGCGAAATTTATCGCGAATGTGTGCGCACACGTATGCGATGTCGCAAAATTTATCGCGAATATGTGCGCACACGTACGTATGCGATGTCGCGAAATTTATCGCGAATATTTGCGCACACGTATGCGATGTCGCGAAATTTATCGCGAATGTGTGCGCACACGTATGCGATGTCGCAAAATTTATCGCGAATATGTGCGCACACGTACGTATGCGATGTCGCGAAATTTATCGCGAATATTTGCGCACACGTATGCGATGTCGTGAAATTAATCGCGAATATGTGCGCACACGTATGCGATGTCGTGAAACAATTCGCGAATATGTGCGCACACGTATGCGAATTTGTTTGCAATGTCGTGAATTTTATTGCATACCTTGTCGCATACCTTTCAGTAAAATTCCTAATGAACTGGGGAGTTGTAGCAGCTAGTCTTGTCGAGCGCAAGCTTGCTACTTGCGCAACTTTGAAATTTGCGCGCGCAAGTTTGAAACTTGCGCGTGCAAACAGTACGTCTAGATTCCAGACTAGCTGCTACACCTCCCCAGTTCATTAGGAATTTTACTGAAAGGTATGCGACAAGGTATGCAATAAAATTCACGACATTGCAAACAAATTCGCATACGTGTGCGCACATATTCGCGAATTGTTTCACGACATCGCATACGTGTGCGTACCTATTCGCGATTAATTTCACGACATCGCATACGTGTGCGCATATATTCGCGATAAATTTCGCGACATCGCATACGTGTGCGCACATATTCGCGATAAATTTCGCGACATCGCATACGTATGCGCACACGTTTGCGATATGCGATGTCCCTTCAGGGCCACCATAGTAAAGTGTAATTGACTGAACTCAACAGGTGTTTAAAGTGCTTGCAGCTGTACACCATGCAGTGTTACAGTCGGAGTACTCGCCAGGGAGGGGTTGATCTTCCCATTCGGTGACGAGTTCCGCATTTTCCTGCTTTTCTCTTTAATTTTCTTTACTTTGTTTCCAGGGATGTTCCAAAATGCTATCACGATGCAGTTTGTGTGCACACCACACATCCTTCAATAGGATAAACATAGAACTCGCAAAATCACGATATTTATGTAAATTGACATACATAGTTCCAATTTGGGGGTTGACGAACTACCGACTCTCAGGTCGGATCGGTTACATCTCTGTAGTCTGACGTCCCAATGGTCCGACGACCCATTGGTCCGACGACCCATTGGTCCGACGTCCCATTGGTCCAACGTCCCACTGGTCCGATGAAACATACTGCGTATTTCCACTACTGGTTCAGCTTGACTGACCCTAACCCTAAACATAACCCTGACCCTAACCAGTGGGACGTCGGACCAATGGGACGTCGGACCAATGGGAAATCGGATCAATGGGACGTCGGACCAATGGGACGTATAGACAAATGGGACATATAGACCAATGCGTCGTATAGACCAATGGGCCATCGGATCAATGGAGCGTCGGACCAATGGGAAGTCGGATCAATGGGACGTATAGACAAATGGGACGTATAGACCAATGCGTCGTATAGACCAATGGGCCATCGGATCAATGGAACGTCGAACCAATGGGAGGTCGAACCAATGGAACGTCGAACCAATGGGATAGACCAATGGGACGTCGGACAATTGGGACGTATAGACCAATGGGACGTATAGACCAATCTGCCATCGGATCAATGGATGTCGAACGGGCCTGAATGATGATTTCATCTTTGGGGTGAGATCAAGCGAAGGGCATTACCATCCATATCCCCTCGCAGTAAACAGCCACACCATTTGGATATTGCGGTGGGTAGATAGTGACGACACCTCGCTTTACCCCGCCATTATAACTCTCTCTGCAGTTAGCATATCGGGGAGCTGAGGGTCTTGACGAAATCTCGACCTCAGCCGTGGCTTCGGTTTCATCGCTGACTTCTAAATTATTGAGAAGCGATGCAGAAATAATTACTCTAACTTTTAGTTTTGTACTTTAAAGGCTTTGATGTTCCCTAATAGGCAGAACATGGTCATATTGTTAGCCCATTTCCCAACGTTCAGGGGCTAATAAATATATTTAAGCGAAACCAAGACGAAGTGAAGGTTTCTTAAACCCATAGGATTTTAAAATAATTAGACAATTTACATCTTAGTTCATGCTAGCGTCCTTGTGTATGGACACCTTGCGCTGCACTACTAAGTTGTTCCTTCGTTCCCATTGGGGAAAGGGGCGGTGGGTGCTCCGACATTATAAGTTTTATAAGGGAGAGTTAAATCAAGATTTATACTGTGGACATCAATAAATTATTCATAAAAATATTTCAATTAAAACAAAATAGGATAATTCTAAAGGAAGCTTTGCTGAATCAAGTGGCGTATCCAGAGTGGGAGCAGAGGGGCACCTTGCCTCGTCTAATAAAATACAATGTTCAGTAACTATTTCCATAAATAGCTAGAGAGTTCTGACATTCACCAAAAATGAGAGAAAAGAACAGCTCTAAAACCATTAAAGTGCGCCGTGAAATGTGTCCTTTATTTTCCAGTATGCGTAATAATTGTCAGTTTTGAAGAGCGCCCCATTTGGAAGATGGGTACCCCCCCCCCCACACCAAAAGTTGGATACGCCACTGGTTGAATAATGGCATAATTCTTAAGAAAGTTTGTTCACAGAAAGAGGCAAGGCATGTGAGTTCCACAACGTAGGTTCAATTCATATTCAACTTGAAGACAATAATTCTAACAATTTAGCCAATAAATTGCATATACCGGAGCTAAATCAACTATTTGGGAGAATATAAAATTCTCAATATTTCTGATTGAAAACTACCAAGATGTGATGAAGTAGAACAGACTTGAAAAGTGATTTCACTGATATTCACAACAAAATGCTTTTGAAGCTTTGTTAACTAGGTTCTCCTTACCAGTCGAGTTTCGTGTCCCTGTGCATCGTTTGTGTAATTCTCGAGTCGCTGCTTGCATCCAATGTTCACCGGGAAGCGGCTCCGGTGCCAGACCGAAGTAACTGCAAGTCCTCAACTGACTCTCAGCAACCACTGATTGTACTGCAGATTGAAATTGAACCACAATCACCATTGATGACGTTTAGTGTGCAGAAGCGGCGATATACACTTTCCACTATAATAAATATATGCACATTTTATTGGAAATACCTTTTATTTTCCACCTGAACAGGTATCTTATCCTTTTTAGTCTTATTCTAAACGCTTTCAGCATCACAAATATGTCAAAATACTAAAGAAATTAAACAAATGAAGGATAATTGCACAGTATGCTTCCAGTAAAATGTTTGACTGTTTGAAGTACTTGTGTATAAAAATGACCACTTTTACATTCTCAGCAACTAAAGTAATATTTTCATGTTTTTTTTTTCCAGTACCAAGAAAAAGCTCTCAGCTGTAGGCGTAATCTAATAGCAAAAACCTAGAAATCCACAGATCCCTTTTTTTAAGGCAAATGTTTTAGGGTTGCTTTTTTTGGGGGGGGGCATGGGCGTCGCCAGGATTTTTTCTAGAGGGGGGCCAAGAAAAATTTGCCAAAAAATGCTTGTATTTCTCAACACATTCTCGATTTAGAGTTTTAGAGGGTCACTGGGAATGCACAGGTGACACGAGGATTAGACTCGCCCATCATATCGGCGCCAAGATCCCAAACCGGTTATAAAACAGAGGTAAAATACTGCTCCACTACACTTTTATTCCCATAATGTGCAATAGTTATTATTCCATCATTTTAATGGGCCGATTATTTTCAAAAGAAGTGACTCATTTAAAGTCAAAACCTCTTGTTTTACTAAAAAATAGGTATTATGTGTGTGTGTGTGGGGGGGGGGGGGGTTCAGGCTAAAGCAGGAGGCAACAAAAAATGAGAAATATACATTTTTAATGAGAAGTTACCAATCTGCTTCCGAGCGATATTTCTTTTTTTCCCGAGGTTAAGGCCGACTGTGTCTAGTGACACGGCAATAATTAGCGATGATCACTTTGTTGGTATTGCGTAGGTGATTAGGTCAGAGGCATCGCCCGTGTGAATTCGCGATCTTTTTAACCATGACAGATGCGGAAATATATGGTTGAGCGAGTTTTTATATAGTTGCTAATTAGCAAGAAAAAATAAACGAAGAACAACCCAACAGAAATATTTGAAAAGAAAAAAGAAAAGGATCTTGGTTAAGGGTTCCCCCCTAATATTTTGTCAAGACTGTCATTTCCATTCCATGAACAATGAACAATGAACAATGTGTTCGTTTTCACCCCCACCCCATATAATGTAAAGAGTGCCCTTTTTTAACAAGTGCGTTTTGTTTTCGCCTACACAGGTTTTTTTTTTACCCAGCAGCCTTTTACGAGTATTTTTTTTTTTTAATATCGCGCAAAAGTCGGCAATTGTGCCGATCTGAAAAGATCCATCTATTGTCCGATAGTATATATGATCATCCGGTTTGAATAGCGGTATAAACTCTATAGTTTGAGAAATGATTCCCATATGGTGTTTCCGCAAACCTTTCATTCACTAGTACCTCCACCATGCAAAGCCAGCTCTTACTGAGTTTATGGAGGAAAAATGTCCAGAGAAAAAAAAACCAATTCAGCATGGATGCTCGAGTGTCCTTCTCACGAACTCTTTCCCCCCCCCCCCCCCCATTGAAATGACCTTGCTACACCTCTGCCTATTGCACACTGTCGAGTGGTTAGGTTATACGTATATTTCTCCTCCACGTATGCAATTTGCCTCTTCGCCCATGCATGAAACAAAGCAAACGTAATCTTCAAAATCGAGAGATTAGGTTTTTTCCTCCACATATAATGCAATAAGGCCAATTGCTTATGCCCGAGTATTACGTGTGTCAAGACCGCCGCACATCTTTCCGATTTTGCTGGGTCACCAGATCATCGGGACGTCGTACGGAGGTGTGCGCTGAAAGGTCGGACCGATCTGACCGCACACTAGTCCGAGTATCACCCGCTATCCACGGAGCCCAGTCTCCGGTTTAACGTCTGATATATCTAAGCATGCAGATTGATGCGATCCCGCGCCTCAGCCAGGCTAGGCCCTGCCCACTCCCCCTTTGCCACCGAATTTAGAACTTTGTTGCATAACGAATCGAAACAAATGTAAATAAATAATATGCAAGTAAACACTTAATGACCACTCCCCCTCCCAAAGAATTCAACGTGTATTGTTGTTAAGGTTACATATTGCCTTGCGGAAAGTCCACATATTTATATGCACTATGTAGATTTGGCTATTTTTTGTGGTTTGGAATATCTGGAAAGAGCTGGGGCCGGGTGTAATATGGATACATGTACATGTACATAATGCTGTAATTTTTTTTAACAAAAATTGCGTTTATTTTATTATTTTCAATACATAGGAGTGATATGGCGATTACGAGAGCAAGTAACTCACATTTTTTATATTGAAATACATGTACTTTAAAACAACTATCACTCTAGTGAAAACTCAAAATGGCCTCTATTTTAATTTATTGAGTTGTCTTGGCCCTACGTGTAAATATGGTCAGATCGAGCACATATTATAAAGTCGAATATAGTACCGTTGTGGGTGCAACTATGCCCTCCAAAATCGTAATTTCGTAATCAGCATGACATTTTGAGTCTCTTCCAAACTGTCATCCCTAGTCAACATGACTACACTTCTGTGGTGCATCCATTGTTGCATGACAAGCAATTTGAATGTATTGGTGCTTATAAATTACAGTTTTTTTGTATACAAGCAGGGAATGTTCTGTTAATGTGTTAATTAAAAAAATATCAACTTCCCCACCGAACCACAAGTGCTTACAGATTTGAACCCTTTCTGGCGAGTATTTGGGTGTTTTTTTTTTCTGAAAGGGAGGGATACAGCACACCGTGATCCCCATGTTGATTTGCATATACTTTGACCGATTTTCGTACAACTGATTTGGCAGGAAAATATTGGTTGACCATTACTCTATAATATGACATTCTTGGTTCTATTGCCGTTACCACTAGAGGTGTTTTTTATATATTTTTCCAAACTCTTGTCTAGATAACATTCTGGGCATAATTTCTGTATTTTTTGTGTAAACATTCATCCCAGTCTGGCAATTGTATGCATCCATTGTCATTGCCATAGGGACTATATACCTACTGATTTTATTCCAAAAATGTGTGGGTTTTCAACCCGAATTGTCAAAACTAAAGTAAATATACATAATTGTGGTGATGTTATTTAATGCTCTGCAATAATTGATTCAAGTAATAACTGTCAGAAACATACATCAAAACAAAGAAAATAGTACAGAGTGAAAGGTGAAAATCACATGGGCTTCTCACACCAATGGCGGCCACGTTACACTCCGGTGGCGTAACCAGGATTTTTTCAGTGGGGGTGGGAGTGGGTGGGGGGTGCTGGGGGGCTGGAACATTTCATGGGGGGAGGGGCGTCATGTAGATCAATGATATATTTTTTAGAAACTCAAAATCTCAGTGGGGGGCGACTGGGGGGGGCGACAAGGTTTTATGGGGGGTGTCGCCCCCCCCCACCCCCACGCCCCCCCATCCCCCTGTTGCTACGCCACTGGTTCTCTCGGAGTTTTCACTGGAGTGATCCTTGCTTTAAAGTACATATAAAAGTTAGTTGCTCTCTAAATCGCCAGATCTTTTCCGTTTTGAAAATACGTTCACTTTGTTCACCACACCTTAAACTGTAATTCCAAAGTAACGTGTTGTAAAAAAGCCACCTTACATAATTCAGACTTTCCCCAAGGCCATATGCATGTATGTAATCTGAACAAAATTGTACTTGTTGACTTGTTGGAGGGAAGGCGTGGTTCTCCTTTGAGCTTTGGGAGTGGGAGTGGCAGGGGAAGGGGCTAGCTGTGAGACGGCTGTTTGTGTAGATTGTAAAAGGTTCACTTGCAATTTTCGATATCTAGTATTTACAATTTAATTTAGGCAAATACATGCAGAAATCAAAATCTGAATTTGGTGGCAAGGGAAGGGGCGGGGCCTAGCTGGGAGGGGAGGACAGGACATCATTTGAATAATGGTGCACTTCAATCAGAGGACAATGGGTATGGCCATTATCATTCATTGCGGCTTGCAAACACATGAGTTTTGCCAGTGTGACAATGATTTTACCGACAAAGCCAAGTTATTGGTGGGTGGTCACACCCCACCCTCAACCCCAAGCAATGCCCCGGGGTGGGGAAGGGGAGGCTGTGAAAAGGAAGTCTATGTAATTTCTAAAGTGTTCACTTGCATATTATTTATTTACATTTGTTTCGTTATACAATATACAACTTCAAAATTCGGTGACACAGGGGGAGTGGGCGGGGCCTAGCCAGGTGTGGGCGGAGTACACGACCTACTATTCATCCACTGGTCTAAAAATGATACACAGTCTGATTCTGTTTGTGAAAATGTGCTAGATTCATGAACAATACCGATTATACAAGTTTAATACCCAAAACAAAGGAAAACACTGAAAATACACTTTTTTAAGGTTTTTGTGAAATTTACCATTTTTGGAGCGCTACTGCACAAAGGATATACAATAACCCAACATTTTATCACCAGATATGAAAAGACCAACGCCTGAACTAAACATAGCAGAAGGGAAATTATTCTGAGTGCCCTAGCAAGTGCCATTTGGGAGGTATTAAAATGGGGTAAAAAATGCAATTTTGCTAGTTGTAAAAACATGCTGTATTATAGGGCCTAAAAATAATATAAAGGGGATTTTTCAGAAAAGTTTCTATTTTTTTCTTGTAAGGGTAAGGATGATACTTTGTCATGATATAGTTACTTTTGTGACAGTACTTCGCAGTTTGGCTGGATGACCTTTGAAAAGAACGCAAAAAAATGAATTTTTGCAGCCTCAAATTTGCCCAAAAGTTGCCAAAACACATAATGGCCCGTAACCATGGCAACGGGCAAAATAAAAGTCAAAAAGTCTATTTTGGTTACTTGCGCCCTAAGTCCCTTCATCCCACAAGCTTGCGCGTATCGCGTAACATAAGAGCGCGTGACCAGATGCACAGCCTTTGTGACTTATACCACCATTTAACAATGGTGGTATAAGACACAAAGATAAAACATCAGACGTCATGGGTGACCTCACAATTCCGGTTGTGTGACCGCCGCTTCAATACAGGATTTCGTGACAGTAAGGAGATTCTGTCCCTCAGGATATTTTGTTCCCGGACAGTGTCTCCTAGGAAACTGTGTCCCATACTTTGGACAATAAGTTTGAAAGTTATGTACATAATTTTTTATATTAGGCCTCGATGCATGGGCGAACATTATTTGTCACACTGAATCTGATCAAGAAAATTGGATACCAGATGCACAGTAAATGCCTCAAATTAATTGTTAATAAAACCGGATTTTTTATTCTTTCGCAGTGTGTGTTAAAAACCAACTATTAGTCATGTAAAAAAAGTGTCAACTTACCAAGAACGACGGTTGCGAGTGTGCCGAGAGCCACGGGTAGATTCATCGTGACGGCCCGGTAGATGCTGACTAATTCCCGCTTCTTTGAGTCCAATGTTGAAGCTGGTATGACGATCGCAACTTTTGACGGCGTATAGCAGATTCGGATGTCGCTGATGCAATAGTCTTGTGTTTCAAAGATATCCTCAGTTTGTCTTTCATCAGTACACAGATGTTTCGAACAATAATGGGCGTGGCGGTCCACGACAACTGGTGACAGTAGACGTCGTACAACACGGGTGATCAACCCGGGGTGATCGACACCAATTAAGTGACAGTGGTCAAGCCATTAGGGCTCCGTGCGCCGACGTAAGAGGCCGCCCTTATACCTAGCAACGACACGACGTCCCATGGGCGGGACGCGAATATTTTATCTACACAATAGTACAGGGTACCCATTTTTCGGGCGACTTGAATCAAGGTTATGAGCGCTCTACAATCCTATAACCCATAGATATAGAATAAAAAGACTAGATCGGCAGCGCGTCCACACGCGCCCATTCACTGTGCGATAAATCTCCGCCATTTTTGTTGTCTCTCGTGGACGCGCAACAAATTAACGTAAAGTAATGGAGCTAAATGTATCTTTCCTCCAGCACGTGACCAAGCTCAACGCGCGCGAAGCTAGAAATGCGCACCGAGTATTTACGCGATGCGTACACGCACGCTTACACGTTGGTGTGCCGCTTTTCATTTCGGCTATGGGATAATCAGCAGTTATTTTCTGCCAAATAAACCTGTTTTAAGACAACCAAAGCTAAGTAGGCCCTAGTCATAATCATAGCCATTCATGTTCAAAAGATACTGATTGAAATAAACAACAAGAGTAGACTGGTGTTTCAACATTATGGGAACGGTGTTATCTTATCTATGCTCTTGTGTTTTCCCATTGAAGGTCTCAAGTACAGTAACAGAAAATAAACTCGCATTGTGCGCGTCAACGGCGTTGCGTTCGTCACGTCTAGCGCGCAATTTGTATCTTTCCTCCAGCACGTGACCCTCCATGCAAGGCCGCGCGTATGCACGCGCTGCCGATCTAGTCTTTTTATTCTATATCTATGCCTATCCGGTTCGTAAGTGACTTCGTCATACACGCGCACGCACCACTGATTACGAGCGCCCATTGGCTAAACTCTCAAGTTGCGTTAACTTCCGGTTCCATTGGTGCTATGCTACACCATGTACAGTAAGTTGAGATGACGTCACACTTACGAACCGGATAACCTTTTACCTACGCGCGCGCACGCGCGTATACTCTTTCTATTATGTGTGAAAGTATATAATTATGAATTATTATGCGCGTGCCGTGGAGTCATGGATGTGATGAGCTTCAGTGCTAACATGACTTGTTAGCAAAAAAATTGACACATGTCGCTAGAGGACGGGGAGGGGGGAGCATGGGCGCGTCCAGGATTTTTTTAAAGGGGGGGGGGGAAGCACATCCCACCGAAATCCCTGTACTTAATTCCAGCATATTCTCGATTTATCATTTTTCGAGGGTAGGCAGGGACATTTCCCCCGCCCCCCCCCCCCACCCCTTTCAATTTCAGCAATATGACTTCGCGCCTCTTTTTCTTTTTTTCCCTTTTCCCCCTCCTTTTTGCGTGTTTTTTTTTTTTTTTGCTTTTCCGGGGAGGGAAGGGGCAAGCGCCCCCCTTGCCCCCCCCCCCCATGCCCATGGAGGGGGGGGGGGGGCCCACTGATCAAGATTGAGTGGCCTATGACCGGCCAGCCACTGCCTTGTCGACAAATCTCACAACATGGCCGCACGCGTTTTTTTATTGATGACATTTATTATTCAAAAGATACATCCTTGGTATTAAGCATTGTTAAAATGCTACTCCCCAAAAGCAACATATTTTGACTCACTATATTTTCTTTACAATATCAGTAGTATATTGTACCTTCTATCTACATATTAAAGTATGTGTGGTTATAAATGTGTATGTGAAAGGTTGAATCAAAATCGATCGATCAAAATGACTTTACCCACAAAACAATAAGATAACCCAGACTCAATTTGAATGGAAATAGAATGAAACTAAATTCAATTTTTGAAACACTGAAATCACAGCGTAACGTAAATTACATCTATTACATCTAATTACATCTACCACTTGCTATAGCGTTTGAATTATCTAAAACACTGTGAAACTGACTTATTAACAGTGTTAATATATTGTAAACGTTGTTCAATCTTTCTATATCTTAAAAGTTTTCTACACACCTGTCCGTATGCATTGTAGTAAATGGTTCACAAATTGGTCAACCATATTATTTACAACAAAATAAATAATAATCATTCCTTTGTATATTAGTAGTATTCAGATGTATAGCTTAAACAGCTGTATTGTGTTAAACTATTCCGGCATGATTTCCCACCCTTAAAGGGCAATGAAATATAATGAAATATACCGGAAACGAATTTAGTTGGTCTATAGACTCCGTGCACAAGTGCGCCCTCACAAGCAACAAATAAAGAGTGTTAACAATTATATTATAGCTACCTAGTGCAGATGTGCTGAGCAAAGAAAAGAATGATATTAAAGTCCGGTAACCAGCCAAAGGTAACCGGTGTCTATTGTCTGTAACTGGCCCCCGTCTGGTGCTTTCTTGCCTCTAACGTGTAGTGTGCTTGGAAATTAATCTGTGTGTTTTCGCGTAAAAACGTTGTAGCCAGTTATGGTTTGAAACCAAACTTAGACAAACTGTGAATAAGTGCTGATTTTTTTTAACTTGTTATCGACAAGGATATACACGTAATTCATAATTTATAAATATATTGAAATGAATAATTAGATGACGTATGTGAAATATTGATCTACATAGAATAACCCTTTCACAAGAAACACCCGCATTTTACTATACAATATTCATAAATATACCTAAGATGGTTTACCCATTCCCATTGGTCGAGAGCCAGTCACGTGGCCGGTTTTACGGTCTATAAAGACCGGCTGGCTGGTCTTAAAACACTTTTCCAGTGACACATGAAAATTGGACTCCTACATGAAATCCGTTGCCTGCCAGTACCGTTTTGTTGGTTAAACGTTCACAATCGTCACTTAGGTATGCGCAATATTGTTTCATAGTCCTAAATTCACACTACACCGGAACAGCTGCGTTCTGCGCCGATAATGAGTTTTTTACGGTTACTCGCGAGAGGGCCATACCAAAGCACATAAGCTAGATGGGTGTTCCGAAGAAAAAAACAATGAAGTGAAATTGTTGAGTAAAATTGTTGGAATTTTTTTTTTAAATTGACTTGTTTTGACTTTTAAACTGAAAGTTTTGATATTTTTTTCACCGAAAAGGTATTTATGAACGGGAATAAATATGTGCTTGACCGCTATGAAACACTATGTTTAAGACCGGTTGGAGTATGGATGCTGATACAGCATTCACTATAATCTAAAAACCACCAGCACACACCTTGCAATAGCACGTCGCTAGATTTCTATTACACATTTCCTAAAGAAATGTTAAGGGTAGTTGATAAACGTAGAAGAACGGTTGCTTAATCTTTTTTAATTTTCAGTGAAGCAGATAGTATTTGGTCACCAAACACAAGCGCACCAGCCCACCTCATACCGCGGTAATCTTGTCCCGTGTAGTTGACGGGATAGGAATACTCCCCATTCAGG
This sequence comes from Patiria pectinifera, assembly GCA_029964075.1. NCBI lineage: Eukaryota > Metazoa > Echinodermata > Asteroidea > Valvatida > Asterinidae > Patiria > Patiria pectinifera. The sequence continues at coordinate 30,541,124 of CM057147.1, read as the reverse complement.
TTAGTCGGCACGAGATCCACATTCCCGACTCCTCCAGTACAAGTCTTAAACCACCAGCCTCCCTTCAGCTGAGCGGCACAATTGGCGTTGCCATCGGCGTCATTGTCGCGATCGTAGGTTGAGAACGGCTGGCCTAAGGAAACGTCAGTGAGAGACTTACCTAGCAAACGGATGAAAATGATACCAAGTGCTGAGATTGTTCGAAAAGCAATGTGCTATTCCACTGAGCATGTGTAAGACAAAAAAGCTTCCTCTGAGTACATTCGAATGACTTCTAGCTTAAATTAACTGTACAAACGTTCAACCACCAACCATCAGTGTGTCAACTAACCGATACCAAACCAATGTAACAAAACGTGCCTTTATCAGGTAAACTCCACCTTAAAAGAATGTATCATCTTTTGAAATTTTAGGCGACGAAGAGGTGTAAAGGAATCTTAAAGGGACATCTCTGACATATTTTACAGGCATATTACACAGGTATCTATCAAAGACCACCAAAAAAACTACATCGTGACTTTTTATTCGTTGAAAATCAAGTACATTCCTAGCCAAAATAGAATAAGCTTTGCCAACACAGTCTGCGTAAAAAAGTATCACACTTTATTTACACATAAATTGACAGGAAAATAAAGACTTGGGGTGAAACAATAACACGCATTCAATGCTTGGTGATGCAATTTTTGGAAAAGGTAATGTTGACCTACTACGTGAGGTTTCGTGCACCGTGTACTTTTTATGCATTGTATAAATTGAATTTCGTGATTTCAATTCTTTGTTTTCCCTTCAATGACACAATGTAAACAAAGCACGACTTTTGTGTTTGCAATCATGGCGACAAAACTGGCATAATGGACAAAACTACTTTGAAATTGTTTCATAAAGGAGGCTATTACGACAACGAGTATCAAAAGGTAAAAGTTCGCATATTACTGTGTTCTTAACAGTGTCCATTCAAAACGAATATTACATTTCTTGAGGGCTTTTATGAATGGTATATAAACAGTAGCATATTTATTTAGAAAGAAGACTAGTTGATACCTTCCCATTCTCGTATTTGATCCACATGTAGTGTGTAGTTGTCACCTGTGATCTTGAACTGCGTCAAGGTTATTCTCTTTAATAAGCCTTTTGCTTCTTCCACTACAATCTGTAGTTTCCAAGTGCCTTCCGAGGTCAGCTGGCGGACTACCTCGTTGCCCCGCCAGAACTCCCCCGTCAGATCACCGAAGCCGTCTCGGTACTCGGCCCAGCTACGGGTGAAATTCACCGACCCGCGTTCACGATTCTGAATCACCTAGAATGAGTCAACAAAGAACGAAGTTACCAAATGAACAACTTTATCACTTTGTGTTATACAAAACGGGACAATTGTCTGTTTTAAGCGACGCCGGACCGATATTACCAACAGGCTACCCAGGGGCGGATACAGGAATTTTTGCAAGAGGGGCCGGGGAGGGTTCATCGGCGAAAAAATCTGAAATATTGAGAGGTTTTTTTCTCCGGACACTTGGCCTCCGAAAATCAATAGGTTTGGTAGTGGGGGGGAGGGGGGGGGTGGATCGTACCATATTTCATGGGGGCGCTGTTTAAATCCAACGATTATTAACACTACAGCGTGTGTCAATAAAAACGCAGGATTCAAAGCGATTTTTTTCTGAGAAAATTATGCTACTGGTGTGCCTAATTTGATAAGGATTTGATTGTCCATAATTTCATCTTTGACAAGATTTTTGTTTGGTGGAATTTGGACTTTTGGTTCAAAAGTTATGACAAGTTTTGTGAAGCCCTTCTGAAGCGGGTTGGTCTGATTCAATGACCTTAACACAGCGACCAGTTATGTACAATGCAGGTATGCATTGAAGATAATTAAACCAGAACAAAACTTTCTTTGAAACAACTGATGATAAGTATCTTTTAAATTTAATAACTGGACTATCATTGTTTCAAAGCATCGATATCATGAATTATTGACTAATAACATTGATTGTGGACTAAAGGATTATGTAAGCCTAATCCTGCCACACATGTCCTTCTTTGTGATCCACAAATACTTTCACCTGAACTGAATTAAAACCTTTCATTATGTAGCGAAATTATGGTCCGAAGTTAGGACGCCCTCTTTTAGTTAGTTTATTCATGAATGCCGTGACGCATGTATACCGCGCGGCTATAAGCAGTGCGCGGTGGCGGGAAAGTCACTCTGTGGCGGGAACAGTTCGAGGCAGTCAAAGTCCTGTGAGTAGTTCTGTTCCGTCCGTCATTGCCCCGTCCGTCGTAGTTACTGCAGAGTCCGCACAGAGTCACGTCCGTTGAAGTCCCGTTAAAGTCACGTCCCGTTTACTGTTAGCCTTGTGAGTAGTTCAGTGTAGTCCAGTGCACCCTTTTTTGGAGTAAATAGACCGAGTCACCGCAGATATTTAAGCTCTCCCTCAGTGTGTAACCCTGTTTAGGTGATCATAGGCGCCACTATAGTAATCCTACCAAGGTGATCTTTGTTTCAATAAATCATTATTCCAATTACTCATCGAGTTTGAGTGCTGTTTTGTAGAAACATCAGACCCCAGTCCCATGCCATTCCCCTGTGTCCGCCCAAGTACAACTAGTGTCTAATCCAACCCCGGTGCGTGGAAGGAAGCAACTGCGAGCGCCTGGCGGTAGACTGCCCCAAAACGGACCTATTCCCCTGGCCTTCCCTACAACCGCTCGTCGGGTCGGCAGAGGGCAATCCCAGGCTACGTCGACACTGGCCGCCACAATTAGGTATGTGTGATTTCACAAATCAGACCAGCTTGAGATTTATAACCCTTCTTCAATGTACTTTATCTCTGGACAGGATTGTCCAAATGAGATGGGATAAAAACATAGTGAAGAGAAGGAAAGGTACTTTGAAAAGAGGGTTAACATTATGATGAATAGGGGTGGTTTATATTCTTAATATTTTTGTTTCTAATCCTGCGTTTTTATTGACACACGCTGTATATCACACAATAGTGTACATATACCCCCTAGCCAAGCTGGCTCTGTCCGTATTTTGTGCAAAGGCAGAAATGTTTACCAATAAAACATTTTTGGGTGTCAGAGCAGGGGGAGGGGTTGGCATTTTTTTGTCATAAATTTCCATGGAAAAAAATGTGGGAGCTGGGGTCCCCCCCCCCCCTTGATCCGCGCGGACCGCGCCTGCTTCCTTGACAATTTTAACACATTGAGATAAGACGATCGGTTTAATTCCGCGAAGTGCTGATTACACACAACAGGTGTTTAAAGTGCAGGTCAGTGTTATTGAAGGAGGGGGCTGGGCCAGACAAGGGATTTGAATTAATCCTCCCCATTCGGTGACGAGTTCCGCATTTTCCTGCTTTTTGTTTAGTTACATGTTTACTTTGTTTCCCATAATGTTCGAAAATATCACTACGACGCCATCTGTGCACACCAAAGATCCATCGTCAGTGGGATAAGTGTATACACATGTACAACTCGCATACATGCATTAGCACGATATTTGTGTAAAGTTGACATGAAAAGTTCCATTTTGGGGGTTGACGAACCGCCGACTCTGAGGGAACGGGCCTGACTGCTGATTTCATGTCGGAACTGCATGTATTCAATCGTTGGTGACTTCGTCATACACGCGCATGCATAAAACACTCAAGCTGCGTTAACGTTCGGTTCCATTCGTGCTATACAGGATGTCCCAATAAACATTGTGCATAAAGAAATCGCTGATTTTCTCAAAGGTTGGTAAGCACTAGCTAATTAAATTTATAGCATTTTCAAGCCTGTGGTCTTGTTTATATTATAATTGGTAAAAAAAAATCAAGAAAATCCAACCTTGCAAACCAAAGATATCTTTGATTTGGTAAGGCTATGTATTTTTCGACCTGCACAATGTACATGTAATTTCCACACTATGCTACACCGTGTGAAGTACGCATGGTTAAATTGAGATGACGTCACACTAACGAACCGGATAAGGATGAGATAAAGCGAATAAACTTACTATCCATATCCCCCTGCAGTAAACGGTCACGCCGTTTGGATATTGCGGTGGGTAGATAGTGTAGACACCCAGCCTAAACATCCCGCTGTCCATGATGTCACTGCAGTCAGCATGTCGGGGAGCTGAGGGTGTTGACGAAATCTCGACCTCAACCGTGGCTTCGGCTCCATCGCTGACTTCTAAATGATTGAGAAGCAATTCAGAAATAACTCTAAATTTAGTTTCGTATTTAAAAGGCTTTGATGTTCCCTTATAGGCAGAACGTGTTCGTATTGTTAGCCGGATTTCCAACGTTCAGGGCTTTAAATATCTTTAAGCGAAACCCGAAACAAAAGGTTTTTGAAACCCCTAAGAAATTTTACAATAATTAGACCATTTATGATAGTTGATGCTTGCATCCCTGTGTATTAAAAATGTGCGCTGCACCACTTTGTGACTTCGTTCCCATTGGGATAAAGGGGCGGTGGGTGTTCAGACTTTTTTATTTTTTATAAGGGGGAGTTAATATAAAAGATTCATACTGCGGACGTCAAAACTAATCAGAAAATAAATAAATAAATTAAAACAAAATTTGAAAATGTTAAAGAAAGCTTCGCTGAATGATGGCATATTCTTGAGAAAGGTTGTTCACAGAAAGAGGCAAGGCATGGAAGTCCCATAACGTATTTTCAATTCATAATGAAGACAATGAACCTAATAATTAAGGTAATAAATTGCTAAAAAAAATTGAGCTAAATCAACTATTCGGGAGAATACAAAATTCTCAACATTTCTGAATGATAATTATTGAAAAACAATAAAGCGGATAAAAATAAAGTAGATATATTAATAAGGGAATAAATGTGTGCTCCGGTGGTTTTTATCACTCTGTTTAATACCACTTAGAGTCTGGGTGCTGATAATTACCCGAGCCGGAGGCGAGGGTAATTATCAGCACCCATACTCTAAGCGGTATTAAAATTCTGACTCGCTTGCAGTGTTTCGCATGCCTACGTGAGGATTGTGAACGTTCAACCAATGAAACGGTAAGAGGCACTGGATTTTTAGGAGTCCACATTTTATTGTGACACTGGAAAAGTGTTTAAGACCAGCTAGCCATGTCTTTATCATCCGTTTAAGACCGGCCACGTGACGGGCTCTCGACCAATAGGAATAGCTAAACTGTCTGAGGTATTTATGAATGTAATATTAATAAAGTAACTATTTTGAAAAGTGACTTCACTGATATTCACAACAAGACGCCTTTGAAGCTGAGTTCACTAAGTTCTCCTTACCAGTCGAGTTCCGTGTCCCTGGGCATCGTTTGCGTATTTCTCGAGCGGCTGCTTGCATCCAATGTTCACCAGGAAGCGGCTCCGGTGGCGGACCGAAGTAACAAGTGCTCAACTGACTCTCGACACTAGTTACTGCAGATTGAAATTGAATCATAATCACCATTGATGAGATTGTGTAATGTGCAGCCGTGACGAAATATATTTCGCTCTGATAGTTGATTGATTGATAGATTGATAGTGTGATGGAGCAGTCATAAACATTAAACGTTTCAAACCGGTTTTGGGGTCTGGCGGCCCATTGATCTAATAATATGATTTTTTTTTTCAAAGTTGAACAATAAAATTGACTGGAGCGAGGTTTGAGACTGAGACCTCCCCGATTGTCGTTACAGGCGTGGATCCAGAGGGGTGGTTTTTGGTGGTCGAACCCCCCCCCCAGCTCTGACTCCATTTTTTATAGAAATATATTACAAATAATGTGAACTCCCCCTCCGATCCCTGCTCTGACACCCAAACAAATTGATGACAATCACACCGGTAATAATAATGTCCGCGGCTGTGCACAACATTCGGCCTGAGAAAGCTGGGGGTACGGAGGTATTTGTACACTATTCTGTAATATAGTGTTCATGATTGTCGGATTTAAGCAGCTCTCCCGCTGAAAGTATGGTACGAGCCCCCTATTGATTTGACTGAGGCCAAGTGTCTGGAGAAAAAATCCGGATCCGCCCCATGCGTGGACGGTAATTTTGTGTTCTCTCCCCTCCCCCCTCCTTGGTAAATCTGCCCCCCGGACAGATTACCTTGGGTAAGTCCGTCCCCCTCCAAGTAAATCTGTCCCCCTGCCCAACGGAAAATGTGTCCCCTGATAGTGGCCAGATTATACTTGAATCAATGGTTGGCCAACCGTATATACATGATGTAGCCTACCAATGATCGGTATGTAGCTACACATATTTGGTCTGGTTGTTTTGCAATTAAAAGCTCACCAAACGTTTGTCTCTATTTTTGAAATCATGCGACCGACAAACAAGGATGATCTGATCACAAATCATCCAGCTTGTCTTCTATAATATAGTTGCTGACAACGTCGCGGACACTTTCGTCGGGGGCCGCCATCTTGAAATCACGTGAACAGAGTATGTACTTTCAACATTGGCTAGTTAATTTTTGAGGCTCAGACGTATAGGATGCCCGCACACGGCCGGCGAGATTTGCGCCTTGCAAGGCGAACAAAAATCGTGTGCCTCACGGCCTCGTGAATTGTGAGGCAGAAAACTCAGTAAAAATTGACCGCACACGGTGACCAGTGAGCTATAGGGCCTACGTGCTAATAAACAGGCTGCCATAAATGACTTTTTTGCTCGGCTATAATAGATCTCGTGTAAAGCGCGGGCTTAACATAGGGCTGGATAGCTCAGTTGGTAGAGCACCGGAACGGCAATCCTGAGGTCGCCCGTTCAAACCCCGCCCAGTAAAATTCTCAGTTCAACTTGGGAATGGAATAAATAAAATCAGAGAGTATTTTGTTTCACCTGCAGTGGCAAATGGGTTTTTAAACCAGACGTTCAGTTACTGCCCCACCGCATTCCCTTATGAGCATTAATAATTATTCCACAACTATAAATAGGCCAATTTTGTTAATTGGCTCATTTCAAGTGACAAACTTTGGTTTTGCTAGAATATAAATATGATTTATTATTATTATTATTATTATTATACGTGTAAAGGTACCATGAAGGAGACACGGTATCGTAATTTCTTCGAACGGTGGGAGACACCGATCATTAGGGAGACATGTTCATGTCTCCCTGATGTCACAGTCCCCCCCCCCCTCTTTAGAGGCGCAATTGGGTTATTTTTGTTGCTCGTGGTCTAATTAGTAAACATACCAAAATTCGTGGAAAAAAGGACAAAGGAATATTGTGTTAGGGTAAGTTTGAAAAATGTTGTGCACAAGATTATGGGAATGTCTCCTAAATGTCCAATCCAGGGTAACAATAATAATTATTATTATTATTTATTCGACCCCAACAGCACAAAAACAAGAACAGACAAAATATATATACATGTACAGAACAGAAATACAAAGAAATACAAATTACCATACAAAAATAACAAGACAAATACATTATATATTTTGTTCGGGATAAAACACGAGACCAAAAAACAAGAAAACTTCATTGATAATGAGAAGTTACCCAGCTGCTTTTGAGCTATATTCTCCCCTTTCTCCTCATGGCAATATACTTGAATCCGTCGACTGTGTGTAATGACACCACAATAATTAGCAATGGTCCCTTTTTTTGGTATTGCGTAGGTGAAAAAAGGGTGAATTGCATTGCCCGTGTGAGTTAATACCAATCTTTTAACCACGACAGAAGCAGAAATGAATGGTTGAACAAGCTCAAATATACAGATGCTAATTAGCAAGAAGACAAATATACAGATGCTAATTAGCAAGAAGACACCGATGAGCAATCAAACGGAAAAATACTTGAAACAAAAAAGAAACGTATCGCACACTATCGAGTGATGAGGTTTTTGGCTACTCCGCGTATGCAATTACTGAACTGCTTGCCTCTCCGTCCGCTTACGCATGATTGCTAATGCCTTAGTGTTATGCGTCTAGTGGTGTTTTATTCACGAAGATAATGGGGAAGCGCCCTATCATCCAATGAGGTTCCCCCACATTTCGAATTTGGAACCTCCGAACGGCCGCCCCCCCCCCCCCCTTCCCCGATAATTTAGGTTCTGGATCTGCCGGTGAATACACGACAATCCTTAGCACCAAAGTTTTAGTACACATTACGTGACAGGTGTGGAAGGATATTCTATCCCCCAGGATGTTTTTTTCCCCGGACAGTTTCTCCTAGGAAACTCCTTCCCTTCTAGGATATTCTGTCCCCTACTTCAGCGGAGAATTTGTTCCTTCGGGAGTTGTTATTGTTTCCATGCAGTAGGCTTATATAACGCATGATTTGTTCATTTCTGTTATACGAATAATATATATATATATATAGGTTTTTCTGGCCACTTGACAAATATTTTTCATTTCAAATTGACCAACTCTATCATTCAATTTCGTCTACGAAAAATTCCATACGCTTGTAACAAAATCAAAGTCATTTACCATTCAATTTCAAAGTTTGGTCACCCTCTTCGTATTACGAAAGCTTGAATTGCCTTCCGCGATACCGCGTAACCGTGATAATTTAACACCGAAATCCGGAATTCAAAGATAATCCCTTCCTCGATACGGCGTTACCGTGATAATTTATCACCGAAATCCGGAATTCAAAGATAATCCCTTCCTCGATACCGCGTTACCGTGATAATTTATCACAGAAATCCGAAATTTAAAGATAATCCCTTCCTCCATACCGCGTTACCGTGATAATTTATCACAGAAATCCGGAATTCAACGATAATCCCTTCCTCGATACCGCGTTACCGTGATAATTTATCACAGAAACTCGGAATTCAAAGATAATCCCTTCCTCGATACCGCGTTACTGTAAAAATTTAGAAATCTAGAATTCGCAGATTTTGTTGTCCAAGGTCACATTTTTGGATAGGTGGTTGGCTGCTTAAATTCTGGTCAATATTGGATAATATTGAAGACTTAAAGTAAAATGCACCATTTGAAACTCAAAATATGAAACGGCCTAAATTTGACGTGATGAACTTTATCATAGGATCGAGTATTCATATACTTTGGAATCATTGTGCCAGTGCTCGATCTCATTTTCGAGGAAAGAGGAATTTACCACCCTGGCGATGGTAATTAGCACCAAACCACAGCGCAGTGTCAAAATCTTGCTTTACGTCTAGCAAAATCTTGCTTTACGTCTAGACAAGTAAAGATGCACTTGTAACGCAGTATCAAGAATAGATATCTTTGAATTCCGGATATCTATGATAAATTATCACAGTAACGCGGTATCGAGGAAGGGGTTATCTTTGAATTCCAGATTTCTGTGATAAATTATCACGGTAGCGCGGTATCGAGGAAGAAATTATCGTTGAATTCCGGATTTCTGTGATTAATTATCACGGTAACGCGGTATCGAGGAATAGCTATCTTTGAATTCCAGATTTCTGTGATAAATTATCACGGTAACGCGGTATCGAGGAAGAAATTATCGTTGAATTCCGGATTTCTGTGATTAATTATCACGGTAACGCGGTATCGAGGAATAGCTATCTTTGAATTCCAGATTTCTGTGATAAATTATCACGGTAACGCGGTATCGAGGAAGGGGTTATCTTTGAATTCCAGATTTCTGTGATAAATTATCACGGTAACGCGGTATCGAGGAAGGAATTATCTTTGAATTCCGGATTTCTGTGATGAATTACCACGGTAACGCGGTATCGAGGAAGGCAATTCAAGCTTCCGTACTCTTTAGTCACCGGGTCGAGAATATTCGTCATTTCAGATCAAATTCGTCCAAGCTGTTGCCGAATGGCAGCATATAAGTATTGTCATGTTACTCCATTTATGGTTGATCTTCATTGGCTTCCAGTGAGGTTTAGGATTAATTTTAAATTTCTGTTGTTGACATAAATGTTTTTATGGTTTAGCTCCGGTTTACATTCGGTCGGTTGAGGATGAGTTCCAGCTGCAGAACGACTTAAATAATATGCAAGACTGGTGTTTAAATCATGACATGCTCTTCAATACAACCAAAACTAAGGTTATGCACGTCACCAGAAGCAAAAATATCCATCCTCCAGTTTACACACTTGGTGATGCTGCCCTGTCTACAGTTACCTCTATTCAATATTTAGGTGTCACTATTAGCTCCAATCTTCAATGGAATTCCCATATTGACTCACTTGTCTCACGTGCAAATCGCCTCCTGGGTTTCATCCGTACTATTGCTGGCGGAGCATCAACTCAAGCCATATTCTGCCTTTACAAATCTCTGATCCTGCCTATCCTGGAATATGGCATTCCAGCGTGGGGTACTCACACTCTCTCTCAACAGCAAAAGATTGAGCGCGTACAACGCACTGCCACCCGCATTGCTTTGAAACAAAGACGCGGTGAAATGCCATATGAGGATAGGTTGGGTCAGTTAAACTGGTCTTCTCTTTCATCTAGAAGAGATTACTTACTATGCTCTTTTGCTTTCAAATGTTTATCTGGTGTTTGCAGGTGCGAGTCGATCAACGAAAATGTTCTCATAAATGCACGCCATCCAGAATCCCTTACCTTCCGTCATCTGCCTTCTCGTACACAAGCTTTATATCATTCTCCTACTCGTTATCTTCCAAGACTTTGGAACCAATTTCCACCCCATATTAGGGATTCTGCAGTACTGGACACTCTACCTGTTTTCCTTAGGAATCTTCGGCAATTACTTTTCTCAGACAACTGATTTCATTATCCTCATTAGTGTTTTCATATACGGTACTTGTTGCATTTAATTGGTGGGGACTTTCACATGACTTTCACATGATTTGGGCTTCGTTGCATTAGTCTTCTTGCTTGCGTGTAATTTGTAACAGGGGTCAGTTTTCTTGTTGCTGTTTAATATTTTCATTATTTTCTTGTACCTTGTTTTGTTCTTGTCTGCGTTTGTCTGCTTAATATGTGCGGGGTTACATACCTGTGGGTAATAGTAATTGAATTTACTTTTGTGACCCCTGACCCACATATCGTCTTTTTATATATCGTCTTCGGATGTTTTCATTTCATATTATGCGTTGTTTTTGTGGCCCCTACACTTACACTTACACTTATACAGTGTCATCTTTTGTGTTTATTTTGTTTTATTTTGTATTTCGTAGCTTTCATACATTTTTGTTTAGTTTTTGTTTTTCATACCGTGTTTGTTCATTGTGCATTGTTTTGGTCGAATAAATAATAATAATAATAATAATACCTTAGCCAACTTATCATTAAGAATCCCTCATCCCGTTACAATTTTCGTAGTTCTCACGATGACACTCTCCTGGGCTACCCTTTTCGCCGTACCAAAGTTACCCTTGGGGATCGTGCTTTTGTTAATGCCGCCCCTACACTCTGGAATGCCCTCCCGATTCACATTAGGAGAGCTAACAGTGTTGATAACTTCAAGTCTCTGTTAAATTCTCATCTTTTTAAGTTGGCCTTTTACTGATTTTATTGTTACTTCTTTGTATTTTAACATGTGAAATGGTGGGTCGTTCTGAGCTCCTTGCGAGTAATTTTTGTGCTGTTACTTTTTTGTTTTTAATGTGTGCAATAGCGCGTCATGGTACTTTAATTAATATTTTACTGTACAGCGCATTTGAACAAAATCATATTGGAATTTGCGCTTTAATAAATGAATAAATTATTATTATTATTCGGATATTGAATTCGTCATGAATCAATTAGACAAATTCTATTTGGCGTAGACGAGACGAAATCGAATACTCCAGGACGAAAACGTGTGCTCTTTGTTTGAATTGGCTTGATCTGAATTTGAAATTGTCTGACAAAAAAAGTGCTCTGAATTGATGTTGATGGACGAATTTGAAAACTAGAAACGGTGAATTCGAATGATAAACGCTTTAAACTAGCCGGGAAAACCTTTATTATGTATAGGTTTTCCCGGTTATTTTAACACTTGTATCACACAAATTCCTCATATCGATACTTTAAATTCGTCCCCAAACATCGCCAAGCTCAATTCTCGATTTGAATTTCAGAAAGTCACCACTAGATTTCATTTAAGGTTCAGTATAATTCAATTTTTTAGCTTACCGATTCGTCCTAAATATATGAAATTCGTCTCGTGTAGCACTCGGCGTTGAATTGAAAAAGCAAATTCGTTTTTTTGTCATTCGTTTTAATGTTCAACTTTGTAAATGAATTCTCTATTAACACATTTCATTTCTGGCGACTTAAAACGTATACGATTAGAAAATGCGCCCAATCTTTAGACTTATTAATTTGGAAGAATTGTGCGCATTAAAACAATGATAATTTAACATATATTTCCTTATATGTACATAAATATAAGTAGTTAGCTGCAAGGTTTGAATTTTTATTTCTGTGTTTCACAATTAACATTGGAGTCAAGAATAGACATTTCACAATATTCACTTTACTTATGGCATGGACAGTCAGCATTAGGGTCAAACACCTTCTTAATGTTGCTCTTTGAAAGACATATACCTTATTTCTGTTGTTTTATTTATATACATATATCAAAGAGCAACATTACAAAAGTGTTTGATCTTAATGCTTAATTTCCATGTGCTAATCAAAGAGCATATTGTGAAAGTTCTATTTCTGATTCTAATGTTTAGAAGAAAAAAAATCAAAATTTACAGCTAGCTTCTTTCATTTATAAGGAAATATTTGTTAAAAATTAGAATTTAATTAATGCGCACACTTCTTGAAATAAGTCCAAAGATTGGGCACATTTTTAATCGTGACGTTTAAGTCACCAGAGACGAAATTGAATGAAAACAACATTAAAACGAATGACACAAAAAAAAACGAATTTGCTTGTTCAATTCAACGCCGATTGCTACACGAGACGAATTTCATATATTTAGGACGAATCGGTAAGCTAAAAATTTGAATTATACTGAACCTTAAATGAAATCTAGTGGTGACTTTCTGAAATTCAAATCGAGAATTGAGCTTGGCGATGTTCGGGGACGAAATTAAAATATGGATATAAGGAATTCGTGTGATACAAGTGTTAAAATGACCGGGAAAACCTATATATAAGGCTTTGACCCTCAAGCCTCAAGGCCAAGGCTTAACCCTCAAGGCCAAGGCCAAGGCCACGGCCCTGTTTTATGAAATGACCACTGATATATAACTAATTATAGTCACATGAGTGACACATCATCACGCAAGGGCGGATCCAGAACACAATTTGGGGGGGGGGAAAGATATTTTGGTCTCCCCAAAAAAAGTGGGTCAAAAAATGACGGCTTGGGCTTCGGGGCCCGCTTAAGGGCCCCGAAAAAAAATTGGATTCGAGATGCTCTGTGGTGCGATTTGAGGCAATTTCTGACCATTTTAACTGATGTTTTTTGAGGAAAAGATGGTGGTGTACTCATTGTCTGCCTTTATTACGACGTCACATAAAAAAGAATGTTTTTTTTGGGGGGGGGGGGTTGGCCCCTTTTGACCCCCCTGGATCCGCCCTTATCATCACGAATTGCTTGTTACAAAGAATAACATTTCTTTAATTGCAATCAACATGCTCGCATAGGCCTACACCATTGTATGACTGCACTGTATCTATTAAAGTATAAGTTCAGGTCTTCAATATGGTTTAACTAAACAAAATAATGATTTACTTCTATATTGACACACAATTATCCCAAGTGTAACAAAAGGGGGATCCAAGAAACTGATTTGGGAATTTTTTATTTGCTGGCCCAACATGGTCAGAAATATCTTATCAGCATTATCTAAAACAGATACATGCAAATCTTTAGCACTTATCAGGGAGACATATACAACCAATCAGATCTATTCCATAGTTATATGCAATTAAAGTGATCATCTCATTAGCCCCACAAGTGTACGGAATATTTTTGCAGCAAATCTACTACAATGGTAACAAAATGTGATGCTACAAAAGTGGAAGTGTGCCCAACACACAAATCTACAGGGTGCTTCCCTCCTCCATGGTAATACAATTAAAATGGTAACAGCAAATTTCGAACAGATTTATCTGGTGGAAAATGCAAAAATCTATGGGCCTTGAAGAGCCTTGACTCAAAATTGCAAGGCCCTGAACCCTCAAGGCCAAGGCCAAGGCCAAGGCTTTTGCCCTCAAGCCTCGAGGCCAAGGCCAAGGCCCTAAAATCCAGCCTTAAGGCAGCCTTAAGGCCAAGGCCCAGCATCAAGGCACTACATCACTGATGGATACCAGATGCACTGTAAATGCCTCAAATTCTTTTGCAGTGTGTGTTAAAAAAACATTACTATACTTTTAGTCATGTACGACAAAATTGTCAACTTACCGAGAACGACGGTCGCAAGTATGGGGAGAGCCACGGGTAGATTCATCGTGACAGCCCGGTAGCTGCTGGCTGATCCTCGCTTCTTTGAGTCCAATGTTGAAGCTTGAATGTCGATCACTACTGTTGATGAGTACGTAGCAGATTCGGATGTTTGACAAAATCGGAACTTAACGAGAAAATGTGCTGATGCAAGAGTGTTGTGTTACATTGAACTCTACAATAGTAGGCGTTGGCCACATCAGCTATTCATCATGTGACATATCACGTGAATGAAATGCATGGCTGCATTATATAATTCCACTCTAATTGTTCAAAAAAAATGCTAAAACCATGCAGCTAAAGAATGCAACAGAAATGCTATACAGAATCTCTGGTTGATAAAGTGCGATACTGAACAAACTGTTACTCACAAATCGTTACAAATATCTGTTTTACATTTCATCCCACTTTGTAAATTATTTTTCACCCTGGTTAGGCCCCTCCTTGAATATAGGAGTACTGCTTGGAACCCTTATGCCACCAAAAACATCTCTTCACTTGAAAGAGTCCTTGCAGATGAAACGTGCAGCTCGCACGTTTCATCTGCAAGGATTTTTCAAGAAGAAGCAGCGTAACTCAGATGTTGGCTACCCTGGGCTGGACATCACTTGAAGAGAGGAGGGAATCAAACCAACTAGTATTTTTGTACAAGGTCATCAACAACACAGTAAACATTCAACCAGATGCACTGCAACCGAAAAGTAACAGACAAAGGAGGGGGAACAACTGCCAATTTAATGAAATCACCGCAAGAACCAATGTCTACATGCAATCCTTCTTACCAAGAACAGTCAGAAAATGGAACAAATTACCCCAAGATGTCATCAATGCCCAAAACCACAATCAATTTAAATCATTGATTTAGTTATTATGCCACTCTCCAAGCCTCTTAGTTATACTTCCTCGAGGAGTTCTGAAGAGGATAACCACTAAGTACCAAGTACCAAGTATTAATTTTCAAATCAAGATTGAGACTCCTCACATTATTTTTTATAACGGTGCTACTCTTCGACGCTTGATCTAATCAGTCGATAGGTGGCAGCAGACATGTTTACCGTTTCCCTCATACAACTTGGCTACGGCTGGCGATACACGCGCTCTATGGTATCCGGACGCCTGCGTATTATAGGCACATGTGAAATGTTAGCCGCAGCCAAGTAATTCGCACGAGGCCTCCCTCACAAAATAATGATTGAAACTATAGTAGTTCCAGTCATGTTTCCGTGCACTATTTAAAACAAACACCGGCAGATGTATTAGTCATTAAAGGCATATCGGACCATTTTGCTCTTCATGCATTTGGTTTATTTCCAATAATAACACCACTCAAAATCCAAAGAAGAATTTTCCAACCCAAGCTTAACCTGTTACAATCTCAACTTAGCAGATAACATTTTCGAGAAAACAGTGAAAAACCATGTACCACATTTTGATCACGAAACTGATGATTCCGTCAATAGTTTATACTCTTTATTTCTAAAATCAGTCAATTGACTGATCGTTGGAAATCACCCTGCAGTTCTTGAATTCTTCGAAATGACAGCAACTTAGACGGAATAATTCCATAAGGTCTTTAGTGCCCATACGAATTGTTCAATCCGAGTAGCATTTTTCATACTAAATCGGTGGGTTTTGGGGGGTAAATGCAAACGATCTTATGTGCCTTTAACCCTAAAGGGGCTGGGTTATTTTGACCATCTCTATTCCGCCCCCCGCCCCCTTCCCAAGATCTCGGCCATCGAGTGACGAACATTTTTGAAACTCAGCACATGCATAGAGCAACTCTTCCTAAACATACCCAAGAAATTTCATGACTATTGGTCAAAGGTTTTGGAATTATGGCTAATTAATTATTCATATGTACGAATGGCAATTCTGCTCGGTGTACACGACGTATATGCGACAATTCAGTTTTTACGGCGCGTAGCGCCAGAAAATGTTTCGCTACGCGGCAACCCGTGGTCCGATTTTTATGTTTTTGGTATCAAAAGATGTGCAAAGCTCGAGGCTAAAAAGTTTTAGAGGCTATCGCGGAAAATGTTGAGGGGGGGGGGGCGGATTCCGCCCCCGGCCCCTTTTGGGTTAAGTTGAAGTGAAAGTTTGGGTTTTAGACACTGTAGTGATTATCTTCTTAAAAATACTCTGAGAAACCTCGACATTGCTATTTTTCCTGCCAATGGTTGGCAGACAACACTCCATACAAAATGAACGTCTCGGTGACTGGTATTTTGTGCCATGTAATCAGTATCTCTATCAGCAGTCTGAAACTGGAGGGTCACTATGCTCAACCGGGAAGGTACCCATTCTTGTTGGATGTGGTACTGTACAAAAGTAAGTTTTTAATTGAATTGATCATTTTGTAAGCATTTTTATACATGTTTGAACTTTCCAATATAATTAAAGGCTTTGAACGAAAACATCAGTCTATAATACGCTAAATTATCTATATTGTTTGATCCACCTTTCGAATGACCCTTCTAATGTAATAAGCCTTATTCACATTCCGCGGCCATCTTGAAATAGCGCCACCAGGGTGACCGTAAGGTCATGGCAAAATTCTGTTCAACGCACTTCAAAAATCTGTCAGATTTATCGAAAATCTGCCAAATTCCCCAGAATTACTCGAAATACACTATAAACACTTAAAATCACATGCAGATTTGTTGTATTGACTTAATTAACGTTCAAATTACATTATAAACAATCTATAGACACATACAGATATTATGAAATTATTGCGTTAAATTTCAGGCAAAACGCAGTTGCGTCACGACGAAGTCCGGTTCCCAGTGAACCTCAGCACCTAGACCAGCCAACCTGTCCCATTATGCAATGGTTAGTTTGAAAAGTTGAAGCTTTTTTAAACAAATCTACCAATTTTTTTTTTTCGAATTGCTAGAAACCTGCCCAAAAGATCCATTCTGTCAAATTTTCTGTCAAACGCGTTTTTTTAAAACAAAATATCAGTCAAAGTTAGCCGAAAATCGGCTAAAACGGTCACCTTGAGCGCCACCATGTGGCATACTTAAGACAGTGCGAAGGGAACACATTGCCCGGTCCCAACATACAACCTCCTCTACGGTTGCGAGTCCTGGACCCTGACCAAACAGATCTCTGCATCCATTGATGGCACCTACACACGGATGTTGCGGACTGCTCAGAACGTTTCAACAGCGTTCTTTCGTTTTGGACGGTTAGTAATGACGGTTCGTCGTGACAGCTCGTCATGGCGGTTGTCCCGTCCAATCACATTCCTCGCTGAAACGAAGGGGTGTGATCAATGGATCTGGGCCAATCAAGTGGCTCCTCTGTATGGTAATCTTTGTCATTCGTAATAAAGACTTTAGATTATTATTATTCATTATAATTGAACACACACACCCACCCACACACCGTACCTACCCGCCGGGACTGCCACGTCGAATGCAACAACAATGGAAACTGAAAGCCCAGTTGCTCACTTTGAATGAGATTAGTGCGGGAGTTTCAAAAGGGGTACGAAGCGCGTACCGTGCGGTGTGAGTTTTGTATGGAAATTTTAAACAGGCAGAAGGCACATCTCGCGCAATGAAGTCACCTTGTCCAGCAAACTCAGGAAAAAGAAGTGAATAAAGTCTTGGAACAGGCGCAGGCAAACCAACAATGCACGTACTCAAAAAAAAGGCAAACAAGCCAGAAAAAGAATTCCATAAAAACAGAATTTCTTCATTATTAGTGTATCCTGGAGGCACGGAATAATTAGAAGGTAGTGATACACAACGGAGATAAAGATGAAAATAACATTGGGATCCATTACTCCTTAAAAATGCGACTGCGTTTCTGTGATCTTGTGTATTCGGAGCCAAGCGGAAGACGAATCTTGATCAGCTTGTATCAGTGCCGTACGCATAATAATGTACAAACTCATATGCACCTGCGTGTGACTGCATATACCCCCTTTAAAATGTACTTTGTAGGCCTTAACCTGCATTTGTTTGGACGAGTTTATCATGAATGAAAGAGGCATCTTCTCAATTCTTCTCTTTTAGAAGACTGCCTTTTGAAATTTCTGCACTATCCCATTCACATTGCGCTAAAGCGCCTCGTGGCTCGTGCCCCTTTGGAAACTCCCGCACTAATCTCATTCAAGGTGAACAACTGGGCTTTTCAGTTTCCATTGTTGTTGCTTTCGGCCTGGCAGTCCCGGCGGGTAGGCGTGTATGTATGTTCCATATATAAATAATAACCTAAGTCTTTATTACGAATGACAAAGGTTCCCTTACAGAGGAGAAGCCAGTTGATTGGCCAAGGTCCAATGATCACGCCCCTTCGTTTCAGTGAGGAATGTGATTGGACAGGACGACCGTCATGACGAGCTGTCACGACGGACCGTCATTACAAACCGTCCAAAACGAAAGAACGCTGTTGCAACAACATCTCCCTAACTCTGTTCTGTATGGTGCCCTTCCCCCTATAGGTGGAGATATATCTCCACCACCATCAGACAGCGTCGCCTTCGGCTAGCCGGTCACGTTTATCGACATAATGAGCCAGCTAGTCAAGTTCTCCTCTGGAATCCTGAAGCCCCTCGACGAAAAGGTCGTCCCAACATGACCCTGAAAACATCCATCGAGCTAGAAACTGGTCTGAGTGATCCATCTCTTTCCAACACTATGCTCGACAGGGACAGTTGGGCCCAACTCATCAAGTCATCATGAAAATGAATGAATGAAGAACAAGAACATACAACGCTAGCTGTAGATTGCAATGTGCAGGTTGAGGAAGGTCACGGCCAGATTTTGCAAATTATATCAGCCGTGCGCAGCACGCTGATATACTGTGATCGTCCAGTTTCTTTCTTTCTTTCTTTCTTTCTTTCTTTCTTTCTTTTTTTCTTTCTTTCTTTCTTTCTTCGGGCAAACGGTCACGTGACCAATATAAAAATGACCATAACTCCTAAACTATTCAGCCGATTTCAAACAAACTTGGCCAAATTAAACCTTGTCACATGCCCTACCTAGCCATGTTCGTAAAATCCGGCCACTGGTCATTAAAGGGGCACTAGAGGTCATTTAATGAATATTTACAAAATGCTTCTTCTCCCACAGTCTTGACCCAATTGATGTCAAACTTGGTCAGTTGTATCCTTAGATCAAGCCTCACAAAAGTTGTTCACAGAATTTGGCCAGTGGTCACCTATTGGTCAGTAGGGGTCATTTTATGAAAAAAAATTAAAAGGTGTTTTACATTTTAAATCGTTGCAGCCCTGTTCAGTGTATTTTTTTATCGCTAATTCTCAAATTTCATATTCCTGACTTATTTGGTTGTCGAGTTATTTCAAGTTTTTCATTTTTCAAACACACATTAAAAACAATATAAACACATAGGAATTCTGGGAAGGTTTCAAACCACCACGATACTGTGGATGCTGTGTGACATACGGTGCCCCACTCTCCACAGACTTTGCACACAATCGCTATGTGGCCTTGATACTGCATACTGTTAGTCTGTTATAGCAGCAGTGCCACCTGTGTATAGATTTATGTGTTCAGCCATATACTTCACCGTGGATTAAAGAGTACGGAGGCCAATAAATAACACTATTGCTGTGGTGAATTTTTGAGTGTTTTTATGGATTAATCTACGGGCATTAACTACTGTTTCATGTGTTGTCTTTACGGCTATTTCTTGTAATGTTTCGGCGATCTTAATGTCAAATATTCATAGTTTTTTTCTCTTGCATTCTTTTGCCAATCTCAGCCACATTTAGCGCAGCTTGTGGTCAGTGCGAGTCAGTGTTCAGACAAACCCATAAAACGGCAATTTAGGCTGATATCCGTGCTTCGGGAAGCACGTTAGCTCTAGTTCTTTCTTTCTTTCTTTCTTTCTTTCTTTCTTCGGGCAAACGGTCACGTGACCAATATAAAAATGGCCATAACTCCTAAACTATTCAGCCGATTTCAAACAAACTTGGCCAAATTAAACCTTGTCACATGCGCTACCTAGCCATGTTCGTAAAATCCGGCCACTGGTCATTAAAGGGGTACTAGAGGTCATTTAATGAATATTTACAAAATGCTTCTTCTCCCACAGTCTTGACCCAATTGATGTCAAACTTGGTCAGTTGTATCTTTAGACCAAGCCTCACAAAACTTGTTCACAGAATTTGGCCAGTGGTCACCTATTGGTCAGTAGGGGTAATTTTATGAAAAAAATTAAAGAGCTGTTTTACATTTTAAATCTTTGCAGCCCTGTTCAGTGTATTTTTCTATCTCTAATTCTCAAATTTCATATTTCTGACTTATTTTGTTGTTGAGTTATTTCAAGTTTTTCATTTTTCAAACACACATAAAAAAACAATATAAACACATAGGAATTCTGGGAAGGTTTCAAACCACCACGATACTGTGGATGTTGTGTGACATACAGTGCCACACTCTCCACAGACTTTGCACTTGACCGCTATGTGGCCTTGACACTGCATACTTTTGGTCTGTTATAGCAGCAGTGCCACCTGTGTGAAGATATATGTGTTCAGCCAGATACTCCACCGTGGATTAAAAACTACGGAGGCCAATACATAACACTACTGATGTGAATAATTTTTGAGAGTTTTTGTGGATTAATCTACTGGCATTAACTACTGTTTCATATATTGTCTTGACGGCTATTTTATGTAATGTTTAGGCAGTCTTAATGTCAAATGTTCATAGTTGTTTCTCTTACATTCTTTTGCCGATCTCAGCCACATTTAGCAATGATCACCTTGTGGTCAGTGCGAGTCCGTATTCAGACAAACCGATAAAACGGCAATTTAGGCTGATATCCGTGCTTCGGGAAGCACATTAGCTCTAGTTCTGCTTGTTTCCGACTTTTGTTACCAATTTGTGATGCTGAACCGTAACATTAAAGACTAACAAGAGGATTTCTTGCCGATTGCTTTGTGTGATCAAGACCGACATACGGGTATTGTTACTCTACAGATTTTGTTGTGTATAGCCTAAAACCTCTTACTACCTTACTTCATAGTGGGGACGGGGATTTCTTAATGTTTATGGTGTAAATCGAGGACACACACGTGCAACATCATCGATGAATTGAGGACAGGAACCAAATCGAGGACGACCTCGATTAGAAAACGTGTACAAAACCAATGAGAGCTGTTGCAAAAAAAAATAGTATAAACAAAGGAAAAGGGAAGAGCAACAATAAAAAAAATCCTCGGTTAACACCGTACATGTTTCGGCAATATTGGACCTAGGACAAAAGGGGTTAGGGCACAAACAATACGTCCACGATTGACCGAACGTCCACAATTGAAATTCGTGTACAAAACCTATGAAAGTTGTTGCTAAAATGTTCCAAACAAAGGAATGAGGATTAAGGACAATAGATGGTCCACGATTGCCGATGTTTACAAAAATGTATGTATATGTGTTGGTGTGGGGTTCTTATCAAATTAATTGTAACTAAAAATGAATAGAAGTGGACAAGGGGTTGCAGAGATACACCTGTTTGTATTTTGTGAAAAACCCTTCTCGGTTCAATTTTGCGGGAAAAGCATGCATATTAAAAAACGAACTTGTAAACATTTTTAAATGTTAATTATTTTGCAACTTTTGAATGTGCTTACTACTTTTTTGTTTTCTTTTGATGTGTACCAAAGGAAAGAAACTTTAAAGTTTTGAGAATAATGGTTGTCATGGAACTTCAAATACAAATTGTTAGCATACCGATTCGTCCTAAATTTGTGAATTCGTCTCGTGTAGCAATCGGCGTTGAATTGAAAAAGGAAATTCGGGTTTTTTTGTCATTCTTTTTAATTTTGTTGTCATTACATTTCGTTTCTGGTGACTTAAAACGTATACGATTAGAAAATGCACCCAATCTGTAGACTTATTTGAAGAATTGAGCGCATTAAACAATGATAATTTCAACATATATTTCCTTATGTAGAAATAAGAGTGGTTAGCTGTAAGGTTTGATTTTTTATTTCTGTGTTTCACAATTAACATTTATAGAGTCAAGAATAGACATTTCACAATATGCACTTTAATTATGACATGGACACTAAGCATGAAGGTCAAACACCTTCTTAATGTTGCTCTTTGATAGAAAAACCTTATTTCTGTTGTTTTATTCATTGTACATATATCAAAGAGCAACATTACGAAGGTGTTTGATCTTAATTACCATGTGCTGAGCAAAGAGAATATTGTGAAAGTTCTATTCCTGATTCTAATGTTAATTGTCCAAAAAAAATAATCAAAACTTACGGCGAACTACATTCATTTATAAGGAAATATTTGTTGAAAAAACAGAATTTAATTAATGCGCACACTTCTTTAAATAAGTCCAAAGTTTGGGCACAATTTTAATGGTAACGTTTTAAGTCACCAGAGACGAAATTGAATGACAACAACATTAAAACGAATGACACAAAAAAAAAAAACGATTCAACGCCGATTGCTACACCAGACGAATTTTGCAAATTTAGGACGAATCGGTATGCTAAAAAATTGAATGATACTGAACCTTAAATGAAATCTAGTGGTGGCTGTCTGAAATTCAAACTGCGAATTGAGCTTGGCGATGTTCGGGGACGAAATTAAAGTATCGATATAGGAAATTCGTGTGATACAAGTGTTACAATGACCTGGAAAACCTATATTTGGCTGTACTGTGGAATAACTACTATGGAAGTTATCACTTGAGAATAGAATAGGCCAAAACGCTGCTGAGGGCCAATGAGGTACGACCAATGAGGTACGACCAATGAGGTACGATATGTTTTTGACTCACCCTGTACAAGCTTTGAGATGAAAAATAACTTCTGGAACTCAGTTAATTGGAGGATATAACCAATTATTCTCACTCAACCCCCCCAAAATACTTTGAATTGAATTTGCTTATTTTCTTGTTCATGTTATCAGCAAACCTGTCCATGGTATGAGGGCCAAAATGGAATCAATAAATTCAAAGAATATCTGTGAGAAAACAACCTGAATTTCCAACAATGTGTGTTAAATATAAGAACACTCTCCCATTCGTACTTCTTTTAAAATTTAAAACAAATACCAGTTTCCAGTGATTAGTTATTTTAATCAATTGTTGTTTACATAATTTGACATAGAAGTAAGCAAACTGTAAAGGGACATATTAAAATATTCATTTGGAAGATCGGTACAAATGTGACCTCTTTCCTTTGAAATTATAAATTGTTTTGTTGGAACATAATAATAAAATATGTCTAAAGTGTTCAGTTGTCATGGTGACCAAAACAAAACTTTGTTAATATTGGAACAAGGTGCCAAAGCAGCCAAGCACATTTCCCCAGCTAACTTAATTTACGAGAATACTACAAATAACTTTTTCAATGCACAATGTGGAATGCACGAAAGTCTTAGATTATTGTCTTTAGGTTTTAATTGGAAAAATATTAAATCATTACAACAATTTTTCAAAGCCCCTCCCCATCAAAAAAAAGGGCGAAATGAATACTGAGAAGGGCATCATTTTCAACCATGTCTCCCACTAAACAAACAAATTTACTCTTTTGTTTTGAATTTTTTTAAACATTAATCCAAAACACTAGCTTTTAAATCTTAAGGAAATAATGACATGTTCCCCTTTACTATCTTTAGCAGGTCACATGGTGGCGCTATTTTCAAGACGGCCGCGGAATGTAAATAAGGCTAGAGCGCCACTTATTGTCCGATAGTGTCCACCCCCCCCCCCCCACCACCACCACCACCTCCCATCCAATTTCAAGCAAAGATGGTCTGTCAGAAAGTTTGCAAATTTATTGTCAACACCCCCGCCCTCCTCTTCAAATCAATCTCGCGACGCCCCTGCACGTACAGACACAATCCGTGATGCGCACGCGTCTAACGAGAATGAAAGTGCTAACTTCGGGTAACCATGCAGTAACCACGCATGGGAAGCTTAAAAAAAACAGCATTTGCAGTTAAATAGAACCGTATAGGTGCAAGGTGACTGCAATTCTGCCCCAGATCTTGAACTCTAACTTTTTGCAAGCAAGCTGGCCCTTTTATCTTCTAACAAAATGTCAGCCTATCGGGCTAAGACATCAAGATCTTCACTACCAATGGTATCATCAGCAAACAGGCCAGAAGCACACAGCCAGCCCCCACACCACAGATTCCACGTTTAGTCGACAAGCATTTCTTGATCGTCTGCTTGACACGTCCACCACCCTGTTGCACCTTTGCCTATAGCAGAGATTCGAAAGAAGACGAATAAGCCTCTGTACTGATGACGTCACACTTTGTTTACGTGTGTGTTTTCCTATGGTGCTCTGACCGTGGGCCCCCACTGGCTCCATAGGCAAGTGCACATGTAAACAAAGCGTGACGTCATCAGTACAGAGGCTTATTAAGTACAATTCTGAAAGGATCAACATTGCCGAAAACAAATGACTCTGCCCGAAATATGGGGCTATAAATGCATGCTTCTATGTGCAGGACTTGCAATTGGGACCAAAGGCAATTAAGGAAGGTTCGGAAAAAAACATTGGATCACAATTGGAATTTGGTGCTTAATTTCAAAATATTTCGTTCATCTAGATGCAGTAAGCAGTATGAAAACATGGCACATTGGCAGGATTTGCTTTTATTGATAATGATGCATACGCAGAAATCTAAGCTAGACACAGACATATTTTTTTTAGAAGGGAGACATAATTCAGATTGCCTTGAACCCGCACTACTCTCACCTTACTTTTAGTCATCAGAAACTTTCTGATCTTCCGGTGAGTAAGTGAGGTTGTTAGTTTATTTGTTTACTATTTGGGAACCTACCACCGCATCCCGAGGTCCACCCATCGGTCCGTCATCCACAGTTTCCCTCTCACGAGATTTCACGAGATCAGGCGACAGGTCACTGAACGCATCCCCGGATAGTAAGGCGGCAAGATGGACGACGTAAGAGTGCGGGGTAGGGGGAGGATCTGGCTGATGGGCAGCAAGTGGTGGATGGGTACAAGGCTGAGCTGGCTGACCGATTTCGTGACTTTGAATCTCTGTTTGGGAATTGTCACTGTTTAGATCTACGGGAACATCGACGGTACTGATCGTCATGTCCTCCATCGCAAACCTAGAATCAAAACAATGCAGTCTACACTGTGACTAATCCCAAAATGTGTCCAGTCTAGGCTTCCATGTCAAATTTTTAGAGGGTATAATGAGGACTAAAACAATTTTCAGCCAAAGACAACTCCCGCCCGGCCGAGCCTACAGAATATTAGACCGGAACTGCTCAATTTTAAAGAGCCCTTGCAATTTAATTATTTTTTTATGTACATTTGTGCCTAATTTAAGCGTATTTTCAATTTCTGTTCTACCATTTTCAACAGTATTTTGGTGCCATTTTGTTTTTTTTATGATAATGTCAATTTCCATATTCATGAGCAAAAATGTGATGTCATTTCAGGCAGAAACCTCAATGATTATTTCAGCACAAAAAGTTGCCAGAATTTTTTATATTTCGCTGTCGTGAATTTTGTGATTCGTTATTTCAGTTATTAAGTAATCCAATGAGCAAACTTTTCTCACAAATATCTTCAGTATGAGCAAATATGTTTGTTCACAAATTGAACAGAAAACTCCCTAACCCCAACAGCGTCTTCCTGAAATGACATCACAGCAACAGTGCCCTCAATTGTCCGGAAAAGCATTGATTTTTTGTTATGTTTATAGAAGTGGACGTTTCAATCAAATTATTACAAAAACGGATGACAAAGAGGATTTTATACATTTTAAGAGCACAAAAATGGGTTCCTAAGAAAATTCACCCCATGAACACTAGTCTAGTTGCAGGTAAGGCCTATGTACATACTGATTTTTCACTTATAGAGTAAGCCTAATTCTCATAGCAATTAAAAACAAATCTTTTCATTAACCGCGATCCCTAATTTACAAAATCATTTAAAATGACACCCACCTTGCACTTTTTGCCCAGCCGAGTTTGAAGTCGTCTCCGCTGTGTTTTGATCTACCTTCATTCTTGTAACTTAATCGGAGAGTGCAAATACTCTCTTGGTCTTGCACTTTTTGCATGCACTTTGTCCTGTGGTCACTCTGTGATGAATAATTTATAATTTTACTGGTATATAAAACAGTAATTTCTTGTCAGGAATAATACACTTTATCACATAATCACAAAGAAGACACGATCATTGCGAGGTGTTGTTTAAGGGTTTGTATACTGATTAATTGACAGGGTTTATAAAATGACGCATTGTGCCATTATAATTTATTAATAAGTGAAGGAGTTACCTGCAGATCTATAAATTTTCCAAAGGGGTTGGGTGGGGAGGGGGTATCCTATTTTAATTTGCGGCGTCAGACCCGAGATATGAGCGCATTTTAAGTTGGACAACTTTATTGTAATGAAAAAGGGCGTCGCAATCGTCGTCTATGTCATTTTGTTACGCTCGGGAGGGGTGCACGGGGGTTGACGCTCAGGGGTGTTTTAAGGCGAACCAAAAACTCTTCCCGCCAACCCGCAAATTCGGCGTTGGAAGGAGTTATGGGAAGAGACGAAATCCCTAGTCCAGGAGCACCACACGTCGGTGGGAAAGAGGGGCAACCAACAGGGGCGTAAATCCCGGAGGGGTGGGTGTTGGTATAACTATGTCCCCCACTTTTTGACCAAGGGGATGGGGGGATGGGGGAAGACCACAATCCCAAAATTTGAAAGGGGGGGGGGCAGACACCACATTACACTAGGGGGTGCTCTTCAGGATATAGATGTATATCATTATGTGTACATTCGCACTTTAAGTTTTTGTACTTTGTTCTCCACTCACATTTTTGTTGTTTGGATGTTCGAGAAATATTTCGAAATCCGAATTTTTGTTTTCTCATCACGGAAAAGTGTGGGGGACGATTTAATAGCCCCGGCACTCGCCGTAGACAGTAGGCCTGAGCAGTCTTTGCCAATTGAGGGCGCTTTACTTCCGGCGATACGGCGCGAAATTTTCTATCGCGAAGCAGACGTCGGCGCGGTTGGAATTGGTTGGACGTACTGGCGGAAGTGGGAGGAATTTGACGTTATGGTTCAGATTGCAAGGTGAGTTTACAACCGATTTACCCGTTTCAATTTTAGATAGGCTATTCTAAGTGTACTATTTCTGTTACAGAATATTTTTAAGTGTAATATTTTGATAACGTAACAGGCAGGGCCGGTGAACCAACAGTCATGACAGTCAGTGCTGTTGTGTTGCCGCATTTGCAATGAACGTCAACAACATCTTCTTGTTGCAAATATTGAATGGGAAAGATTTCCATATACGAAGTTCACTCAACACCCTGTGTACAAACCCTATGAGATTGGACTGAAAAATTCTAAGTGTTTTCTAAGAAAATGCTTGTATTTTCTCACTGCTCAAATTGACTTTGATGACATGAAATTGCTATCTAGTATCTGGGGGCTTGTTACTGTTAGTCAATACAGAGGAAAATTAGTGAACTTCGTATATGGAAATCTTTCCTGTTGAATGATGTAACTTAGTCGTGGTACTATTGTTGGTCAGTTGGTAGTGCTGGGACTAGTGTGTGAGTGCTTGTTACTGGTTCTGGAGGTTACTGCGCTAACACCTCCTAAGGCTCTCGCACAGGTTTGTGAGTGTTCAAGATATTTATTGAACACGTTTTAATCTACAAATTGTTTTATAGGATTTAGATATAAACATAGGCCTAATAAATAAATGCCAAAATAAAATGCACAGCAAGATAACATTAATTTTCTAGACAAAGACAGACTCAAAAAAACATGTGATAAAGATCTAAACTAGTCCATCTCAGAATTTACAATGTATGATGTGGTATTCAATTCCTGTTTTGGTAATCCTTACTTTTAGGACACCTCTATTTTTTACAAGTTCTGTTCAAAACTGACTTTTGCAGATGACTGTCCAGTACCAAAGTGACTTTTGCTGGCTAAAGCAGTCTTTTTTCTTCATATAAACTTAGCTCTACTGAGTGGAGCGCTGAATTACGGGTACCCCTCCATACTAGCGCTCCACCGATTCACCATACTTTGGTAGCACCATCACAGTAGCATAGTCAAAAACCCACGCGAGGACAAAAAGACCCCAAAAAAACGGTAAAGAGATTACAAATGAGAGAGACAGTTATCCTGGATTGATCTATACATTCTTGACATCCCATGAGACCCCTTATATTGTTCCCAAACAGCGAACATTTTGGGAAAAAACAGCAAAATAGTCTGAAAACTTACAGTTCAATGTGTTTGCATGGAGGTTCAGTTCTTGAATTAGAATGACGTCACCGTCGTTGCTCGAAGAAAAACAAGTCGCGCTTTATCAGCGACTGTTTCGTGTAATAATACGTGCTCCGATCCGCGCCGCGCCGTACGACAGTATGGGCTTTGAACACACCCAAGGAGCACGTATTATTACACAAAACAGTCGCTGATAAAGCGCGACTTGTTTTTCTTCGCGATCGAGCAACGACGGTGACGTCACGTCAGACGCCCTCAGCGACAAGCTAATTCAAGAACTGAACCTTAATGCAAACACATTGAACTGTAAGTTTTCAGACTATTTTGCTGTTTTTTTCCAAAATGTTCGCTGTTTGGGAACAATATAAGGGGTCTCATGGGATGTCAAGAATGTATAGATCAATCCAGGATAACTGTCTCTCTCATTTGTAATCTCTTTACCGTTTTTTGGGGGTCTTTTTGTCCTCGCGTGGGTTTTTGACTATGCTACTGTGATGGTGCTACCAAAGTATGGTGAATCGGTGGAGCGCTAGTATGGAGGGGTACCCGTAATTCAGCGCTGCACTCAGTAGAGCTAATATAAACTCATGTTAGTTGTAGTTTTGAAAGCACTTTCAAGGAAAATGTGACTTTCCTACCTTTTTTCGCAGTCAGACGTGCATGTTGTAGTTCTCACACGCGTGAAAGCCCACATAATGAAAGCCCGACGCTGATTGGCTGCTAACAAAATTAATTAGTCTGGTTCACAGACCAAAAGATTCTGACTACTCCTGAATCTTTTGGTCTGGGAACCAGACTAAAAATAAATAAATTAGTCTGGTTCTCAGACCAAAAGATTCTGACTATTCCTGAATCTTTTGGTCTGAGAACCAGACTAAAAATAAATAAGACGTTTATTTTTTTATCAGCCAATCAGCATCGAGCTTTCATCGCATGGAGCTTTCACGTTTGCCATCTTGGTTTTTGAGTCTGTTTTCTGGTTGTCATCGACGTCTTTTACCCCTGAATTTCCCTCATAAATCAAAGCCCTGCCCTCTTTCATCATGTTCATGTCTTTCCACAAAATTAAACCTGCTGATATTCAAGAAGGTGTCATTGCCAATTGTTCAGATGTGCCAAGAAGTATCAGAATGTCAATTTTGAGTGTCATTTAGTCAACTGTTTTGGTGAGTCTTTCCCTTCCTATATAGGAATGGGGTCCTAAAAGCCTATATAGGAATGGGGTCCTAAAAGTAAGGATTACCCCTGTTTTGATTGATCATCTTTCTTGTCTTCAAATTGTTGATGATCAGGATGATGTGTGCACATGGATGATGTGAACATGTACGATCATGTTGTAGTGTTTAGTTTCGATCAAATTAAAGTCAAGGGTGATTTTATCATTCAAATATGACGTTTTCAACCTAAAGCAGACTTCTATCATTTCTAACATGTCCAATGACACTTTTTTGTCACAATAATATTGCACAATTTCTTGTGGTGGAAATTTAGATTTTCGTACACGGTTTACGCAAATTATGGTTGGTGCCGTGCGATTCAATTAAGATTTTCGTACACGGTTTACGCAAATTACGGTTGGTGCCATGCGATTCATCAATCATGTGCGCTTCACATCGCTGTGATCGCCATCTTTATAATCGTGTTGCGTTTTGTCGTTGTCATCGTCATTTTACCCCCAAATTTCCCTCAAAAATTCAAAACCCTGCCCTCTGTCTATGACATACCTGCATGTCGATCTTAACATCGCCAACTACTTTGGTTAGTCAAATAAATTAAAATTAGATTTTGTTATAAACTAGTAACCGGGTCCTACAATACGATCGCCACATGTACACTGTGATGGGTTTTACTTTTTTTTGTATGCAAAGCTAATTTCAAGCAGGATGCAGTCAGATTTTGAGTCTTCACTGAGGGAAAATGGCTTCCGAAGTCCGAGACCGCTGCCTAAGTTTCTTCAGGAGCAAGTGACATTTTCTCAGAAGAAGGTGAGTTAAAATAAGATAAGTGGTTTGCAGTGGGATCTACTTAATGTTCCCCAATTCCTATGTTCCCTAATACCGATGTTCCCCGAAATCTTTAGGATTAGGGTTAGGGTTAGGGTTTGGGTAAGGATTTCGGGGAACATCGGTATTGGAGAACATAGGTATTCGGGAACATAGGTATTGGGGAACATGCACCCGTTTGCAATAGCACCATGTGGGAAAATCTATTGTGTGAGTATGTGTGGTTCTGACAAGAACCGGAGGGTACTCTCCACATTTAAAGGAGAAGGAGAGTTCATGAAAAATAAGAAATAGCTGTAAGGCCAAGTAAAAACAAAATAGTCTCTTGAATGAGCTTTTTGGAAAAAGGAAGAAAGCGGTGTCCCCGAAGACTGCAGATGAATTTGTTCATTCTCTGAACTCTTTTGCTGATACTTTTGTGTCCAAATAAGCCGTCCTAGATTTGTAACTTGCATACATATATGGCTATAATTTTGTGGGAAACAAATAAAATGAGAAAATTTATTGCAAACATATAAAAAACATGGGGAAAAAATGTTGCAACCTGACGCCACGCTTTCCTTGATATATCATCTCAATGAAGGTCGTTCATTGCAAAAATGATGATAAGACATGAATCTGGGACTGAGAAACATTTCCAAATTTTGTTAGGAAATACTTAGAACATTTTCTTTTTACACAATCGCGGAAGTGGCGTCAGGTTGGGAAAAGGAAGCAGTGGGGATGGGAGACAGTTTGTTTTTCTCATGTGGCCTAAAAATAAAATTATGCACCTTCTATACCTGTTAATGAAGATACATGTAGAAGAAGTCTGACTCTCTGAAAAAGAAATGTTCACAATAAGTGGCCTAATTTATGCAATCAGTTTTTGAACTTACTAAAACATTTCTATATATTTTTTGTCAAAGCATCGAGGCACAACACCACGTCGGACGGGGCCGCCCAGACCACCACTGAAAAGTGTCCCTCCGGTCAGCCGTCTGTTTCCAAACAAGACCAGGGAGGAAGAGTCTCGACCCCGAGCCGTCTCCTTCCGGCAATCAGAACCCTGTATCCTTTGAAAAGTCAAGTCTGCCACGAGCCAATATGACCCATCAGGCCGGCGTTTATCTCCGGTTTCCTTGGCATGGAATGACTGAGAATATTTCTATTCCCCCTGGATGGGATGCCAGTCCATTGCAGGTTACTCCCCAGCTAATGCTGGTACCCATTTATACTCCTGGGTGGAGAGAGAGGCAAATGGGGGTGAAGTGGCTTGCCCAAGGACACCTCATATGACCTGCATCTGGATTAGAACCCCCGACCCTCTGATCATGAGTGGCAAATCCTAACCACTAGGCCACACTCCCAAATGTTTCATTTGACTCGTCCTCTGTTCTGTTGATATCACAGATATTTTTCAAAAAACTGTTTGTGATTATTAAAAGCCGTAACCTTTGACAGAGTTTAATGGAGACTTTCGAGAGAAAGTACCCTTTTGGGCTTGAAAATGCATTTACCACGAAATGATAATAGTCAGAAAGGTCATTCAAAAGTAGAATACAGTTCGATGTTTACATTCACATAGTTTCATTGACCTGTGACCTTTGCTCCTTGACCTTGAGCTGATCAGCTGTCTTACAGAGTCCCCATTACAACGAAAAGAGCACCGAGTCCTTTTTCAATCAGTGCTTTGAGGTTGTGCAGAAACTGGGCGAAGGCTCCTTTGGTGAGGTAAGTGAAAGAAATCTGAATGCAAGGGTCATTTTATTTATTTCTGATAGTGTCAAGGTCTGCAGAAGGACGATCAGGGTTGTTCATTTTCAAATAATTTGGTATTCGATTATTCCAACTTGGACTTGATCGAATATTCGAATACTCTAAGGGCTGATTATTAAGACACGTTCAGAGCATGAGCTTTGAATTGTGATTGAGTTGAATTTATTTATTTTGAATTGAATTTTTACTTAGGTGTACAAGGTCAAGTGTAAGGAAGACGACAAATTCTATGCTGTGAAGCGATCCAGGGAACGGTTCAAGGGTGAAGCTGACAAGTAAGTGGTAAACATTGTTTAATATTGACTGCCTCGAGGGGTGTATGTAAGACTATTCCCCCGAGGTGATCCACTGATGAGCATGCTGGAGCGAGGGAGGCCAGTTTCACTATGCCATGAGTTGAAGCAGTCCGTATTTGGTTTATAACATCTCTCCCACCAATTTTTGTTTTGTTTTTATATAAATCTGTTTATTATCTCAGTAGAAGGTAAAATGTTCTAATTATAAATTAAGTGGTCGTTCGTTGATGTACAGGAAACGAAAGCTTGAAGAAGTTCACCAACATGAAACATTGAGCAGACATCCTAACTGTGTGGAGTTCCTGAAAGCATGGGCGGAGAAGGGCCACTTGTACATACAGACGGAGCTCTGCCAAATGAGGTATTAAAATAAGAAGTTTGCGAGAATGTGCCCAATCGGCTCCAAAATGTGTTTACCACAAAATGGTATGAGTTGGAATCATGGTATAGTTGTGTGAGTTCTCACACTACTATACCTTGAAAATTTGCTGTTATCTTGTAATTATTCTTCAAAGAAAGTTTGGGGTACAAAATTTTGGTCCTTGAAAGTCAAGTGTACCTTTACCTGAAAAAGTCAAAGTGTGATTTCTGAGTTTCCTTCGATAAAGATTTGTACACTTTTCTCATCTTTTGTTTTCAAAGGTAACATAACAATAATTAGTTATTCATAAACCACTTTTTAAAATATAACTCAAAAGAAATGCTACTACAAAGTAGAAAAAAAAGGTAAAGGGGACGAACCTGTATTCACAGCAACGGAGTGCCCATCTCTCTTTCATTAGCGATTGGGCCAGACTCATATGCTGCTGTGGGGGGATCACCACACCTCCTCCACAGCGAGTCTGTTACCTTCCCAGCATTGAACAATGCCGGTACCCATTTAACACCTGGGTTGAGAGGAGTAATTGAGGTGAAGTGCCTTACTCAAGGGCACAACACGCATGGCCACGGTGGGGTTCGAACCCACAACCTCTCGATCACGAATCCTGTGCTCCACCACAAGACCACACGTGTTCACATAGTAGAACCTTGCATTATTCTTCACTTTTCAGAACTTCAAATCTTACTTGTTAGTTTTTAAAAAGACAGAAGGTCAAATAACACAGTGGTTATAATAAAAACAGTGCTGCATGCTTCATGAAGGTGTGTCATTGCTTATACACATCCATTTTGTACAAATGTGACTTGGACTCGGACTTAAATGCAATTACTTGTGACTTAGGCTTGACAAAGTGATTCTAGACTTGGACTGAGAAATGACTCAGGTGACTCCAGACTTGGACTCGACTCAAGTAACTCGACTACATCACTGACAGGGGATGGATAAACTTCAAAGGAATATCTCTTAACTTGTAATGAGTCACGAAATCTCATCATGCTTTGATTTTTGTGTGCGTGATATGCATGACTCAATAGTTTGGAGGAATACAGCGAGAGCCACCATGACATCTCTGAAAGCACAGTCTGGAGTTTCCTTCTGGACTTAATGAAGGTAAATTTGAAGACCTCTGGAGTACATGATTACATTTCTTGATCTGGGCCTTTTTGTTGCTTAAACCCCCAAATCTCTCCAAATGTAACTCTGCTCTAGACCAGTGACACATTCTCATAGCCGTTATAGCAGAATGTTCAGCTATTGTCGGCAGAAAGTTTATCACTGACAGTAGGAAGACCATGTGCTAGGGCCCAGACGTTTTAAGGGCCATTCAGTGAATTTTTGTGAGGACCACATTGTGGGCAACGGTTGATTGCTCTTAACCCCATGGGCCTGGGCCGTGGTGGCGCGTGGCTCTAAATCGCAATGCTCGCCAGCTTGCAGCTGTGGTATGCCCTGGCACATGGCTGGTGGGTGGTTGCAGTTGCTTTTGCTGCTCGCTACCACACCACACAAAGGCTGTGCAGTCATGCGGCCACTTGCTCTATGTGTGGAGGAATGTCCCCATTATAAACCGTGCTTAAGGGGTTAAATGTATGAAAATAATTTGACATCTCTTTTTGGTTAATTTGATTGAAAAGTGCACTTCTTAAACATTTGAAAAATGTCCACACTTTTCCAAACAACTGAGGGTGCTGTTGCTGTGATGTCTTTTCAGGAAGACACTGTTCAGTTTAGGGGTTTTCTGTTCAAATTTTGAACCCAAAATTTGCTCATTGAAAACATTTGTGAGAAAGGTTTGCTCATTGCCATACCGCCTTGCATTACCACAACAATGAATCACCAAAGAAAAAAAAAAAGTTACAACAGCAAAATATCCAAAATTCTAGCAACAAATCAAAAATTGAAAATAAGGTTAAATTGGGCACAAATGTGCTTTTTCAAGGATTGCATTAAAAAAAATTACATTGCATAGGCCTTTTACAGATTTGTTCAGGTAGATTTGGCACTACTCACAATAATGCCATTTGTTCCCATCGCTTCTGCCGTAGGGTGTGAAGCATCTTCATGATCACGACTTACTTCATTTAGACATCAAACCGGAGAACATCTTTGTCTCCATGTACGGAGTTTGCAAGCTGGGTGACTTTGGTCTCACAGTGCAACTCGGAAAGGTATGTTTTATTAATTGGTTGTTGACCTTGTTGTCCATAGCATAGGTCTCTCTCAAAGACGGCCATCTCTGTAGGAGAACTGCAACTGCATATTTTACGCAATCAAGCACGCGTTGCACAGTGTTGAAAATGTTCCAAACACGTGCGCTTGTTGATCGAAATGTGTTTGAAATATGACGCAGCTGTTGCGCATTATGTAAGTGACGCTCAAAGTGCCAATGTATATGGCTGGTCTGTTGGAAATGACGTCATTTTGAGAGAGCCCTATTAATTGACAGAGGAAATTTTGTTAAGGTTTAACAAAAAAATAGAAACAGAAATGTCCCCTCCCCCCCAAAAAAATGTGCTTTACAGAAAACTTTTATAGATACAGTCTACAGGAAAAAAAAGACTTTAATTTATCTGAGTGGTTTTCTGCCTTGTTAATTTGTTTTGTGGCAGAATGATTTGACGGACGCTCAAGAGGGAGACCCACGATACCTAGCCCCAGAGTTACTTCAAGGCAAGTTTGGCAAACATGCTGATGTCTTCAGGTAAG
Organism: Patiria pectinifera; assembly: GCA_029964075.1. Taxonomy (NCBI): domain Eukaryota; kingdom Metazoa; phylum Echinodermata; class Asteroidea; order Valvatida; family Asterinidae; genus Patiria; species Patiria pectinifera. The sequence continues at coordinate 30,505,452 of CM057147.1, read as the reverse complement.
ATGAGCTTTACAAAGCTCTCTTTGAACGATTGAAGAGATGAATATTCTCTCCTTGCCATTTTTTCTGAGTTGAAAGAAACAAAAAATCTTTCAAAATTCTGAGTTTAAGTTTAAAGGTCCATGTCTGACCTCCGTGTCTGCACTCCCTGGTCAAGGGTCATCCACCTTATGTAAGACCATCTCTTTCAATTTTGAACAAACTTTCACTTTTGCTGAATAAACTGATCAGTAAAGCTCTGCCTCTATCACAATCACAGCTGTGATGCGCAACCAAACAACGGCTAGGATTTTTTTAAACAGATCCTGGCATTCCATCCCCTCGCAGGCTGACATGTCGTTCAGCCAATAGGAACATTTGTAGCACGTTGTTTGATAGATGCTCACGAGCCAATAAAGACATTTTGAAATGTCCAAGTGCGCTCAATCAAACATAGGTTTTCTGCACTCACTCACTGTTAATTTGATCTGATGGCCATGAACTGAAAACCCTACCTCATTTGCTCTTTGTATATTATCAGCATTGGAATCACCATTCTGGAGTTGGCATGTGACCTAGATTTACCTCAGAACGGTCAGCTGTGGCATCAGCTTCGTAACGGCGACATCCCATGGGATATTACGAAAGGTAACAAGCATTTTGCGTTATGAACTCGGTGCACAAGTATCCCCTCAACGGTTATAAAGGGAAAGAGTTGGGGGAGACCACAGGGAGGGATATTTGTACGCATTACTGATGACGCTTGGCGCTCACGTGAAGACGCTATGCATTTGTAAACACATGAATTTGGGGGCTAATTATCCTTACAAGCAAAGCTGAATTGAAAGATGCAGCTATGACATGGTCGAGCCGAAGGCTATTTTACCAACTAATTACGATCGTCGTTGAGCCTGTTATTGCACAACTAATCAAGATTGATACAAGAAATTTACAGCTTGGTTTTTGAAGTAGCTATGCTACCCCTGACAGATGTGCAGACTTACCGCACAATTCCGAAGAAAGTTTGACAAAACTACTTTCATGCAAATGAGTGACTATTTTCTCAATGGTGGGCGGGTTCAACAACTGTTTTGGTGACCAAACAGAAATCATACATAAACAGTCGTTGTAAATGCTGGAATTACTTAAAATATTGCACAGCTACGATACGTTTGCGTGAAATTGATCATGGGTTTATTGCGCAGCTGCGCAACAAATTTGTCACGTAAATCCTACGCATGGCGTAAGTTACGCACTGTTTCTTGAAATCAGCTGCTGGTAATAATGTCATTGCCATTAAAAGGCATATAACATCATTTGCATTTATCTCAAAAGTTATATGCGAAGTTATTATCAAAAAGCTTACTTGGATTAAACCCTCCTATGGAAACATGCATTCTGAATATTGGTCAAGTGACCCATTGGTTTGTTAAAGATATAGTCCATCATTTGTAATTTGTGCATTTTGTTCCTTTGAAGCAACAAAAGTGTTCAAAATCTAATGAAGGATACTGAACAACTAACCTGATAAAGTTTCAGCTCAGCTTCAGCTGTATATTCCGAGAAAAAACAGCATTCTAGGATCTCAATTTCAAATCAAAAGTTGCTGAATCATGTTTTGAATTGTTTTGAATTGCAGCTATACGCGATGTCACGCACTGATCCGACGAATTATAGCAACCGCGCGTGCCTGTGCATCAAGCCAATGCTTGCGCGCGCTGCGCCGAATAACAAAACGAACTACTAATTTAAATTTTCCTACGGTGCGTCTTAAGACGCACCATTGAAAAGGCCTTCTTTCGTTGATTACTTCAAAATAATAGCTTGCCAGAAAGATTAATTTCACAGGGAGTTTAGTCCACTTACTATCTTTCAACCAAGTTGTTTTTCAACAATAATACGCCAGTTACTTTTTCAGATGGCTGCAAATGATGGACTATAGCTTTAAAAGTTAGCCATGGGGAGTAGAAGGAAGTTTTGACCATTTGTGACCTTTTAAACAGCAGGAGGGTTGTAAAGATTGTACTGGTACTAAACACCCCATGGAATTATCCTGTCTGGCTGACGTCATTTAGAGGAAATCAAGAAATGTACGTGATTTCCAACGATCAGTCAATTGATGGATTTATGGAAATATAGAGTGCTATTGTCGAACTCGTGTTTCATGATCAAAAGGTTGTCATGGTTTTTCACTGTTTTCTCGAAAAGGCCAAATATCCACTGAGCTGAAACTTCAACAGGTTAGGTTTCAGCATTCTTCTTTGGATTGTGAGTGGTGTTATTATTGGAAATGAACAAAACGCATGAAAAGCAAACGATCCTATATGCCTTTTATCCATTGTTCTTAATACAGGTATTTCAAGGAGCTTGAAGGACATTATCACATCTATGATGGATCCTGACTACCAGCGTAGGCCGTCTCTTGAAGACTTGCTCCATCTTCCCGTCATGAGGTCGGTGCACAGGAGAAATCGTGTCATATTGACCTTCAGGAAAGTTGTGAGTATATAGCTTCTGTCGAGAAATGATGCTGAGCCATCAGCTTTCAAAGTCATTCTTAGAACAAGAACAAAAAATTCCCCGAGGTCGTGTTTTGAACTTTCACAAGTTTAAAGTAACAGTTTCGGTTAATTTTAAGAATGCTTGTGGCAGATTTTAACTTTTATAACAAAGAGTAGTATTTTTATATTTTTATTTATCAAAATAATCATCTATTCTAACTTGCAAATTTCTGTTTTGTAAGTTTCATTAACAAATATCTATCTGGAAAGTCTCCTAGGGTACTTTCTTTTGTCCTTACTTTCATTTTTTTTTAAGGCCAAAAAAAATGACTTCTGCTTCTGATTACATAACATTTGAAAATAGGATTGGTAGGGATTTTTTTTTTCCCAATATTTTTTTTGTCTACGATCATATGGAGGTGTTTGTGTGTTGTCAAGGGTAAAAGGTGGTAATTGATGCTTTTTGGGGTTAAGTTACTCATTTTTTCCACAAATCAAATTAGGGTAGAGGCTGTCAAAATAGGGTAGGTAGGGAAACCGAAAACAGAACTATTATTTTTTTTTAGACTTAAGACTTTTGTAAGATTTTTCAAATAATAAATAACATGCGTGTGTACTTTCTTTTATACCTTGAATGTCAAAATCCATTTGCATCCCATTTTTTTTTTTCCAGTGGGTATCTATCTTAGCGTTTCTGAGCATGCTCATTGGGATCCTCGCGATGTTTGTGCAGATAGTGACGCACGCCCTGAGGTTACCGGTCACGCATATGGTGAAGTCACCCACGACGATACCCAAAGCACAGAGACCCTCTCACTGGGATCTCAGCTACTCCGAGGGTACGTTTCCGGATTAGAAATTATAGATGTTTTACTTCAGGGTCGTTCCATAAATTTGGGATCCAAAAAGTTTGACCTTTTTGGTGTCCCAGTGACACCTGACATGTGTAATTTGCCATGCAAGTATTTTTAAAATTGACTTTAAACTATTTATTTGTTTGTTTGGCAGGCACTTTGTCTTACATAATCACTCTTGGAGATAGAAGGCATTAAAGAATGTGCCCTGAATTTACAAAAGCTTATATCAGATGTAACAGGGATACGGAAAAAATGGACCCCAAATTCACGGAATGAACCTTTATCAGTTGGCGTCAGAGGCTGTTTTACCACACACTGGCTGTTTTTATACACAGGCACGGCTGATGGGTTAAAACGTCAAGTTGCCTCGAATGGCCTCCGGGTGACGTCTCAACACGCTAATCTCTCGTGCCTTTTGTACACACACACAAAGTCCGTGAAGTCTGTGGAGGCGGACCGTGTGTTGATCTTGAATTGGCCGCTGTGCACGGCCTATTGTTCTACAATTTACACTCTGTTGCACACCCCGGAGTGTTGAAAAATATGAGGTTTTGGCAAGAAATATGGTACAAATACTGTTAAAATGACTCTTGCATATCAGTATTTGTGGCGTTTGGCTGTATATCAGAAGTTGGCTGCTATATTTTGCCTTTTTCAAAAATCAAAATTTTTGGCAAAAATAATCCCGTCGCAAACTGGTTAACAAAGAAACAACAATGTCTCTAATCCTATAAAGTAGCAAAAGAATCTAACACACAATTCATCGGATTGAAAGTCATTTGTAGCCAAAGTTGGTTGTTATTTTCTGATACAAGTTTTATTTTTTATCGGCAGATGAGTGTTTTGATACAGATGTATCTCATGGTTCATATGGGCAACCACTTTCCAATCTCTCGTTTTCGAGCGACGAAGAACAGAGCAAAGTATTCACAGAACCTGCAAGGTAAAGTCTTATCTTGAAGGGGAAAAAAACACATTTTTGTTTTGTTTTTTTGTCCCAAATATTTTAAAGTTGCCATACCAAACAGATTCAATTGTTTTTTCTCCTAACAAAACTTTGATATTAAATAATGAAAGGTTTGCGGAAACACCATGTGCGAATAATTTCTCAACTAAGAGAATGGTTCTGAAGAGAACCAGAGGTATAAACTCGACGTTCCGGTCAGTATGCTCTGACCGTCTTCAGGAGAGTGCCTAAACTCTAAGAAAGTGAATACTTAAGTAGCAAAAGGCGGAGTATTCACTTTCTTAGAGTTTAGGCACTCTCCTGAAGACGGTCAGAGCATACTGACCGGAACGTCGAGTTTATACCTCTGGTTCTCTTCAGAACCATTCTCTTAGTTGAGAAATTATTCGCACATGGTGTTTCCGCAAACCTTTCATTATTTAGTATCTCCACCATGCAAAGCCTCAAATCTTACTTAAACTTTGATATGAATGTTTTATTTATATGAAAAACTACTTTTTTCTATTTTATACTTTTTCAACTCCACTGAAAAACAAGTTTGTTTGGGGTTGCTTTTGTGCCCTTATCGCGCACAAAGAGTCGCCAGAATTTTTGTAGGGCCTCAGATAATTCAAATTTGTACAGAAATGATTCTGTTACTAAAAATGGGAGGTTTTTCTGTTCAATGTCTCATTCATAGCTGAAAAACTTTTGCATTGCTAGAAAAAAAAATTCAATTACAAAAAAAATCTATTCTTTTGTGTGAGACTGGAGAAAAGCACAGGTCAGAACAGCTGTAAGATTGTCACCTTATTCCAAATATTTCTGTATTTCCAACCGCTTTATAAATGAAGTCATTTATAAATCTTCTGCTTCTACATTGAGTCTCAGTGGTCACTGGAATGCGGTTTTACATTGGGTTTTGCCTGAAGTACTGTAAAGGTACAACTTCTACATACTTTATAAACAGAGTGTGCAAATTGTTCTCAAACAGTTGTCGCAAAAGCTGGAATTCAAACCACTACCTGTATAAAACTGGATGTTGTCAGTTAACTATGTTTATTGGACTGACGCACAATTCTGTCAAATGTGATGCTTGATGTAGTTCTTGTGTGTGGCACATGTTTTCTTGTTTGTGTAGCTACCCTGTAATCTCCACCTCGGGAACACCGCTGCTGAACAGAAGTTGCCGTCGGACACCCCTCCATCAGCCCAGAAGCTCCTCCCCTATCTGTCATGGCAGACTCAACAACAGCTTTGACAGGTAGTGCACTTTACACTCCTAACTGACTTGCTTTTCATATTTTAGTCATAAATAGGGCTGTCTCACTGACTCATGTGACCTGGCCTGCATCCACGACATCGGCATCGCCAGTGTAGTAGGCAAAGATCGTACAGTGCCGCGCATAGTAGATAGTAGGCAAGCCTTCACAGCTGCGATGGATGCCAAAAACTGAGAAAAAAACGCAGAGCCTACACTCAGTGCAGGGTTGGAGCGATTATAACAACCGTACACTATTATGCCATTCAATAAAGAATTTGCGATTATTTTATGTGAAAATAAGCCCTACTGTCTAGTTTACAATGCATGACGCGGTTGCTAACCAAACGCTTGCCTACTGCAATGCTGGCCAATCACGGGGAAACTGGACGGTCACATGGTACCTTGACGTCCTACGATCGAGACCTATACCCAATACCATTTACCTATTTCTTTTCGTTCGAGAGCCTGTCATGTGGGTGGTTTTGAAGTTAGGTAGATCATTTATCATGTGTGGATTTTTTTTCTTCATTTTAAGCAATAAAAGTGCTCAAAGTCTAAAGACGGGTGCTTAACAACTAACCTGATGACCTTTTATCTCAGTGAATGCTGTATGTTCCGAGAAAACAATATTCTAGGATTTCAATTTAAAGTTGCGGAGTCATGTTTTGAATTGTGCCCCAAAACAGCATCTGGCACACATTCTCATTCAGCCGATTGCAGCTACGCGATGTCACGCACTGAATCGACAAATAGTAGCAACCACGTTTGTGTCGCGTCAACACTTGCGTGCACCCATTCACATATTACAGACTACTGACAGAAGTTTCCAAAAATGTATCACTTGACGCATCTTTAGAAATGGCCTTCTTTTATTGCTTTCTTCAAAATGACAGCATGCGAGAAAGAATAGTTTCACAGGGAGTTTAGTGCATCCCCATCTTTAAACCAAGTATGGTATTCAACAATAATTTGGACAGTTACTTTTTGGATAGCTGCAAAATGATGGACTGTACCTTTAAGATTGCCATATAACCATGCTGAGAAGTCTTTAAACTGGTCGTGAGACCCTGCACTCGCACCATATGCCCACATCTGCTGAAACCAAGTACTTAAGTACGTGTATACGATTTTAATTTAATTATTTTTGATCTGATTTGATTTGATTTGCCCCAGATGGACACCTAACGGCAGTCCTAACATCAGCGCAGTACACGACGATCCAGCAACTCCGCTCAATCTGAGTTTTGATGAGCCAAAGGCACTCAACAAATCAGCACTTGAACCTAAAAATCTCATGCAGGTATGCTGATTTTGATTATCATCAAAAAGCGTAAACAAATCCCACTGCTACAATTTTTTTCTAACAGTTCCCGAATTTTCAATTAGAAATAGTGGTTCTAAGTTTTGCATTAGTTGTCTCTGAAAACAATTTATTTAGTGGAGAGTAGTTGCTCCCAATAATGCTGAATGTTGTAGTCTATGGGAGCAAGTTGCTCTCAACAACAAAGTTTGGAGCTCCAAAACTAATTGACCAAATAGTGAAATAAATTCACAGAGAGATTTTAATACTTTTAACTAGGCAACAAAAAAAGCTGCAGGTACCCGACCGACCCTATTTTTATGGCCCGACCCTAAAGTTTTTATCAACATGTTAGAAACAAAATTCATGTTGTCTTTTGTGAATGCTTCTGAACGACCATTTTACATCACAAACGTTTGACCTTGAATATATTTCTACATTCATTAAGGCAAGTTCTTGTGTGCCAGTTTCGATAGCCTTTGTGGCGCAAATGAATTAAATTCAGATATTCCTCCATGGTGAAACGAAAACAGGAACTAGTGGTTGCTCTCAACATCAGAGCATACGGAAGCATTTTGGAGATTTATGGGCGCATTTAAGCCGCATGCTCCCGCTAATTTTAAGCCCTGGTAATTTGAAGAGATACTTGTGCAGAGTCATGTCCGTCATTTTATCAAAATATTGCCAAGCTGGGGTTTGGTGTTTGGGGTCACTCATGTCAATCGAGGCAATAATCTAAACTTGTTTTCTGTTTTCTTTTTGTAGATCTTTGAAGATACGGACGATAACTAGACACCAACAGACAAGTACACGATCAGATACGACCTACATGTATATACAGATTTGTTTATTATAGAGATATTATATAATTATGTTCTTGTTTGTATAATTTTCAGCATTGTCTTTAGAGAAAGCTGTACATAAGTGTTGTAAAGATTTACCAGAGCTTAATGGAGACATAGCTTGGTTAAGAATTGTCATTTCAAATTTTCAGAAATTTACAGACTTGCTCAGTGATTAACCGTTAACCATGGAGTCAAACTTATATTTAAATGAGCTTTGACAAATGCATTCCTTTGTAATTATTCGTCCGCTCTTTCTTGTGACTGGACTTGTGAATTTGGACCTCTGATGGACTGGACTCCATCCCTGCTATTTACCCACTTCTTAATAGAGTACCAAAGCGTGACGTCATTTAGAACCGGGAAGTGTAGTGCAAGCGAATGGAGTACGCGCCCGTGTTAGTTCAAGGGCCGAATCACGCGCTAATGTCTTTTAAAGGGAAAATACAACATTTGCAAACATCAAAAAATAAAACTACCAAATCATTTTGAAATACCTTGCTGGACTCTTAGTGAATGACAGTGTAAAGCATCCTGTAAAATCATGGCACCTGGTATACTGTCATTTTCAAGAAAAGTGGTATTTTTGTATCAATTTCCAACGCTGGTCGGCCGACCAGCGTTGGAAAAAACTGGCTTTTTTCAAATACTGGCCCCAATTGACCATCGCACTTGTTTGCAATCGATTACACACCTAAGAATGGGTACAAGCCAGCTAGACTGGTTCCCTGACCTTACAATTCCCCAATGTATCTAAACTGCTCTGTTTCTTCTTATACGGAGTCAGGGAACCAGACTACAGGAAAATGATTGTTTTTCTTGGTTTTTATAGCATTTTCGAACCCAAAACCTCAAAGAAGTCAGTGTAACTATATTTGCTATATATTTCCAAACCCCCAATTCCATCCATTTCTGAAAATTACAGCAAAAGCAAATGATGTATATTCCCTTTAAACACATAATTGTGCGGGTGATGTATTCACTTTAGTACTCTATAGGACATACTTGTACATGCTGTCACGGCAGTAAAATTTACTCCAGACAAAAATTCATATTAACACGGCTTACATTCTGCCCTTTATTAAAAAAAAAAAAGCATTTTATGCATTTTTTTCTACTGGGTTTTAGCAGGGGAAAAAAAAAGACGTGCACTTCATAAAGTATATGGGTCGTTCTTTAACTGTGGGTCCATTTTTCCCCCTGTCCCTGTTACATCTGACATCTATGATTGTATAATTCTGATGCACTCCTTAATGCGGTCATCCTCCAAGAGTGATTATGAATAGCAAACTACCCACCCAATAAACAAAATTATTTGAAGTCATTCTTATTGATAGTTGAAAGGCAAATTACAAAGTACCAAGATAACAGGGACAGGAAAATGTCACACTTTGGACCCATGTGCATGAACTAAAAGCTTAACGTTTTATTGTTTTATTTTTAGCAAATTTTCCTCTTCAAAGCTTCCAAATAGTATTAGACAAGCAAGGTTTCAGCAAAGTATTAGTTCTGTATAGATTGGTTGTATTGCAGCCATGTTGGAGGGGTATGCACGGGTAAACCCCTTGTGCATTCACCTCTAAGATGGACCCTGAATGCAATCCATCTATAGGTGTGGGCGGAGTGACGTCATCCGATGAAAACATCTATTCATTTGCATGCCAGTTTTCATCATTTGCTGTGTGTTGCCATTCAGCACTCCTGACTTGAGAACCATTGATTTTCAAGAAAAAGGGTCTGGGAGCTAGATCAGCCAATGTCAAAAACTCCATGATGTCCACGCTAACCTGTCGTAAAAAAGTCTGTCACGAGCCAACGTGGCCCATCAGGCCAGCGTTCATCTCCGGTTTCAGTAGCATTAAACGACTGAGAATATTTCTATTATCTCTGGATGGGATGCTTGTCCATCACAGGTTACTCCCCAGCTAATGCTGGTCCCCATTTATATTCCTGGGTGGAGAGAGGCAAGTGGGGGTAAAGTGGCTTGCCCATGGACGCAATACATGACCAGCAGGCATAATTTTTATTCCTAGGAGGGTTAGGGGCAATGTCATGAATAATTCATGTTTATCCATGAGAACGGACAATGACATCAACAGCATTGTTGTTAGTTGCTCAACTAGTTACAATACATTAAAGCATTTTAAAGAACGGTTGTCGTCGAGCTACCACACAGTAGCCTAGTGGATAGCGAGATGAGCTATGGATACAAAGATCCCTGGTTCGAATCCATGTCGTCGCTGCTCATTTTCATCAGCTATTTTTCTTCTCCAAATTTATCACTGAGATAATTTTAAATTAAGGGGAAAATAGAACGAGAACCTTAGTCTTGCAATGATTCAAAGAAAAACTTAATTATTCATGACATTGCCCCTAACCCTCCTAGGAAAAAATATCACATGACCAGCAGCTGGATTTGAGCCCCTGACCCTCTGATCATGAGTCACGAACCCTAACCACTTGGCCACACCCCCAGACTCTCATGTGCTCACGCATACATGTGCTATATTACTGCATCTTGCATACAATTAAACCTGGGCGATTAAGGAGTTATGCGAGTTTTTCCCAAGTTATTGTTTTCAAACAATTTGTGCTGTTATCCAGCCAATCAGATACGAAAATCTTCGAAAGAGTTTAGGAGAGATAAAACAGGCAAGATACTTCATTTAATGTTGCTATTTGAAGATTTTGGTGGGTTCTTTTTTTCATATATGAGCTAATACAATGCTTTACCTGAAAAATATCTTTCTTTCCAGTTATAATTCACCCACGGCTATTGTGAATTTCAACCTCTGAATAATCTTCAAGCTCAGGTCAATTAATTCAAAATGTGCCTTCAAACTTACCTAAAAAGGTCATATAGGTAGATCAACTTTTGTCATGTAAATATTAAAGCGGGTATAAAATAATGAACAAACGAACCAAAGATTTAATTTGTTACTGGATTTTCAAGACCAGATTTTTTTTATTTCAATCTTTTGTTTTGTAAATAATGTAAATGAGCTCAAGTTGTAATTACTTTTGGCAAACAATGGCAATGTCAAATAACAGGTGCTTCCCTTGAAAACTATACAATTGTCCGTCTCTTTTGTTTGTTTAAATAACACTGTTTTATCAATTGTACTTTTAAAAAAAATATATAGAGTTTTTCCTTTAGAATGAACGTTATTTTTTTGAAAACAGACTTTCACTCGGGAGGTAACACACTGAGTATACAGTGCTAATACGTCGGTGTAGGACAAAACCTAGCTCGGTGGTCGAGTGGTAAGACATCTGCACTAGGAAGCAGGAGGTCGTGGGTTCGAATCCCACCCAAGATATGTTTTCCAACTTTCACTTGGGAGGTAATATACTGAGTATACAGTGCTAATACAACAGCGAAAGGCAAAACCTAATATTGATTTACATCACCCCAATGCAAATTCTATCTTGTGAATGGTTTCATTGCCGTGCCCGTTGCTACATGTATACATCAGATTCGAACCAACAAACCGATCATGCAAGCTCGGTAGTCGAGTGGTAAGATGTCTGCACTACAAAGCAGGTCATGGGTTCGAGTCCCACCCAAGAGGTGTTTTTCCTACTTTCACTTGGGAGGTAACACACTGAGTGTACAGTGTTTAAACATTAGTGAAGGGCAAAATCTATCATTGAAAACAGACTTTCTTGAAAAAAAAATAATATTGATTTGAAGTTCATGATGTGAAAAGGAAACAAAATCAGAAATCGCCTAATTACTTTTCGGGTTATTCATTTGGATCTGATACACCTGAACAAATATTTAGAAATCAAGTTGCATTCTGAATTTTTTTTTAGCAGGTTTCTGAAAATATTTATTTTATTCACATATTTTCAGAAGACTGAAAACGAAAACAAAATTATTGGCTCTTAAATAGTTTCCGGTTACAAAATTCTGGTTTTGACAGAACAAATCACAATAAATCAAATTAACAAAAATAGTTAAATATCCAATGGCTTATGATGGGTTACAATTGGTACAAATATCTTAATTTAGTTTTCCTCAAAATATAAATGCGACATCACTTATCTCTGATGAAATGTTACACACTTCTATTTCTAAAACATGTAAAACGTACCAAAAACACAGGATTTCTCTTTCATTTTGTTTAACAAAAAACCAGACATTTATGAAAACCTACAGAAACAGAAAACTGCACAACTTTGTTTGTGTGCTTGGTTTTCGTGATTTGTGCAAATTATTCTTTTCTAAAGTTACTATAATATGCATTAAAGCAAATCAATTATTTACAAGTACATGTGCGCATGCAAATATAATATATCAAAAAGATTCTTTGTGCGCGACATTTGTGCAGATGACATTTTCTTAAACGGCCTCATGACTGTTTACAGAGTGACTGCAAAGTTGCAGGATTTTGAAAAGACTCTGCGCTGAAAATCTGCACCAGTTGGACTTCGGATCGATTTCACTATGAACATTTGACTGGAGTGCTAACTCCTCATTCCGACGCGCGGAGATAATTTGAAGCCGTGAACACGCGCATTTTGAATTCATGTGCGAGTTTGTAGACCATAATGAAATTAGATGGACTGAAGTTCAAATGTACTCTAAACACAATGCGCAAGTAAAACGCATGCATTTGCGTTGCGTTGTTTGCGCAGATCAAAATGAAATGCTCATATGAATTTGTGTTTAATCTTGGAGCATGGAGTCATTTACTTTAAATAGACAAAATAAAAAAAAGAAGGTATTCAACATTTCAGACCTGCTCTCACAAAACCCAGACAAAGTTGCCTAAGGTGTTTTTTCGCACAACGGGCAAGCGAAGTCATTAGGGGATGGAACTGACCGTATTTAGGTTTTGAGATTTTCTGAATCAGTAACTTTAATATGACTAAAATATGAATATACATGTAATCCATCAAGCAGAATTGTGTTGTTTTTTTGTCAATCTAGTGAAAAAATGTATTATAGAAATCGATATAAAAAGCATCTTGATACGCACGCTTATCTCATAATTGGGTTGTCAGGTTTTCATCACTTAATCCTTCTCCAAGGGATGATAGAGTTCCTGTACTTTTGGGCAATTCCACTGTTACTCACGTTACATTTTTGATGTACTTTTGAGTTTCCTTGGGCTGTAATAACCTTACTAAAAAGGTTTAATAACTGTTATCCCCATGGTAGATAGAGTAGACCTAGACCTACCTAAGCACAAAGATGACATCCAGAAAAATGTGTTACGTATGATAAACAAGACGCACAAAATCGGTTACTCACGTTACGAAAATGTAATGTGAGTAACCGTGGAATTGCCCCTATGGAGATCATCGGAGGAGTTAAATCGGGGGAGTCAGGTTGCCGTAGCAGTACTTTCCTCGCCTTCCACCGCTGTGACCCGGGTTCGATTCCCACCTTGGCCAATATGTGGATTGGTTTTTCACTCTCCGCCTGATTCCGTTGGTTTTCCTCAGAATATACTTCTTGGGTTTTCCTCCGTCTGAAACTGTAATTTTTTTCACATTGTCATGATTGTCGTCTATTTACTGGGCCCCATGGCAGACCAGTGGATTCCACTGAATGGGCTACCCAGTTAAAAATAAGAAATAAATCGTACATCATTTTGAAGCTGAAACTTCAGGAATTTGAAAATGCCTAAAACTAACGAAGAACATCAACTTTGTCCAGTTTTTGTGGGAGCTGGTCACATATGAGGTGTATTTTTGAGCCTATGTATCAGGCTCACCATACACAGAGAGCTAACCCTTATCCGGCAGCCAGTGGCCGTCCTGTCCCATCCTGAAGTAGCGACTTTCTCCGCCGGGAAAGACCAACTCGGAGGAAGGATGACTCAAGAAGAAAGCAATGGCAGCTTTGACTTGCTGAGCAAAATGTTGGGGTTCCACATCCGGGGAGGTGGACAAGTACTGGGGGACACGACACAAAACAAGAACAAATATGGAAGTTTGCAAGTGATCAATCTTTCAATCAGTACAATCAGTTCTAGAGTAACAATGTTCAGATACTGGTGTAGTGTAAAATGTGGACAATGAAATACAGATTTTGTTGCATGCGCAAGTGAACATAATTCAGACAGTGACAAGTCATGTGTGGGGGTTGAGTCCAAATAATGTAAAAGACCAAATTTCAAGGGAGTCCACATTTCACAGACGCAGGGACAATTTTCCCAATGAAAAGAATTCTCTCTCTTTATGCACATTTTCTGTCCACTCTGTGTCCGATACATATTTGTACCTATTCCACATTACAGGCCTTACTCTGCACTAGACACAAAACAGACTGAAAATGTGTATGGGAATTCAACTTTGAACAAATATAAACCGAGCCAGGTCTGTGTCCATGAGCAATCAAGTTTACAGCAATGGCAACAAAATTGTTCAAAATATAAAGACGAGTGCATAATAACTGTTAAGTTGTTGAAGTTTCAGCTCAGTGGATACTATACACTGTGAGTGTGAGAAAACTGTGAGCGCCTATGGTGATGTCAAGGTCTTAAAGGAAGAGTATTCTCACACAATTTACATGTAAGAAATGTTTAAACAGCGCACAGTTTTTAAGAACCAACTTCACTGACTGTTCACATGGTATTTGGTACCAGTCTGATCTTCACTCTGAGCTAGGTTTTTCGCATTAAAGTGGTACATGTAGGTTTGTTTCTGGGTAATTCTAAATGTTCCTGCATGCTTTCAACACAGACATTATAGTGGAAGGACAGAAAACACTTAATTTTCCATTTTAGCTAGAAATAAAACAACTGAATAGGACCTACCTGCCTGATGGTCTGGTCGCTCTGTTGCAGAAAGAACGCAGCGTGAGGGAAGTCAGTGTGTCTGTAGCTATATGGACTGATTCTAAGCCGATGATCAGTGTGATTGTAGATGTTTATTACCTGAAATCAGAGCATAAAATCCCTTTACAAAATAACAGATCCCTTTACAAATTAACCCTTTACAAATTAACGGATCCATCCACAGAATGAGAATTTGATTAAAGTCGCAAAACAAAAAGTTGATTTTTTTTTCAACGGTAGCTATTTGTCAGTTTTGTATAGTAAAAGGATGTTTTTGTTCTTAGAACAAAACTAATCAGCAATTATTGCCACGAAACAAGCTTTTAGTGCTTAGGGCATGCTCGGACACGGACGGAATTCATTGGGAAAACAAATCAGCATGCATGGGAAAATTTTGATCATTGTTCGCTGCGCCGGGCCGGGCCGGGTCGGGCTGGGATAGCTTGAGGGCCGCAATAGGTAGGGGTTAACATGTAGCAATTAACGATGTTCATTTCTCAAGGTCGTTTTTACGGTATTTTGTTTACACAACAAAAATGAGATTCCTTCTTCAACTTGTGTTGTATAGCATGTGGAAATTGCATTGCCTATTTCTGTCAGACATGCGCAGTACACGTGTTTGTTCGAACAGAAGATGCATTATTATACCAATTATAAAGTGGAAGAAAGAAATTGACTGGAGAGGGGTTGGTACCTGCAACCTCCAGGTAACTGTTCCGGGCAATCCCAGGTCGAAATAAAATAGAGAAAAAATATATTTATTTCCTATTGAAAATACATTTTTCAAAAATCTATTTTTTTCCATTGTATTTCGACACCCCCAAAAATACCGAAAAAATAGAATAGTGAAAAAATATCTTTTTAAAAAATACAGGTAAAATAGAGGTAAAATAGGTTGCTATTTTTAAAAAATAGCATGCTATTTAAAAAAAATTATGCTATTTTTAAAAAATACAAAATGGCGTCTGTCCAAACAACTGTTATAATACGTGGACATACATGTTAATAGTACACATGTCCTTGTGGACAATAGGCATCTTTAGCAGTCCTCAAACATACGGTACATGAAGTGAGCAAGCAATATGACTGCATAAGAATGGAATAATTGAGAAATAATACATGTATGTCTATTACCATGAACAGTAATAATGCTGTGACAACACAGTGTACAAACAATTAACATACACATACATCATGCACCATCAAGTTATTAAAACAGTTTGGTTCAACATGCTACGGTTGTGCGTGCTTTTTCAGCAAAATACAGCTTGAAATGGTACAAGAATTTTACTCATAATTGTCCTGGAAAATCTACTAACCATGTGGTGCACTTGTCACTCCATTACAGTGATTTGGATGCATTTTAACCCCAGATACTTGCCCCCATTGCACACATCTCTACTGCAGCTGTGCTTCACAAACGGCTCTCAGAATGCAACTGACAAAATTCAAACTTGCCACACACACACAGGATGTTTATCTGGTATGCAAATTAAGTGCTTGGCCTTCAGATTGTGTTGTACTGAGCATATGTCTACAAAATAGCCAAAAAATAGTCCATGGTTCTCATAAACATGTGTAAGTGTCCAGAAAATAGACGAAAAATAGACTGTGAACCACACAAAAATGTCTAAGTCTCCAAAAATAGTCATAAAATAGCGTGCAGTTTTAAAAATAGAAATAAAATAGAGTGGCAACATGTAGTCATTTTGACGTAATAGAAATAAAATATATTTTGTTCCTATTTTCTAGGAGAAAATAGCTTAAAAATGTATTTTCAATAGGAAAAACATAGGATTTTGCCAGAGATTTTCTATGAGGGATGAAATCCAGTTGAAAGACCCCCAAAAAATGTGCATATGTGTTCTCTGTTTTTTTCCAAAACGTATATTAGCCACAAACTAAGTGAGTGAGCTGAAACTTGTTATGTACCCTAAAAAAAAAAATGCACAAAAACCAAATGATCGTACTACCTTAAGTATCATTTGTTCAATGTCATGAACAGTCCTAAGTGAAGGCCTTGATGGTTAAAATCAATGAAAACATTTAAAAGGATAGCCATGTTGAAACTCACTTTCTCGTCACCAATAAAATGCCGGAGACCTCTGACTTGCTTGTCTGGTCCTTTGTAGGCAAACGTTGCAGGGAAAATTTCCCCCGTCTTGACTGAAACACCTGTATGAACACAGACACAAAAAGTAAACTGACAATACATTGATCCGTTCATAGACCGATTTCCCCCCCCCCCCCTTTTAGGGATAAGGCTCCGCCTAACAAATTTAACCACAAATGGGATTAATGTCCAACAAAAGTGTAACATGTGTGGTTTGAATAATTATGCAGATTGGCACATATAAAGAGGGCGTGGCCGAATGGATCGGTCTTCTGTGATTGGTCCAACCTTTCAGTAAATGAGGACATGCTGAGAGGAAGTTCTTTGAAAATCTTCAGGTCTAGTTGCCTTGAAAAAAGTCAAACACAATATAGACAACATAACCTTTGAAAAAAAAGGCTTTCCAACTTACCTACACCATAAAGAATGGGATGGTTCACTCCATTCTTGACAATGTTGTTCAAACCTGAAAAAAAGGGCAACAGTTAAAGATTGCAACAACAATAATATATTAGCGGATGGAATTTAGTGACATCACACTTTCAGACCAATCCGAGGACGCCATAACTGTGCGCTCACACAGCCCGTCGTCAACGGCTGAAGCATTGTGCCAGCACAGACAGTCTCGACGGTTGCTATGTGTTACCATTCATCTCTCTGATAGTGGTGTCCCCCAACTTTCCCTTTTTTAAACATTGAGGGGGTACTTGTGCATGGCGTCTATATTATTCATCCACCACTGTGCAGCTTCTCAATTTGATGCAACAATCAATATGTATTGATCATGACATCATAAAAATTCTGTCAATAAAATTAGGCGTCAGTTACTTTTTACGCTCCCAAACCAGCGTCTACTGGAAAATAGAAATCGCTCCAATTCAAGTTTGAATGAATTATTACCAGAGATGCAGGCTGTCAATAAGTACACATCCACCGGTAGTTTATGAAATTCACCTACAAAGGGAAGAAGAAATTGAAGAAAATGTAACACATGGGACAGAAATATGACTTCAATAAGCATGATAAGGGTGGTTTATAATTTATACAACAGCAAATAGAAGCAAATAGAAGTAATAAATTTGCCAAGGTTGAAATGTATTCTTACTTTTTTCAAATTCACAGCACAAAACAACTGTGGTAATATGAATGTACATCTGCGGCTAAGAAATGGTACAGATGAATTGATAGCATAGCATGAATGTACATGTATGCCTCCTACAATATAAGCCTGTTCGATATCCATTTATTTTTAAATCGGCATATCGTGAAAAAATATATCGGATATCGCGATATTATCGTGATGACGTCATTTTTCCATTCATGGAACAATGGAATAACAAAAAAACAAAACAAAAAACACGACCGAAGTCACGATCCACTGCCGCGAAAAAGACCCAATATGTCCTGAACAAAATCGTCAAGTTTATTTGACTGAGTCTCATTTACTTTGCCAATTGAGGTAGAAAACAAATTCCACATTCAAACATCGAAAACAAAATTACCTTGAAATGTTGGATAAAAATGTGCAATTTATTAGAAATCCATATCGAGGAAAACGAAGCACAAGCACGCAATTGCACGCCGCATTGACATGATCTACACGTGCGCGCACGCATAGTACAGCCCACACCATTGCGGCAAGGGTGTGCTTCATTGAAAACAATTTACCAGTATTTCCATCTTTTCAGAATTACAAATAATATTTTTTTTAATGGAGTCCGGAATATTTCCTGGTTCAGAAAAAGTTCTTCATCGTTACAAACTAACAAAATATTTTTTTTTCTAAAGATTTTTTTCGAAAAACGATGTTAACTCCAAAATGAGGGTGAAACACCCCTTTACAAAAAATTAATGGATCAGTCCAATTTCTTGTGACGCATTTTTGTTCTGTGAACGAAATAAAAGGCGCGACTGAACAGTTGGTTTTCGACGTTTTTTGTTGCTGAAAATATGAACAGATTTCATAAGTTTGGGACGGACAGCTTTGGCACTAAGCAAGTGTAAGTGCCCAGGCACAACCACGGAAGAGAAGCTCGTTCCGAGTCAGGAAAAATACGTGCAGGAAAATTTGATCTAGTTCGCCTGCGCGGAGCTCCATGCGCGGAGTCGGCCTAGCCTGTGGCGATTTTTTTTTTCTCTCCGGCTCCCAAACGCGTACGACATCCGCAATACGCTATGGCGTTTTGGACTATATACTTTTCTAAAAACATGAAAAGAAAATCAAAAATATAAATATATGAAATTCGGGCTTTATTTCCCTTTTTAATAAAATCCTCCCAAGCCTCAGGTTAGAAAATAATAATAATTAAAAAATCATTTACAACACCGTGATTCGAACCCGCAACCTCGCGGTTTAAAACACAATAAATTATCGACTGAGCTGTCACATTACTTGCTTCAAAAGGGGAAAACTAATCAATATATAGTGCCCACGTATCATAAAAGTATCGTAGAGGGCGCTTAACGTGCATATGCGGATGTCGTTTGGTGCTGGGGGAAAAAAAAATTCGGGATCGGTCTCCTCTAGCCGGTGCCGAAACGAAACATTCACTTCTCAACGTCGTAATCTACAATTCAAGCACATGTATTTGTGGTGTTTTGTCTATACAACTTCACATTTCCGTCAAAACAAAACAGGCACCGTATTTTCTTTGCGAAATGTCAGAGACTTCGTTTCCCTTCGGTTAACTCCACGCACGTGATTACGATTTTGGCACTTGGTACGTGGGGTGAAATTGTGTTGTTTGCACTGCACCACGTGCAGCGTGGAAGACGCAAAATCCAATACACGTGACGTTAGTCAGTTGGTTCCGCCCCTGAATAGTAAGACCTTGCGGTAAATACAACGCGGTGCGTGGGTGAATTTGTGGTTTGCGGTTTTTCATGGGAGCGCTTTAGCGATGGTTTGAAACTGTAAGGGATTGACTTTGGTTACAAAAGCGGTACCTCAAAAGAATATCGCGATATTTTTCGGCATATCGAATTTCACGATGTGCCGATTTTTTTTTATGAGATCGATACGATTTCCGATATGAAAATATAATCGAAATATCGTGAAATATCGCCATACCGAACAGGCTTGCTACAATATACATTGTTCTAGTTGTTGATCAGTGTAAAAGTGATCTAAGAGGAGCTAAGAGTTTCTAAACTCACTCAGTAATTTTCTGGAGAGTTCCTCTGATGACCCATCATCATCTTTGAAGCCACCAACGATGTGAAGCTCCAACCTGAAAGAAAAAAATACATTTAACATTATGGTCCTAATAGCTATTTGCTCATCAGAACAAATTTAATCTTCCTGATGCAAATTTTCCATCAAAGCTGTCTTTACCTGAGCAAATATAGGTAACTATACAACAACAAAAAAGAGATTACTTTGACAACTTGAACCCTCGCGCCTTGACTCAATATTTGTGATTCAGAGCCAGGTGCAAAGTTAGACTCCAACACCAGTCTGCATACTCACCGTCCGTCGACATCTTGGCTGAGTTCACTCACTCTATCCACCAGATCTCGCACTCCTTGGCTTGTACCACAACTATCAAAGTGGCACAGCCCAGTGACACCACTACCTGTCAATCAAATCAGACAACTTCAAATATTAAGAGTTCAGTCCCTTTCAATGCAAGTTGACCAAGATCATACAAGATGCAATGTCAAAAATGCCTGAACTTAAGATCCAAGGCGTATCTGGTCCAATATGGTTAACGTGTTCGAAGCCTAGCTAGGAACATGATGCTTGTGTCCTTATGCAAGACACTTTACTACAATTGCCCCTCAAAACCACTGTTCATGCTGTTTTGACAATTTCAAAATAACAATCATGATAAGCAGTATCGACATAAAATCCTAGAAGCGAAATGGATCGGGTCGGGCGGAAAACTCTCAATCGCCTGATGACAAAAACTGGTATATTCAAAGCTACATTAGCCCCATGGGGTTACAAGACCGGCCCTATCGTCTGTGAGTGCAGAGAAGCAGACCACACCATGGATCACTGCCTCGAATGGCCACTACTTCCCCACCCATGTAGCTCCAGAGACCTTGCGAACTACACCACTAACGCAAGACACTGTGTCGACAAATGGACAACGATCGCTTGATGCTTTGAAGATACGAAGTGAAAAAGAATATAAACTCCTTAGAAAAAAATTGCAACCTGACGCAGCTTCCGCCATTGTGTACAAAGTCTATGGAGAGTCAAGAAAATTGTTTAAGTACAGGTATTTCCTAACAAAATTGGAAATGTTTCTCAGTCCCAGAATCATGTCTTATCATTTTTGCAATGAATGACCTTCACTGAGATGATATATGAAGAAACAAGTGGCGTCAAGTTGCAACATTCTTTCCAACTCGTTGACAAAATACCCCCCCCCCCCTTATGGGCACAATGGAGGATGATTTGTGCGGTACATATCCATACCTGAATGCCTCAAGACAGCGATATGGCAAGTTGTTGCATCGTCAGAGCCAAGAGTGTCAATTACATCTGGAAAAAAAAACCAGAACAAATGTAAACAATTAGTCTTGGTTCAAGACTGAATCGGTTCTTTTATTTTGCTAATACAGTCGGTCCAGCAGTGGAGTTTGATTTCAACAGGATGGAACATTTCCTGTCTTTGGAACTTCGGCAGCGCTACCCACAAAATTCCGAGCATACCTCACACATGATGTATTCGAGCTAAGGCACTCTTGGATCAATGACCAAGACCAACGAGAATGTTAGAACATTGAGCGCAGGTGTTTCACTGTCTTGACAAAATTAAGACAACAAATTTGTTATAAATCTATTTGACTTTTTCAAATCAACCAATTGAGAAATCAACCAATACGCACATTGCACAAAATACCGCAAGGGAACAAGCCCATTACTGACAGTGCTTGACAATAAGATTTCAAAGTTTGGACAATCTTAGATGAAAGTGACGCTATTGAGCATTCATGGCAAGAGGAACACTGCAATGAACAAAGTGTTCTGCACCGTCTGTGAAGACAGTAATTTTTCAATGAATTTTTAGTCGTAAAATATCATTGTCTTCACAGAGTGATGATCTCCTGTTGGTGAAATTTTTGCTCAGTACGGTGTTGGATATTTGCCAATGAGGTTTTTCGGGAGGGGGAAATGGGGTGTTCGGGGGAGGGGGGAATTGGGGATGTTCGGGGAGGGGGGGGGGGGTTTGAGGTCAGGAAAATTAGTTCCAAAAACAAAAATCGCGGATGGAATCCAATTCCATTCCAAAAACAAAAACAAAATGGTTCGCTCAACCAAATAAAAATATATTTGTTTTCAAATCAATTAAATAAAAAATCTGTGAGAGTTTGAGAGTTATTTAACTAGCCTGACCGTCAGCCACCGTCGTCACAGCAAACTCTCTCTGGTCCACATACAGCAAACCTGGCAGAGGACAGCAACGTGACGGCTGACTCTGAAGCCACTTACTGGAATCCTAGGGATCACATACAAGAGAAATCAGACACGTTAGAGTTTAAAGGGAAAATACAACATTTGCAAGCATTAAAAAATAAAACTACGAAATCCTTTTGAAATACCTTGCTGGACTGTTAGTGAATGACAGTGTAAAGCATCCTGTAAAATCATGGCAACTGGTATACTGTCATTTTCAAGAAAAGTGGTATTTTTGTATCAATTTCCAACGCTGGTCGGCCGACCAGCGTTGGAAAAACTGGCTTTTTTTTTCAAATACTGGCCCCAATTGACCATCGCACTTGTTTGCAATCGATTACACACCTATGAACAGGTGCAAGCCAGCTAGACTGGTTCCCTGACCTTACAATTCCCCCAATGTATGTAAACTGCTCTGTTTCTTCTTATATGGAGTCAGGGAACCAGACTACAGAAAATGATTGTTTTCCTTGTTTTTTATAGCATTTTCGAACCCAAAACCTCAAAAAAGTCAGTGCAACTATATTTGCTATATATTTCCAACCCCCCAATTCCATCCATTTCTGAAAATTACAGCTAAAGCAAATGATGTATATTCCCTTTAAGACTGATGTGTACTACTTTTGTTTGATACACCCCCAGACTGGGACCTTGAGTGCTGAGAAACATGCAAAACTAAATCAGGCCAAATTAACTCCCTCTTCAGCCAGCAAAATTCTCCAAAATTGTCTTTGGCCGATGAAAAGATCCTCAGTATTTCACAAACCAGCAAGTTTGAAGTCTCATTTCACTTTTAAAAGGAGAAATTTCTTCAATATTTTGTACATGATGAGAGAAGGCAGGTGATTTCAAAATGAGGCTAAAGACTAGACTGGTACATGTACATGTCCAACCATGGTCCAACTGTTTGAAAAGAATGACCTCTTCATTCATTGTCATTAGTCTGGTGGCTGACTATGGAGAAATGTGTAGAAATAGAGACTAGTATCTTACATCCTAGATTTTTTTTTTGGAACAGTTGATTGATGCAGTACTGAAGGGTTGTTGGACTGGTTGTTTTCTTGTAATGCCTGTTTACAATACTTTAAGTTTTGGGACTCTCATACACAGTATTGAGAGTCCCAAATTTTTATATGAATACACCTCGTGCGTACATTGAAATTACCTTCTAACTTTGGACAGCCCTACTGCCTCTGTCATTAATAGGGCGATCGTGTAGTGTAGGGCCCCTGTTTAGTTTCAATCAAATTAGAGTCAAGGGTGTTTTCTATTAGGCCTACTAAAAAAAAAAGACCTTTTCAACCTAAAGCAGACTTCTCTCAATTTAATGACACCTGCTTTTGCTCATGTAATTTTTGAACAGTTTCTTGGAGTACATGTACACCTGTTTTTGTTCATGTAATTTTTGAACAGTTTCTTGGGGTAGAAATTACGGTTTTCCTGCCTGGTTTACAGTTGGTGCCATGCGATTCAGCACGCCTTGCGCGTTCACGGTACATAATGTACATGGTAGCAGACCAGTAAATAAACTTCCATAGACCCCAATGGTAAATGCTCCCACTTCAAAAATTCGGGAAAAATACTCACAACTCTCCAAGGTGTTCGAGACACACATCAAATTAAAGCTTATTTCATCATCTTTCAATTTCTGTTCAATTTACGGGGGGTCAACTGATGACTTTTAGGAGAAATTTCCATTTGAAGACGATCACCCCTGAAAATAGTCCTGAAGCCCATCGCCATTTTGAAAAACGATGCCTACACTCCATTGCAAAGTAGAGCGCTTTTAGGGTCCAAATTACATCAAAATTACACAGAACTGCAAGCTCCAAGACCTGTGCACGGTTTCCATCCATATTTTTAACAAACCCTCAAGTTCATGGCCCACAGCATGCTCAAATACCGAAGATTTTGAGGGTATGCAAATCGTGATTTGGCCGGCGCAGGCAATTTCGGATCGATTTACTGGTCTGCACCCACATAGCGTGGTGATCGCCATCTTTATTTTCGTGTTGCGTTTTGTCGCTGTCATCGTCACAGTATCCCCAAATTTCCCTCAAAAATTCAAAACCCTGCCCTCTATCTATGACATATCTGCATGTTCTTAATGTCACCAACTAGTTTGGTAGGTCAAATAATTTAAAAGTGGATTTTGTTCCCTTATATAGGAACCGGGCCCGTAGACACACGATCGCCGTTAATAGTCTCCTATTGAATGACAGTAGCTATGGAACTGGTACCTGTTCCTGATTTCGCAAGGCAGCAATAACATGCATATGTACATGTACGTCAGTCATTGGGAATTGGTGCTCAGACCCCCCTACACAAAAAAACCTCAAAAAACGCCAAAAAAATTGACATTTTACAATGTAGGTAAGGTAAAAAAACGTGTCTCCACGAGGATTAAAACCCATGACCAATGACCTGGTAATCTTAAGATACCACCGCTATCCACTAGAGCATCGAGTCGCTTCGATGACTACCCCAGTACCAAAAATGAATACCTTATTAAGTTATAATGTTACATCAACGTCATGCACATGATCATATCAAATGACGGAAAGATTTCCATATAAGAAGTTCACTCAACACCCTGTGTACAAACCCTATGAGAGTGGACTGAAAAATTCTAAGTGTTTTCTAAGAAAATGCTTGCATTTTCTCACTGCTCAAATTGACTTTGATGACATGAAATTGCTATCTGGGGGCTTGTTAGTCAATACAGAGGAAATTAGTGAACTTCGCATATATATGGTAATCTTGCCCAAATGACATCAAGATCTGACGTCAATCATTTGTCAATCGGAACAACTGCCAGTTCTGTAGCCTCTCAAAATCGAGGACTGGAAGCCTAGTCGGTCGGTGGTCGGGGAAAGAATGTTGCAGCCTGACGCTGTTTTTTTCTTCATACATCATCTCAATGAAGGCCAGTCATTGCAAAAATGATGATAAGACATGATTTTTTTTATGGGACTGAGAAACATTTCCAATTTTGTTAGGAAATACTTAGAAAATGTTCTTGACTCTCCATAGACTTTGTACACAACCGCTGAAGTGGCGTTAGGTTGCAACATTTTTTTCATGATCGGGACTGGTTCAGGCATAGCGACTGCCAAAACAAATTCTCACTAAACTGCTATGTTGCAACCTAACGCCACTTAAGCGGTTGTGTACAAAGTCTATAGAGAGTCAAGAACATTTTCTAAGTATTGTCCAACAAACACATGACAAAATTGGAAATGTTTCTCAGTCATGTCAGTCCCAGATTCATGTTTTATCATCATTTTTGCAATGACTGACCTTCATTGAGATGATATATGAAGAAAAACGTGGCATCAGGTTGCAACACTTTTTCCATTTTTTATAGTCAGAAGTCGACTTTTCCACTCAGTTGTCAACCAGTCTGACCATGTCTTGTCAATGCTTGTCAACCGAAGGGTTCATGAATCTTGGTCATTACTTCTCAAAAAAATTGTACACAGCCATGAACCAGAAAGAAGAAGAAAATTTACTGAAATAAAATGAGAACCTAAAATGATGGCTGTTTTATGTCACAATATTTATACATGTACATGTATAACAACAGACTGTGGAAAACCATAAAGGAAGAGCATGGAAAACCATGAATGATGAAGGAAACACACAAACATGAAAAGATCTGATGATGACGCACTGACTTTCCGATAGCCCCATAAATGTGGCAAATTTACTGGACTACCTCCGTAAATAAAGGCCACACTTCCACCAAAAACATGTCGAACTTTGTCAAATTTTGATTTTCACATTTAGGCTCAGTAGGCCTATGTAGTTTATTTTTGCTTTAGAAGCATACTCAGCCTCTTTATAGGCTTATCAGAGAGTGCTGACTTTTTCAGATGTCTTAATTTTTGTGAAATTTCATGTTGAAATTTTGATACGCAAACGTGTGCACTGTCAGTGACTGTGCAAACGAATCTGGAAATGTCACGAAAAATTAGCTTGAGTAGGCTAACTAACTCCATGTTCCATTATTCAGTTACATGTGAATGAATATGGAATATGTCAGCTGGAGTTACTCAAGCTAACGAAAAATAGACTCTGAAAAAGGCAGCACTTTCTCTGATTAGGCTATAAAGAGGGCGAGTGTGCTTCTAACATGTCTAAAGCAAAAATAAACTACAAATAAAGCCTAAATAAATTTGACAAAGTTCTACATGTTTTTGTACATGGTGGAAGTGTGGCCTTTATTTACGGAGCCTGGGGCTAACTTTCCGATAGCCATAAAATAGCCTAACAAGTACGCAGTGGCTATTGTTACGGCAGCCGTAACACATTTCCCATTTTCTATCGTTACGGTAGACTGCAACTTTTATAAAAACATGAGAAGAAAATATAAAATTAGAAGGAAAAAAGTGAATTTGAACGATATGAAATTCGGACTTTATTTCCCTTTTAAAAAAATCCTCCAAAGCCTCCGGTTAGAAAAGGAAAAAAATTCGAGTGCAAAACTGAGATGCGAACCCACAACCTCGCGGTGCAAAATCCTACCCTCTATCACCTCTATCGACTGAGCTGTCGCACTGCTCGCTAAAACATGGGGAAACAAATAATGATATACCTGCGTGCGTATCAAAAAAGTATCGTAGAGGGCGCTAAACAACGGCTGCCGTAACGATAGCCACTTAGTAACACTAACCATGCTAACAAAAGTAACATTCACGTGGAGATGTACTCCTAGAACTACGAGCATGACGAGGCTCCGCGTGAGCGGCTCCGCTCACGCGGAGCCTCATAGTTCTAGGAGTAGTGGAGATGGAATCTCAGAATCTCAGAAAGTTGACTGGATATCGCCGCTACGCATCATCATCCAGTTTGACTTCACGCCGGTGCCGTGCAAGCGTGAAATTAAGGTTGTGATGAAAGATGTTTTCCTAGGGCTGTCTTAAATTGGGATGATGATGTTTGATGGATAAGTTCGTTTGGGAGTGCGTTCCAGTCTTCAGTTGTCTGTGGGAAAAAACTTTTGTGGTATGCTTGTGTGCGACATCGCATGGAAGCGTAGCACTGATTGTGTCTATTTCTCTGTAGTCGTTCTACTGGGGTGATGTAGTCAGGGATGTCAACGGCAATTTCTTTATGGATGGAGCGATAAAGCATCATGAGCCTGCTGACTTTTCTGCGGTGTTGGAGGGTTGACCATTGAAGATTTTGCTGCATGTCTGTGACACTTGATGTTCTTTGGTAGTCACCTGTTACGAATCTTGCTGCTTGCCGCTGTACTTTTTCCAGTTTGTTGATGTGGTTTGACTGATGGGGATCCCAAACTGTGGCTGCATATTCTAACTGTGGTCGAATCAGTGTTTTGTAGGCTGCTTCTCGAACTGTTGGATCACATCTGGAGAGGTTACGTCTCACAAAACCAAGGGTTCTATTTGCTCTGCTTGCTATTTGATTGATGTGAAGGGACCATGACAAATCCTTCTGAATTTCAACTCCAAGGTATGGATGGTTGGGTACTACAGAAAGGTTGACATTCATCATTCTGTAGATATTATCATGATGATTTCTGCTTCTTGTCATATGTAGGGTGTGACATTTCTGTGGATTAAATGACATCTGCCATTGATGAGACCAAGTCACAAGGCTATCCAGATCTTTTTGGAGTTGTTGTTGGTCATTGAAGTTAGCAATGCGTCGGAATAGTAGGCAGTCGTCAGCAAATAACTTGATTTGGGTTTCTTTGCTAATGTTGTCACCAATGTCATTGATGTAGAGTAGAAACATCAAAGGGCCTAGTACGGTGCCTTGGGGGACTCCTGATGTAACTGATGTAGGGTCTGATGTTTCTCCATCTACAACTACTTGTTGGGTTCTGTTAGTTAACCATGTTCTGATCCATGTCCAGGTGTTGCCTCTGATCCCGTAGTGTTCTATTTTATGAAGTAATCTCTCATAGTCCAGCGGATATGTGACAAAATATCGATGAATTGTGCAATTTTGCATAAAAGCGTGAAACTTGGCACAGATGTTTATATTCATGCGAGAAAATGTTTTAGCTGTGGAGCCATCGCAAATTTACCTTTTTAGGGGCGTGGCATCCATTTAAAAAAGGGGGGCGGGACTTGTCGTGCCCGCAGTGAAAATGGTTTTTCCCACTTGTTACAAAAGCAGGAAACTTCACAAAGACATAATTATATAGATTATTAGTGTTTTCCAGATTCGGAGCCACCACAAAAGTACCTTTTTGGGGGCGTGGCAGCCATTAAAAGAAAAGGGGGGGGGTTTAATTATTATGCCCACTTTGGAAAAATTGTGCCCATATTTCATGAACGAATAAAACGTCCCACAGACCTTTATATTCTTGAGAAAAAGAATTCCAGATGTGGAGCCATCTCGAACACACCCTTTTAGGGGCGTGGCAACCATATAAGAAAAAAAAGGGGGGCGGGGTTTTCATTATGCCCACCCTGAAAATATTGTTCCCACACTCATAGAGAAATTGAACTTTCCAGAAACATTGACATTCGTGAGTAAAAAAAATTCCAGATGTGGAGCCATCTCGAACACACCCTTTTAGGGGTGTGGCAACCATATAAGAAAAAAAGGGGGCGGGGTTTTCATTTTGCCCACCCTGGAAATATTGTTTCCACATTCATAGAGAAATAAAACGTCCCAAAGACGTTTATATTCATGAGAAAAAAATTCCAGATGTGGAGCCATCTCGAACACACCCTTTTAGGGGCGTGGCAACCGTATAAGAAAAAAAGGGGGGCGGGTTTTCATTATGCCTACCCTGGAAATATTGTTCCCACACTCATAGAGAAATGGAACTTTCCAGAAACATTGACATTCATAAGAAAAAAATTCCAGATGTAGAGCCATCTCGAACACACCCTTTTAGGGGCGTGGCAGCCACATTGAAAAAAAGGGGGCGGGGTTCTTATTATGCCCAACAATTTGAAGCCATCAGAAACTTATCCTTTTAGATGCATGGCATCTATTTTTTTTTAAATGGGGGGGGGGGGTGCTACTAATCATTTGCCCACCATCGAACTTTCATAAATGACTAAACTTCACACAAACTTGGTGTAAGATAATACATTCTTATGTAGAGCCACAGCAAACTCATCCTTTTAGAGGTGTGAGGGGCCTACTCACTGTGCCCACATTGCAATTTTTATATTTTGTTGTTGATTTCTTATAATGTTGATTGGCCCATAACCTATATTATTTGGTCATACAATGACTTACACCAAAGAGCATGGGTAAGTACCGGTAGGCTAACCCGTGTTATAGGGTTCAATGTGTGTACTTGCACCTATATTATCATGCACATCTAAATTCCAGAGTGATTTCATAATTACAAATACACAGCACACAATGGCAGCCCTAAACTCTAACATTTAACATTTAACGGCCATTGAAATCCTTTTTTTTTAGGGGGGGGGGGGGAGTGTATAATCCCCCTACCCCTACCTGTTGCGCCGCATTGACAGCAGATTGGGTAACAACACGATGTGCTCGCCTCACAAAGTGGTGGACACGTCCACTATGACTTCACATTCAATGAATCTGTGTACCCCCACCACACAACCCCTTTTGGTCTGTCAGATAAAAAGGCAGGGGAAACAATGTATTTGGAGAAGTAACACTTGTCTTTCCAGGACTAACTGAGGCACCCCAGTTTATACCCCAATTCAGATATTGCTGCAGTTGAAAGGTTAACAGTAACTGGGTTAATATAGATGAGGCAAGAATGCATAGTGAAAGAAAACAAAGGGTTTGCCAACAGTAACTTCCAACTATAAAGGCGGCCCTACTCCAACACATTAAACAGCTATATGGGGTGGATTTTATTATATAAAAAGCGGTCAAAATTTTCCACGTTGTGCATATTGAGTACCCCCCCCCATTTTAAAAATGGATGCCGCGCCTCTAAAAGGGTAGGTTTGTGAGGGTTTCACATTTATAAAAAAAAAAGATGTTTATGAATATATTGTCCTAGTGGAATTTAATCCATTTATGAAAGGTAGGCACAACTTTCTTTTATAGGGGCATCATGACTACCCCCCCCCATTTTATTATGGCCACGCCCCTAAAAGGTTGTGTTTACGATGGTTCCACGTGTGATTTTTTTTCTCGTGAGTATTAATGTCTGTGGGAATAGCTTCATTCGTTTATGAGATGTGGGCACATTTTTCCCATGTTGGGCATAATGAGAACCCCGCCCCCCTTTTTCAATATGGCTGCCACGCCCCTAAAAGGGTGTGTTTGCGATGGCTCCACATCTGGATTTTTTTTCTCATGAATGTCAATGTTTATGGAAAGTTCCATTTCTCTATGAGTGTGGGAACAATATTTCCAGGGTGGGCAAAATGAAAACCCCGCCCCCCCCCTTTTTTCTTATATGGTTGCCACGCCCTTAAAAGGGTGTGTTCGAGATGTCTCCACATTTTGAATTTTTTTTCTCATGAATGTCAATGTTTGTGGAAAGTTCCATTTCTCTATGAGTGTGGGAACAATATTTCCAGGGTGGGTATGATGAAAACCCCGCCCCCTTTTTTTCTTATAAGGTTGCCACGCCCCTTAAAGAGTGTGTTCGAGATGGCTCCACATCTGGATTTTTTGTTTTCAAGAATATAAAGGTCTGTGGGACGTTTTATTCGTTCATGAAATATGGGCACAATGTTTTCCAAAGTGGGCATAATAATTACCCCCCCCCCTTTTCTTTTAATGGCTGCCACGCCCCCAAAAAGGTATATTTGTGGTGGCTCCGAATCTGGAAAACACTAATAATCTATATAATTATGTCTTTGTGAAGTTTCCTGCTTTTGTAACAAGTGGGAAAAACCATTTTCACTGCGGGCACGACAAGTCCCGCCCCCCTTTTTTTAAATGGATGCCACGCCCCTAAAAGGGTAAATTTGCGATGGCTCCACATCTAAAACATTTTCTCGCATGAATATAAACATCTGTGCCAAGTTTCACGCTTTTATGCAAAAGTGCACAATTTTTTCACATATCCGCTGGACTATCATGGGCTACAGTGTCGAATGCTTTACTGAAGTCAAGCACCTGCACATCTATCTGGGCTTTGTTATTTTGATCTAGATGTCGATGGATTTCTTCCATGGTATTTATGAGTTGGGTTTCACACGAGTGATGTTTAAGAAAGCCATGCTGGTACTCCTTTATAACATCATGATCTTCAACATGAGCCATGATGTGATGGAAGATAATATGTTCCAGTAATTTGCAGGCAACTGACGTGAGGGAAACTGGTCTGTAGTTGCTTGGTGATGATCGGTCCCCCTTTTTGTACACTGGGCAAACATTGGCTGATAACCAGTCATGTGGCAGATTACCAGTTTGTAGTGATTGGTTGAAAATCATTGTCAGAATTGGTGCAATCTCGCACGCACACTCCTTCATTATTCGAACTGGAATTTGATCAGGTCCACTTGACTTGTAAGCATTAAGGTTGGATAGTAGCTTAAGCACCCCTGCATGATCGACTTCAATCTCTTCCATCCCTGGGAGCCGTGGTGATTGCATTGTTGGTATTGATGATGTATCCTCCCTGGTGAATACACTGCTATACTGTGCATTCAGAGTCTCTGCCTTCTTCTTACTGCCACAAGCGAGACCAGATGGAGTGACTAGGGGTGGGATTCCCACGCGATCTTTTTTCTTTGCTGCAACAAAAGACCAGAATCTCTTCGGTGCTGCTCTGAGATTTTCTGTGTTGAGTATGCCCCTGATGTATGAATTCTGCGCCTTATCAAGTTCCCGTCTAATGTGGTTTCGCAATGTGCGAAACAACCTCCAATCTTCCGGTTTATCAGTTCTTTTTGCTCTGTTGTAGACCCTCTTGCGTTTTCTCATCTGCCTTTTTATGTTCCTGGTCATCCATGGAAGATCTTTACCTGCCCTAATTTTCTTGCTTGGTATGTGTGCTCTAACAGCATTGGTGATAGCGTCCCGAAGTAAGGTCCAGTTTTCATTAACAGTTCTATTTCCAAACTCAGGCGTCATTTTCTGTTTGAGGTCTTTGAGATCCTGTTTAATAGCATCCATATTTCCTCTCTTGAAAATGAAGATTTCTCTAGGCTTTTTCTTGTTTGTCTTGATTCCGGTATTTATGTCAGCGATAACAGCTTCATGGTCACTCATTCCTGGGATAACTGTTACATTGTTAACACAAGATGGGTAGTTGGTCAGAAGCACATCTAAAGTATTTCCTTCTCTAGTTGGCTCATGAACATGTTGGGTAAATGAGTAGTTGTTCGCAATATCTGTCATTTTTTGGTTCAGTCCTATTCCATACTGCGGGTTAGGTCTAGTTGTATTATCCTCCCAGTTAATACTTGGTAGATTCAAGTCACTTCCCAATATTATCAGGGGAAATGAGTTTCCCGAGATCATCCCCACGAGATTTCCTTCGAGGTTATTCAACATATCCTGGTTTGATGACGGGTTCCTGTAAAATGATCCAATATAAATGGGTTTGTTTCCTTTGGTGAGGAGCTTACCCCATGCTGCTTCACAGTTTCCATTATCGACCGGTGATAGAAGAATCTCCTCCTTGAAGGCAAGTAAGGCGCCCCCAGATCCAATGTGATTGTCGGTTCTGTAGGCATCATAACCTGGGGGGAGACCAGTCTTCTTGGGAAAACTTTCATCTAGGTGTGTCTCAGTCCCCAGCACTATGTCTGGGTCCTCACTGTTAATGAGGGCTTGGAGTTCCGCTTGTTTGGAGTTACTGCGTAAGCTGCGACAATTGATAATCATCACCTTGAAGTTATTTCGAGAATGTACTTGAGGGGTCCGAGATGGGTAAACATTCCTAGGTTCAGAATTACGGGCACCTGCAGTTGATTCTTGACGCAATGATGAATCACTATCAGTGCTTTCGTCACTAAGAACCGAGTACGAGTTTCTGCATTCGACTGGGCTATGATGGAAAAAAGAGTCTGAAAAATTTGGCAGTTCACAAGTAGTACACATCCACACAACACTGGAGTTTGTTTGTTGAAGTGATCTATACTGTTTGTTTGAGATGTCACAACACTTGGTGTGGTACCATTTATCACAGTTATCACAGAGAATTCCCCGGTGGCTATCCGCTACATGTTGTTCACATATTGGGCATTCATCTTTGGTCAAACATAGAGAACAGTACCACCTATCAGCAGATTTTGAATTTTGCAGTTCCTTGTATTGCTCCTGTGAGATGCCTACACATTTGATATGTGACCAGTTTGAACATGTGTTACATAGTACTGCTCTATGGTTTTTCGCTACAGGTTTCTTACAAGAACCACATGGATACTTGGTTGGACCAGGATTTGGATGACAATCTCCAGACAGTATTATAAGAAGTGTAATCACAGTCTTTCTTCTATCAGGTTCGCACAGAGTGTTTATTTTTGGTGAAATTTCAAAATGCGACCAAATAAATGATTACTCACCCCAAACCTCAAGTAGATGACCTTCTCTAAATCCTCAACTTTGCTCTTGGTACAAACGCACGAACCATCTTTATATTTTAGGGGCATTTTGCCTAGGCTAGTTGAACATTATTTTACACAACTTTACCGGCTCCGTTGCCGGATTTTGTTTTGTAAATTGCGCCCTCATACGTTTTCGGATCATTGGGGGCGCTGTTTCCATTAAACGAAAACGGCCTTCCGTTTCAAAGGTGTCAAGCGTATCTCGTGCAAAACGTGCTTGTTTGCGGATTCAGTTTTTTTGACAAAAGGGTGAACACATCGGCGTCGCGAGGGGGAGGGGCAAGGGGGAGCTCCCCCCCCCCGAAAAGCAACCCGCCCCCACCCCCCCAAAAAAGGAACCAAAAAGAGAAAAAAGAAAAGAAAAAGAGGTGCGAAATCATTTTGGTGTCAATGTAATGGGTCACGGTCGGGAGGGGGTGCAAAATGTCCCTGCCCCCCTCGAAAACTAATAAATGAAAAATATGTTGAGAAATTCAGGATTTTTTTTGGAAAAAGTATGTTTTGCCCCAAAAACAAAATCTCAGTTGTAGCCTAGCTAGTACAATTGGATTTTCGAGTTCTCAGGATAGCTGATTTATAATGACCGTCTCCGAACTCGATGTTGATCTTTTGCTCAAAAGAGTGGTTAAAGAGGTCAGACATTGCCTGAGTTGCAGCACAGAACATCTAGAATCCAAACTTCTACCCCGGGGCCCTTAAAATGGACCCCGGACCCCACGCCATTATGGCTTCGCGCCATGGGCCCGCATTACTTTTCATCCCCCCCCCCCCCCCTCCCCCTTTGGCCTTCAGCGTATGTAGGCGCCCCAACTTGCCGTCACCATTCAAGTTGTTGCTTTGTTACATTTCATGCCCCCTAGCTCCCCTGTGGATAATCCTTGTTCTGCCCCTGGTTGGGGTTTTAGGCCGGTCGGACTCCCCCGTTCCAATTCCTGGTTACCTGCGGGCGTATATCGAGTTACCCCTAGGTTTTGTTCCAGATGTGACCCAGCAGATGTGACAAGGCAAAAGGGCGTAACAACAGATACACCTTGTTTGCCTTGTAGGCACTGAGTGGTAAAAGGGTGTATGTTGAGGAAACTATCCAAATTACTATTATTGCATTTCTATAATGCGTAGTATTATTATATACTGCGCATCATAGAAATGCAATAATAGTACATTTGGATAGTTTCTCAACATACACGTCCTTTTACCAAAATATTCCTTTTAATCATGTTAAAAATGCTGTAACTGTTTTCAAATGCCTCTATCCAAAACACAGCAAAGACAAGGAGCTGACATTTCCAGGAAAAAAAAAAGACCCTGAAATTTAAGACTGATTTTTCTCGAAATGCGGCTTTTTTACTTCAAGATACACCATTTTGCCATGAGAGGGCCTCGCTGTTTTAATGGAGCTGCAACCTCGTTTCCATGGTTACGATCTTGCTGCGCCATGTTGATTCCCATCATGACTAAAAGGGCAAAATTCTTGCAACTTTTTAAACTTATCTTTACTGTGTATGGCAAACATAGGGTAACCAATGCAGAAGTTATGTTTTACCAGCAAACGATTATTATAAGACCTAACATTTCAGGAAAAAAAATCCATCGAAAAACCTTTGCTCAACTAAATAGGGGAGTTTATTCGATTTCAAAAAAATGCCGAGTCAGCACTGCTTTCTGTTATGTTAAAATATAGAAAAACTAACTTTGATCTTGTTCACAACACTAATTCGGCACATGGATACTAGCACGCCTAAATAACGCTCTTCCTTTGATTAATTATTAATTATACGTGGTTTAATTATTAATTATCTTAATTCCAATGTTAGTTTGATTTCAATTATGATTTAAAGCTGATTATGTCTGCATAATAATGTATGTACCGTATTGTATACATACAAATCACATTTTAACCCACAAGGCATGAAAGTGTACGGTACGTTTCTGGTATTCCATTCTTGTTTTCGTCTGAATATCTATTGGTTTTCCAAGTTCACATGTTTATTCTTTGGGTGTTATTGTTTCACAGTGGTACGGTATGCCTATACGTACGTAGGCCTACAAAAGTTATATGCAGTGTATGTATATGAGGCAAATACCTGTAATGACATTTCCAAGTTTTTTTTTTTCATAACACCCTGGCCTGATTTGTTAATTGTTAATTGTTTTTGCTACATTGGAATTTTGTCCTATACCTTGTGTGTGATTGATTCACAAAGCAAACGATTTACAACACGTTTCATTCCATAAAAGCTCAAGTGTGCTTCGGACCATAAACTTGAAAAATGCTAGTTTTTTTTTATTTATCAAACATTTCTGTCTGTTTTATTATCTGCATGTTCATGGGCGTCGCCAGGATTTTTTCTAGCGGGGCAATTTTTTTTTTGCCAAACAATGCATGTTTTTCTCAACACATTCTCGATTTATCAGTTTTAGAGGGGGACAGGGACATTTTGCCCCCCCCCCCAACTCATTAAATTTACACCACTTTGTCTTCGCGCCTCTTTTTTTTTTTTTGCTTTTCCAGGGGGGCAAGTGCCCCTTGCCCCCTCGCGACGCCCATGTGCATGGTACTCCTTATCTCTTTTGTTATTTGCACCACTGTAAACGAAACGAAACCTCACCCCTGGTGTCGGGTTCAATCCGGCCTTTTTACAAGTAAACTTTGGTTTATGGTGGCACACAATTACAACCCGAGTTGGTTTGGGGCAAACTTATTGCTGTTTTCAAACATTGTGTCATTGTTCTTGTTTCTTGTTTGCAAACTCTAAACTTTGAATAACAGTTGCAAGCAATATAGCTGTGAGGGTGACATGCTTGAAGAGGGTTTTGGGGTTCTGTGTAAATAATGCTTTAGTTGGGTTATGTTTAAATAATGCTAAAGTTTACAAGTGCTCTTTCCTCTTTTTTTTTATGCCACTAATAAAATTTTATTAGAAATATAACAAATGCTGTGGAGGCGGTTCGTCTAGATTTTTTATTAGACTATCACAGTCTAGACTCACTCTGTGTGTGTGGGTGGGGTGCGTGTGTGTGTTTAATGTTTATAGTAGTGATGATTTTCCCTCGTTTGAACCGAAGCTGCTCTAACGTGCGGCCTCCTTTACATATTTAGGCCACGCCCACAAAAGGGTAAAAATAACAAGTATTAGAATGTTAGAATTTTTTTATCATGCCTATGTTTATTTCAAAAAGCACGAAGAAGGCAAATGAATGTTAAATACACTTTTTCTGAGTTTTTATTTGTCAGTGCACTTCCCTTTTTAAACGATCAAGCTCCGCCCCCAAAATGGGCAAGATCCAAGATGGGTCCACCTCGAAAAATGATAGCCCATTTCAACTAATTATGCCAATATTAAAGATTTTACCACCAACTGAACGATATATATTCTTCCTATTTGAACCAAACTGCTAATATACCACCTCTTTTACACGTTAAGGCCACGCCCACAAAATGGGTGAAAAACAACAGGTGTTAAAAAGCTAGAATGCCTTATTTTATGTTTAATTTTTTTTTTCAAAATGTACAAAAAACAAAGAAAATGGATGTTAAATACAGTGGTTATGAGGTTTTATTGTTTACACCCCTCTGCCTCAAGAGCATCAAGTGGTATGATGCCAAAGTCTCGCATCTTTTGATTATTACTATAGAGACTGACAAAGAGAGGACAAAGCTGAATATGAAGCTGAAAACAGCTGTCCTTGTTTGCCGAACGTCCATTACTTTCAAAGATCCCAACCAAAATAGGCAGAGTAAAAAAAAAAAGCAGTGAAGTCATATTAATTTACAAGAAAACACATGTACAGAATAAAGTGTCCCATTACGTATAAAACACGTCAGTGAGCACAGTGATTATATTGTAGTTTTTTTTAGAGAAAATATCCCTGTATATTTTTTATGGATCGCTATCGCTTTTGAATTTATTAGTACAATGGCCATTAATTATTATTAGCATACCACTCAACAGTTGTATGAGGGCGCCCCTTCTCTTCATTTAATCCTGTGCTGTTCTTTTACAAAACTATAATTACAGCTATACGCCAAAGTATAAAGTTTTGACAAATTGCAAGAGGCAACATTGCCATTATGTAAATCCTGTTCGCTAAATTTTGAGTAAAAGTTGCCGAGGAAAACACCACAACCGATTCTATAGAAGACAATATTAAGGTCCAATAAAATTACGGGAGAAATATTGACTCCAATTTTGGCTCAGGAACCAAAATTAGTTTTTTATTTCCATTTTCATGAAACCTGCTTTTTCTGCCATTGTTATTTGACCCTTACTACGTATGACCCTCTTTTTTATTATTATTTCGTAACCACAAATAATAAACAGTTGTCACACCATCATAAATGTTC
Organism: Patiria pectinifera; assembly: GCA_029964075.1. Taxonomy (NCBI): domain Eukaryota; kingdom Metazoa; phylum Echinodermata; class Asteroidea; order Valvatida; family Asterinidae; genus Patiria; species Patiria pectinifera. The sequence goes on along the minus strand of CM057147.1, from coordinate 30,467,617 downwards.
ACTTTACGAGGTATACTTTTCCAGAATATATGAGAAGTACAAACCCTCAACCCAAATAAAACCATAACACTTAAACAAACCGAAACCACATAAAAATTTCAGCAGGTGATATAAACAACATGTGTCCTTTGATGCTCTGTAAGCAGGCCTACTCATACAAAAAGTATATGATTATATTGCTACAGTAATCTACGCATTCCGTTAGAACGTTATAAACGTGAAAAACGAACCATCAGCCGTAAAGTTATTCCAGTGAATGCATATCAATAACAACTTCTGGAATTATGACACTGTGAAGTTAATTCCTTCATATTATATAAGTGTTCTTAAAGGGAAAATACAACATTTGCAAACATCAACAAATAAATCTACCAAGTTGTTACGAAAGGATGTTGGTAAATGACAGTCTAAAGCATCCCGTCAAATTAGGGCACCTGGTGTGAAGTCATTTTCAAGAAAAAATGGTACTTTTGTATACATTTCAAACAGTGGTCGGCCGACCACCTTTGGAAAAACCTGTTTTCAACTACTGATCCAAATTTACCGGGTTTTTTTTAAGTCCAAATTGTGTTTGCTATTGGTTCCATGTTCATGAACGGGTGCAGGCCAGCTAGACCATTTTTGATCCAAGTTCATTTTTAGTGGAGTCAGGGAACCAGACTACTTGAACATTTTTGTTTTTCTTGGTTTTCCCAGCATTTTCGAGTACAAAACTTCAAAACATGTCAGTGTAACAACATTTTATCTATTAAACTAGCCCCCCAAATAGTTCATTTCTGAAAATTACAGCAAAAGCCAATAATGTACATTCCCTTTAATCTCCGACCTTTAAAAAGTCAAATGTAAATCATTATTGACTCCTGGTTGCGTGCAGATGCTTCCATTTTAACCGCAGGAATCATTCAAAGTTCAACTCTCAACCGTTCAGTGTTTCACATGCCCCCGACAGTGTGTTGTGATGATTATCGAAATAAACGCCTTTAAACAAAACTCTGCGAGTGGAAGGACAACACTTTAGCGCATGTTATACCTCAATTAAATACTGTCCATGTAAACTGTATTCCAGTATTTTCCTATTACGTGCACACTACTTTCATATAAGTTTCATTAATTTCTTAGCATCAGGTTGTAAATAAAAGCATGGCTGATCCAAATTTCCAATACAAAACTTTTCTCTGCACGTCTTGTGTGCGATATATACAAAGGACAATCACGGCAAATATGGTTCTACTACAACAGCTTACGAAAACTTAAAACGTAATTCTTAAACTGGAAACATCAGAACATGTGTGCTTACAGATTTTCAAACATGACTGATCAATCTTAAACTCAAAAACGAATGCATATAAATGAAATCCAAATTAAACATATGCAAGACATTTCCCATGGTTATGACAAATTTGTTGAGATAATTATAATCTAATTAATGCATACAGTAAAGTCGAACTAACAGAAAAATTAAAACAAAACCATTTCCCCCCTTTTTTCTTAACAAATTGAATTATACGATCTGTATGTATACATTTAATTTTCAAACATTTTTCAAGTGTTGCTTCTCAGCGATATTTTTTTCACACTTAGCCACAAACATCATAAGTTGTGGTATAACAATGAGGAAAAGTTTAGGCCCCTGATGATTCCAAACGACGCGTCTGTCATTCTGACATAAATTCATACATAAAAACATGACGATTATTTATATTTCATTAATTTCTTAGCATCAGGTTGTAAATAAAAGCATGGCTGATCCAAATTTTCAATACAAAACTTTTCTCTGCATGTCTTGTGTGCGATATACAAAGGACAATCATACAAAAATATGGTTCTACGACAACAGCTTACGAAAAGTCGAAACATAATTCTTAAACTAGAACCATCAGAACATGTGTGCTTACAGATTTTCAAACATGACTGATCAATCTTAATCTCGAAAACGCGAATGTATATAAAATAAAATCCAAATTAAACATAATTATGCAAGACACTTCCCATGGTTATGACAATTTCGTTGAGATAATTATAATCCAATTAATGCATACAGTAAAGTCGAACTAACAGCGAAATTAAACAAAACCAGTTTCTTTCCATTGGTTTTCAACAAACAACTGAACTACGATCGTTTTTATATACATTTAATTTCCAAACATTTTGAAGTGTTACTGCTCAGCGATATTTTTTTAAAGCTGCACACTAAGCCACGAAAATCATATAAAGTTGTAGTATAACAAATGTGGAAAAGCGTATAGGCCCTAATGATTCAAAACGACGCGTCTGTCATTTTGACATAAATAACATAAAAACATGAGCATCATAAACACCGCAAAAAAGACGAAGAAAAAATTTGCAACTTTTCAAACTGCATCATTGTTCATAAACCGTTGTCAATCTTGGACGATTTACAGTCTTTGGTAGCAAACGGGGTGTCAAAATGTTAGCTAACAACATTCCCCAAAAGTCTATTTAAATGACGTTATCATAAGACGATCAGAATCAAAACTATGACCCCTCATATGCGTGTGGACTTTTTTGCGTTGTTTATGCTTATGTTTAATATTGCTAAAATATTTTAACACACAAATATCGTAACACTCAGCGATCACTCAACTAAAGATACTGAAAACAAACTCTTTTCTTTAGTGTCTAAACTATACTGTCACAAATTGTTCACAAATTGTATCAAATTCACAAATTGGTCTCTCAAAGGCATGGAATCGATCCCAACAAAAAAATGAGGCTCTGTACATACTGCGAACAGCGTATGAATTACATGTAGAAACTCGTACAAGTATTATATGACCACATGCTATTAAAGCATAAGATGTTTTACTTCTTTTACATCTATTAATTTTACAGGCAATACTTAGCTTGCACGCGTTTAGTTATGTCCTACATAAAACAATACAACTACGAAGTAAATATAAATCTTGATTATTTTTGTTCTGTTAATTTCTTTATCGAGTATAGTATTTCTTACCGACACCTTTATCCTGCCTCTACACTATCTAGAGTTAGTTAACAAGCTCGCGACTATCACTTTGAACAATTCAACTACTATTGGATACGAACAAGTACACGACAGGTTCAGGCATTGGGATCTTCGAAAAGCTTTTGACAGTGTCAACATTTTTATTCAAAGCAGCATCAGCTCCCTAGTTAATAATTGCTAACATATTATCTATGTGCGTATTATAATAGATAGGAAAACAAATTTGCGGTTTCTTCGTCAGTACATCAAAAGCTGCAGTGCCTCCTGGCTCGGGTGTCTCTGACTAAGACTTATATCAATCGAAGGTATACACGTAGATACTTTGTCAGATGAAAGACAGATGAGTACAACAAATTCAACTACGAAAAATGAAGTGAACAAAATACGCACGAATTAACAGTTAGGTCATTTTGCTCTTCGAGCAACTTGTTTATTTATAGTCAAAAGGGGAATGAAGCTTCTTGCTTCAGCTTCGTCTCATGTTGTCTAAAAGAAGCTGATACCGATTATGTCTTGGACAAGGTTCAGCAGTTCTCCACACTTCTCCAAAACGTCCACTGTGCTGAAATCACTGTATTCCTGCCCGCTTGTCTTTGAGTTCCTCTGCGGGTAGCGAGGTTTACTGAAGTCGCAGTCCAAACGAACTAGGTCACGGGTTACTTCAAATACTTGGTCAGACGTTACGTCCCTGTGTTGGCAAACTGCTCTTGCTAGAGATATAAGATCGTTACAGTTGATATCTGGACGTCCATCCAGACTGTACTGAGCTGCTTTAAGAGCAGTTTCTGCTGCCTGATGTACCTGAAAGGCTATCCACTGAGTCGAAACTGGGTCACGTTGGCTCGTCCGATCTGCAACCTTGAGGTGTTCCTTGGCCTGTCGGAACCATAGCCGTGCTTTTCGTGGATCTGGAGCCTCTCTTGTAAAGGACGGTGGTACAAAGTTAAATCTCGATCTGTTTGATCTGGCGCTGGAATGGTTTTGGTAATACCTCTCTTGATATCTTCTGGCTTCCTCCCTGTTCCTATTAACCTCTGATTCCCAGTTAGAATACCGATCAGAGCAGCGCTGCTCTGACTCACAACCCTTTTCATGCCTTTCTATTTCTTGTTTTAGGAATTGGAAGGCCCTATTGGCACGTTCCTGCTGGCCTGGATTCTTATCGGGATGCCACTTGCGATAGAGACGGTACAAAACCCTTTTGCGTTCCTCCGGCGGTAGTCCAAATGCCTCGTCAACCTCCTTCTTAATTTGCTCTTCGTCTTTCTGCATGTCTTCTGGAAGAGCTTGGTCAAAATGCGCCGCAGGTGGAACTTCAGATGTAGGTTCCCGGTGAAAGGAGCGACTGTCAGGTCTGGTTGCTTCTGAGGTCGCAGGAATTTATAAAGTCTGGTCACTTTAACAATGATGGGATCCTTTCCTCCAGCGTCGATTTTGTATCGTCTCGATAAGTTGACTGTCTCATTACTCTTGTCAATCTGCTCAAGGATTTTTGCATAGATTTTCTCAGTAGCGCCATCCGCCAGTGTTTCTGACGGTACCCTATCATCATGGCCCAAGGCAAGGTCGTCACTGTCGTCATATTGCAACTGGTCTGCTTCGTCAATGTCTCTTTCATAACCTACTATCTCATCTACGAGGAAACGGTTGTAGGGATCTTGATCAAGGAGGTGATGAATATCTCTTGGTATTATAGTTCCTGGTCTGTACTCGTTCGGTTGGGTAGCTCTTGTGATATCGTACTCAGGGATGCCAGACATGGAGATAATGAAATTCATCTCATCCAGGCTCTGACAGTCCAAGACACCTATAAAGATACTTAAATGATAAGAATCCAACAGGTGGGCCAGGAGAACATTGCAACTGTTTGCTATTTGTCCGGAAATGAAAGCTTTCTGCTGAGACGGCGAGGAGTGCTCCAGGTATATCGTATTTGACGATTTGTCGAAGTATGCTTTCCGAGAGTTTTTTTGTTCTGCAATCTTTTGTCCATTCTTGTCGTATAACCCAAGTTTCAACTCAGCTTTGCAGACGAAATTGTCAAATTGCTGGAGTTGTGTTATGCGCTTTTTGATGTCAGCACTCAGTTGTTTGTTTTCGAGCTGGTGCTGCCTAAGTCTGAGCAACACACGAGTCATCTCCTCTGATTTCACCTTTCGCTTGACGCCTTCCAGATACTCACAATGCTGCCCAGCGGGGCAGTCTTCATTGGTTTCTAACGGCTTCTCATTCATCTCATCCCCAAGATTCTTAGGTCGGAGGGACTCTGGAAGAAGTTGAATGTGACGTATTTCATCCTCGATCTGAAATCCGCACTCCTTTAAGGGAAAGATGAATTCTCTGTCTGTGGATGCAAGATTAAAATGCCCCATTTTAATAGGGTCAGCATAATACAAATTGGTTGACCTCCTCAGGTAGTATCCTTTATTAGGTAAATACAGCTCGGATACAGAAAACGAGGATTGACCGCTTGCATTGTGCAACAGAAGGAGCATTGCTCTAACAGTACCAACGGCTGTTTTCTTTTCGTTTGGACCTAGCCGTTCATCACCACACTCTACTTTCATTGACGCCAACACTCCTGCCAGCTGGTCAAAGGAACATGCATCCAGGGCTCCAAGCAGTCTGAGGACAGTATCAAACTGTGCCAATTCTCGTGGTGCTTTGTACAAGTATGGACGCAAAGAAGGCTCAAGATCTTTGTCCATTTCAAATACCAACTGATCTGCTCTCACCAATACACGTCCTTCTTCCACAAGACACAATGGAGTACACTTCAAACGACGTTTTATGTCCTCATCAAGCTTAGCCAAGTCTAGACCTTTCAAGTAGCCCAAAATCTTGTCCATGACGTCTTTAAACGTCTCTCTCTGTTCTTTTGGCAGTATGTCTTCCTTGTGAATCGCATTCTTTTTCTCCATCAGTTCACAGATGTTTTGCGTGTGCGAAACAACTTTATCAGCAACCACATTTTCAATTCCAAGGCAACCATGAACAGTAAAACCCTGAATCTGCTCGTTTCTTGGTATGGCCCAATACGGTAGTATCATACAAACTGACCATACAAGTTCCAAATGTTTGTCTGGCACTGATCCTTGATATGCAATGAATGCGGGCGTTTGGTTGTCGTCACTGCTCGTCAAAGAGAATGCCGGGTGGATGTGAAGCAGTTTTGTCCTAATTGGGACAGACTGAACGAACTTAATCGTTTTGATTTTGATTAGAAAGTTGGGATTGCGTAGCTCGTCGTTCAAATTCAGTTCATTTGTCAGAAGACGAGAGATGCCACATAGTGCCTTCCTTTTTTTCTGGTCTTTTACTTTACCCGCCCTTTTTTCTACATCCAGTGCAAACTGAAGGAAGTCGGCTTGGGTAACTGTTGAATGGAAACCAATCCCTTTCAAGAAACACTTCAGGTTCCCCATGGATTCAGGCAGTAACTTGACTGGGTCAATCAAAGCTTCGAAGACAGGATTATCACCATCGTAGAAAAAGCTGGCTTGTCGGAGTATACCCGTTCTATCTGGAATGAACGCAATATGGGTAAGACGCTCAAGAATTTCTTTCCCTTGCTGTTCTGAAGCATGGCCAAGAACTCTGTCTCTGATGAATTTGACGTGCTGAAATCGACCCTCTTGACTGAGAAATAGGAAGCTTGGAAGTATGTACTTCAGATACATGTCAGCTTGTGTGATAGGAGTTATTCCAAGCTGTTGGTATATCTGACACAAGTTACGATTGGGCTCCAGAATAACACAGTGCATGTTGTTCATCCAGGTCTTAGCTTCAACCATCAACATTCCGTAGCCATTTGCGGTGTGGTAGTGATCGAAGTGGTGAAGATCGGTGGTGTTGTCTTCTCCTAGAATTTTGAAAACTGACAGCTTTTTGATAGTCTTCATGCTGTCCTCCGACAGATTGGCGTCCTCCTGAAAATAATGAAGGAGGGTGTTGCTCTCTGCGAGTGTCAGATCACCAACAACCCCACCTGTTTCGAACACACGCTTGATAACACTTGTGACAGCCTGCCGTGAATTTGGCATAGCCAAGTGCTTTTCTAGGAGTTTTTCTAGTCCCATCGGTGGGTGTGGCACTAGTACTTTCTTACCAACACTATATTTCGGCTTGAGCTCGCACATAGCTGGTGTTGTGATTTCTGGGAGACCGAGTTTACGGAATACCTTGACTGTCTGCATCCCAAATCCAACTCCACTGTTTTGCAGGAGTAGTACCGTTTTGGATAAAGAAGGGGGTACCAGTTTGCCCGATGTAGTTGGAAATACTGGCCAGTGCTTGATGCAATCTAGGGAGCCCTCCTCTAATTTATCACTGCAGATGAATGCCCATAAGTGTCCTAGCCACGACTCAGAGGGATGGCCGTTTTTGTCTGGCGTCCACTCTACGTGCTGATTGCAACCTTGCCAGCTCTCGGGGAGATGCTTCCAAAGGTGTTGGGCCAGGTCCACCATGGTGAACTGTTTGAACACTCCACTTCTATAAGCTGCCTCGGAATTCTTTTCCTTGTTGAACCAAGCAATGCAAGATGGAACCAACTGTTTGTGAAGGAATATACCATTCAGACAGGGTAGCACCCTAGAGTGGCTAGTCACATATGAAGCATCACATGTTGAAAACTTACGCAGCATGCCATCATTCGTCAGACGGATGGGTAAGCCATTCAACTCAGCTGGATTTTTGATACCTTCAAGGCAGTACTCGAACACAGTACGTAAAGTCTGGATGTTCTTGAATTTTGTTTTCCCCAAGAGAGCGGGGAGAACATGTGTCACTTGATGACATCCAGATGAAAGATGTTTAACTACTGACTGTGGATTAACAAACTTTGCTTCAACATCACAAGCTTGAAACGCCAAACATACGTCCGGGGAGCTGGCCAGCAGGTTAAAGTTGACCCTCAGCAAAAAGGAGCGTATTAAGTCCCGTGCTGTATCATCTCTCAATACGTTCACACCTGCTTCGGACACTGCGGGATCAAAGTTATCCGTGAAAGCTAGACTGTCATCACTGTTTGGATGATGCCAGGTGGTTGTGATAACATCTTTGGTTTGACGTACAACAGGTAAAACCTTCAAGGTTTCCTTACCGATGTACCGGAGCGTAGTTTTTGCTAGGAGTTCCCACTCTCCATGATAGCTCTTCAAATCCTTTGGGAAAAGGTCGTCATACCACCCAAGGTGCTGTTCCAAAGACTTGACGTCAGCTTCCCCAAGTATTATTCGTCCTGCACTCTCAATTAATTTGGCATATGCTGGGGCAAGTACATGTTGCACTAGCCTTCGATTCCATCTATGGATGAGTCTACTATCGTCAGAAGTATGAGATTTTGCATATTCGTCGCCTTTTGCAAGATTCTTTCTTGCCGAATCCAACTCAAACGTCCCATTCACGTGCACTGGTAATCCGGTGTGAACCGGCAGTGGGAGAAAGCAGTAAGCCTTGTACAGCTGACTTGTTGCCATCTCTGTTCTGTTATCCTTGAGGAGAGCCGCTACTCCACCACGTGGAAGAGGCCTCTTTAAGCTAAAAGCTCTTGACACCGACTGGCATGCAAGGGGAGAACCTTCAAAACCCAGCCTTTGAGAAATAAGCCATGTTTGTTCAGCGTCATGTGAGTCACTTGTCACGAGGATGTACACATGGGTCATGGGCTCAACTGTCTCACATGGGTTATCTGTGAAAAGCTTGAGGTGCTCCGTGAACCTTGCACGTCGTTCTTCGGCTTTTTCTGATAACGTTGCGCTGATGCAGTAGTCTGTTGTTAGTTTGTTGGAGTGTTCATCAATACACGAAACTCTGATCGATTTGATATTGTTAAGGAAAAGAAGAGCTTCCTGTGCCACTTTCTTAAAGTCTTCAAACAACTCCTTTACTCTCCCTAGATGGTAAGTCTCGCTGGAAAGCCCCGATGGCCGCTTTCTGAGTGGGAATCGAAAAACTGTTCCCCCCTTTCCTTTAAAGGCAGGTAGATCTTCCAGGTATCCTCTCAACATGTCAGGGAATTTCCCCCGGAATCCATCGTGTGTCATTAATTGTATCCCGGGTGACGTATTCCGCGTCACTGGAGAGAACATCAAAAGCGGATCAAACACACAAAGGGTGTCACTGTTGCTTAGGAAACTCGGGCAATCAGTCAGGTGGTAAACTGCATTGAAACCGATTCCAAACTTCCCAGTTGTTGTAATGTCGTCTCTCTTTCCTCCAACTCCTACCTTTTGAATGCCTTTGATGTCTGCTTCAGTGAATGGCTTGTCATTATACACACAGAGCGATGGAAGGTCTCCTATGGCAGCCCAGGAATCACATACGACCTTCTTTGCTTCGTGATGGCGTGGATCATAAACAAAGTGTATTTCTGTTGATCCTGCATCGTCGGCATTTTGAAGAAGCTCTTTGAATACATCGGAGACATTTGGATAGGCCCCCAGTATGTTTTTCAGACGATCCGTTAATTCTTCACTCTGGCCGAAATCTATTGCAAACCCATGCAACGGTGAGCAGCTACTGATGTACTTCTGCCTTTGTGTGATGATGCCCAAAACCTTAGCATCGCGGGATGTTATATCTGGATGTGTGTACTTCTCTTCGTCACGAGTTCCCTCCCATTCAATATCGTTATATGTCAGCTCTTCGGGTGACCGCAAGACCCCACAGTTATCTGGGACATGAATTAAGCCTGTTTGTAAGCTGCTTTCCCGGCTACCTTCGGTGTATTTTCCATGCTGTTCTGCTAACATGGAGACAACCTCTGACAACATCGACGTCGAGGTTTTCAGGTCTGACTGATTTAGAGGTTTCTCGCCATAGGTCTTCTTCAGACGCTGAAGAGTTTGAAGGAAGTCCTCCAGCTGAAAACGATCTCTTACACCGCAAATCCGCAACAGGTTGCTGAATTGAATGAGCTCATGGGAAACATTGTACAGATATGGTCCATTTTTGCCTTCGTAGAAAAAAGCAAGCTGCCTACACTCTCTGAATTGACCATCACAGAAGACGAATGTCATCGAAGAAAGCTGGTCAACTGCAGCATGGTGCTCTTCCTTGATAGTAACATTACCGTTTGGAGACACTGCACAGATTGTGCTCTGGAGGTATGGATATATATTGCTGCAAACCATAGCAGATGTTCGATGGGCCTTCTTGGGTGCTCGATCTATTAGAATTACAAGCTGTGCAATGACATCATTGATTGCAACCTGTTTTTCTGTAAAGCCGAGAAAGGCCTTAACCTTGTCACTCATTGCCTCAGACCCTAATCTCTTCTCGTCCAAAAGTGGTCGAACGGACCCAAGAAGGTTCTTGTGTTGTGGTGTATGAAGCATGTCTGCTGGCATAAACTCATCTTCACAGTTACACCAATCCAAAGGATAGAGTGGAGGCCTCTTCAGGACTGGAAGGAAAGCTGCTTGTCGGATTCGTTTTCTTTGATCGGATGTTGGCTCGTCAGACCTTCTGAGCTTTTCATCTATCAGCTTTAGGAGAGTTATGCACCTCTGGTCAACATTCTCCCCCTCTGACAATGACTGTGCTCTCTCACATATATCTTCCCAAGGTAGGTCATATGAAGCCATCCCTAACTGTGATAAAGACAGAAGACGCGCTTGTGTACGGTACAACTCCCCATGTGGAAACCGACAGTCAGTCTCAATATACAGTGATCCAACTGATGATTCGGGATTCACCAAATCCTGAGGTCTTGACAAGTCTTCACCATTTGGGAAAATCGGTATACACTCTGTAGCCTTCAGCAATTCATCATAATCTTCCAGTTTTCTTTCTCCAAGACGAAGGTCCAACACGTGAAGAACAAGGCTGTTTCTGTGGGTAGACTTGATGTCTTGAGGATTATTCTTCAACATCGGGAAGAATACCTCAGACAAAAATCGCTGCATGTTGAAGGTGTTGCAATTGAAAACCTCTTGAGCGCCTGCTTGTTTGATGCTGTCAACTACATCTCTTTCCAGTTCCACACATCGTTTTGGAACCTGGTGCTTGTTTAGTACGGTTTGTATGATTCCGCTCAGTTCGTCAGGATCAGTGAAGAAGCATTGATGCACTGATACCCACTTTCTTTGGTTAAAGATTACATCTGGGGCATCGACTCTACTTCCTATCTTCTTGTAGTAGGCTTTAACGAAAGGATGAAAGTCACTTTCGGACTTACTCCATCTTGGCCACAAACACTGGAAGTTGCGATTATCAACAACACCTTGTTCTTGCAACCTTTGAAGATCTTCGAGCAGATTCATAAAAGCACGCAACAAGACAGATTCCATGAAGCAGATATTCCAACGGGTTTCAAAATCTCCCGTGTCAGAGGAGGGTTTGCTCCACAGCTGGCGGCGGTTAGGTTGTAGTAAGAAGTTGCCATTGACATGAAAGCGTAGCCCGGTTGAGACGTCAAGAGGGAGATAACTAAAGGCCTTGCCGTGGGTGGTTTCTGGGGTCAACCCTCTTTCACCCGACACTAATTGTGCAGCAACTCCACCACATGGCATAACTCTAGCTTTGATGCCCTCTTTTGTGCGGGCAAGATCCAGAGACCTTCCTGTTGCCATGCATGAGCTAATGATGAAGTCACATGTTTTTTTCTTTGGTTTCTTTTTGGCAGCTGCGCCCAATATGCGCGTTTCCTGATTCATCTTTACAATCATAGTTGTCTGTGGAATTGGCAAGCCATGGTCTGGGACTTTCAAACGTTGTGCTGTTGCATTCAAGATACCACGTTGAGTTTTCAAGTCACCTGTTGATTGTGTAATTGACCGTGGCAGCTGTCTGACCCGTGAAAGAGTTACAGACATCACTGGTTTCAGATTATTGATGTCTTCAGATTCAAGCTGTTCCACAGTAACTTTAACCACGTTCTGGGTAAACAGAAGCAGAGTAGACGCCGATTTCTGCAAAGCATTTAACAATGGATATGTACTCTTCTTGGAATCAAAGACAGAATCCGAAATTTGATTTGGCTGTTGGCCATCAGCCTCCAGTTTCGTCCGCAGTGGTAACCTGAAGAGTGTGTGCTCGAAGTGTGCAGCCTCTGGCAGCTTACAACCAAAGATGCCATTGTATGGTTGGAACTGGTTTGGGTAACTCTCAAGCGTCCGTCTGTGGTTTTCGTTTGTCAGATCAAGTTTGATGCCTGGCTGTGCCGGCTTGACACGAGATCCAAGATGTGTCGTTCTGGGATCACAAATAAGCACATAGGGTCCACTGACGACACTTGGAACATCTGTCAAGTGATAAACTGATGTGAATCCCAATCCGAACCTCCCAACTTTGTCCAGCTGATCTTTCTTGCTCTGGGCAGCTATATTGCAGATATTGGTGATGTCATCATTTGAGAAAATGCCATCATTGTAAGCCCAAAGAGCAGGTCCATGACACGATATCATTCCTTCGTCCAGAAGGTTGTGGGCTGTTTGCTTGTTGTCGCGCCAGTCTAGAAGGAATTTGACTTCAGTAGCTCCAGCATCGTCAGCGTTTTGAATCAACTCTTTAAAAATGCCAGGCCCTTCCTTGTACATATCAAGATTTCGCTTGATCGCATTCACTGTCGTCTCGTGTGGGCCGGCAACCTCGTATCCGTACTCTACTGCTTCAACCGGAGCAATCACGTGACTCAGTGGTTGCAATCCTAATTTATGAGCAACCCAGTTCGGTATTAACTCATGAATTATTGGTCTGGTGAAGACTTGTGAACCTTCTTCGAATATTTGTCTTGCAAGTCTCTCCTCATCAACATACAGGCACTGAGATGAACATGCCATATGTAGCTTTCTTTCTCCTCCTCTCTGCATTCTACATGGAACAAGGATCCCCAACATCTTGTTGTCAAATCTTTCTTGGTTAACCATGTGCCTTAGGATGTTGCAGACAAGATGTAAGTCTTTCTTGTAATCCTCTTGACTGGAAAAGGATTTAGCTTCATGCTTTTGACTGACAATTCGAAGCACTTCGCACAGAGCACTGTCTTGGAAGGTCTCCTGGACACCCATGTTGTTCAGGAAACTTCTGTACTGGAGATAATCCTCAGGAACAAGGCGTAGATAAGGGGTCAAAGTAACACCAAGTGTCCCGTTGCTTAGGGCCATCTTGTCAGGGGTGGTGAAACCAAAACCATGAAACACCCATGGTTGTGAAGCACTCATGTGCTCCTGAAAAAGGTGTCTCAACTGTACATTCGCTACCATGGTTAAGAAGGAATATATCTTGGACACCGTAAGAGAAACAATATACACATTATCATGAATGTTCCGGTATTTGTTTGCAACATTCTTGAGATGAAGAACTACCCGTTCGACGTGTTGGTAGTTGCCGGAATCAAGACTCTTTTGCCATCCAAAGACACTCAGTACTTGATCTTTGAGGTCATGTAACCCGACAAGAGGGAGCACAGAGCCTTGAAGCAGAGCAGAATCAATAAGCCCTATGTGTCTGGGTGAGTAGAGGGTATGGGAGTTTCCAATCCAACCAGCCTTGCTGGGGTAGTTAACAGGCGGTGAAGCTTCACATGGAACCCAAGACAGATCTTCAAGAAACTTATATAGTGCTTTGCATATCCTGTTGCTTGTGACATGATCACGTAAGATACCTGGATAGCGGTTGATATGTTGTAAAAGGACTGATCCTCTTTCAACATTAGAGCGGCCTGTGGTTTTGGAAACCTCCATTGCACACCTCAAAACGTCATCTGGTGACACGTCTGCCTCTGTTTTGAGTCCGACCCGTTTCAAGTTGTTTAGCAGTCTGCCTTCAGAATACTTTCCCACTGGAAACTTTTTGCTGCCTTCAAAAATCACCTTAAGTGTTCTGGAGGGCTCGAACAGCTCCTTTGGACTTGCTCTGCACCCAGAAATTGGAATAAACTTAAGATCCGCCACCAAACGGTCAAATCTTGGTTGCTCCAAGACCCATCTCATGATCTTCAGTGAATCGTCTTCACTGTAGAATCCTGCCTGTACTGCAGGGAGCATGTTTTTTTGTAGAAGCTCATCCACAGATTGCTTTTGGACCCCCAATCGCAGCAGTAGGTTGTCCGACTCGTCAGATCTTAAAATAAGACATCGCCGACTTAAAGCTCTCACTGGTAACCCAAAATAGTCATCAGGAATTACTGTTGCACATGTCTTCACTGAGACATATTTCCCATCACTTCCCAGAAAGAAAGGCAGCGACTTCAAGATGTCACTTTGTCGTGTTGTTAAGTGCTGGGGTTTTGCAAGGAGAGCTCGTAGTTCGTCTTTTGTGCTTGCAGCCAGTCTTTGAACCTGGGCATCAAGGTTGTTGTGGCTGCATGCCTCTAAAATGGTCATTACTCCTTCAGGTGTCGGAGCACTAACAAATCTGTTGACATATGGGTGATCGCTTACATATGACGGGATATCCCGTATAACAACGGCTCCGATAGACTCAAGAAATGAGCAGACGTTGTCTGACAAGCGTGCAGGAGAACGCCCATAAGAGCCCCCTACCTGTATCTGGCAAATTAGCCTACACTGCTGCAGCCTGGCAATGCGATCCCGTGCTACCGGTATGAGGGGAATACCTTTGAATTGCTCAAGGTCTGTTTTCAACAACCATCGCCAAAACTCCGCAAACCACTCCTTTGTTGGTTGTTGACGCCGTCCTGGTGTCCAATGCACGGTTTCATTCGTTCCTTCTCTCCACGTGCTTGGAAGCATCTCTCTCAAAAGAGGTGCAACATCATTAATGCCAAGACGTTTTAGCTGGGTGTGCGCCTCTATTGTCGGTTCTGTCAGCAGTGCAGATGGTAGTACACTCGCAGCAAATCTTGATGCCCCATTTGGTATGAGAGAACTTGGATTCTCTGTGGTCGCAATGTATACTTTTGGGGCATTGTTACAAAACGTTACAAAATTGCCACTCTGCAGGGGAAGCAGACGCAGGTTCTTCAGATCAAAAACTGTGTCACTAGTCACATATTTAAGAAGCATACACTTCTCGTCACGTGAAAGGAACTCCAGTGGATCCCACCTGATCCGGTTTCTCACGAGTGCAGGTGTAACCGTGTTGTAACTCACACCAGCCCAATTAAGAGACTCAAGAACGTGGTTGGGAGGCTGTGCAACTTGACAACCTTTAATTCTCAGCACTTTTGAAACCAAGGCGCTTCCCTCGCGGTCAACATACATGTCCTGTGGCTTCATCCAGGAGCCACCATTATGTTCTGTGTAGAAGATGGGCTCGTTCGCTACCAGCTGCAGGAAGTTCTTGACCCCAGCTGACCAATTTGCCTCTATATCCCCGATGGAAGGCCAGGCTCTATACACATCTAACGGCTCTGTTGGATCAGAGGGATCTCTACTCCTCTTAATAGCATCCAGGATAACCTTTGCATAGACTTCAGGAAAGACTTCCTGTGTGAGGAGCTCATTCCAGAGTGCCTTGTTGTCATGCTGGGACTCTTGATCTGGCCACTTGATACTGCGACGGTTGTCTCCTAGACCGAAGTAGCCGTGTACGTGGACTGGCAATCCAGTCTTCTCACTCTCTGGCAATGGTAGGAAGCAAAACACACGACCGGTTTGCTGTTCGTCATCTAAGCCCGCTGTTGAGCTAATTCGGAAGGACATCCCCATCCATGGCAGCAGCTTCAGTTCATCATCTCTGATCAGTTCCTGGAGACGTGTGGATGTACTCCTGGTCTTTAAGCTGTTTACGGTGATGTATCTGCTAGTCGTTTGAGCTCTGTGTCGTCCAGTTTGTTTTTCGATTCGTACACAGCTCATGGTTTGAATGTCTTGCTTCGAGATAATCTGGCTCAGAAATGCTTTTCTGTTCATACGAAGCTGATGACGATCTTCTTGGTTGATCTGTACCTTACAGATAAGTATAGGATTTCTATTATGATCTCTTTGTAAACGGTTATGGATTCTACGTGCTTGAGAAACAATAGAGAGATCTCTGCATCTCTCTGGAATGACGAAAGAGGTCATGCACACGCTTATGATTACTGAAAACCGACTTACTGATCAGCGATTCGCTGGTTCGCAATGGAAAGCGAAAAATAGTACCCTCTAATTTACCATTGTCAAAGTTTTTGTGATTACAGTGAAACAAGTCAATCAGGTAAGGTGAAAACTGGTCTGGAAATTTAGCCAGAAGATCGGCTGTCATCTTCCACTTCTTACCACGTCTGCCTATGTATTTTGTGTTGGTGTGAGGGTCATGGATGAAGTGCTTCTCTAGTGGATCCAAGAAACCGATTTTATTTCCACTGATGATGCAGGGCATGTCTGTGAAAAAAAGTGTCAAAACCTAGATAATCACTTCTGCAATAATAGGTAGACTGTTAATATAAAGAGTATATGTTGATGATAAAGTTACCATCAGGTATATGCATGTTACCTGTAAGATGGTAGACAGATATGAAGCCCAGGCCAAACCTCCCAACCTTGGAAAGGTCTTCCAGCTTCCCACTCTGCTCAGGGTGCTGGATGTTGTACCAGTCTTGCTTCTGAAATGTTGCATCATTGTAGGCATACAGAGCTGGTCCTTGAAGTCCTTCAATGTCTCAGACCACAATCGACGGCTCGGATGTTGTGACTTGTCGTAAAGGAAAATCACATTCTTTGCTTCCGCATCATCGGCATTCTGCACAAGCTCCTGAAATACATATTCAACAGGCCTTTAACTACGGTCAAATCTCTTGCATACCGTTTTTTTTTTTATTTACAAACATAAAAATACTTTGTAAACACTTCTGACAATAGTCATTTTGCACCGTGTAAAAACCAGATATTCATACCTTCAAGATCTGCCCACCCTCCGGGTACTTGTCCAGAACCCGCTTAAGGTAAATGTGTAGAGGTGGTAGCTTCTGCCCAAAATCGCCATCTTCTGTAAAATTTCAAAAAAGACCCGAGGAAATTAACATATAAACTACACGGAAGATGTCCATTTGTGATAATTTATCAAGTGGAGTTTTTATTATTTCTTCTAGGACCCATGCTCGTCATCAAAATCACTCGTGTGGGTCATGAGCGAGGTCAGGATGCAGGTTTTTTTTTCAATACGAAACCTTATAAAATAAAACAGTGAAACAACTGTGGTTCATGTTCACGTTGAACTTATACGAGAATATCTCATTAATGATGGAGTCTTTAATATAAAAAAAAAACAGGCCATTGAACAAAACGTTTTACCATCAGCACTTACCATCACTGGAGTCTGATGACATTGTGTTTCAATTCTGCACTAGATGAGCTCGTAGCAAACGTAGAAGGTTTATTTCCTCTCTCTTCAAGCGAAGTCTGTAAAGTGACGTTTGTTTCGAAAAAAAAAATCATTATACAGACCACAAATGTATACTAAATCATGCAAAAGAATAATGTGCTCACAGCTGCAAAACCATCACCTCACATCATCTCTCATGAGTTGAAACCGCTGTACGATATTCTGGGTAAAACTAACGCATAAGAGTTTTGCCCACTTCGATAATGTTGATCAAACTAACATTTCAGCGAAACCCGTCAACAGCGAACCAAGATAAAACTGAACATTCGCATCATCAAATAAACAACAAAGCTACAAACAACCTTATTTAAAGTTGGTATATATGTGCTTTATCAAAATTTGTAATTTCTTTTCCGAACGAAATGTGAAGGAATATAATGCCCAGTAACAAATAAATTTGCTTGTTTGAATGTGCAGGCCTTAATACATAGTTTTAAAAGTGGTTGTACACAGCGCGCTCCGGCTAAGAAAGTTTTGAGCGAAACGCTTTAAAAATTCAAATCTTGTGACGTAGCATGCAGCATGTATGTGAATTTTTGAATAACGCGTTTTGTATTATCAGGGCGCCATGGACTGATTGTAGCTACGCGATGATCGCGTACGGTCGGTAGTCCGACCGAGACATATGCTCTGCGATGATGAGCTACGTGCATTTTGTCCTCCTGAGAATTGTAAAACCCGTAGTTTTTCAAGTCTAGTTTTACGTGGTCGCAGAGCAGGGTAGGCATTCGTGGACAAACAATGCAGAAGAAAAAAACGAGAAAAGTATCGTCCGCGATTCCCAGCATGCATGCGTCCGCGATTGGGGTCGTGTACAAAACATATGGCAGTCTTCCTAAAAAGTTTGACTACAAACAAAAGCGGGACAATAGGACGTCCACGATTGATGGTGTGAATACGACTGCGTGTACGTGTAGTAAGCGCATGTGTAACTATAGGCCCCGCTGTGAATTACAAGCGGGACGCTCCTAATTTAAAAGTTGAACCTAACTTATTGGTTATTTCGTCGGTTGATTTTATCGTGCAATCTCTCATTGGAAAGCTCATAACTAATGTAATCAAGTAAATGAAGTATTTGTGACCTATGGCTTCCAACTCGGGCATTTCGTTCACAAAAAGCCTCAACTTGTGGGCCTATTTCGCATACAGGCGGGGTCTACACTGACAAATTGCCTGAGTTAATTTTACACTAAGCAAGGGTGAAAGCTGCAACTACCCAAAATTGGGTTGTCCTTTACCTAACTTCGTCCCCAGGGTGTCGAGCAATACGCGCCCACCTGCTCTCTCACCCTGGTATTGGATCACTTGCATGTGCAAGATTTTTGAACACGTATGCAAATGAGGAGAAGTCTGGTGCCTGCATGTCCGTTTCATTAGCGTTTGTTTTTGTATGCGGTGTCTTGGGTAAAAACAGCATGAATTTGTCGCGCCGTGAGTTTTGAAAGCACTATTTTTTAAGTTAAAATGTTACAGTCTGGCCCGCCAATATGCAGTATCACATTTCATATTAATATGAGCAAACTGGAAAGGAAAAGGAGTATTTTTGAGAAGGCGTGGACGTCATAACTACAATGATCGTGAAAACACGTATTGCACGTTGCAAATAACAACACCAACTACACGATACAAATCGATTACTAGCAAATTATGGCATCGAATCGGGACACAGGAAGAAAGTTTCCTATCCAGGGCTAAACGAGGTTGGAAATAAAGTATAGCACTGGGGACGAGGTTGTCCTTTACCTTATTGTTCGGGTTAGAATTTCTGTTAAATTCAACCAAAACCTGTGGTCATACTTTCACAAGCCAAATTACATTTCTGGTATGACCATAGGTTTTGGTTAAATTTAATAGAAATTCCAATCCAAACAATTGGGTAAAGGACAACCCAATTTTGGGTTGCTGCAGTTTTCACTCTTGCTATGGTAAAATTAACCCAGGCAATTTTTCAGCTGTATCATTTCGACCTGGGCCAAGAGATTAGCAACCATTTTAGCTGTGGTTTTGGGAGGGGAATATAAAAACAAAATGACGCGGTAACCCCTAATTATTGTATTGTTTTCTATGAGAGCGTATTTGGTGTAGTGAAACCGTAAATAATACCAACTTTAAAGTGTGAATTATATCTGAAGTTGGATTAAAAACCTACGCAGACTATCATATTTCCTACTGATAATATTTCTTTTGTTTTGGGCTAAACGGTATTTGTTCTTTTTCTTTGCGTGCTCTTCGGCACTCGATGTTTCATTAGGGCATACTTGAAACAGCAACAAAACTAGTTTGGATACCCTCGAGATTTTTTTTACTGCGTTTTATTCTCAAATGGATAAGGATTGAACGGCTTTCGAAAAAACGGAAATACTAATTTTATGCTCAGGGACTAAACGCGTAATAATCTAAACGCGTAATAATCGGGAACATAGGTCAACCGAATAAACCGAAAGCGATAATGTATAGTCAAAACACTATTGCGTGCTATGGGTTTTCACCTTGGCACGCAATACCGTTCGATACGTCAAGCCCGAGTACGTGCACCCACGCGTTCGGCTTGGGACTCCAACTGCGCATGCGCATGTGCACATCGAGATTTTAATGATGGATAAAAGCACGAGATATAATGTACACAGTGTATGGGGCCATGCGATTAATGGTGACAGAATAGTGACATATGCGTATTCTTTTTCATGCATCAAAAAGAGGGTGAAAAGACACAAAAAACCTTTAAAACGGGCTACGTACAGCTGTCTTGGATGTATAATAATGCTGTAAGAATATCGAAGTCGTGTTGAAGTTTAGCATACAATCATTTGAAAAAGTAAAGATTGATAATCATCATTCAAAACTTCTTCGAATAGTATGTAATTCGAAAGTAAACCGAAGCATGAATACATTCAAGATCAAGATTATGGAGGGATTTTAAGTAACCCGAAACAGCCTACATAAGCGGCTAGTGTTTTCCCTTTTGCCTCAGAACTCTGAGCGGCATTTCATCTCCTGATGAGAGCGGCCGATTGTGTTGTTTTTAAGGATTGTGCATGCAGCGGAACATTAAAGCTTGCTGCTTTGGTATGTGTGCCTTCCTAAAAGTGCAAAGTGCCTGAACAGTCAATTTGCGGTTCAGAGGGCTCGTTGGGAAAAATAAAAACCAGAAAAACAATTCAGATAGTTTATGCTTAAATCTGCAACGGGCCGACCATAAACCTAAGTTAACTTCACGACCTCCTGTAACGTCTTGTGGTTGAGGATAGAGGATAATAAGGAAGTTCATTTCCGAACACTTCAACTTCAACATGACGGTAAGTACAGCTTGAGATTGAAATGACACAACATCAAGTGCGAAATGACAGGAAGGAAACAAGGAAATAAAGTAGAGAAATCAATACATAATGTATCAGACGATTGAGGGGCGTGGCACTTCATTCTGTTTCCAGACATTGTGCAACGTGGTATATAATAATCAAGCTAACAATTTCACAAACAATTCAACCTAGTCCAGGGCCACAAGATGTGGCAAGTCTGTGCTCATACCCGTAATGTGTGTTTTTGCAAAGTAATAATAGCGGAAATAACCGACTATGACTCACCGACGTTCATGCCAACATTAATGTCGACCATGCACTGTGAGGAACACGACTTGGCTCTTACATCTCACATATGGGCCTGAAGACTTTCACATGATGATCCGATGAATTTGAAAATGCGAGAGCGTGTCCACTGTCCACTGTTCCAAGCAGAAATGATGACAAGAAAATTAGGAAGAGTCGAATTTAACTATGACTCGCCTGCACACCCACGCAGTGATCACGTCGGTCTATTGCTCATTCGGGGATTATAACAACCTCGTCCCCAGGGTGTCGAAAAGTACGCACCCACTACTACCTGCTCACCCTGGCATTGGATCATTTTTATGTGCAAGATTTTTGAACACGTATGCAAATGAGAATTAGTCTGGTGCCTGCCCTGTGCGTTACCTTTTCGTTTGTTTTTATATGCTGTGTCTGGGGTAAAAACATAATCAATCCGTAAAAGCGCGAGCATGGCGTGAGTTACGAAAACACGATTTTATTAATTAAACTGTTACGATCTTAACGCCGTTGATGCGACCGCCCGCGCCGGGATCGAAGAACGAGCATATTCACTGCGAACGCGGCGACTATACAGTCATGTACGTGGTTGCGAAGGGCTATTCTAAAGGATACGTAACACTTTATTTTGAATGAAACAACATGTACACAGACATGTTCACGTTGGCGGTGAAATCTTTGAAAATTAATTTCTCCAGTTTGGAAGACCTATTTTAATGCAACTTTCAGGTTTTATTTCCCTTATAATGATCCGAGTACCGGTATGTGCTAAAAATCGTTGTGATAATGTTCATTACTTTTCGTTGAAATTGAAAAAATAGGCCTGGCTCCGTGCATTTTTGAAAGTTGTAACACTGGCGTCTGCAATATCTGTCAATCTTTTCAAGCCTGACGAATATTAAAAAAAGGTTCCTATCCATTATGGTGTGCAGTAAATATTTGGAGAAAAGCCCCCTTCACGAGATATTAATTGATAAATATCACCCTTTTTGCCGGCTTCCATTGGTCGATGCCGAGACCCAAGCCAAAACACGCCGAGTGACGCTAATGACTATGCTAATCACCCATACGTTATTGTGTTGCTTGGCCGAAATCGTTCAACCGTAGCGCCTAGAGCGCTTTAATTGCTGAACAATGCACGTGGGTTGTGCGGCGGAAAATCCTCGTCGAAATTTTCCATGGAGATAGTTCTAGTTGTAACACTTGCGTTTGCAACAACAGATGAAGCTGAAATTCGGAATATACTTAGCTGATATAAATGTTCAACTACTCGTGAAATAACCAGTTGAAGAAACTCCTAGAAATTGATATAAATACATAGATTTGGGGAAGTTTTCGAACGATTTCTTCCAGACTTGAAGGTCAGCTATATACTAGTAACCAGTATTGACGTTTCGGCACCGATGACGGGGATTTTCTCACTGACATGTAGATTAGAATTTCTTCTTCCGTTATAATTTAACATTTCAATCATACTGAGCAAATTTTCTGAGAAACACAACGTTCAAAAGGCCATGGTTTTTGTGGTGCATGAATTTTACTGCTCTGCTATAGCGTCTGAGTATTAGAATTAGCCCTCCTGTTTGCAGGGCAAGGGGAACGAGCGAATTTCTCCCCGTTGCCGGATTTTGTTTTGTAAATTGCGCCATAAACGTTTTACGATTGGAGCGCCCTCTTGTTGATCGGCAAAAAGTTAAAGTTGTCGCCTGCATGCATACATTTGTATCGCTGGCTGTAATGCATGTGCCTTCATTTTTTAATTAAAAAATAAAGAATATCTTCCGAGACACCGCTTTTGTAAACCCCCAGATTTATGACATTGTCGTATTTCCAATGAGCATTTATAGAACTGGGGTTTCTCAAGATAGGAGTCAGTGACATTGTTTCTTAACCCATGCTACATACAATAACCTTTTATTGGGGGGGGGGGGTTCTAAAATGAAGACACTTGATAACAAAACAGCACACACATACAAACTAAATTTTGTTTTCCTATATGCAATGAAGATGACCAACTTTTATTTCACTGCGTCACAATTTTGCATTCATTTCCATATAAGTTTTTGCTAAAATACAACAAATTGAGTACTGCCTTTATCTCGAGCATTATATACACATTTTATCTACTATTGCACATAAACACACAGTACTTAATTCAATCATAATTTTCAACACTTCTGTCTACACAAACAGTATCCATCTTTCTAAAATAACTCTCTCTTTGTGACACCTGCAGTTGTGACTCAGATCCACTTACCCCCTCCACGCGGTGTATTAATTGACCAGACACAGCTGCCATTGATATCCGACACGCATTCATTACAGTACAACATGTGCAAATGTGGGGCATTCTATAAATGTAGGGCCCAAAGTGCGACAGTTTTCCTGTCCCTGTTACCTTGGTACTTTGTTATTTGTCATTGGAAGGCGCCCAATTGGGCTACACAACGCCTTTGAAACTAAATAATACTAATTGGAAAAAAAAAAAACACTTGAAAGTGGGATAAAAACGTCCACACAACCATCCTTTGAAACTGGGCAGTTTTGTGTTATTCTTGCGAGAACTATGAAATAACAAATTTCGGGGGTCACAATTTTGACTCCAAAAACGGAGCTGTTGAGTGCTAGTTGTGAATCCTGCCGCACAGCGGTTTGTACTCTGCAGACGTGTTACAAACAAAATGGATGTGATTGGTGCTGTGTGTATTATGTGACGCATACAACATGTACAGTATATTGAATAGAGACGGCTTGAAATACACATGCTAAGGCCACAAAATGTCCGCTGCGTCCAATGCAAACAACCCGGGTCTTTCGTCTTTTCTCAGCAAGACATTAGGTTAGTTACCTTTCAACCAGACTTTTGAAATAGGATAAGTAAACAATCCACAACATGAATCTTTTGGGGATCTCAGGCTGTAATGCCCCTTTAAGGATTGCATCAGAATTATAAAATCATAGATGTCAGAAGTAACAGGGACGGGGAAAAAAGATGGACCTCAAATTTATAGAGTCCCTTGTGCGCACGACTCGGGCGGATGGAACACACAGTGTGACCCAGGGTCCACAATGTTCAGAACCTAATGATCAATCTGCTGTGACAACAGTGACACAATACAAAGTCTTACAACGACAAAAGTACAGATACTATGAATTATACATGTACAGACAAGTTATGCTTACCAAATTGTTAAACTTTTCAAAATAATTTCTAGTAGTAGTTGTAATTTTTTTAGAGGCTGAATTAAACAACATATTTGAACAAGTTAATATCCAACATTATCTTAAAGAGGTTGTGGAATGCTCGAAAACATTTCCATCATTTTTTGGGTATATGTAGCCTAAGGTGTGATGAAATAAAAACGACTATTGTTTCTGTCATGAAATGAGTACAAAAGGTACTTTTGAGAGCTGTTTTTCAAGTCCTGTCATGCCCGTTTCGACCCGAACGTGCAATTTGTGTAAAAGTCGTCGTTGCGGGCAGCAAACAAAACACAGTAAATCGTGACGTAATAAACAGGACTCCCGATGCAGAGTAGCATAAACGAGTCCTGTTTATTACGTCACGATTTACTGTGTTTTGTTTGCTGCCCGCAATGACGACTTTTACACAAATTGCGCGTTCGGGTCGAAACAGGACCTGAAAAATAGCTCTCAAAAGTACCTTTTGTACTCATTTCATGCCAGAAACAATAGTCGTTTTTATTTCATCGCACCTTAGGCTACATATACCCAAAAAATGACGGAAATGTCTTCGAGCATTCCACAACCTCTTTAACCTGACATGATTTTGGTAAAGGAGTCATTAGGGTCGGGGGAAAAAAATATATTTGCACTTAAAAATATTTCAAAAAGAATAACATGATTTTGGGAGAATTCATTGACTGAATCCCACTTTTCTGTGTTCAACCAAGCCAGGTTACAAGCAAATCTTGAGAATTTCCCTGGTCACTGCATTTTTTCGTGACTATGCAACATTCCTAAACGAACCCTCATCTAAACCTAATACTTATTAACAAATCTCTGTTTTCATTCATGAAATGGAATATGTCCAATAACAAATATAAAGTTATACAGCCTCTAAGTAATACATAAAACTACAGTATCGTATAGTACTGCTGATGTGTTTAACAAGATTAACTTTGGAATGGTATATTGCAAATATTTTAAAGTAATTTGAAGATAAAACGGAAATGGTTAGCTGCAACTGCAAAATGCGATTAAATGTGACCCAAATACTACATTTCAAGACTTATACACTTTGAGGTACATAAAAATACCCTTAGGAGTTTATTTTTTTAAGTTTGTACATGAAAATGCACTGCGCAGGAAGTACATTTGGAACATTTGGCAATTTCACATTACATTTTTGCGACACTGGCAAGCCACATAATTGTCCACCCCTATTTCACAAAGTGGTTCGATCCTCGTAACAATCTGTTGAGTGGGAGAGCCTGCAGGATGGAATCTACCATGTTGACATGGAAGGTGCATGGAAATGCAATGCACAAAAAGAACGTTTGAAAAATTTGGCAATTACACTATAAAATTTGAAACAATGGCAAGCCGCAGAGTTGTCCAGCGAGACCTCCCCTATTTCACAGATTGGTTTGACCCTCATAACAATCTGATGAGTGAGAGAGCCTGCAGGATGGAATCTACCATGTCGAACCAGAGGGAACATGAAAATGCACTGCCAAGAAAAATGTTTGAACATATTTGGCAATTTCACTATAAATTTTGCAACATTTTGGCAAGCCAGAGTTGTACACCGAGACCTCCCCTATTTCCCAGAGTGGTTCGACCCTCATAACAATCTGTTGAGTGGGAGAGCTGGTAGGATGGAATCTACCATGTTGACCCAGAGGTTGGCGCACGTGGCGTGGTACTGCCTCCCGCCGTAGACCAGCTTGTGGCTGTCTTTGGAGCGGTCGAACGCTTTACTGCGAGAGTCCACGTTTAGGAGACACACCCCGCAGGCACGGTCTGTGTTGGTGGGCTCTGGTCGCAGGATGGCCGTCTTGAAGACGAAAGATCCTGCTGCGGGCTGACGCATAGGATAAAAAGACAACAAGTTAATGAATGTTTTGTTAAATTTATACAGTTGAACAAAGAAATTGAATGGAGCTGATTGTGAACCTGCAACCTCCGAAATACCATACCGGTGTTCTACTAACTGAGCTAAACGGCCCTATATTGGCTTTTCCCCAATTTATCAATGTCTTTGTTTGAGGGTGCTAGTCGGAAACCATAAACCCCTGCATTTCCATGTAGCAAGGGATCAAGCCCAAAGTCATGATGCTAGCAACATCAGCAATGGGACTTATTCACGAGTCGGCCATATTGGATTGAGAGTGAGGTAAAATCTTCATTTTTGGAACTTGTGTAGAGAAATGATAGTCTGGTTCCCAGACCAAAAGATTCTGACTATTCCTGATGAATCTAAGGTCAGGCAGCCTCCGTCGCTAAAAAGAAAACATGACGACATTGATAGCCCTTTTTCAAAGCTCGGCTTCGTTTCCGATTTCGCTTGTAGCTTTTAATGTTCAGATCAAATTTTTAAATAAATCACTTGCTTTGTAATATCATACAGTTATGATAATACAGTTTGATGTTTCTGTAAGATAACATTGACTAATGCTGATCTGGAATCTTGAACATTAGGCACCCAAATAGCACTGTTAGCAGGCGGAGCCGAATGAAGACCGAGTTTTGGAAAATCTCGGTAACGGTCGTCAAATTCAAAATTGTACATGACGCAAAAAGTTCGCCCATACGATCCAAGTATATTTGATGCACAAAATCGTCGTTGAATTTCAAGTTTTCTAAATGAAAGCAATGAATATTAATTATCAACTCATTTAAAATAAATTTAATAAGCATTTAGCAGGTAATTAAACCTATATCATATACTCGGAAATACTCGGGCGCTATCCGATTGTCGACGAAACGACTTCGGCAAACTTCGGAAATTTTCGGAAAAAGGAGGAATTCCTCCCGTTTTAGTCACGTGACGTAAATTGTAATACAATGTATTACCGGAGGCTACCAGACCTAAGATTCATCGGGAATAGTCAGAATCTTTTGGTCTGGGAACCAGACTAGAGAAATGAAGGCAATGACGTTACAAAAATAATACCAGTCTGCTCTGATGAGTAATTTAAAATTAAAGATCATTTTTTTTTTTTAAATGAAAGTGAAGCAATAGTGAATAAATAGTCTGGCACCATCCCCTTCAACAGTTCACAATTTATGAAATACATTCAGGGAACATGACAAAAATGGCCAACTCGTGCATAAGGCCCGTGCTGCAATCGTGGGATATAGCAAACGGGGATCACGTGAAGAGGATACAACTTTTTTGTATAACAAATAATTTACAAATAAGCCACAATGGGGAAAATTCCAATGTGCATTATAATAATTTTGAAATTGAACAAACAAGTGTACAGAAACAGGGTTTGATCCTGCGACCTCTGAATGATTACAATACCAGTGCTGGTGGGGGGGGGGGGGGGGGTTGAATACGACGCACGGAAGGACAGTCTTTAGCGAGTCATACCATGAGTGGACTTGATGCTAGGAACGCAGACAGGTTGGTCCAAACCAGCTCAATGTCCTTTTGAAGCCTCTGTAGATCAGTGGAGTCCACACCTGTAAATGTAAGACAAAGGGGACAAACTTAATGCTTAAAGGCACGTAGGAACGTTGACAAATACCCGGAAACGGACCTACCAACTTAATGAGAAAAAACCTTGCTAAAAAGTGAAGACAGGACTGGTACCAAATACCCTGTGAAATTATTCCGTCTGAAATGGTATCGTTTTAAAGACAATGATCACTGAAGGTGGCTTAAAAAAGTGTGTCTTCGGCCACACTTTTTTTAAAATTTGACAATATTTGTTAAGTACTGCGAAGATTACTCATCCACTGGGACACTGACATCATGTATTATGTTTCAATAACACTTTTTTTTTTACAAAAACCCTATTGCAGTATCTCCACCACATGTACATAAGTCCGGCATTATTTGATTCCTGTATTTTCATGGTAACGGTACATATGTATTGTGAAGGCAATAAGTCAAGTCTCTGTGCAAGTGGTTTTTTCCCCGGAGCTTTTAAGTTATCACTACAGCTTATTCTACTAACTTTTAAGCTTTTCTGAATCAATTGAATAGAACTTTGTGTACTCTGGGACCAGCTTTACTAGTCAAGCCTTGTCTTGTTTTAATTAACATTTTCGTGAACTTTCTTCGACCCAGAGATGAAACTGGCATATGGCAAAAAAAATCGGAAAATACGTCGAACAAAAATATGTGTCCGAAATCTGGGCCGCGCTGCAGTTACACACATGTACATGTACATGCATGTACAATACACTTCATGCCCAATTTCCGGACACCAACTCCTGCTTAATTATTTTCGATTCAAACAAAATTTTATGATGAAAAAAAAAAATTGTCAGTGTTTTCACTGCATAAAATGCCTGAATTACGGTTAGAGTAATGGAGTCATCAACAAAGAAGTTCACTTCTTACTTTAAAAGTCGAGGAAAAAGTCCGAAAGACAAGGGCACCGTTCATGGTGCTTCAATCATGTCCATGATTCAACCACACAACTCCACTACTCTACTTGCATTCGTACGTGGGGAAAAAATCAGGCATTATCGTCTTTTTCTTCCAACAAATGCCAGTGAAATGTTTCGCTAATGCTCTCTTCGCTATCCTCGAGATAATCATCATGATTTTTAAAGCATTGCATTTTCTACAACTAAATCTGAAACCTCCGAAAATCGCACAACATAATGATTTTATCCACTGGGTCGTTCACGAGGCTACCCGTTCCCGACCGGCCATGTGCTATGCGCTAGACGGTGCGTGCGGTACGTACGCTAGTACCATTGCATACATCTTTGTATGCAATGTCAGCTGTCAATGTTTAACCTTTTGTCCAGCCAGAAAAGGCTCCGATCAGTGTTATGGCCTGTGTTTCTACCGTTGAAACACTCCAATAACGACTGGTGAAAGAGATTAAAACTACGTTTGCGATGATTTTAACATGCCATTTCCATCGACTTTTCTTCGAAATTATGATTGAAATAAAATGACATTTTGTGAAAAATATCGTTACAAAATCAAATTTTGTGGGACACATTGTAAGAAAATCGAAAATTTTGTGGGAAAATTCAAAAAGTCGGATTTCCGATTAAAATCAGAAAAGTTTCATCTCTGTCAACCAAACCTCAAAATCCTGGCTAAAAACCAGTGTTTATGGCTGTGAAAATGGCTCAAATGAAAAACTCAACATTCAGAATAGAGAGAAGATTTCTTTGATTTTTGTTTTTTCCAGACAGAACACAATTTGTTATCACTCACCCATCGCATTCATGGAGGTCAGTATCCGACAAGCGACACGGTAGATTTCAATCACGGCTGGAAAATGCAGAAAAGTTGATTAGTAACGATAAAGAGCAATTTTTAGAGAAGTTTTCCCAAGCTTACTTGCTGATGTTCTTAATGTTTTATTTCCATAAATACCGTAGACAGTTTACCCGTCATTTTTTATTGGTCAAGAACCCGTCACATCATGCACATGGGTGGTTTTAAAGAGGTTGTGGAATGCTCGAAGACATTTCCGTCATTTTTCGGGTATATGTAGCCTAAGGTGTGATGAAATAAAAACGACTATTGTTTCTTTCATAAAATGAGTACAAAAGGTACTTTTGAGAGCTGTTTTTCAAGTCCTGTCATGCCTGTTTCCACCTGAATGTGCAATTTGTGTAAAAGTCTTCGTTGCGGGCAGCAAACAATACACAGTAAACCGTGACGTAATAAACAGGACTCCCGATGCAGAGTAGCATAAACGAGTCCTGTTTATTACGTCACGATTTACGGTGTTTTGTTTGCTGCTCGCAACGACGACTTTTCACAAATTGCACGTTCGGGTCGAAACAGGACCTGAAAAATAGCTCTCAAAAGTACCCTTTGTACTCATTTCATGACAGAAACAATAGTCGTTTTTATTTCATCACACCTTAGGCTACATATACCCAAAAAATGACGGAAATGTCTTCGAGCATTCCACAACCTCTGTAAATAACTGATAAAACAACGGCTGGTTTTAAAACACTTTATTCGGCTTTATTCGTGCACCGCTGCATTCTCGCCTCATCACGCGGTAGGCGTCACAAGCGCGCCAATATCCATAAAAGGAAATTTTTAGCTCTACAAGCCCGAGGCACATATCATAGACATGACCAGAGGGGTGTTTCACAAAACAGGAAATAAAATTGTTGAACAAATTCATTGAAAAATTGTAAATTTTTGACTTGTTTTGACTTTTGGACCGAAGGTACCGAAATTTGAGTATGTGCTTGTCCAGTGTTAAAAAAGTAGGTTTAAAGGGAATATACAACATTTGCAAACATCGGAAAACAAAACTACCCTTTTTTTATGAAAAACCTTACTAGGATGTTGGTAAACGACAGTTTAAAGCATCCTGTAAAATTATGGCACCAGGTGTGAAGTCATTTTCAAGAAAATTGGTATTTTGTATAAATTTCCAACGGTGGTCGGCCGACCACCGTAGGAAAAACCTGACTATTTCTCAACTACTGCTCCAATTTACCATTTTTGTTCAGTCCAAATTTTGTTTGCTATTGGTTACATAATCATGAACGGGTGCAGGCCAGCTAGAGTGGTTCCATTACCTTACAATTTTCTGGCATCTATATTGATCCATTTCATCTAAATTGATCCATTTCATCTTTAGTGGAGTCAGGGAACCAGACTCCTCGAACATTTTTGTTTTTCTTAGTTTTTCCAGCATTTTTGAACACAAAACTTCAAACATGTCAGTGTAACAATATTTGATCTATTATACTAACCCCTCAAATAGTTCATTTCTGAAAATTACAACAATTGCCAATTATGTACATTCCCTTTAAAACTGGCCAGGGGGCCTGGTCACTGATAATATTTATTCCCTTAATAAAGCTCATTGCCAAGTTTTGACAAACATATGCAGTGTCTGACTGGCAATGTAAATATTCGAATACACGATCAAATCCAAGGTCTAGTAATCGAATACTAAGTTATTCGCAAATGCACAGCACTATCAAGACATTAAGTCTTTTATTTTACCCGTGAGATACTCCGCTCCTTCGGATGACTTGATGACTTCGTTGCAGATGGAGGAACTGCTGATGTCGTTGAAGATATTGTTGGCTTTCTTGACAGCTTCGTGGCATTTCTCCAGGCAACGCTGCCACTCGTTGGCATGGCGATTCTCATCCTGCAAAATACAAAGCAAAATGTACACATCGTTGTCATTTTAACATAATGTCCTCCTAAAAAATCACTCGAACGTTTGACATTGGGTTTTCAAAGAGTGTTTAAACCAGTACACATACTTTTAAAGGTATTTGCTCTTTTTGCTTGTTTGAAGTGACAACATTTCTCAAAATCTTAAGAAGGAAGCATAAAAATATAAACTAATTGCAATTTTAGCCAAGAGGATACTGTACATTTTCAGAAAACAGAGAAAACATACACAATTTTGTTGGGCCTCGTAAAACTGAAATCCATTGCTTATGCACATTAAAAAAGTGTGCACGCTGGCACATTTTTTGAAACCATCTTTAATTATTATTTACTTCTGAATGGTTCTGTTTTTAGGCGGAATAATTTCAAACAGTTTTTGATACCAGTCCTATCTTCACTTTTATCAAGATTTCTGTCATTTACATGTAATTGGTACATGTACATATAGGTACTTTTCCAGGTACATGTAACTGCGAGTGATCCTACATGCTTTTAACATAGAAATTGGAAACAAAAGATGAACAACATACATCGACGTTGCCGACCACTTCAGCGTATCTGTCTCCAATCAGACTTGATCCAGCGGGGACCAGAGGGACCGAGGATAAGGCTTGGTAGGGTACGATAGAACCTGATGGGGTGGTAGGATCTGAAGATCAGAACAAAACATTACTGTGATAAGATTTTATCTTAAAAAAAAAATTAAAAAAAGCTGTGACAACAACAGAGCACAACTGAAATTTAATCAGGCTTTTCTTTGTCAAGTAGGGCTGTGCATCGGAACTGGGTACTCGAGTACCCGACCACTGATGTCAGGAACCGGTTCCAGATTATGGAATCGAGTGCCTGCAACTTTACAAATTACTTGGTAACTTCTCAGACAATAAACAAGAACTGTTTTGAATGCCATGTGTTAAATGCAGTGTTGATTTTCACTGATTCAAGACAGTTCCTCCTGGTTTAGGTTAATGAATTCAGTTTACCTTGTTGGATGGTCTGGTTGACATTCTCAACTGGACTGGTCATATCTGCTGGAGCACTGCTGAACTCACCAAAGGAATCCCCTCTATCTTTGCTGTCCATCTCTACCGATCTCCCCAAGGTCAAATCAAGGTCAAAGGTCTTCAGGTCAAGCCTGTCGATAGACTCTAGCTTGGAGAGTTTACTGTTCTGCGACGACTGGAATGCGTTGGTGTGTGGGGGGAGTTGAGGCTCGGTGGGCGTGTTCTCAATCTCATCGCTGGGCTCGTTCTCTCCAGCATCTTCCAGATTCAACATGGCAACGGAGCCGTTGTTGATTGAACCTAGAGCATCGAACTCCATGCCATACAGATCACTGGCGGAGACCGGTTTCTTCATGTTACCACCGTTTTCATCATCTGGTTTGTTGCCAAACGGAGCAAGGGACAGCGAGTCCCTGACTTGGGGAGGAGGGTTGGTCTGGAAGTTGCCGAAATCATCCTCGGGTGGTTCCCGATCGTCAGCACCTCCTAGAGCTCTGAAGATGCTGTACTTATCCTCAGAGGAGCTCGTGCTTGCCGAGTCAGCCTTGAGACTGAAGACATCAGCGCGTTGGTTGGAGGAGCTAGGGGGCAACGGCATGGCCTGTTGGAAATCGGCAAAGCCGTCAGACTCGGGTAAGCTGGAACTCAGATTGATTGTGGGGAGTGCCGGGGAGGGTTCAAAGACTGAGGTGGGAGGGGTGGGTCGTGCGGAGGGATGAGTATCCTCAAAGTTGGCCGTGAATCCTGGCATAGGCTGGGTGGCTTCTCTAAAGTCTGTCAGGGAGTCTGAGGAGGGGACTTGAGCAGGAACAGACGGTGTGTCCTTCGGGGGTTCTGCTTGCTTGAAATCATCAAAATCGTCCCCTGACACAGTTGTCTGGGTGTCTGGGATCTGTGGCATGGGGCCTGCGAGTTCCCGAAACGCTGCGTACTTGTCACCTTCAGTGGGTTGCATCCCCATCAAATCAGACTCAGATGCTGAGTGCTTGAAATGAGCAAAGTCGCCAAACTCGTCGTCTTCTTTAGCCTTCCCTGCTCCACCCATGCCGATGGGTCCCGTCTGGAAGCTCCCGAAGTCATCCGCGGTGGCCGTCTTCCTCCCAACCTTCGGGAAGACCTTCTCAAAGTCCATGTGGAAGAGGTCAATCTTCTGCTGGTCCTCGTGGGAGTGAGGAGCCACCTTTCTTTGGCTTAGGGAGTCAAACGAGTGCATGCCAGATGATGCAAACTTGCTCTGTTTTGCCGCGGCAGCGCCAGCTGAGGACAGGGTGCTGGCGCTGGTGCCTTTCGGGGGAGCGATGGACGGGAAGGAGGGGAGGAGGGTGGGGGTCTTGGCCGGCTTAGGAGCTGCCTTGAAGTCATGGAAATCATCTTCTTCATCATCATCTTCTTCTTCTTCACCTGGTGTGCGATCTGCCAAATTTAATAACACCCAGTCTATCAATTAATGCAATAAAATGAGGCTTGATCTTTCTCTAGCGAGCTGAGTAGGTTTTAGATTAAAACTAGGACCGAAATTCATGGCATTGCTAAGAACAAGATATTGCAACAAGACTGTAAGCAATAAGTGCAGCATAGAAAAACCCTTTCTTCCGATGTGCTTAAAACAGCTACGAAACAAATCTGCATGCTAGGATTTTCTGTATTTTTAGTTGGCACAACTATTCTGCTAACAGTCATGCAATGCCATGAACATTGGCCCTAGTTGGTCACCACAGCACCACTAGTAGTATTTTCAATTTAACCACATTTAAAACTTATATCATGCAAAAATTGAGATATATGTACATTGAAACATCACAACCTGGCACTGATGTGCAAAAGGAATTATACACATTAAATAGGATAATGTGAAGAAAAAAAATTACCGTGAACCAAATTTTCTCTGAGAATACAGAATCACATGTAACAATGGCAAATAAAGAAAAATGTGCAAATTGAGGCAATGATGAATAATGTGGAATAACAATTTTATTTCTGGAGATAATATTTTACAGCAAATGACAAAGGACTGTGGTTCAGCTATGCAAAGTTCAACAAATCTTTTGACATCTAACGATGCGTTCATATATGTAAACTTAAAGGCAAGTTAGAATTGGTAATTATGGGGTATAACCTTGCTGAAAGCAAAGTGAAGATAAAGGGGCTCGTCCCAAATACCGGTACCTTGTGAAATTAATCCCCCAGCAATGGCTTCCATTGAAAAATAAAAAAAAATTCCCTAAAGGCGGTTTTGAAAAAAAAATTACTCGTGGACACACTTTTTTAGGTTTAATACGAAACCCAAAATAGTGGGTTTTTTTCATCTGTTTTTTTTTTTTTATAATGTGTACACGTGGTAGCTACTGATCACACGGTTCAACATGTTAGTTGTGTTCCCTGCTTAAAATTTTGAGCTATTTTGTGGCTTCAAATGAAAAAACAATGCACAGAAACAAATGATCCCACGTACATGATGTACCAGTACCTTTAAATATGAACGCTGAGTTTACATACATGTACACTTTACTTCTGCTGCCGATTTCACGAAACAGTGCGTAACTTAAATGTACTTCACGATGCGTAAGATTTACGCAACAAATATATTGAGCAGCTGCGCAATAAACTTACGATCAAGTTCACGAAACTTGGCGTAGCTGTGCAACGTTTAAAAAAATCTAAACATCTCGGATAACAGCATTTATGACGGCTGTGTGTGTATGATGTTGTTCGTTCATGAAACAGTCGTCGAATTACCTCCGCCCACAATTTTGAAAATAGTATTGTCCAACTCTCTTCGGAATTTTGCAGCAACTCTTTAAGCACTGTCACAAGTTAAATGGCAATTCATTTACTTCAAGCACAAAGCTGTGAGTGTCATGTATCAACCTTGGTAAGTTGTGCAATAACAGGCTCCATGACAATCACTATTTAATGGCAAATAGGTCATTTTCGATCGCTACGCCACAACTTACACCCCTAAAATGATTGCGCAAGTTACACCATAATTTGTTGTATACAAAGTCTCGGACTAACGCACTGTGAAACTTTCGTGAAATTGTCATAACTGAAATATTGCGCAGCGTGAAATTTGGCTCAACTTATGCCATAAATTGTGGCGCAAGTGGACTTATATGTACGCAATTGCGTAAATTTTTGTGAAATCAGCTGCTGCACAAGTGTAACTACATGTACATAATATTTCCATAAGCCACTTTCATGCACGTCAATCTCCTCACTTTTAAAAAAAATTATCAACCGATCACAGTACACACATACCGGTAATCATGAATAATCACCAATGTTCATGCTTAATCATGTTAATCATGAATATTAATGAAAGTCAATCATGTAAAAGTAAATACTGAATCAAGTGATAAATCACAAAAAGAAAATCCAAAAAGCTAATCAAAGATGATAGTATGTGGTTTCAAAGAAGTTTGAATTGAATTTTTTTTTCTTCAAATTTTTAGAAAAAGTTTTGCTATTCAGAAGGCAAGGCATATGCTACAACAAGCCATTGATATGTGACCTGAATCACTATATTTTCAGCAATGTCAGCTCATATATTCTATTATTAGAAAAAAAAGGTGTATTTAGAAATGACAAAAATGACAAAAAAAGTAATAACACCAACACCAGTAAAACAACTTAACTACAATTTTCACCAAACATGCCAAAGACAACCAAAATGTGCAAGCATGCAATTAGACACAGCCATGCAAATTTATGATGTGCGCGACTTCTCTTCTATGGCTTCTACCGGTACTAGTACACTAACAAATAAAATCTCTCCCATTAACCCCAACCCTCCTAAATCCTCTAAAATCAACCAGGTTCTTCAGGGACCACGGAGGATTAAGGCTGTATGTCTTTGAAATGCCAGCTAATTTTGGAAGATACATTGTGTCAAGGTCTTAAGCTGTACCTTGCATTATTTATGCTCAGCCATGCATAATTGTGGTTCACATTATAGGCCTACTGGATACCATCTGCACTGCCTCTGGATATCATTCGTCAGGTTGGCGTAACGGTACTTTCTTCGCCTTCCACAGCTGTGACCCGGGTTCGAATCCCACCTGGTCCTACATGTGGATTGGGTTTTCAGTCCCTGCTGGATTCCGGGTTTTTCCCAGAGTATTCTTCTGGGGTTTTCCTCCCACCTCTTAAACTGTAATTTCTTCTCATTGTAATTTCTTCTCATTGTCTCCTCCCAACAGGTTTCTTCAGGCTTGCGAGCTACACTGCCTAGGGCGCTTTTAAGGAATCCTTGGTTTCATTACCGCTTTGAGGAATCCTTGGTTTTATTACCAGATTAAGTAATAATAGTAATCGTAATAAATGTCTTAGACATGTTAAAAGTGAAGTGAAGGATTGAGGCAGTGGTCATCCATCCACTGAAGAAATTAAGAAAATAACGGATGATGTTGGAGGATTGAGGCTGTAGCCAGTTTTGACATGGAGGCAGTTAGAAGATTCTGCAGGATTGAGGATGCCAAAAGGGCCTGGGGGTTAGGGTTAAAAAAAAAGAAGCCTAGAAAGATCTAGGAGCTTGAAGCCAACACCGGTGTGGAGTGGAGTGGAGTGGGGTTGGGATGGGGACAAGGATCAACAAAGGGTTGGATCCAGAGCCGGCATCGCATTACTTTTCTTGGAGACAAACCTGACATGGACCCCGAGGAGACAGACTCCTGCGAGCGACATGTGAGCTTATCATAAATGGAGTTGGGGTCCCAGACCAGCGGGGAGCTCCTACCACTGGAGGAGTCCGCGGGGGAGCCCGCAAAGATATAGCAGTTCTCCTCTGCAAAAAGTGGTGGCAGCGGTGGGATCGGGCGAGGAAAAGGTTATTGTGATATAGAAAAGGTTAGTTAATAGTTTAAATATTGCATCCAGGTGAACTGAACTAGTTTGGCACGTGTCAGGGTTAACCCTCTAGTGTGCTCTTGGGTGGCAAGATAGTATACAGCCTCTCTACGTTTCTGCTCTCTTTGCCGGCATTATTAGGCAAAAAAAAAATAATAAGTCGGTCTCTGGTCAGCGCGCGCGTCGATATCAATCATGCGCGTCAATCTTTCTTTTTTTTTCCATAATGTTCCGCGGTAGCTCCGACAGCGCCTTCTATTGCCGCACCTCCTGAATTTTTTTTTTACCAAAGAGCACCAAGGAATGGGAAATTGCACCAAGGCAAATGACCGAGAGCACCAAGGCAAATTATGGAGGACACCAATGTACATGAGGACACTAAAAAAGCAAAATATTACCCCACCTTGTCTGTACAATCCAAGCTTGAAGAAAAAAAAAAACAAAGCCGCGTCACCGCGTCAATTCCGGAACTTTGGTCTGACCAGAGACCAAATATTTTTTTTTTTTGGCCTTAGTGCCCAGAATTTTGGTGCCCTTTAGCGGTGAAAACTCACCCAGCCCCGGCCTCTACATTTGTGTTGCTTGCCACCATTACTTGTTCATACCCTAGGCAAGAGTTGATTGGGTAGGGGGGGCGGGAGGGTTACAGGGCCCACGCCCGCTCCCAACCCCCTCTCCATCCCCCCCCAGTGCCTTTTTTTATGAATTCGATCAAAGGATAACCATCTTTAAATCAATGGTATTCATCCCCTTTCCTCTACAGATGTGTAAGGTATTAATACAAACAGTAATACATGTAGCAAAAAGGTGAAAAAAGAGCAGCCCCTTCAAATGAGGTCCAGGCTCCACCCCTTGACTGCAGCTTACTATCGCCTGGTGCTCCCAGCCTAGCAGCTTGCACCTAATGCGAACTGAAATTCAGATATGATGTTTGACTTGTTTGCACTTTAAAGTTTTGCATTAGTTATTTAAAAAATTTGCAATTTGTCCGGAAGTCGTTCCGGATATGAATTGAGACGGGCCCTTTCAATGTTGGGGGGTCAAGAGTTAAAGCTGGAGTCCATCATTTGCAGCTATCCAAAAAGTAATTGGCGTAATTCTTGTTGAGAAACATACTTGGTTGAAAGATAATAAGGGGACTAAACTCCCTGTGAAATTATTCTTTCTGGAAAGCTGTCATTTTGAAGAAATCAACAAAAGAAGCCCTTTCCAACGGTGCTTCTTAAGATGCACCGTAGGAAGTTTCAATTAGTAGTTCGTTTTGTTTTGCGTCGAAGCGCGCGCACGCATTGGCACGACGCACACGCGCACGCGGTTGCTATAATTCGTCGGATCAGTGCGCGACATCGCGTAGCTGCAATCGGCTCAGCGAGAACGTGTCTCGAACGCTGAATTTAGGCCCAATTCAAAACATGATTCCAGCAACTTTTGATTTGAAATTGAGATCCTAGAATGCTATTTTTCTCGGAATATACAGCTGAAGCTGAGCTGAAACTTCATCAGGTTAGTTGTTTAATACCCTTCTTTAGATTTTGAGCACGTTTGTTGCTTCAAACGAACAAAATGCACAAATTACAAATGATGGACTATACCTTTAACACAACGTTGGTTTTGATTCCTACCTTCTTTTGGGAACTTTAGAGTTGAGTCCATGCCGAGTTCCTCTCGTCGCAAATCGTCATCAGCCAGTTTGCGTTTGTCCGAGAAGAGAGGAGAACCGAAGTCTGGTTTGCTCCGGGAATGGTCGTGATCGGGCTGATGACTCGGGGCATCTGTGGAAATAACGATAAGAGTTCACTGTCAGGGTTCCCAATCTATTAACCCTAACTCCCCGGGCCTTTTTGCTAGGATGTAGCCTCAATCCTGCAAAATCCTCCAATTTGCCTCATGGAAAAATAGCATATAGCCTCAATCCTGCAAATCCCTCCATTATTTCTTGAATATGGTCCGTGGAGGGGCACCACTGCCTGAATCCTGCAAAATCCTGTGGCAGTGACTGTCAATATGTGGAGGCTTCGACAGTGACATCCTGGAGCAGTACGGAGGATTTCAAGCATAATCCAGGCCTACATTTATGCATGGCTGAGCAAAAACAACACAAGGTCCGGCCCAAGACCTTGACAAAGTGCATCCTACGAAATCAGTTATGCACTTTTACCATGTAACCTCAATCCTCCAAATTCCTCCACTTTGGCAAAGAGGAATTTGAAGGATTCAGGGCAGTTAGGTTTAACAAAACAAAATTCCCCGAGTTTTTCCCTCATATTTCCTCGAGAAATTTCCAAAGTTCCATAAGAAAAATTTTCACTTTTATAACGAGGTTGCTGGGAAGTCAAGAGGTGGATGCAGCAAAGCAACTAAGATACTGATAATACACAAGCAACTTGTTGACAAGCGAGGGCCTACCTTCTCCCCTTACAGCCATCCTTTCCTCACCATAACAATAATAAAAATAATAATAATGGGCAATTAAGAACACTCTTATTAGTAAACTGAATCACAGCGCTTACAGTATTATTATTACCTCTGATCATTGGGCCAATGAAACATTCCAAATACCATCCCAGCTCCCTGGGGAGTATACAGCTCGATGCTGCCTGTTAGGCGCAAGCAAGCTTATTCAATCACAATAACCATCTCTGCCCTCACAGGTACCCATTTACTTCTGGGTGGAGAGAAGCAATGAGTGACAAAGTGCCTTGTTCAAGGGCACACGCAACATGACCCCAGGCTGGACTCGAACCCACAACCCGCAGCTTTACCCACAGACCACGAATCCAGTGCCCTTAACCACGAGGCCACAGCACTCCACCATATGCAACAGACTGGCAGCCTGTGCTAACAATAATCTTTAATTTATTTGCATTTTCTGTCAAATTCCCTGAATTTTCCCAAATTTTTGGTGTTTTTCTCATATTCCCCGAGCTTTTCCTGACTGGAAAATGGAAACTCATTTTCAAAGTTCCCTGATTTCCACAGTGGCTGGGAACCGTGACTGTGCAATTTGAACATGGATAATTGTCCGAAGCGCAATTTAAACATAAAGGGAATATACAACATTTGCAAACATCGAAAACTAAAACTACTAAGTTTTTACGAAATACCTTACTAGGATGTTGGTAAATGACAGTCTAAGACATCCTGTAAAATTATAACACCTGGTGTCAAGTCATTTTCAAGATAATGGTATTTTTGTATACATTTCCAACGGTGGTCGGCCAACCACCGTTGGAAAAACCTAACTATTTTTCAACTACTGCTCCAAATTTACAATTTTTTTCAGTCCAAATTTTGTTTGCTACTGGTTACATGTTCATGAACGGGTGCAGGCCAGCTAGACTGGTTCCCTTACCTTACAATTTTCCAACAACTATAAATTGATCCATTTTATCTTTAGTGGAGTCAGGGAACCAGACTACTTAAACATTTTTGTTTTTCTTGGTTTTTCAAGCATTTTCGAACACAAAACTTCAAACATGTCAGTTAAACAATATTTGATCTATTATACAAACCCCTCAAATAGTTCATTTCTGAAAATTACAGCAAAAGCCAATGATGTACATTCCCTTTAAGACCTCTTGAGACTCGACTAACAGTGCTCAACTAACTGAGCTATCCAGCGTTCTCAAAGAAATTCACAAATTCACAATTCACAAAATGTTCAGCACAAGAAAAATAAAACAATAAAATCAGTTTGAACAGATCACCGATGCGTTGAATGTCTCTTCCTAGTGGTCTCCCTCAACTCTCCCTTTGTGACTGTTGAGGGGGTACTTCTGCACGGAGTCCAGAACAGTGAGTGACCTTACGCCTCTTTTCACTGCCGATGATATACTACTCAGTCCACAAACTCAGTAGACTCGAATACAAGCCTGTAGCGGACTTACTTGATTTGCCTGGCTTGAGCCCCTGTGCTTCCTGGAATGGAGC
The DNA here is from genome assembly GCA_029964075.1 of Patiria pectinifera. NCBI lineage: Eukaryota > Metazoa > Echinodermata > Asteroidea > Valvatida > Asterinidae > Patiria > Patiria pectinifera. The sequence continues at coordinate 30,426,670 of CM057147.1, read as the reverse complement.
AAAGTCATCCTCCCCGACGCCAGATGCTGGTGGTTGGTTTGACGGCTGGAGAAGAGACTGTTGGTTGGTCTGGGGCCCTGACTGTGTCTTGGGTGTTATCACAGGGACAGGTGCTTCTCTGAAGTGGTGCAGCGCCTCAATGGAGGGTTGCTGTCCATTCTTTATTGGTATAAATAGAAAAGACAAGTTGAAAAAAATGACTACTGGTTCTCTAGGATGCCTGTGCAAAGTTCCAAACAAGCAAGTGAAAAAAAGTGGCATTGGTGGTTGATTCAATATAGATGCAGGTTGTGCCACGCCTACACAGTAACATTACTTCTCCTAGTCTTCTGCACTTTATAACCCTTAAAGTTTTGCAAAACCACTTTTGCCCATAAGAGTTGGTGCCGGCAATTCAAATTCCTCTGAGATAATCTTCTGTCGAGTATGGATAACACTTCAAATTCCTGCTCAATTCTTTTGTCAGTTTGTGTGGTTAAGCTCAGGGCAAGCAGGCAGATTCGGTCACGCTTCACTGCTCAGTGCCACAGTGCTGTTTTTTTGGTGTGTGTGCAGTGACTCTGTGTGACACAGTTACTTTAACACTTTATATCCCTTCACCTGAAACCGACTTGCAGGGTTTTAACCTTCCGATGTGCCACTTGTACTGTTTTTACACGAACGCGCGTCAGTACTATTTTTTCATAGTCGCTTGTATTTTGTGTAATAACCCAAATGCTGTTCGGTTTTATGGCTTTATATGTCAACACAGTACTTTCCCATAGTGTCTGAATATATTCCGATCCCAGCATGTCGATTGTTTATTTGGCCATCGATGTCTATTGATTGTTTACCCCCCCCCCAAAAAAAGGATTTCTTTTTCATAAGGAAAATGAATATCAAGAAAACAAGACAGATTTATGAATGACATCATGTTGTATTCATCACTTTAGTAATTCATAAAAGTTGAGAAATTATGGTGAAAAAGCTTCAAGGATGCAATAAAATAACTATGGTAACTAAGATTTATGAAGTAAACGTCAATAAAAAAAATCTGAACATGTGGAAAGACGGAGAATTTGGAAATATTCAAAATTAGACGCGTGCAGTTTAGGTTTTGTTTTAGCCGTAGTGTTCTTTTGAAATGTCCAGTTCAGTCATTCATCTGACAGTTATTGCAAGTTGCTGTGGTGGTTTTTCTGCTGATGCAGTGCCGTGTGCAAGCAAACCGCTTGCACTCAGAGCAGACTCAGCTGGTCCGGGGGCAGCACTTTGCTTTGCAAAAAGCTGGGTCACCGGTTCAACCAGGGTTCAAGTGGCACTTACCATCTTATTTGGCTTGCTTTGAACTATGAATACATGTAATATGAGATTTTTTTAACACAAGATGAAAAAGTAATTGCTTTTTTACGGCGAAGCGACTATGAAAAATAGTACAGTGGCACATCGAAAGGTTAAAGGGTTTTACATACTGCTCTGAATAGTAACCAGACTAGTTCCAACCACTGATAACTAGCGTGTATTTGATACAGGTTCAAGTAGCTGAATCATGGTTAACTATTGTCCTTTATCAAACCTGCTATTAAAAATCTCCTGGGTAACTCATTTTTGTTCTGTAAACAATCTTAACCACCAGCGATTTGCTCTCCAAACTTCAACTAACATTTCCTTCCTTGTCTTTTATCCAAGTATTCTTAGCTCACTGTAACAAATGTAAGGTGATTGTACTGGTTTCTAACGGTTCCTACATCTCTGAAATTAACAGTATACTGTACTATACCCTTAAAACTCTTCAACATTTACCTCCATAATGCCCTATGATTATTGCATGGACGTTGGACATACGTGTACAATGAAGCCACATGTCAAGGAACGTCAAGTGAATCCTTTGATAAGCCCAATGAGCATCCTCCAGATTGCTACACTTAGAATCTCTACTGAATTGGGTTAAGCATCTAAATTGCATTCAATCGACAGAGCACTGCTGGAATGACCAAAAAAAATTGCACTAAAAGAGCAAGGGTAAAATTCAGTTAAAAACAGCTTTCAGAATCACCTGTACAAGAGCAATGAGGCCCAGTGCTATGTATAACTCCAGACGGGTCAGTTGTCCAGGAATGGTCTGATTGGCTAATCCCCAGATGTGTCCCAGCATCGGCTTGTCCAGTCCAGACAGCATCAGGATGGGGTAGAGCAGGTTGGTTTCTATCCTGTCCTCTCTGAGTGAAGCCTCTAGGACTTGGCGATAGAGTAGAGGGAGGCTAGCCTCATTCGTGCACCTGTTCGAGAAATCCAATCAATTAAGGGAAAGTTCAGGGAATGTAGGTTGATTATGTGTAATTTAGCAGGTATTACAAACTATCACCATTTGTATGATGGAATACTTTTGCATCAAGGAGATGTCAAATTAAACATTGGGTTCTGCCCTTATTCTTCAATTTTATCACACTGTATCCTCAGTGCTGTCCGAGGACTTGCGAAAAAAAATATAAGATTTGAACCAGCAAGGCGATCCCAGCAAGCTTGGTGGTCAAATGGTACAACGTCTGCATTAGTAAGCAGGAGGTCGTGGGTTCGAGTCCAACTGAGTAAGCTTGTGAGTTATTTTCTGGCAAGCCCTTAAACAAAACTGAGCATACAGTGTTTATAACATTATATCGGCAAAGGGCGAAACCCAATGTGAAATTGAGTAGGTGTTATAAAAACACCTGATTCAGACAGAAATCTTACGATATTTCAAATCATGACCCACAAAATGAAAAAACCAAAATGACAATGGTTTATCCCAACTTTATTTGAGCAAATGCTTCAAAGGACCACAGTCTTGAAGCAAAACATTCTGACTTATAAAATCACCACCTTTGAGGAAGAAAAATTAAGAAGCAGAAGTAAGGTTGCTAAGCAACCAATAAGCCTGTAAAGTTCTAATGTTGTAGTTCTAAGGTTTTGAGACAATTTTAAAATATGGGTTATTCGTTATGTACCGGTATGGATGTACATACCAAACAGGCACACCCTTCCCTTCTCCACCCTGTGCACCCATAATGGAACTGCCCGCCTTTAACCCCTGCACATGCTCAGCCTGGCCACCTCCACTCTGTCCGGGGGTTTCCGGCATGGTGAAGAGCGAGGTGACATTCTCTGCGCTGGACCAGGCTTTGCCTTTGCTGAACGTCTGTTGGCGGTGGGCTTGGGTTGCGGGCTCCGCCTCGCGCAGTTTCTTCTTCTGATGGAATGCTTTGGTTGATTTGCTGGGTGCCGTCAGGTCCGCTGAGTCTAGCATCATACTCTCCAAGGACGGAACTTGATGTGTGAATTAAACAAAATACCAGACCAAAAACAGTGAAAGGTATTCAATCATCAACAGCAGAAGGTATAAAAACACTCCCTAAGGCCAAAAAAAAAAAGTCTCCGGTTTCTGGTATGGAGCTTGCCCAAAAAGTGGTGCGGTGACGCGGCTTTTTTTCCCCTGATTTTTTTGCTTCAAATGCCGGCTGATGACTGCAAATGGTGCCCGACTAAACTTAGTGCAAATATATGGGAGTCCAGAGAGGCCTAATAAAGCTTATTCTCGACCATAACCCAATCTAAAAACATGTTAAAATTGTGCAGCAGCAGGATTTCAGTCAAACCAGTAAGTTTGGCGGTTTTGAGACATCATCTTTCAGTGAAAAAAACCTTTTTCATTTTGCCGACGCGCATGGCTACGGCGACGCACGTGCATACCAGAAACTGGAGACTTTTTTTTTTGGGCCTAAACTATGGCCTTGTGGATTTTTTTTTTACCTTTTTGATGGACTTCTGAACCACAAAGAAATTCCCTTCCATTCAGCACTTTTAAACTGGACAAAACAGTGTCTACCAGCTGAACGTTGGTCACATATAACCTGTCAATAAGTACCCTTGAGTGACTTTGTACAGTCTCCTGACGATGGGCAGAGCATACTGTCCGAAACATTGACTTTCCCTCGGTTCTTTTCAGAACCTCATAAAACTCACAAAAGAGATTTGTTACACAGTGCTACTGTAATCTGTACCTTATTGACTTTGTATACTGTAGTAACAAAGTGCTCTTGAACCCTAGTTAAGATTACCTTATTGGGATCACAGACGTCACTAGGGAGGTTAGGTGAATCCTCGTCAGCAAATTTGTGTGTGTGTCGGCAAATGCGCCACCAATTGTCCGATAGTGTCCAACATTATCCTCTTTGAACAGTGCTCCACACTTCCATTAATATTGGTCAGGCGACGCCCTTGATTGTGATCAAGAACCTTGTTGTATTCTATTACAACAGCAGGTCACCCAAAAATTGTTATCTGAGTCTTAACTCGGACCAACAAATTAGAGCACCATGATCCAATGTCTGACTCATGTGCGGCAGTACATGAGTTTAAACCCTACAAACAGTGGTACACTGTTTGTGTTCTAGGGCAAGACACTTTACTACAATTGCCTCTTTCTTCCCAGGAGTACATACAGGTAACTATGAGAGTTTGGAAAAGATTGTGCAGGTCAGGAACTGCTTCACAAAAACTGGCCTGGTGGCCAATGATCACGGCTAAACTGAAGGACTTTCAGACATTTGTCTAAAACGCAATATAAGCACAATATTATGATAACAACTAATTTCAATTCATTCTCCCCCCCTAATTTGCAAGTGCATCTGGCAATTAGAGTACCTTTCTTGTCTTGTTTCAGCGGCTTGGGTTTGGCAATATTCCCCGTCTCCTTTCTCTCTCCTTGTTGGAATTCACTGAAGCCGTCATCCTTGGCTGGTGGTTGTGTCTGGCCTGGCAGTCCCAGGGGGCGAGCCTCAGGTGTCTGTGGGGTGTTGGCTGGGGGTGTCGGGCCTTGGAGAAAGTCTCCAAATCCATCGTCCTCTGCTGCAAATACAGCAGAACAATTTTTTTCTTGAAACTTACTTATATGCTTGATAATTAACACTGAAAGTTTTAAAATTTTCTTCTATTTTCTTCAGACTTAACATTGTGATTCTTATGGCTCCTTCCTTATCATCTAAAACATATTTCTCACCTCACCTTTGTCTAAAGCTCTAAATTGTTTCAGTCACCTTTTAATTCAAATGGCTTTTACAAACATCTGGCCACATTTTAGAGTGAAATTTGCAGTAATGAAATTCCATACCGAGGTCGCCGGTATTCGAGTATTTTGACATCACTCGGTGTTCGGTATCAAAATATTGTCACTATATCATAAGCACAGAATTCTGTAGTCAGCAGTGCAATGAAATTAGATCCGTAAAAATACAGAAAAGAAAACGTTAGTTCACGCTAAAAAGCAGCAGCAGTGTGGCATGGCTGGGTTTATCCTGGCACGAGACTGGGTCCTGCAAAGGACTCTTAACCACTTCACGCCGGGATTATTTTTGCCGAAAATTTTGATTTTCGCAAAAGGCAGAATTTTCCAGCCAACTTCTAATACACAGCCAAACGCCACAAATACTGATTTGCAAGAGTCATTTCAACAGTATTTGTACGATATTTCTTGCTGAAATCTCATATATTTCAAGACTCCGGGGTGTGCACTGGAGCGTAAATTGTACAATACTGAGGCCATGCACAACGGCCAATTCAAGATCAACACACCGTCCGCCTTCACGGACTTTGTGTGAATGTACAAAAGACGCAAGGGATAAGCATGTTTAGACGTCACCCGGAGGCGAGTCGAGGCAATCTTGACGTCTTAACCCGTCAGCCGTGCCTGTGTTTAAAAACAGCCAGTGCGTGTTATCACGTCCTCCGACGCGAACTGAATAAAACTAACTTACAACAGACAATCGTAGGTGCATGTCCACAGCAAATTAACTCCCTTTGACCTTTCAATTTGGTGCCGAACCCAAGACGAACAATTCTTTGGATACTGAACTGAGGGATCGACTTGCAGCACTATTTGAAGCATTGCAAGTTTTGAGATGCTAACTGAGCAGTCAGCCCTCTCACCTGTCTCAGTCTTCAGGGGTTGGCCTCCACCTTCAACCCCGCCTCCTTGCTTGCTTCTCCCCGCCTCTTTTCCAGCCCCGCCTCCCTTCCCGCCGCCCCCTTTCCCAAACATCTCCTCCAGGTTGATGTTGAGGGAATCGACGGACGCCGCCTTGCCGCCCACCCTGCCAAACTGCTTCAGCTTCCGCTGCTGCTCCTGGAAGTAGCGTTCCTTCTTCGCTTGTTCCTCGGTCATCTGGTGTTTGCCTGCCGCTTGTGCGTGGCGACTGCAAGAAATTTCAAATTTGAAGAAAGTCTTGAATCTTGGAGCGATGTGGTTTAATGGTTAGGGTGTGCGACTCATGTGCAATGGTGCATGGGTTTTGAAATCTGACTGGGAACATGGTGCTTGTGTTCTTGGGCAAGACACTTTACTACAATTGCCTTGCTCTCTCCACCCAGGTGTATAAATTGGTACTTGTGAGAGTACAGACCATATAGAACCCTGATAAATGCAACAAAATGCAACAGTGGATTCTGTTGTAGCAGCCTTGGCACTTATATGAGCATTAACCCCACTATTAATGCAACAGACTGCAACAGCAATAGTGGATTTTGTTGTACCAAGCATGGGCAACTTGGCACAATAGGCAAAGCAACTAGAGTTGACTGCTAAATGCAACAGTATGCAACAACAATTAGCCTCTGTTGCTTTCTGTTGTACACAGTAGCGTTAGGGTTAAAAATTACGAGGGTCTTTCAAAAAAGATTTCTTCATTAATTTCCAAGTCATAGTTGAAATCCGCAACATCCTACACACAAGATTTTTTAACCAGTAACCAATAAACTTCCTATAAAATTAAAATGGAGCAATAGTGATCTAACTTCTTACTTTTATTAGTAACCCTAACCACTCCCAACCCTTCAAAATCCAACTGTATGTTTTGTTGGAATCTGTTGGAGTGAGTACTGCACTAGTAAACTGATTATGCTTTACATGGGGTCAAGCATACCACCATAAACAGAGTCTAACAATTGGGGGGGGGGTGAGTTAACCATATGGTGTTGGATTTTGCAAGAGTGAGGAAGGTTCCTAATAAATCACTCAAGGGGTTAGGGTTACATGGCCATGATCAACAGTGTTTTCTGCTTTTTAAGTCTTGTCCGCACCTTGGATGACGAGGCAACTGCTGTTGCATGTGAGATGCCATCGGTTGAGGTTGACCTGCAAACATCTGCTGCTGCTGCTGCTGCTGTTGCTGTTGATATGGCATTTGCTGCTGCATGTTCACACCCTGCTGCTGCTAGGAGAATATTGTGACCATGTCAAGTTAATAATTTGCAAAGTGAGCACTGAAGGAACTCTTTCAACAGAAATTGGGCTCAAAAACGCACAATGATAACAGATGAAAAGATCACTAAAAAGTGAAATGTGAACAATCATACAGCTATACCTTGGAAATTTGCTGTTTTCATGTTATTGCCATGCAAAGAAATTTCAGGGTAACAAATTTTGGTCTTTAAAATCAAGCCATTGGCGTACTGGTCGTCATACCATTCACACGTTTCTTTGCAAGATGTTATTTAATGTGTGTGCTAGGATCGCCATGTGTATAATTCGGAAGCTAGTGTGGACCTGATAGCCACAGTGGATGGTCACTATAAACGTCAGATACGTCAGATGTAAACAAATTTTCAATGTTTTTTTTTTCAATTGTTTTTCCAAATGTAAATCATTTTATGGATTTCCTGTGACCCAGACCTTTGAAAAAAAAACAAATCAATAAAAAATCCAATGGGGAAATCTTGCTGAATGTGCATTTTGCGTTGTTTGTTTAAAAAGCAAAAACAGAAATACTTCGGGAACAAACTTCACAGCTTTGCTCAACAAGAAGAGACTTTGCACTAATTACAGAAAAAAGCTATACACCAGCATGGCCAGTGATAAGTGTACTTCATCGGTCACCAATGAATTTTAGCTTGCGAGCATGTTTCTGTTTTGTGAAAACAATTCAGTGCTTGCAAGGTTAAAAAAAAAAAATTGAGAGTGCTAGAAGCACAAAATGGTGATCATATAAAGCACAGAATCCTGTGGTGAGCAGAATAAAAAAATGTGTCAAGGCTTTTTAGCTGTTTCGGTGTACACACCGAAACAGCTCTTGTTTTCGTTAAGATTTTTTTTTTTTTTTTTTTTTTTTTTTTTTTTTTTTTTTTTTTAGCTGTTTCGGTGACACACCGAAACAGCTCTTGTTTTCGTTAAGATTTTTTTTTTTCTTTTTTCTTCTCCTTTTTCAGACTTTTTCTCCATAGGTTTAACACACGTTTCTTCCACCAGTCCACTTTGCCACTTTTATGAATCCGATTGATTTCAGACTTGGTACATACTTAGACCACCAGCCACAGATGGTCCTAGAAGAAATTTGTGATCGTGACGTCATTAGGTGTCAGGTTACGTCACATTAAAGATGCATTTTTCCCCATATGTTTTGTACACGTTTTAAAACACTCCAGTTTGGCATCTTCGTAAATCCGATCGACTTTAAACTTAATTCATACTTAGACCACCACCCACAGATGGTCCTAGACGAAATTCGTGATCGTGACATCATCAAGTGTCAGGTTACGTCACATTAAAGATGTATTTTTCCCCATAGGGTTTGTACATGTTTTAAAATGCTCCATTTCGGCACTTTCATAAATCCGATCGACGTTACACTTAGTAAACACTTAGACCACCACCCACAGATGGTTTTAGAAGAAATTTGTGATCTTGACGTCATCAGGTGTCAGGTTACGTCACATTAAAGATGTATTTTTCCCCATATCCTTTGTACACGTTTTAAAAAACTCCAGTTTGGCATCTTCGTAAATCTGATCGACTTTAAACTTAATTCATACTTCGATCACCACCCACAGATGGTCCTAGACGAAATTCGTGATCGTGACGTCATCAAGTGTCAGGTTACGTCACATTAAAGATGCAATTTTCCCCATAGGGTTTGTACATGTTTTAAAACGCTCCATTTCGGCACTTTCGTAAATCCGATTGACATTACACTTGGTACACACTTAGACCATCACCCACAGAGGGTCCTTGAAGAAATTCGTGATCGTGACGTCATCAGGTGTTACGTTACTTCACATTAAAGATGCACATTTCCCCATAGGTTTTGTACACGTTTTAAAACGCTCCACTTTGGCACTTTCGTAAATTTGAACGACTTTATACTTGGTACACACTTAGACCACTACCCATAGATGGTCTTAGAAGAAATTCGTCATCGTGGAATCATGAGGTGTCAGGTTACATCACATTAAAGATGTATTATTTCCCAATTGGTTTTGTACACGTTTTTCTTCAAACTGAACTTCGGAAGTACAAGTCTGATTGGGTTAAAACTTGGTATGCATATTGACATGGATGTGTTATAGATAGAAATTTAAGTGACATCATCATCAAATGTCATGTGAAGTCCCTTAAAGAGGCATTTTATTCCTTTATAGGTCTATATCTACAGAACTAAAATGTTCGATTCTCCATAGGTTTTGTACACGTTTTCCTTCAATTAGTACATTTTGGCACTTTCATGGATCTGATTGACTTCAGACTTGGCAGACACGCATATCACCAGCCCCAGATGGTCTTAGAAAGTTGTCGTCATGTTGACGTCATCAGGTGTCATGTGAGGGCGCCCTAGCTTTGTATTCTTTGCAGCCCTGTAGCTTTGCATATATAGGTCCGATTGCGTTGAAACTTTGTATGCCCTCACATTGGGGTGTCTTTCATATGAAATTATAGGTGCCGTCATTGTGACATCATCGGTTCTCATGTGAGGGCGCCCTAACTTTACATGATGTGCAGCCCCATATCTCCGCAAGTATGGGTACGATTGGATTGAAACTTGGCATTCTCTCATATTGGGATCTTTTATACATGTATTTGATAATATAGCTGAAATCATCGTGACGTCCTTAGCTGTCATGTGAGGGCGCTCTAACTTTGCATTCTAGCCTAATATTTCCACAATTACATGTTTGCGTCCGATTGGGTTGAAACTTTGCATTCACACAAACTTCGATTAGTTATACACCTGAATATAGGTGAAGTCAAGAGGACATCATCGGTCGTCATGTGAGGGCGCCCTACCATGGCATCATTTGCCGCCCTATATCTTTGTAAGCATGGGTCCGATTAGGTTGAAACTTTCTTTGCCCTCATATTGGGAAGTGCTATGTGTGACAATGTAAGTTGCGTCATCATCTCTTCCGTGGTCGTCATATGAGGGCGCCCTAACCTTGCATACTGGAATGTGCTATATGTGGAACATATAGGTTAAGTCGTGATTACGTCAACAGTTGTCTTGTTGGGCGCCCTAACAGTGCATCATTTCAGGCCCTTTATCTCTGCAAGTATTCGACCGATTGCGTTGAAATTTTACATGCACTAATTGAAGTCATCTTCTCATGTCCTTGTCACATAAAAAAAAACCGAAACAGCTTGTGTTTGTCAACAAACACATCTCTAGTTTTTTCTTTTTTTTCTTCTCCTTTTTCAGACTTTTTCTCCATAGGTTTAACACACGTTTCTTCCACCAATCCACTTTGCCACTTTTTTAAATCCGATTGATTTCAGACTTGGTACATACTTAGACCTCCACCCACAGATGGTCCTAGAAGAAATTTGTGATCGTGACGTCATCAGGTGTCAGATTACGTCACATTAAAGATGTATTTTTGCCCATATGTTTTGTACACGTTTTAAAACACTCCAGTTTGGCATCTTCGTAAATCCGATCGACTTTAAACTTAATTCATACTTAGACCACCACCCACAGATGGTCCTAGACGAAATTCGTGATCGTGACGTCATCAGGTGTCAGGTTACGTCACATTAAAGATGTATTTTTGCCCATATGTTTTGTACACGTTTTAAAACACTCCAGTTTGGCATCTTCGTAAATCCGATCGACTCTAAACTTAATTCATACTTAGACCACTACCCACAGATGGTCCTAGATGAAATTCGTGATTGTGACGTCATCAAGAGTCAGGTTACGTCACATTAAAGATGCATTTTGCCCCATAAGGTTTGTACACGTTTTAAAACGCTCCATTTCGGCACTTTCGTAAATCCGATCGACGTTACACTTGGTACACACTTAGACCACCACCCACAGATGGTCCTTGAAGAAATTCGTGATCGTGACGTCATCAGGTGTTTCGTTACTTCACATTAAAGATGCACATTTTTCTCATAGGTTTTGTACACATTTTAAAACGCTCCACTTTGGCACTTTCATAAATGTGATCGACTTAATACTTGGTACACACTTAGACCACTACCCATAGATGGACCTAGAAGAAATTCATCATCGTGGAGTCATGAGGTGTCAGGTTACATCACATTAAAGATGCATTGTTTCCCTATTGGTTTTGTACACATTTTTCTTCAAACTGAACTTCGGAAGCACAAGTCTGATGGGGTTAAAACTTGATATGCAAATTCACATGGGTGTGTTATAGATGGAAATTGAAGTGACATCATCATCAAATGTCATGTGAAGTCCCTTAAAGGGGCATTTTATTCTTTCATAGGTCTATATCTACATAACTAAAATGTCCGATTTGGTTGTAATTTGACATGTACATATTATAATGTCTGTTTATGTAGATGACATTTATAGTGACGTCACTGATTGTTCATCCCGTGCTCAGAGTATTTCAAATATCCGAAACAGCTTGTGTTTGTCCACAAACACATTTCTAGTTGTAATATTCTATTTATTACGGAGAGCGAGCTTGGGAACCAGACTACCTGAGGCAGCGCCTGACCGGGGAACATCTGCGGTTGAAACCCTCCTTGCTGCGCGGCCAGGCCCTGTTGCATGATGGGATATCGCTGGGGCGTCATACCAGGGAAGGGCGCCCTCTGTTGGACATACTGCCCGCCGCCCGGCCTGGGTTGCTGTTGCTGGCCAGGTAAACCCATGTTCATGTTACCTGTGCAAAATTCCATTCAAAACAAGGCAATGGTTCATCGCAGATTTTTAACTTAGCGAACCATGATTCACCCTCCCATGCAAACAAACATGTACATTCTGTGCCAAGTTGTTATTTCAGTCAAAATCAATCAAGTGACTGTTTTCAACAGTTTAGAATTCCCAGCCCACATAAAGCAGGATTGACTGGCTGGGACTGCTTAAGTAACTTGATACAGCTATGCTTTGACTCTGGGTGAGTGATAAAACAGTTGTGACCACAACTTGCCTGCTCTGTCTGTTGACCCAGTTTGACTAGTCACAGTACTTGCCAGATATTATGATCTGACTGCTGGTGACTAGCCGACATACCAGGGGAAGTGGAAATAAAATTTGACTGTCTGTGACTGTTTAAATAGCAGGAAGGTTACAGAAATGGAAACTATGAGCATATATGGTGGAATAAGTAAATCATAAATAAAAAAGCTTCCTATAAACAAATATTTGCATACAATATCATGCTTCACAAAACTGTGCACTCATGACAAATGAGATCTAAATAATGATGAGAACAGAAACATGTCATTAACGCACCAATTCACTCTCATACTAGCATAATCCCAAACTGTGAAGTCTACTACAAAACCATTTTCCCATGAAAACAAACCCTGAGAAATTCACCAAAAAAACAATTAACATTCAATGTACACACATGTACAGAGCATTCTTCATTTGTAACAAAACGGAAAGACAATCTCGTTAAGGAAATGAAAAGCAACTTTCAGTACAAAACATGAACAAATAAAAAATAAGCAGTTACATGATGTATGCATGTAGAGCTTCATGGACACAACTGCAATGGCTGCAACACATAAGCGTTGATGTACCGGTACTGCAACACATAAGCATTGATATACATGTACATGTATGATGTACATATGTGGCAGGATCGATACTTCATTATGATATTGGGCTCGAAAGTGATGCCAAACATTGGCCTGAGCTGACAGTGATTTTAAAACTTAGTCTTGTGTAAATGAAACTTAATGTGTCTTTTGAAGTTTCAACATTATGTGCGTGTAGGATTAAATTTTAACATTTACATGTAGCGCAACTCATTATTGTACGTCCTTGTGTTCTTGGGCAAGACACTCTACTACAATTACTTCTCTCCACCCAGAAGTATAAACCTGTGAGGAAAGAGATCAGATTGTGCTGATCTCAAACTGATCTCATGGCCTAATGCTAGGGTAGGTTCACACGTTCCCGAATTCTTGCCACGAATAACCCTAATAATCTATCCTGAATAAAAATTCCTTATGGCATTGAGATAAATTAGCCCAGACTCGCTGTTTGTAAGAATAACTTAAGAATGAAACAAAAATAATCAAGAACTACCAGTAGGTACGAATTTGAAGCTGAATCAGACCCAACCAAGCCAAATGATTGCGATTTAGTGCAGAATGAAACCGAATTGTAGCGATTTTGTCAAGAATAACATACGAATAACTCAAGAATCATCCAGAATGACCCAGAGTTTTGCCGATTTAGTAGATTTGTAAGTTATTCTTATAATATTGTTACATTTCTTGATACATTCGTAATGATTCAGCATGATTCTGGACTATTAACCCCAAAAATAACTCTACGAAACTTGTAAGAATGCTGTAAGAATATCCAGAATGCTGTAAGAATATCCAGAATTAGTTATGAATACAACAAGAATAAACCAAGAATTGAAATTGGTTCCCGAATCACCCCGACAATTTTGAACATGTCCAAAATTGTCGGGGCGCTTCCCGATCTTTAACGATCTTTCACCGAACTAACAGAATCATCCCGAGGCAGCCAAGAACCATTACATATCCCCGGTTTACTCAAGAATTTGCTATTCCCGGTGATTCAGCTTAAAAATCAGGAATGTGTGAACCTAGCATAATGAACAGGGATCATACATGTAATTATGGAGCGCTTTGCGGCTGATATAAAGTGCTATATAAGCACCATGCTGGTATGTACATGTACATGTATATTACTATTATCTTTAGGACAATCTATGTCTTTTGTTTAAAATTTTGTCAAAATGAATAATTAGCAGGCATGAAAACTGGTAAGCAACCAAAAAAGAGGAAATTCCAACTTTTGCAAGGCTTTATGCAATCCGAGAAAAGTTAAATGTCTGTATTAGAAATATCCGTTTACCACATTAAAAAAAAAAATCTTACTACTGTACTATAAATACCGGTAATGACCAAATTGTGAGTAAACCATCAATCTCTTGGTACAACTATCCAAACAGCAATGGTTATCAGGGTAATATTACACGAAACCATTCCTCAAATACATGTAGCAATCCAAATTTTGAAGGGTTCTAAAGTGTTAAAGACTAATAGGGTTAATGCATTCAATTCTTCATGCAATACAGTTTAATCAGTCAATTGCAAAATATCAGATTATGCATTACTTTATGCACCTGTGTCAAAGATATCCATTATTTTCCAACCATAAACATGAGCATGCAATGCAGAAAATGAATTTAAAAAGGCACCCAAAGCAACAAACAAAATGCGCAATGCATGACGTTAGACAAAGCGTATCTCTTTATCAACAGATTGTTGCTACGGTTACCTGGCATATACATCTGCTGATGATATGGCAGCATCCCATAACCTACCGGTACTACAAGGGAACCGGGGAAAGAAGGAGTTTACTATTAGATATGAAATGAGTTTTAAAAAGAGCGAGGGCAGGGAACCAAGCAAGCTACCGTGGCTATAGTATATAGTATGGAGAGACTGATAAAGGTACTTTTCAACAATCTGTTCACGATATAACATCTTTTTAAGTTGATTTTTTTTTTTTTTTATGTCTTTAAAGCCAGAGTCCATCATTTGCAGCTATCCGAAAAGTAACTGGCGTAATTATTGTTGAAAAACATACTTGGTTGAAAGATAATAAGGGGACTAAACTCCCTGTGAAATTATTCTTTCTGGCAAGCTGTCATTTTGAAGAAATCAACAAAAGAAGGCCTTTCCAACGGTGTTTCTTAAGAAGCACTGTAGGAAATCTAAATTAGAAGTTCATTTTTTTTATTCTGCGAAGTGCGCGCAAGCATTGGCACGAAGCACACGTGCACGCGGTTGCTATAATTCATCATGTTCATCGGATCAGTGTGCGACATCGCATAGCTGCAATCGGCTCAGTGAGAAGGTGTATAGGACGCTGAATTCAGGCCCAATTAAAAACATGATTCAGCAACTTTTGATTTGAAATCAAGATCCTAGAATGCTGTTTTTCTCGAAATATACAGCTGAAGCTGAGCTGAAACTTCATCAGGTTAGTTGTTCAGTACCCGTCTTTAGATTTTGAGCACTTTTGTTGCTTCAAACGAACAAAATGCACAAATTACAAATGATGGACTATACCTTTAAAAGCTGCCCATAGGATTTGATGTAAATAAAGATTCATGTTTACAGTGATTTTAAGGAAATCCTGAACCCTTTACACACATTCTGAATAGGATAGGGTTTTGGAAGATTACAGCGAACGTGGTTAGCCCAATCAACCAGGAAAATATCCAGCTTTTGATAATGCTAACTAGTGACAGAATCATACTGATGCTGTTACGCTCCCACTATAGCTTGGTTCCAACTACAATCCAGGCATGTGATCACTGCACACATACAAGGCAAACATTGTGCAAGTTACATGTATTGTGCAAATGATTATCTGAACAATCAACAATGCTTTCGCTACTGAAAGGGGGTGCAAGTATGTGAAGAAAAAAAAGAACGAAGAATAATTTTAAGAAATTCAGATGGAAAGAGTTCATAAATTCCTCCCAATTGTACACTAGAGAATAATTACTGGCTTCAGTGCTCCCACTCTGAATGTTTTGGAAGTTGTATGGGGATTTTTTGGCCTTCAATAAACCAACTGGAAAAGGAAAATCCAGATTATGAGTTAAGATAAAGGTTAAGAGAAGAAAATAATGTGATGCATTCAGTATTGAGCCAAATCCACACATTGAATTTTTTTTCAGGGTTTTATGCTAAATTACAAAATTAGAAAGAAGAAAGAATTTATTGGGTTAAAGTTAACAGAAAAGTCTTAATCCATGCATGAAACGTATCGTTGGTCGCACCACGAAGTGACGTATCGTGTGCACAAATCCATAGATAATACATCGCTTTGTGGTGCACCCGACGATATGGTAATAAAAATCTGAATTTATTCAAACATTTAGAATGTCAGTTCTCCATAGCTAACCATGTTAGTTCCAACATCACCATCCAAAATGGAGAAGAGGCTCTTGGAGGACGTTGAAGAGTTGAGGCCTTTTTGTATGCCTTTTAATTGCCGGGTGATTTTAGGGGATGCATTGTACGAAGCTGTATCCTGCACTGTTAATGTTCAGCCATGCATAATTGAGGTCTACATTATAGATCTCTCTCGTAGAACGCCATCTTCCTAAAAAAAAACCTACAACTGGGCAATTCCACGGTTACTCACATTAATTTTTTTATGTACTTTTTGAGTTTCCTTGGGCTGTAATTACCTTACTGAAAAGGCTTAATAACTGTTATCCCCATGGTAGATAGAGTAGACCTAGACCTACCTAAGCACCAAAGATGACATCCAGAAAAATGTGTTATGTATGATAAACAAGACGCACAAAATCAGTTACTCACATTACGAAAATGTAACGTGAGTAACCGATTTTGTGCACCTTGTTTATAGTGCATAACACATTTTTCTGGATGTCATCTTTGGTGCTTAGGTAGGTCTAGGTCTACTCTATCTACCATGGGGATAACAGTTATTAAGCCTTTTCAGTAAGGTAATAACAGCCCAAGGAAACTCAAAAGTACATAAAAAATTTAACGTGAGTAACCGTGTAATTGCCCAACTGCGTATTCAATGCCATCAGGTGCGTGTGCGCACAGTGTGCAAAATGTTCTAAACAAGTGCGTGTGTTGCTCGAAAGTTCTATGAAATACGGCGCAGCCGATGCGCGTCATGAAAATTTGATGCCCAAATTGTTGATGCATGTGGAAATCTGCAGGAGGCGACGTCATTTGAGAGAGACCTCTACTGGATATCATCCTCAATGCTTCTAGATATCATCCGCACTCACTGCTGCAATGCGCAAAAAAAGTGGTTTGGAGGATTTTTAAGAAGTGAGGTACAGGGGTCACCCCTCTACTGAACAAATTCAAGAAATCACCGTTGATTTGGGAGGATTGAGGATGAATTCTGGCCATGGGAAAGCTTCAAAAGGAAGGGTTAAGGTTTGTTGGAAATTATCCCAATGAACCATGCAAGTTTTGGGTGATGTTACGTACCTGTGCCTGGCGGTGGACCATTTGGATTTCTAAATTACAGGAAAAAAATATGCAAGAATATCAAATGATGTAACAGTTAGGCCTGATTAGAATTAACAAAGAAATTAGTGATTGTCTAGAGTTGATAAATCTATGGTTGATAAAGCAAGGTTCGTTATCTACACGATTGCCCCCAAAAAGCTTTGATTCTTATAATTTTATTGGAAAGATTTCCATATAAGAAGTTCACTAATTTTCCTCTGTATTGACTAACAAGCCCCCAGATAGCAATTTCATGTCATCAAAGTCAATTTGAGCAGTGAGAAAATACAAGCAAATTCTTAGAAAACACTTAAAAATTTTCAGGGTTTGTACACAGGGTGTTGAGTGAACTTCTTATGTGGAAATCTTTCCATTTTAATATTGTTTTACAACAATTTCATGACCTTTTCCTATAGATCAGGGCGGAGTGACGTCATCTGATGAAAACATCTATTCATTTGCCCAGCAGTTTTTATCAGTTGTCCAAGGATGTCCAAGCCCACCTATTTTTGTAAACCGGTCTGTGAACTCAAAATTAACTTATCAAAGCTGTTTTTGTTGCTACAAATGTTATTTCAGCTTAAAATTGTTTTACACCAAACCTGTATATTGTACAGCGTGTCCCAAAAAAAATGTCCCTCTGATAGACTGCTAAATTAATTCCAAAATCAAGTATTATTCTCAATTTAGTTTTCAGATTAAGAAAGCCCATTTAATTTTGTAACTTCTGTGAAAATTTCATTGGCCTCGCTTCATTGGTTTTGAATACACAGTCTAGTATGTAACAGCAGTGCTTTTCAGCCCATTCCAAGTTTGCAGGTGGAAGGATATGCAGGAGGACAATAAAGGTTTACAAGCTGGACATTGAAGAACAAACCATAAGTGGAACACACCCTGTGAAAGCACACACGACCAGTGGAACTGAACTTTGATTAGTTTTCATTTTAAAAAAGTAAATGAACTTGCCTTTAGTTACTTAATAACAAAAACAAGAACACAGTTGTTGAAATAAAAGTGAAGCATGGAATAAGGTATGGTATGTCTGTAGTGTGCATTTCTTTTTGTCAAACTTGGAATGGGCCGGAAAGCACTGCTGTTACATAAAAGCCTGTGTATTCAAAACCAATGAAGCGAGACCTTTGAAATTTTCACAGGAACTACAAAATTAAGTGGGCTTTCTAAATATGTAAACTTAATTGAATATAAAACTTGATTTTGGTAATTATTCTGTGGTCTATGAGAGGGACATTTTTTTTGGGACACGCTGTATAGCAGTCCAGTATCGAAAGAACAATTCTAGAAAAGAATCTGAATTCGCTTTGATCTATGAATCCTGCATGCGACCACGTGCTGGAATGCACTTACCGTGTCGTAGGCCTAGTACGTTTAGCACCTTCAATAACGCCCCTATAATTCCCGCACAAAACGATCTATTTTGTGAAAACGCCTTTTTAACATTTCATTTGTATTACTTGCAAAGATCGTCAAAGGTCTCATCTTTACTCCGTAAATCCATCAATCAATTCAACTTGATCGTTTTTTGGGGGGGCCAAATTTATTAACACGAAGAAAGTCAAAATGGTTGATCGCCAGGCAAATTTAGAAACAACGAGAAAACACACGCGACTTTGTACAGTGTTTTTCAATTTGTAATCATCATGTTCGTGAGAAGTAAAAAAAACGAGGAAATCCGCGGATCCGTGGAAAAGTTGCATGCCTGTGTATTACAGTCGGGTGGCGGGCTCATCGAGTGGGCCGTAACATTGTTTGTGTAGGAACTCGACAGCATTGGCGTTGTTCGATCACTAGGTCCTGAAATCCCCGAAAATGTTATGTTTTGGATTGTTTACTTAGCCTATTTCAAACATCTGGTTGAAAGGAACCCAACCTAATGTCTTACCGTTCCCGAGAAAAGACAAAAAAAACCCCGCTTGTTTACATCAGACATGACGGAGTACGAATACGTTTTTCGTGTCGTTCTCATGTACGCTATACACATTGTGCGTCTCGGGAACAGCGCGCGGTGAACAATCACCAATGCAAAAAATTGTGGTTTCTTAAACGTCCGCAAAAGGCGAATACTTTACGCGTACGAATGAAATCACAACTAGCATCCAAACAGCTCGAATTTATGGGGTCGCAAAAGTGGACCCCGAAATTCGTTCTCACACGCATAATGCAGGAATAACACAAAAACGCCCAGTTTTGAAAGGATAGTTGTGTGGATGTTTATATCCTACTTTTAAAAGTTATTTCCGATTATCATCATCTCGTTCAAAGCGCGTTTTGTAGCCCAATTGGGCTGTTCCAGGACTTTAATCGATCAACACGTCGCGCTGTATGTGTGCACTGTACACGCATTTTTGTTCAGTACGTTTGGTTTGCTCGCCCAGCACGCCCGGGATGTTTGCACGCTCTTCTGTCCACGAAGGGAATGAGATACATGTACATCCCACCCACGTTTCTGGGCCCTCCCCCCCCCCCCCCCCCCCCCTTAGTCTGAGTATCAGCCATTCTCCATGGAGCCCAGTCTCCTGTGTAATATCTGATATATCTAAGCATGCAGATTTATGCGATCCCGCGCCTCAGCCAATCGGAGTCAAATTTACTATATGGTGATGTCATTTCATGCCCAAATCAATTGTAATACAACAATTACAGCTGGGCGTGCATGATACATTGTAGATCGATAAAACCTAGACAAGCTTGCAGTTGCACGTATTGCGTAACGTAAGAGCGCGTGACCGAAGCCTTTGTTGCTGTGTCTAGGTTTCTTTTATCCATCCATGCCTATAATTATGACGTGACACTGACGTTTAGTGACAACGTTGCAACGGGTGAATGACCAAAGACCTGCTGATTAGAAATCGGCCGCTGATTGGTCAAAATCTAGATGTCAAGAGGCAGTTGTCTTGCATTATTAATTAGCGAATCTGCTCTGATACCATAGACTACCCCCCCCCCCCCTTCCAGCAAATGAGCAACTATGCAAACAGCGCCCTCAACAATGCACTCGCATAAATATTATATTCCGTAATTCTGGCGTAAACAGGACAACGTTTCTTCGACTCCGTAGGCCTAATCTTGGTAATTATCAATTCTGTCAATCCTCAATATATTTTGTTACAACATTAACTATTAGGTTTTCTTCCATCGGAACTAAATAAACATAAATTAAACGAAAATTTCATGCAATATGCTGCGACTAAACTTACCGAAATGCCATTCTTCTCGGTCGATGTTATTTCTCAAACGGCATATAGGTCGAACGCTGCATCAGCAGAAAGATCCGAAGGAAAATGGGTTTCGTACCACACGAGGGCGCCGTGCGAGGCTGGTTTAGACTTGATCAAGTCATTCACTGGCTTAGCATTGATAATTTTAGCCTGGAAGTGTTTCGTTATAAAAAAGTTTGTTGTGTGTTTTTGTTTATTATGTACAGGCTGATTACAATTTTGGAATATTTTACGTGTCCTTTTTGCCAAATTGATCGTGCTTTAATTTGTATTACAGTTACGTCTGAATTAAGTGCATATTATCAATATTTCATGCAATAATTCTCAAGCGTTCGGACCGGGTCCTGCTTCAGTGGTTTATTGTTCCTGTATCTTTTTCATGTTTCTGTGGAGTTATAACAAATAAGTCGACCTGTGTTTGGCACTGGCCGCGGAATAAATCTGCATGAGTGCATCGACCTGTGGCGTTTGAGATGGTTTTTGTACATGGTTCATAAATCGACCTGTGGCGTTGAGATGGTTATTGTGCATTAAGGCTCATCGACCTGTGGCGTTTGAGATGGTTTTTGTACATGTTTTTTTTATGCATGTATAGGCAAAATCGACCTGTGCCGTTTGAGATGTTTTTTTTTATACATGGTCTATATGGAAGTACAGGCAAAATCGACCTGTGGCGTTTGAGATGGTTTTTGTACATGGTTTATATGCATGTACAGGCTAAATCGAACTGTGGCGGTTGAGATGGATTTTGTACGTGGTTTATATATCATGGTTTATATGCATTTTGAATGGCAATAAATAGCGCCCTCTGTTTCAGTTTGTAACATTTCCAATGGCCATTATTATGAGGGCGCGCTGTAACGGCGCAGTTTTGGGGCCGCAAATAGAATCACGGACTGGTGAAAAAAAAACCATGTGCTTGTTTATTGCATTATTACACGTACCAACCACCCATGGTTGAGCTGATCGCGCGAGGCGCAGGCGTGTCTATTATCAAGCTGATCCGTCGTTGCACGCATATCCATGCACGCTCAATGATTGACCCCAACATAATTGACGCCAAAAGAACCCTCACCCGGCGTACCCACGGATCAGACTGCAGGCATGCCAGAGTTGTCAAAACTGGTCTAGCTAGCCCAAAATAAGTTACAGACTACGGAGCATTATGCATATCATAGAGATATCAACTGTATCCGATTCCCGTGTTTTTTTTTGTGTGCGATGTCAATCATAAGTTCTTGGGGGCCCCTTCCATCACATTATAATATAATGTGATGGAAGGGGCCCCCAAGAACTTATTTTCCATGTCAATGTCAATACATAGGTAAGGATGGTATACATATATTATATGTATACCATCCTTACCTATGTATTGACATTGACATGGAAAATAAAGTGAAGTGAAGTGAAGTGAAGTGAAGTTCATCATATGAGAAGTCCATCAAAAATTCTCACAAAAGTCCACACAAGTTCTCACAATTTAGTCCTCACAATTAAGTCTAGCACATGCCAGTCACAATTCAACTTGTCCCAATTAAGGCAGGTCAAAAGCAGTGCTGTAGTACTCATACTCGTACTCGAGGACTACTCGATTACTTCTTTTTGAGTACTCGTACTCGAATGTCAAAGTACTCGAAATGACGACGGGTGTCATATGAAAATTGGACTCGCATGAAAATCGGACTCTTTTCCCTTTTATTGGTTAAACCCTCTCACGTGACCGGTCCCTCTCCTAACTATGCATGAGTATGCGCAATACCACCAATGAGTCCGTATTTCATAAAACCTAAATTCATGCTACACCGGCACTCGTACTCGGGCAGCAAAGTACTAGTACTCGACATGTCGAAATTGTACTTGATCATCAAAGTACTCGTACTCGAATAGCAGTACTCAGTCGATAAAAAGGGTATGTATAGCGATGGCCTATTATTTTATCGATACTTTCAGTTGAATGGCTGGTTGCGGAGAAATTGGCAGTTTCCTCTATACGCACGTCCGGACAAACACAATTAACGGCTAGCCGTGACTGGGTTTCTTGTCTGGGCCGCGCCAGTTACGCCCACATGCCATTTGCCGAACTGTGGGCACAATAGACCTTTATGCGCTTGGTTGGAAAAGTGCATTTTGCCAACCACGGCCTGCAAAACTATGGAAGGTCCAACACTGCAAAAATGAAGAAGAGTTACAAATTATTACAAATCACCAAAATATTATTTGATACTTAAAATACAACATTTTCAACAAAGCTACAAAATAATTCATACATATGCCTCTTTGTGTGTTGATGGCGTTATGAGAACTTTTTGTGGAAAAATATGTTGCCAACCACGGCTTCAATTTATGCGCTTACGGCAGCCCATACAAATGGCCTCAATGTTTACAAACAAAAGAAAGGCCTATTATAGCCAATGCCGAATTGTTCCTCAAAATGGTCGTACGATTGGAGCATGGAGCAAGGCTGTTCAAGTTCCGAACCCCGGTTTCGGTCCCTATCTGCCACTTTGCACAGTGACGTTGCATGTACCGTCACCGTTCACATTCGCTTGTCAAAAATGGACGGCCTGTGAAGAATTTGTGGCACTTTTGTGCCCAAGTTGTAAATTATTCGTGACGAAAATCACAATATTTGTCGTCAGTATCCACTGTCGTGCAGTTTAATCAGACTTCATAGCGGAAGCAAATTGATTTGAGACTGCTTTTGCAGATTAAAAGCCAAAAAAATAGTTCAAATAATTAAATTGAAAAATGCTATACAAAGATGATCCCTAGTTTGTATCACAAGTGATTAACAGTACAAATAATTTTCGGCTACAAGCACAATGCACTAGTATACTCGTACCCGTATTCGGAAATATAAGTACTCGTCGTACTCAGGCGCGGATCCAGGGGAGGGCCGCGGGGGCACGTGCCCCCCGTCAAATTTGAGTAAAAAAAAAAAGCAATAGAAGGGGTAAAAGAGGGGGAGGTGAGAGAAAAGGAGGGAAGGGGGAGAGAACCTCCTTACAAAAATACCGGCGCCGATATTAAACATGAGCCTGCAAACATTGCGTACTCGACTCGAGAAGCTTCGAAATAAAACTGCGATCCCATCGTACGTGCCCCGTACGTACGTACGTACCCTGCATATACCGTTATTAAATGCGATTCATACGAACGTACACGATTTATTCCATACGAAAGTGCGCATCTTATGTGCTGTGCGCAACAAACACACGTTGTGCACTGCTCTTTGGACCACCCCATTGGTCAAGGGTGTGTTTTAGTAAGAACAATTTGCCAGCAGTTCCACGCGCTTTTGAATTACAAATTATACTTTGTCACGGAGTCCAAAACATGTCCTTGTTTTAAATTGACTTCTTCAACGTCACGTCATCATATATTTTCGTAAAGACTTTATTCGAGAACTAGAAACGATTTAAAACCTTGAAAAAAATTGAAACACCCCTGAAGGACATGGATCCGTCCATAAAACGTTTTTTAACGAAGAAAGTTGAGATCCAAAAGTGGTTTTTACGTTACTACGCGTTGCAGACATTTTTTTGTTAAAAGTTTGGAATAAAAGAGATCTGTTTGTTCTTAAAACAAAACCAATCAGCAGTTATTGCCCAAAGGCAAGTTTTAGCACTCGAGACATGCTCTTGCAAGCTAGACGGAACGCAAGTGTGTTGCTTTTTTAATTGCAAGCGAGATAAACTTGATCGTAGTTCGCCGGTGGCGACGCGGGCCGGCATCCGTGCCGGGCCGGGAGGTATACACCTATTTCCGATGTCTATTTCTCAACGTTATCATCAACAATTATTAATTGTAATTTTTTTTACATAACTAAAATAATGACGAATCCACCTTCAAAATTGTACCATGTGGAAATTGCAATCATGGCGCCGAAAGACCCGATGTCTATTATATGTAAAGACCAGACGCAATGTCTCACACAATTTGTCTTGCTGCGCCGCCGATCTGCCGATGGTTTATTTACAAATACATGCACGTGTCATAGGCCCTATTCTTGAAATTGAAAATGGACTGAATTAAAAGAACATTTCTTTAAAATATTTGGGCATTTTACATTATGCCAAAAAAAAGAGCGAGAAACTTGGATGACCGTATGATTAATTTCTGTAGTCAGGAGATAAAACTGAGCTGTGAAGTTACAATGGAGGCTAATTGCTCCTCTGTTTTAGTTTGATTAAATTACACTAATTTTAAACTTGTATTCAATTAACATGTTCAAGCAGTTTGTTCTTGTTGCTAAACTGAACATTTCAACTTGAAACAAAACATTAGAAAGCATCCTTACACCAGTTTACAAACTAAGTTTGTAATTCCTTTTTCAAAAATATAATGCACGCAGACATGCAGACGAAAATACATGGTATCAAGTGAAGAACAGAAGAAACTGAGAAGGCTTGTAAAAGTAAGAGTATATTTTAATCAATGAAAAAAATCTAATAATCTTTAAAAAATTACTCAAATAACTCCGGGGAAGAGGGGCCAAGAATTGCCTCAGATTGCACCACGGAGCATCTAGAATCCAAAATTTCCCGGGGCCGTTAAGTGGGCCCCGGACCCCACGCCGAAAGATGTTCTTGGTCTTCAGGCAGATGCCCTATACTCATCATACTTGCAAGATACAATTCCTTTTCAAAAATAAGCACGGAAATAACTATGCAGACGAGAATGTTTGGTTATACAAGTGAACTTACAGAAGAAACTGAAAAGGCTTGTAAACGCAAGAGTATTATAAACCAATGAAAAACATCCTTATAATCTTAAAACGTTTTGCTCAAATAACTCAGGTTAAAAGGGGCCAGGAATCCCCTCAGAATACACCACAGAGTATCTAGAATTCTAAATTTTCCGGGGCCCTTAAGCGGGCTCCGGACCCCACACCGTGAGACAGGCATGGTCCGCCCTCGTATTAGTCCTCGGAGCAAATGCCACAACGCATCGTTGCAACAGTTTACAAAACGAAGTCAATACAATTCCTTTTCCAAAATAAAAAGCAAGAAAATATAAAGACGTAAAATGGTTTTCGACTTTCAAGCACACAGTTACTTAAAAATTGTAAAAGTAAGAGTATGTTTTAAAAAAATCCTTATATTCTTAAAAACTTTTGCTCAACTAATTCAGGGGAAAGGAGCCAGGAATTGCCTCAGATTGCACCACAGAGCATCTAGAATCCAAAATTTTCCGGAGCTCTTAAGCGGGCCCCGGACCCCACGCCGTAAGGGCTTCGCGCTTCGCGCTCGCATTAGTTCTCGGAGCAAATAATTTTGCTCCAAATGTGTGCCCCCCCGTCTAAAAAAATCCTGGATCCGCGCCTGGTATACTTGTACTCGGAAGTACAGTACAAGTACTCGTACTCGGCAGACCTGTACTTAAACTCGGATATACTTGTACTCGTACTCGGCAACCTAAGTACTCGGCAGTACTCGGTACTCGGAAAAAAATACTCGACTACAACACTGATCAAAAGCTATTCAATGATGATTTGTGACAAAGACTCATAGGCTTATTAGTTTGTTATATTTATTTATCCCCAGTGTCGGTTACTAACACTTGATTCAGTGTATGTGACCGGATGTTTAACATCAGTGACTGCACTACATTGGTTCAAATCATAAAACAGTGGAGCAACGTCTACAATCAAGCTCATCTATTATACGAACGACCGTGACTGCGACAGCCACAAGTTGATCATCAAGTCGACAGTGTTGAACGTTGAGTCGTTCCTTAAAACTTCAAACAACAGGTTTTTTTTTCCAGAACCTATTTCACCAAATCTTTGCAACAGATTTGTTTGGAACATTTCTGAAAAGCTATTTTTAATATGGATAAAAAACACACGCGTCAGGAACTAGATCGGGCCTTCGAAGGGGAATCGGCCCCTTCTACTGGACGCTATTGTGAGTTCACAATAACTTTCAAGTTCAACAGCCTGTGGGTTTGTTTTAGCCCCCGGGACTATATTGCGAAACTTGTCGTCAAATTCGATCCTTCCGCATACCGCTCAATCATCCATCACAAATGAAGACAAATTCACACAAAAACGGGAAAAGAAGGAAACAGTGTGTGTTTGCTCAGTACAAAAGGGGTTTATTTGCATTATGGTGCAATGCCAATAAAGTAGCTGCCTGAGTTTGTTCATGCTGTACTCCAAACTGTTTGACAAAGTTAAAAAATTACATACAATTTCCTTTGATTTCCGCATTCTCAAATACCTCTCACCAGTTTTTCTGTAATGTGTTTATGCATCTGGTGTTCACGATGGGCCGCATGTTGCCCATTCAATATGGCACTGTGTACGGGTAATCTATATACGATAGCACTGTACGGCTTACAATTAACAGTGATCCGTGAGTCAGGGACAACAGGAGAAAGGCCGACAGGCTGGGACCAGGAACTTGTGCGAAATACACTTTGAATTCCTACTCTATAGTTAAAATTATTTGACGAGAAAACAGTCGAAATTGCACCCTTCTGAGGTAGGCCTAGCTATATACTCAGCTGATGAATGCAAATGTTACAATTTTCTTGTTAGATTTTACACTGCAGATCAGACGGGGTCCTAAAAACACAGTCCGCGTCGTTACCATTTACAACCTAATCAGGCTGGGCCTTAAGGGAAGTTCAATATCACGTTACCATCTTGTACTGGTTTGGAATTACTACAATAAACAAAATTGTTAGAGTTGACAAAGTGCCCTGCCAAGTCTTTCGAGCTCACTTTTCGCTGGAGCATGCAAACATATAATTTATGGGATGGATTTTCTTTTCATCGGCTGGGGCGATGATAGACGAGTCTTAATATAGATCTATAAAAAGATATCATTTTTTTTGGCAACTGAAGCGTGAATTTCCGGGGCCGTTTAAATGTTGGTAAATCCAGTTCCAGGGTGGCTTTTGTTCACTTTATCAAGGAACCTGCACACATATTATTGGTTGGATTTCATGTGACGTGACGTACCATTTATTTTCAACGGCCAAGTACAAGTTCAAACAGCCAGGGTGCGGACTGTTTTATTTCCTGTTCGCGACGAAGACTGTCCGGACGTTTTCTTTTCGAGTAGGCGTCTGTCCGGACTGCGCACGAACCATATCTTAGATTTGGAAGTAAGAAAGTTAGGCTACGTCCACTCTGATAAAAGTGCCTGACGAAAAGTCTGTGAGATTGGTCGACGTCTGGTTTAGCTTGTTCGACATCTAGAATGGATGCCGGAAAAGGAGTGAACACATACCTGTTGATGGTGTTCGCCATTCTGTTGGTTTCATTTGTCAAGTTTCCAGTCAAAGCTCAAACTGAAGGTAAGCATCTCCTATGTCAACCCCCCCCCCCCAAAAAAAACCCAGCCTTATGCAGACCCGTTTTACGAGGTTCTCAGTATTGATAACTTTTGATATCCATGCCACATGTATTTGTCGATGAAACTTTTCCGATTTTAATCGGAAAACCGACTTTTTGAATTTTCCAACGAAATTTCCGATTTTTTTTACAGTGTGTCCCACAAAATTTGATTTTCTGATGATTTTTTCACAAAATGTCATTTTATTTCAATCATAATTTCGAAGAAAAGTCGATGGAAATGGCGTGCTAAAATCATCGCGAACGTAGTTTTAATCTCTTTCACCAGTCGTTATTGGAGAGTTTCAACGGTAGAAACACAGGGCATAACACTGATCGGAGCCTTCTCCGGCTGGACAAAAGGTTAAACATTGACAGGCGACATGGAAAAATCACTGTGTCGCACGTGCGTGCGAATATGCAATGGTACCAGCGTGCGTACGTACCGCACCACCGTACCGTACCGTCCGCTAGCACATGGCCGGCGCGGCCGGGACGGGTAGCCTTGTGAAGGATCCTGTGGATAAAATCATTATGTTGTGCGATTTTCGGAGGTTTCAGATTCAGTTGTACAAAATGCAATGCTTTAAAAATCATGATGATTATCTCGAGGATAGCGAAGAGAGCATTAGCGAAACATTTGTTGAAAGAGAAAGAGGGTAATGCCTGATTTTTTTCCATGTATGAATGCAAGTGGTTGAATCATGGACATGATTGAAGCACCATGAACGGTGCCCTTGTCTTTCGGACTTTTCCCTCGACTTTCTCAAGTAAGAAGTGAACTTCTTTATTGATGACTCCATTACTCTAACCGTAATTCAGGCATTTTATGCAATGAAAACACTGACCGTTTTTTTTTCATCGTAAAATTTTGTGTCCGGAAATTGGGCATGAAGTGTATTGTACATGCATGTATATAAATATGTGTGTAATGGCAGCGCGGCCCAGATTTCGGACACGTATTTTTGTTCGGCCTTTTTTTCCGATTTTTTTGCCACATGCCAGTTTCATCTCTGATTTGATAGATATGGCTTTATCGACATTTGTGATTTTCGACGCTTAGTCTGGCGGGACAGAGAGGGATCATATATTTTACCCAGACGGTTTGAAGAACACGCACTATGTGAAAATATCTACGGGATTTTGTTTGGTAACACGAGAGTACATAATATAGGCGACTTTTTTCAGAAGGGATGGAAGATTTTACATCTTTTAAAGGGTGAAATTAGGCGAGAAATATGAGCACAACATGCTTTAATCTTTGGGGTCTGGGTCGGTTATTTAAACTTCTGAAAAATGATGGGGTCATTTATCAATAAAATTGATAACCAAACGTGTTTATACATTAGTGTTACTGTCGGCTTACATAAACACATGTCATTGAGAAAATTTAAAGTATGTTTCCGTATCAGGAAAAAAAGATGAAAAAATGCGAAAAAAAGATTAACTGCATCCCTTCTGGAACGGTTCACAAAACTAGGCAAGCCTATGTGTCTCAGACATTTGGTCTAAAAGGTACAATCGTTTGGTTCTAATTTGTTAGGCTAGGGGGCCGGGGAGGTTTCAGCAAGTCTATAATTTCTAAGTGGGAATTCGCAAGTAACAGTTTGTTTTATGTGGCGGTGAAAGGTTTATGAATAAGCGACTTCGGTATTCCATCAAGATTTGCCGATATTTCTTTCGGGATAAAACATTCTTCGGATGCGTGCACAAGCATAGTGGAGTACCAGCAAACGTGAAGAGATTATCGTGTTCTGACGTATACAATCTTGCAATAAAAAACCTTTGGACAGCAAAAGGTTTTTAGGTGTCCAGTGTGTCCAAACTTTTGTGCGAACGAAAATTCCATCTCTTTTCGATTGCACGAAAAATCCGCACAGAATGCAGATTTGGTTACCACGTTCCGTAGCCTTTGTAATGCATTTATCTGCTGCGGTTATCCCCGAAAAAAAATCGTCAAATCTTGATGTGCACCAGACTTTTTTGGAATACCGAACTGGCTAATTGTCATTTTAGTAGCTAAATATAAAAAGATGCAAATGTTTTTCTAAATTTTTGACAAAATAGAATTAAAGGTGTACGCTTTTTTATTACCCAAATGGTTGAACACTCTAACCAACCACCCAAATGGTTTGGTTTTAAAACCGGACTTTTGCAGTGGAGTTTGACCCTTTGTGTCTCATTTTGCTGTCGTTGTCGGTCTTTGTAGGCCTAATGCATTTATAAGTGGGTTTCCACCTTTGTAAGCGAATTTATATTGTTGAAGATGGCATATTCACTAGTGAGCACTGCTTCTCTAACCATTATTGTTGAAGCTGTTAAATCTATTCCAATTTTAGTTCAACTATGTCGCATTAGACTATATCGTTAAAGAGATCGGGCCATCGGGGAGTGTTTAGAATTGATTTCTTGGTCAATTTTCACTACTTCACCCTAAAGGGGCCGGGTTATTTTGACCATCTCTCAGCCATCTCTCAGATCTCGGCCATCGAGTGACGAAAAATTTTGAAACTCGGCACATGCATAGAGCAACTCTTCCTAAACATACCCAAGAAATTTCATGACTATAGGTCGAAGGGTTTTGGAATTATGGCTAATTAATTATTCATATGTACGAATGGCAATTCTGCTCTGTGTACACGACGTATATGCGAAAATTCAGTTTTCACGGCGCGTAGCGCCGGAAAATTTTTCACTACGCGGCAACCCGTGGTCCGATTTTTATGTTTTTGGTATCAAAAGATATGCAAAGCTCGAGGCTAAAAAGTCATAACAGCTCGGGTCGCGAAAATTTTTTTTTTAGAGGCTATCACTGAAAATGTTGAGGGGGGGGGGGGGGGGGATTCCGCCCCCGGTCCCTTTAGGGTTAACTTCGTTTCAGTCTTAGGTATAAAGTTTTTTATTCCGATCGTGTCATTCGTGACAATTAAACGGAAGAAGTTTGAAACTAAGCATGTATTTCGACCAATAACTATTCAGTATATCGTGGTCGAGTGAACAATATCATGCGTTACTTATTTAAGTGTGATTAATATGCTTTTTTGCAACCCAAAAGTGCCCGGCCGCGATTTTTCTCTTTCCCAAACGACATAATCAAATGGGGTGTACGCTATGAGGTTTTGGACTTTACTGCGCTAAACACATGAAAAAAAAATATACAAAAGAAAAAAAAGTGAAATGAATTTGAACCTCATGAAATTCGGACTTTATTTCCCTTTCCAAAAAATACTCCCAAGCCGCAAATTAGAAAAGAAAAAATGAAAAATGTGGTTTTGAACTCACACCCTCCGATCTCAAAACTATGGCATTAGGCCAAAAAAAACAGTCTGCTGTTTCTGGTATGCGCGCGCATCGCCGTAGCCATGCGCGTCGGCAAAATGAAAACTTTTTTTTTTTCAATGAAAGATGATGTCTCAAAACCGCCAAACTCACTGGTTTGACTGGAGCCCTGCTGCTGCACAATTTTAACGTGTTTTTAGATTGGGATATGGTCGAGAATAAGCTTTATGTGGCCTCTCGGGCACCATTTGCAGTCATCAGCCGACATTTGAAGAAGAAAAAAACGTTAAAAAAAGCCGCGTCGCCACACCACTTTTACCAGAAACCGGGGACTTTTGTTGGCCTTATCCAGCTGAGCCATCGGAGAGCTCGACAGCAAGGCGTAATTCATGGCATTATTAACCTGCGTGTAGGCCTACGTATAATAAAAGTAGAGCGCGCTCAATAACTATCCATAACGATGTCGTTTGGGAAACATAATTCGGCTATTAACAAGGAAACAGTCAATTCTAGACATTTCACAAGGAAATAGGCTAATAACATTTGGAACGAAAACTTCTGGCAAGGATCAGAAAACGATAATGAATTCTACGGTAAACACAGCACAATAACAAAATGGTGTAGGCCTATTATGTACGCCCACGAAATCGATAGGTTTCCGGAAAGCGTTCGGTACCAATGAAACTGGTCACGTCCCTGGAACAGGAAATATTTTTATAAATGTTTCTGCTTGCGAGCCAGGCCAGCGCAAGGCTGACGCTAACTCTGCTGACTTGCGCAACTAGCTCCAGGTGGGCCTAATTACTTCTGGGCTTTCAAGTGTGAAGCTGGGCCATTGAAATTGTTTTCGACGAAACAGTTTAGTCGGAAGGCGACATGATTGGCGACTACGAATTGGCATTTATTACTAAAAATGCCCGTGCCTTTGGAGGTCTGTCATCCGATGAAAACATTTGCACACCTGATTGTTGTGTCAGCTATCATGGCAAAATATTGGGTGCAATATGTCGTTTCAATGCAACGTGTTTTTCTTGAGGTTTTCCTTACAATAACTTTCAAGTGTTTACACCGTACCGCGATTCGACCCAGAAGTCCGACGGCGCGCGGTGACGGAGCTGTGATTTTTTGAGATTCTTGTATCAAATATCATGACAAAATTATGACACAACCCCTACCCACTTATTGTGACTATCACCGTATTGACAACATTAATTTATCATTGCTCCAAGGAAAGGCGAAAAAAAACCCAAAAAAATGGGGGGGGGGGGAAATTGGGAAAACTCCCTTATGGACCCTAAATAGGCGACCAATTTTCTTTGAACCGAGGAGCAAATTTTCGTGAGGCATTCTGAATTCAAG
Source organism: Patiria pectinifera (assembly GCA_029964075.1). Lineage (NCBI taxonomy): Eukaryota > Metazoa > Echinodermata > Asteroidea > Valvatida > Asterinidae > Patiria > Patiria pectinifera. The sequence continues at coordinate 30,394,188 of CM057147.1, read as the reverse complement.
TTGAAGTGAGTTTGATCATAATTGAAAACACTCCCTTCAAAACAATGAACTATTGTTGAAGTAGCTGTTACTACCGAAGCTTTTGTAAACTGTTAAATGTTAAATGCTATTTTACTTTTCATTTGATTCAATACAATGAGGGCCTCGAAGCTGCTCCTTGTTTTATTTTTAAAAAATATATAACCCGGGATACTGTATGGAGAAACAATGCAGCTAGTTACAACATTTTTTTGTTGTTGCAATCTTGGTTTCATGAAATTTCAAATGAAACTTTCTTTTTTTTAAATTTTTTTATTTAATTAAAAGTTTTATTTTTACACACATTGACAACTATTTTGGACGGCAAATGTTTGGAATTTATGGCAAGGACAGTTTTCGTGACTTGTTTGCAAGCCGTGTTTTATCAACAGAGGGCGCTGTATAAACATGTCAGCCTTCATAAATCAGCACGTGAGATTATTAATGGACCAGTCATCTTGTCAAAAAAAAACCTGCCCACGTATCTGATCATGGAATAGATAGTCTATTCTTTCCTCCGTGACCTGATCATGTTGATCTCTCCTCGGAGAAGAATCAGATACAACAAGTGGAGGTTTCTTCTCCATTCTCCAGTAATCACGATGTGTTCCACTTCCAATTAGTGAGGCTAGGCACCCGTGTGCCGAAAATATTCCCATATCTGGCATGTATTGTCTGGCCGTCACTAGACTTGACACTGCAGGCCTGTGCACAAATTCTCGACGTGATCAGGTGATCATGCTCGCTCGAGACTGGTCTGAAAATTTCTATAATTCTAAGTGTTTCCTGTCATTATTTGCCTGTGTAGGCCGAATGTTAATAATTAAGATTACAATGACAACCTCATCAGGTGCTAGTACTAGTAGTAGTACGGAGAGTGATACAGATACAGTGATACAGATACAGATTACAACGTTAATTTTCTGAGTACTGATCATCGCGTATTGTTAAAGGGAAGGTAGTGTATATTTTGCCGGAGACGGCAAACCTTTAGTAAACGTTAGTTTGCCGGATATGCACTGAACATGCGCAGTTACTGTTTCTTTGTACTTAAACATTTTCCGGTGACAAGTTTTAGTCTGGCTCCTTGCCAAAATTATCGTTGTTACCTCGTATTCACAAGATGGGATTCAGACCATTTTATAATTTTGGACTTTATTTCCGTTTAAAAAAAAATCCTCCAGAGCCACAAATCTGAAAAAGAAAATGTAATACTCTGCAAAAAATGTTTGAGACATGTTAAAATAATAAAAGAAGAATATTCTTATTTATTTGGGGATGAAAAAAAAACTAAAAAATGTGTTGCGGTCGGAATCGAACGCGAGTCATCTCGCTTACTAGAGCCTTTGCTTAACCATTACACCAAACGTGCTACACAACTTTTGATGGGAATTTAATACATCTTATAATTCAGCCCTATTTTAAAGAGTACAGCGCCCTCTGTTGATATGGATTGCCGCCGGCAAACCTTTAGTAATCGTTAGTTTGCCATCATTACCTCCGGCAAAATATCCACTATCTAAAGGGAATGTACATCATTGGCTTTTGCTGTAATTTTCAAAAATGAACTATTTGAGGGGTTAGTATAATAGATCAAATATTGTTACTCTGACATAATTGAAGTTTCGTGTTCGAAAATGCTGGAAAAACTAAAAAAACAAAAATATTCAAGTAGTCTGGTTCCCTGACTCCACTGAAGATGAAATGGATCAATTTATAATAATATATGCCGGAAAATTGTATGGTAAGGGAACCAGTCTAGCTGGCCTGCACCCATTCATGAACATGTAACCAATAGCAAACAAAATTTGGACTGAAAAAATGGAAAAATTGAAGCAGTAGTTGAAAAATAGTTAGGTTTTTCCAACGGTGGTTGGCCGACCACTGTTGGAAATGTATACAAAATACAATTTTCTTGAAAATGACTTCACACTAGGTGCCATAATTTTACAGGATGCTTTAGACTGTCGTTTACCAACATACTATGTTACTAATAGTAAGGTTTTTCGTAAAAACTTGGTAGTTATATTTTTCAATGTTTGCAAAAGTTGTATTTTCCCTTTAACGATTGTTTTTTGGTTGCCTTGTATTTGCAGGTAGCTACGATCTGGTTTTTGTGACCAATGTGGAAAATCCTCCAGGGATTTTTGTCGCTCCGGCTGACACCTTCAACTTCACCCTCATCCCCGGCTTTGATGATCATGAACACGTTCTTCGCCCTGTTGCCATTGACTACGACCCTGTTGACGGCATGGTGTACTGGACGGATGTGCAGCATAGGAGCATCTCTCGTGCCTTTGTGGATGGGACTGGCTCAGTGGTTCTCTTGAGGGATTTGATTCGTAAGAATTTACTTTAATCTAGCCCCATAAACAAGTAAGGAACAAATGTGGCTCAAATGCTGGACTTGTCCCTTATTGTGAGCAACACGCCAGTGATGATTTCAACACATGCAGAAAAGTTGTGTTTGAGGAAATCAAAATAAATCTGCCATATTTTTTTCTCAAGGTCAGAAAAACATCCAGTATTTGAGCCACATTTATGGTGCTACTTAATAAATATGAATAATACATGTAAATATGCATTATTATTATTCACAAATTTCGTCAAGATTTTCCATACGGCAAAAATAATGCTGTAGTTTCTGATGAGTAATTTACAAGTCAAATTGAGGTCCCGGCTGAAGTTTCGAAGGTAGAATTTCCTTTGGACTTTTACACTTCATGAAGACTCTGGATGATTGAAGTATTGACAACTCAGATCTTTGGAGTTAACCCTATTTAATTGCCTGATATTCACAGAACCCGAAGGATTAACTCTGGACGTTGAGAATCGGGTGATGTACTGGACTGACGCAGGTAGTTTACTCATTGAGCGAGCTTCTCTCGACGGGCAGGATCGCTCTGTGCTTCTCAACCTGACATCTTCGTCGCTTTCCGATGAGGTGAAACCTAGACCGATTGTTGTGGATGTCACAAATGGGTAAAGGATGATACATGTACATGTAGAACCACATACAAACCATGTTTCCCTCAGAATGTGGTAAAAAAAAAGCACCACTGTTTGCGAACGTAGTCCAAAGGACATGACAGACTTTTACTAAGTACATGTAGTCATGCAGGTCGTTGCAAGTCAATCACAAGTCACTCAGTCCTAGAAATCAAGTGTCATAAGTTATTCAGATGATCTGCGACAAAGGCATGCCTTTGTCATTGCTGATCAACCTCTAGATTTGTTACTCGTGATCTTATTTATGAATGACTTGCGATTGACCTCGGTTTCAAATTAGGTTTTGCCCTTCACCGACATATAAACACTGTATACTCACCCGGGAGGTAAAACACTTGAGTATACAGTGTTTATACGTGGGTGAAGGGCAAAAACCTAATTTGATTTACATCACCCCGACGCAAAATTCCATCTTATGAATAGTTAATGCAGTACCCGCTGCTATGTACATCAGATTCGAACCGGCCAACCGATCCCGTTAGCTCGGTGGTCGAGTGGTAAGACATCTGCACTAGAAAGCAGGAGGTCGTGGGTTCGAGTCCAACCTGAGTGATTTTTTCCAACTTTCACTCGGGAGGTAACACACTGAGTATGCTGTGTTTATATGTCAGTGAAGGGCAAAACCTAATTTGATTTACATCACCCCGACGCAAAAAAATTCCATCTTGTGACTTTGGTTTGCAGCCTTAATTGTGTGAGTATACAAATACAGCATGGTTTGAGGGGAAATAGTGGGAATTACTGGTCCCGAGGTGAAGGTCAGCTTGACTAACTCCCGACACGAAGCAGAGGGAGGTAGTCAAGCTGACCTACATCGAGGGATCAGTAATTCATACTATTATCCAGAAATAAAGCATACTACACCTCATAAATATTATCCTCATACTGCCTTTTTAATAGCCTCATCACTGCCTTGCCGATAACGGTCTTCGTAGATTTTGCATCTTTATTCAGCAAAAGATATTCAAGCTATTCGTCAGTCAATGAAATAGTCTGGTGCCAACACTCTTTAATGGGTCTTTAAATTCATGGAGTGTAGTAAAATCAACTACAACTGTGATCCCTTGTTCTTGGTAGTTTTTATGAGAAGTTAATGAACTGCATGTATTTTTTACTTCCAAAGCTATCTCTTCTGGGCGAATTGGGGTTCCTCTCCAAAGATTGAACGCGCAAATACCAATGGTGCGTCGCGGATGGTCTTGGTGGATACAGGACTACTATACCCAACTGGCCTTGCATTGGATGAGCAGGGTATTAGACTTTGTGTATACCTTTCTAAGAAATAACGGTATTAGGTGTTGGGCCTTCAGCCTTCATGAAATCTTCAAGCGCCCTCTGGCGGCAGGTTAAAAAAATGTCAAAAACGCATTTTCGGTAGATGTCTGAAGTGAAGTTTGTGGTAATCGCTTCAAAATTACTATATATGATGACCTGTGCACGAAAAAAAAAAGATGAAACCAGAAGTGCCTTATCATTTGAAATTGGCAAAAGATGTTAACTTGCTTTCAACGATGTGAGTCTTTGCCTAGGCTGTACATTGAACTTCACAAAAATATTACAGTTGACGTCATAAAATGTTGGCGCGCCCTCTAGCAGCATGTTGAAAAATCAAACATACATTTTGAGTTGATGTGTGTGGCGCAGTTTGCGGTAATCGCTTCAAACGTGATAGCCCAACACCTAGTTTATTTTGGGGTTACAACCTCTAGTCTATTTTTGGGTTTTTGCCCCCTCAGCAATACAACAGCCAGACAGCATTCTTTCCTTTGATATAATAGCTCTCTCCATTTCTAGGTCATATTTCAAGTCTTTTGTTCATGTGTACATGCTATCAATTGATGCACACCTTCACATGGTTAATTTAAAAAAAAAACATTTTGTGGTTCTCTTTTAGGGGGAAGATTGTATTGGTGTGATGCCGGACTAAACATCGTCGAATCCATCGACTTTCTTGGTCAGAATCGTATCCTCCGTGCTGACTTCTCCGGCTTTCTCCTTACTCCGCTTGGCCTCGCCCTCTATCAGGGAAATTTGTACTGGACTGATTACTATCATCAAATAGCAAATCTGACTCTTGGCTCACCACCATCAATTGCAGTCATTTCCTTCAACAACTTCTCGTACCCTTTTGGAATACACATTCACAGTGGTAAGAAACCCATTAGCACATGTATTACATTGTATTACATTGTATTGCATTGCATTGCATTGTATTACATTGTATTGCATTGTGTTATATTGTATTACATTGTGTTACATTGTATTACATTGTGTTACATTGTAAATACAATGAAGACAATAATGAGTGAGATTTTGAGGAAGGATTTTGATGACTAAGATCTCCACCAAATAACATTTTTGTTTTTTATGATTAAGTCAGACTGGCCAGTTAGGTGGCCTCTTCTAATTTGAACTAGCCTTAGTTTACACCACAGTGGAACGCCTCTATGACGAACATCGCAGGAGCCACAGAAATTGTTCTTAATAGCGATCATTCGGTATAGCGATTTGAAGCTGCCGGTGCTCCGGTACTCACTTTTCAATAAATAGCGCCTTTCAGAATTTCACCCTGCACGCCCTGGTAGTTACTGAAAGATGACTTTGAACCAAGCCAACCATTGCATTATGTAATTACACAGTTTTTGAGCTTACTACCTACAGCAATGGATGGCTTTCCTCTATATTCAGGCGCGGTTCTACGGGGGGGCTAGGGGGGGCTGTAGCCCCCCCAAAATTTTGTCTAGCCCCCCCAAAATAAATTCCGTAAAAAAAAAAATTGCATTAGCAAAAAGAAGGATTGTGATGTACATGCGAACGGTCACCCCCTAAAGAAATAGTCGTGACAAGGGTGCATTAGTTGTGAATGATTTTAGGATTTTATTGGCGCTCCCCATTGAAAATATGGCATTTCCCCCCCCCCCCCCCACCTATTGATTTTCGGAGGCCTAAGTGTCTGGAAAAAATAACCGATCTACATTTCAGCACGCCTCCCTGAAAAAAATTCTGGATCCACCGTGCTAGCCCCTCCAAAATATTGGTTCTAGAACCGCGCCTGTCTATATTCCTTGGGGAAATAATAGCCACTTCCTGACATTTTTCAACAACAATGTTCGGTACGTTTTGTACACAAAAATGGGGAGCCAAGCAGGATGTTTGGTACGGCGACATTACGCTGTATTTACTTATTCCATGTACACATTTCCTCCTCTGCTGCCAAAATCAAACTGTGACATCCGTTCTTAGTGCTCCCAGTAACGGATAAATTTAAAGGCTGTAATATTTCTTGTTTGTAGACACTTTTCTGGATCACAGTTGCGTGGACAGCATGCCTTGCGGGGAAGGCGCACGTTGCCGCCAGTTCCATAACCGCTTCCAGTGTGTCTGCAAGAATGGCTTGGCGGGAAATAACTGCCAACTGGGTGAGTTTGATAGCCTGTTGATGGATTTGACTATGACCAAGTTATTGCTTTCTCCGCGGACATTGGATAGACAGGTTTTCACCGCTTCTTGATTGCGTGCAAGTGACCTTTCAACTTTGCAGAATAAATTTGCCGGGAAAAAAAAATGATTATTGCAGCAATTGTACATGTACATTTGTAATTTCTTTGACTGTGTCTTTCCTTACAGCTAACCCATGCAGTGGGGCAGTCTGTTCTAACGGAGGATCGTGTCTCCTGTCTTCGAGTACAGACAATGCGTATTTCTGCCAGTGTCCTGAAAGGTACTTTGGGACCAACTGCGAACTATTTGGTACGTACACAAATGAGATGTCAACACATGGGCCTCACCCATGGTGCTACTTACAGAGTTGTTTGTGCTATTTTTTCATTTCTACCACAAACTATATGATTTTTTAAAATTGCTATTTTTCTACACATGGCAAGTGCAGTACGGGATGTGTCGGCCATTGTGCACTGAGTGCTGTGCCCAAATTAATTCATAACAATATGCAAATATTTCTGTCTTTTTTTTGCACAGACGATCCCTGCATTAGTAACCCTTGCTGGAATGGAGGGATTTGTATTAATGCTACAGCAGAGTTTGCTTGTATTTGTCCCCCTGATTTCATCGGATCTTTCTGTGAATCGCAGAGTCGTAAGTAGTGCCTGGACCTCATGTGTCCTTAACCCTAACCGCCCTGAATCCTCCAAAATCCTTTTTGCAAATTGGAGGAATTTGCAGGATTGAGGTTACATGGCAAAAGTGGGTTGCTGATTTCGAAGTACGCACTGTGTCAAGGCCTTGGGCCAGACCTTGTGTTGTTTATGCTCAGCCGTGCATAAATTTAGCCCTTGATTATACTTGAAATCCTCCGCACTGCTCCAGGATGTCACTGCCTCTGCCTCAGCCTATTGACAGTCATAGCTGGAGGATTTTGCAGGATTCAGGCAGTGGTCACCCCTCCATGGACCATATTCAAGAAATAGCGGAGGAATTTGCAGGATTGAGGCTATATGCTATTTTTTTCATGAGGCCAATTGGAGGATTCTGCAGGATTGAGGCTACATCCTAGCAAAAAGGCCTAGGGAGTTAGGGTTAAGCAAGGCATTTTTTAACCCACCAAGGAGCAAATAGATACCTTTGAGGGCAGAGGTGATGTTTGAATTAGCCAGTTGCCCCTGCATGGCAGCATCAAGCTGTATACTCCCTGGGGAGCTGAGTTGTCTTTGGGATGTTTTCGTTGAATGAGCTTTTTTTTTAAACATTTATTATAATTGATGTCTAACTACATTGAGCTGTCAAAGTTGTGACCTTCATTAAAATGTACTTTTTTTTATTAGCCTGTTCCTTTTTTTCTTGAATTTCCTTTAGATCCTTATGACTTGGTCTTTGTGGCCAATCTGCAACCTCCAGGGATTTATGTCGCGCCCACGGACACCTTCAATTTTACTCTCATCCCGGGTTTAGACGGTAGCCATGACAACATAAGTCGACCCACCGCCATTGACTACGATCCAGAAGAGCGCATGGTGTATTGGACCGATGTCACCTTGTCGACTTTAAATCGTGCCTTTTTAGACGGGAGTGGAGTGGAAGTTCTGTTTACGGATCTACAGAGTAAGCTGGTTTTATGACATTGTGTGTTTGCTCTTCTCCCAAAGGGCCACCCTATTGTCCTCTTTGTGCCTATCTGACTGACTGACTTACTTAGCGACTGACGGACTGACTGGCTCACTGACTCTAAGTGTAACTTGTGAGCTGGGCAGTGTTATCATTTAGGATTAACCCTATCCAGCCCATTATGTATATCAGTATACAAATATAACATGGTTTGAGGGCGGACAGAGAGTTGATATTAGCTCTCCGAGATACTGAGGGGAGCTGATATCGACTGTCCTACCGAAATAAACCATGTTATATTTGTTTTACGTTACCTCATACATATTCAGTTGCCAAATTTTCCTGTTGCGGTATGCACCTCGCGGGCAAAAAATCTTTGGAGAAACTTGTCCAGCTCACCAGAAGAATATTGTTGCTCAACCTCCAAAAATGTCAGTTTGTTTACAGTCTACGGTTGTAAATACAGTTGTTTGTGGACAACTGTTTTTAGTACAGGAGGCATCTTTATCATCCACAATATTCTCACGTTCAGCGTCATTGAGCTTGGGAAAACTCTAATTAACATTTACGTGTGCAACCATCTTTTCATGTGTAGCTAGGGCGATGTTAGCACGTGCGTACTTCACCCGTGCAACAGTGCGACGATTGCTTCATAAAGCGCATGCGTAGTAGACTGTCGCACAGACTACGCATGCATATTTACCCTGTGCGTGAATACTCGCACGCTTGGTAAACAGCAAAGATGGCATCTGGCACGTGATGGTGAATGGACCAGTGAGAATTCGGCTTTTGATCATAAATATGTATGAGATAAAGTAATGAAATATAATTGTGTGTATTCTGGAACCAGCTTTAATGTGTGTGCTAGTCTTCTTTACTATCGATTTAGAGAGTTTTCTTGCCATCTCTTTTTAGCTCCAGATGGTTTGACTCTTGACGTTGAGAATCGTGCAATGTATTGGACGGATACTGGCAGTGATCTGATCGAGAGAGCAACTTTGGATGGTCGGGAACGATCAGTGGTTCTCAACTTGACAAACTCTTCCCTCACAGCTGTAGAACCAAGAGGGATTGTAGTCGACCCTGCTAACAGGTACGTACATGAGGCTCACCATTGGACCAGCTTAGATTTGGCCATTGGAGCCAGATTATTTGGTTTATGTTGAGGACTTGGGAGGCGATGATTCCCTGACTCCCGTTTCATGCTTCTCTTCTTTTGCAGTCATTTGTACTGGATAGACTGGGGTACCGCACCAAAGATTGAACGATCTGGCACCGATGGCTCAGGTCGTCGCGTACTTATCGATACGGCCTTAATGTGGCCGAATGGTATATCCCTCGATCTGGAAGGTAAATCTTTGTGTATTTTTTTCCTTCACTTTGTGTATTTTTTTCCTTTTTCCAGATTGGCAAGTTTGTTCCTTTTAAAATAACAGATTCCAACTTAAAATGTATGTTTAGTTCCTGCAACATTATTGACTGTAAGGATTAGGTTCAGGTTCCCCAGCAAAACAAGCAAAACTGCCCCTGAAATCAATTTTACCAAGATGTGCTATTCGCTCTTCTATTAACACAGGAATTCATTGCCTTTTCCCTTTCTCCCTAACATATTACACATTTTACACATAATAAGACATTAAAATGTCCTTGTTCTTTAGGGGGAAGGATGTACTGGTGTGATGCTGGTTTCGACCGCATTGAATACTCGGATCTGTTGGGCCAGGGTCGGACTATTCTTGTCGACCTCACCAGTCTTGGCATTCATCCATTTGATCTCTTCGGCTACTATGACTTTATCTACTGGTCTGACTGGGTCTCGCTGAGCATTTTGCGTGTTGAGGCTTCGGGAAGGCATGTCGGGACTCACGGCTCGGAAAGCTTTGGACGAGCTGGAGGGATTCACATATTTAAAGGTAATTGAACCTTTTAATTACCGCATGTTTTTCGTAGTGCTACACTGTAATTCAATTCAATTCAATTCAATTCAGTTCAATTCAATTCAATTCAATATTTTAAAGTGAAATTCGTTTTCCCAGTGTGCACATAAAAACAGTATACATGTACATATAAGACATGTCAGGATTTACATTATACAAAAATACAAGTATGGAGAAAAAAAAGAAGTGTGAAACACCAGTATAAAGTCCCTACTTTTGAAAAGATTTTGAAAACAAAAAGGTAAGAATCTATAAATAAGGGAATAAATGTGTGCTTGGTCGGTGTTAAACATTACATGTATGGCTGGAGTGCTGCTTGAAGCTGAGGGTAATATTTGTTGACTTTTTATGTTGGCATTTAATAATACTGACCCCTACACCTTGGCATCCCATCCTAAATCCTGATCCCCTTCCATCATGCCCATCCCCAACCCTCCATTCCCGCCTTCGACAGCGAGCCATGGCAGCTTCGCCGCTCTAGTTTTGATTTTTTTTTCACTTTCAGCCAATATTTGCCAACAAATGGTTTGCCAGCATGGGGGACACTGCCAACTGAATGCACCTCACTACACTTGCTACTGTGCTCAGGGTTATAGCGGTCGAAACTGCGAAAACGGTAATGGTTCATATCTCAGAAATCATTAAGTCGCAGACGTGTTATCCGCAAAATGTCTCCGATGGGTTCCTGGGAAATTGTATAGAATCCTGAAATAAAAATTTGAGCTGATGTGCAAAATACTGAAATTTTGAAAACCATTTCTGCACTGCTTCTAGTATTCATAGTGGATTTTTTTTTGTATTGGAAAAGAGACATGGATCAAGTAATTATTAGATTGTATATTTTTTTTTTATATATTAAGCAGGGTCTGACATTTTGATCCTTTTTAAAATCTAAAACGGTATGTTCTTTTTGTTGTTTGTTTGGTTTTGCAGACAATCTTCCTCCTACTTTCACCACCGGTTGCCCGAGCAACATACTTCGTCTTGCTGACAACAACCAGAGGTCTGTCCCCGTGTCGTGGCCCGATTTGAGTGCGTCCGATCCCAGTACGCCGTTGCTATGGAGCTCCACTCATCGACCCGGTGACATGTTCTCCGTTGGAGGGGTTACCATGGTAACATACACGGTGACGGACCAAGCCGGCAACGCTGCTAGTTGTAACTTTACTGTGACGGTGACTGGTACGATTTATTTTTTAAACTTTTTACAATTATCAATTATTCGGGTATCATTTCTTGAGCTGGCAGTGAAGCAGTACATTTTTTTCCTTGTGATACTCTGTATTTAGGGGTTGGCCTTGATTGCCCATCCAATGTCACAACTCTCACCAGTCCTGGCGTGTCTGTTGCGAATGTGTCGTGGGCGCTTCCCAGCGTCACTTTCAACGGTCCCCAACAGCCAGTCAATTCATAAAACTGTGCTCTCGGGCGGTTACGGACACATCAATGTATAAGTAGGCAGTGCAGTTTTGGGTGCTTCACTATTTGCTAACTTGCATTTTTTTAAAATTCAAACTGCCTATTTAGCGGTTGATCTAGTGTGCCCAGCAAATTTTACAGTCGATGCGAAGCCAGGTTCCACCAGTACCGGTGTGAACTGGATGGAACCGGTTGTAGCTGGATGGGACGGACCAACCAACTTCACCTCAAGCCTCAGTCCTGGCGTTGAACTCCAGATAGGTAGCCATGTTGTCAACTACCGGCAGCGGTTTGAGTATGGCCTGAATCTGAATTGCTCGTTCTCGGTTCAGGTTATCGGTGAGTGAGATTTTTGTGTGTGTTTATATAGGGTACTGTTTAATTTTTTTTTATTATATTTTTTAAACATCGTACCTTGCCCATATAACATGCTTTCACAACCAAATCTTGCAGTGCCCCCCTCTTGTCACAACATGGGACGCCACGATCATTCAAATATTTCTTCAGTTTCGTCAACTTACATCAATCTGCGACTCGCTGTGTCTGCCATCTTCAAAGTGCGGTAACGGCGGAAACTTTTTCGCGTAGTTACCGATGTCGACCCACGAGCGGGAAATGGACCTTTTTATGGATAAATGTTGGGGCGCGCACTGTATTGTGAATCGAGCATATTGTATTGGTTGAAGCAGAAACATGTGTGCCTGCAATTTGCATGTGACCTCAATAATTACCTCTATTCTTGGGGTTGCGAGATAAGTCCACAGAAAGGAAATAGGAAAAGACTCGAAAACATAATAAAACAGCAATATTTCCTTGCTCATTTATATTTACATATTTTCTTGTCATTTAAGGTTTTTGTCCAGCCAACACCACCAATGATGCTCTTCATGGCCGGTTGATGTGGCTTGCAACAAGAAGAGGCACAACAGCAGAGTCGTTCGAGAGATGCCCGCTCACGACATCAAAAGGTGAGACGACAATCATTTGTGAAGCTAAAAATGATAATATGATAACTTTAAAGGGAATATACAACATTTGCAAAAATTGAAAAATAAAACTACCAATTTTTTATGAAATACCTTACTAGGATGTTGGTAAATAACAGTCTAAAGCATCCTGTAAACTTATGGCACCTGGTGTGAAGTCATTTTCAAGAAAATGGTATTTTTGTAAAAATTTCCAGCGGTGGTCGGCCGACCACCGTTGGAAAAACCTAACTATTTTGCAACTACTGCTCCAAATTCACCATGAATTCAGTCAAAATTTTGTTCGCTATTGGTTACATGTTCATGAACAGGTGCAGGCCAGCTGGACTGGTACCCTTACCTTACAATTTTCCGGCATCTCTAAATTGATTCATTTTATATTGAGTGGAGTCAGGGAACCAGACTACTTGAACAGTTTTGTTTTTCTTGGTTTTTCCAGCATTTACGAACACAAAACTTCAAACATGTCAGTGTAACAATATTTGATCTAATATACTAACCCCTCAATAATAGTTCATTTTCGAAAATTACAGCAAAAGCCAATGATGTATATTCCCTTTAAAACGGTGGCTGTGTTTACAATTCCGTAACTTGAAAAGTACATGAGTGATTTGAATGATTCTTGTACTAAAAGAAAGCTTATAAACTGGGCTTTCATATCCGAGGTTTTGAATGTGCTACATGCAGAACTTCCGTAAAACAATGGTCCCAACATTTGGGGTTTTTTTTTTTTTTTTAACTCACCCTGTATTTTAACAGAACTGGTTTTATTTGCTATTCTAGAGTTTGAAGGTTAAAATCTAGTAAACAGGATTTTCCTCTTTCATTAGATTAAAAAATATCACGCTTTTGATAATATGTTGGTTAATTTTGCACACAGCTGGGGATCCTTTAGCTGTTCGCAACTGCTCCGTTTTAGCTCCGCCTGACTATTTCCAGTGGGGAAACCATGTACCTCAAAGTTGCGGAGAAGAAAGGAATGAAGTAACTCTGGAGGACGCCACTGATGTAAGCTTTGAAGTTCAGCCTTTTAGAATATAAATAGAATTTACTGGAGCTGGAATTGAACCGGTGACCTTTAAAATGTTTAATTGATAAACCATTACGATGCTGTACCCTTGAGCTTATATGTGATGTGATCAAGCTACACGAGTCGTTTGTTGACCCTGGTCAAAACATTTTTTATTACAGATTTGAAAAGAGCACAGTATCAGCATTACTGCTGTGTAAACCGCATGCTGATACCATCTTTAGTTCAAAAATTATGGAAGTCGGAACACCAAGAGATGTGATGAAGTGATGTGATGAAGTGTCCCCTATTTTTGCCTGTATCTCCAAATAAAAATTCCCGATAAATGACTCATTTAGCTTGATGGCATCACATATGTTGAGAGTCTATATGTCAGCTGATCAGTCCTAGCACACCCAGGTGTAAGGCCTCAGACTGGATAGTGTGCCATGAACAGAGATTGAACAACTTCGTAACACTGTCTGACGTGAAGGGCTAGATAGCTCCGTTATTGTAGTGTAGATCAGTGCGCCAGAGGTACGCAGCAGGTTCACAATCTGCAACAGTCACATTTCTTAGTTTAGGCCCTTATTGATTAAAACTGTGCCTAGACATTTTCCCTTGTAAGTGATGATTCACAACACATTCACAACGTAATCTTGACAGTTATAAAACAGTTAAAGATTCAGCACGTATTATAATTACCGAGAATGGTACCTTTAGGCCAAAACAAAAGTCTCCGGTTTCTGGTATGGAGCTTGCCCCAAAAGTGGTGCGGCGACGCAGCTTTTTTTTTTTAACCTGTTTTTTGCTTCAAATGTAGGCTGATGACTGCAAATGGTGCCCGACTAAACTTAGTGCAAATATATGGGAGTCCAAAGAGGCCACATAAAGCTTATTCTCGATCATAACCCCACCTAAAAGCATGTTAAAATTGTGCAGCAGCAGGATTCCAGTCAAACCAATGAGTTTGGGGGTTTTGAGACATCATCTTTTATTGAAAAAAACTTTTTTATTTTGCCGACGCGCATGGCTACGGCGACGCGTGTGCACACCAGAAACCAGGGACTTTTTTTTTTGGCCTTAGCTAGACATTCCCATTGGATTGTGTGCAACAAAATTCAAATATTCATGACCCTAACCCCCATTTTACCTTATCCTACCCCCACAAATTTTGGAACCTTCATGTTTTGGACCGCGCACGAGCAATCGATCTAGCCTTTTTGCAACCCTAAAATTTTGCCTCTAAATAGTTGTGGCATTAGGTAGACCTTGGAATGTCTCCTTAATCTATGAATCTCCTGAACGGTACATTTACAGAAAATCATTGTTTCAATCAGTATTTTGTTATCATTCTACAAATGTTTAATTCTTATCTAAGTTGACCGAACAGTCCTATGGAGAAACTGAATCAATGAGTCTTCTGTATTTGGCAGATTGACGTCAGTCCAGGGAACGTGAATGAAGTGGTTGAGTTTCTGGCCAATGAGACGTCAGGGTCAACTGAAAGTGCAGAAGATGTGGAAGCGGTCTCCACCATTTTGATGAATATTGTCGGGGCAGGATCAGGAGATACTGAGGTAGCTGATCCCCCCCAAAATGTCAACAAACTAAAAACTTGCAATATGTACAAATTGAGAAATGAATGTTAATAAATTTGAATCTTTACTGATTTCAATGTTGTGGCTTAATAAGATGGCAAACTTCTCAAATACTCCAGTTGATTTCGTCTCAGCTTTTAAGGGTTTCTAGTGGGAAGACAGGCATCTTAAGAAGTGAAATATTGACTTGCAAAGGGCACTCATGCTCATCTGCGTGAGATGCATGATCACAAAACAGGCATAAGGTCAAGGGAAGTGGTGTATTGTAGGCATTACTCAAAAGTTCCATGGATGCTTTAGATAATAAGCGATTGTCCGATTGATGTAGCCGGGCACTAGTGTGGAAATGCTGAGTTAGTGGTTTATGCAAATTCAAGTACCAGCTTGTGTTATTGATGGACGCCATGTGATCATGGCTCAGCCAATCAGGATAAAGAATCAGCTGTGGGTCTTTATAAAGAAATCGTTCACAAAACATTTGCAGAAGATATTCCAACGAGCCTAGACTGTTACCTCAATGATGGCACATACTTCGTGCTTATACTTGAGCAAACGTCCAAAGTAAACTTCGAACCCTAGAAGATGTGTAAAGCGACGCACTAAACTTAATTCCAAAGTTATCAGAATAGGACTTCAAAAGAAGTTCAAATTGTCAGCCCAACAAGCTATTTGCCATGAGATGGTTGGCAGTGAACATGGTTAACTAAACTTCTGGAGGATTCTTGGTTCTTGGCTTCTTGGTTGGTTCTTCTCCTAAATACTCCACGTGGGAGTTTATACAGGAGGCCAGAAACACCAGGGCAACCCCTTCTCTTAGCGATAAATGTTTACTGGGTTCTTTTACGTGCATTTATGCAACACACGGGACCTACTGCTTAACATCCCATCCGAAGGACGAAGCAATAATGGTTTATAAGTGCCTTGCTTAAGAGCACAAGTGTCCGCCGGCAGGCTCGAACCCACGTCACTGTTGCCTCTGAAACACCAGAAGATAAGTCCAGTGCTCTTAACCCCTAGGCCATGACACTCCATTCTAGGGCCAACCTAGTAGGTGTTTATTGTAAACCTCGTGGAATTCAAGTATTTATAAATTTTTATGAAGGTAACCAAGTTGGTGATACAGACGGTAAGCAATGTCATCATGAGTACCAGCCAGACTCCAGACTCCCAGACTCCTGAGGTCAATGCTGGCAGCTCCTCAGCCATCGTCCAGTCTGTTGAGGCTCAAGTTGCCTTGACTCTCAGACAAGAGGGTCCGGTCAGTATACAGCAGGACACCATCCACGTTGAGGCAGTCAGTCTGGACCCAATGCAGGTTACCAACGGACTCACCTTTGTGTCTGCTCCGAAGCAGCAGACCGGACAGTCTTCACCGCAGGAGGGCAGTCTTGTCGGCACTAAGGTCACGACCTTGGTGAATGCCAGTGAGGTGCCTCAAGATGTGATAGCTTCAATCCGGTTACCGGCTAACATTGTCGACTTGATACAGGCCGGCAATGGTAAGACTGATTTTCAGTAGAGACATGTTTTGATTCGTAGATCAAGGCATTGTTCAATTACCTTTAAAGAAAAATTGTAAAAAAGAAGGGCTGTAAGGAGTTTTGCTCATTAAAAAAATATTGGGTTTACTTTGTTTCCAACTTGATATATTTTTGTGTCATCTGCATCCCCTGCTAGGCTTGAATTGTGACTTGCTCCAATTTAACTTTGCTAGCTGATGCCTTTGACAAACTTAAAAGGTGTTAAGACAAGGCGAGCCTGTCTTAAGTCTTTTTCTGACATCACTGATTTTTATAAATACCTTTTAGAAAATGGTTCCCAGCCGCTGCGGGCGAGTTTCATTGTCTACGCTGATGACACCTTGTTCAAGTCAGCTCGGATCAATAACACCAAAGGGAATGAGAACGGCTCGAGCCTCCGGGTTGCCGGGTCTGTCGTCTCCCTGACTGTGGAAGACGTTAAGTTGGTCAACCTCACCGAACCAGTGGTCATCCAATTCAAGGTATTTTTCTTCATAAAAGATATCGTGGAGCTTCTGTATGGAAGTCAGTCCATCATAGGTTAGACCTAAGCATCCTAGACAACCAAATCCTAATTTGTAGTTCTGTAGGTTGTGCAGTCTTGCTTTTCGGTTGATTAATATTGTTGAGTTTACAGTCCAGCGTTGTATCTCATGGTCAAACAGGCACCGGCCATTAATGAAACGGAGGGAAATAGAACCATCGAGTGTGTCTTCTGGGATTTCGATCTGAATGACAGAGTCGGCGATTGGTCAACAGCGGGTTGCTGGCTGGCAAGAGAGACAAACGATACGGTGTCCTGTAACTGCAGCCATGCGACCAACTTTGCCATTCTCGTGGTAAGTTTCCTAACTGAAGTTTGTTTCCTACGCTTGTCTTGGAGGTCCTTTGAAGTTCACCATAAAGTAAGTTGGGAAAGTAAAACTTGCATGAAGTTAACACAGACCCCTCCCTGTTCCCTCAAAATCCACGATGTTTGCAATCCTTTGAAAAATAAGACCACAATGTGCAGTTTCCTGCAGAGTGAAGTACTTTCAGAATTCAGTATGGTTCTTCCACCATAAATTTGGGGAGTTGGGGTTAAAGGGAAAGTACAACTTTTGCTTTTGCTGCAGTTTTCAGAAATAATTGAATTTGGAGGATAAGTATGTTAACGCAAATATTATTAAGCTGACTTGTTTCACTTTTTGGGATGGTAGATGCTGGAAAAACCAAGAAAACCAATCACGTACTTGCAGTCTGGTTCCTTGACCCCACTTTAGATGAAATGGAGCATTAGACTTTTGGGACGTGAGGTCAGAGAATCAGTCTAGGGCGCTTGTACTCCTTCAAAGGAGTGTAATCAATTGCAAAGAAAATGCAGAATAACTTAATATATGAAAAATTAGGAGCAAATTTTCTCCAATGCTGGTCGGCCGACCAGCGTTGGAAAATACCATTTTTCTTGAAAATGGCAACACACCAGGAGCCACAATTTTACAGGGTGCTTTAGACTGTCATTCCCTAACAATCCAGTAAGGTACTTCGTAATTATTTGATCATTTCTTTTTGTGATGTCTGCAAATGTTGAATCTTCCCTTTAGATCATGGGAGAAATGTTTTCAGATAAAAATGAAAGAGATAGTCTGAATGTTTTAGTTCAGATAATTGTGTTTCTCTTTCAACTTTGAAGTGCTGAGGGGAAACAGTAAATGGTGTTAGGATTCAAGGTTTCTGTTTTTACTGTTCTTCTTTTATCTAGAATGTCCATGGACAGAAG
This sequence comes from Patiria pectinifera, assembly GCA_029964075.1. Classification (NCBI taxonomy): domain Eukaryota; kingdom Metazoa; phylum Echinodermata; class Asteroidea; order Valvatida; family Asterinidae; genus Patiria; species Patiria pectinifera. The sequence goes on along the minus strand of CM057147.1, from coordinate 30,375,869 downwards.
GAAACAAGTAAGGTATTCCGGGATGTTTTGAATATCATAACCAACGTCGGTTGTGCCATCTCCATCATTGCACTGGTCATCACCTTGACTGTGTATCTAGCGATCAAGTAAGATCTCTCTCAATCTATCTGAAGCCCTGTCGCACTCTTGCGAATACAGCTAACGTGTGCCCGACGTTTTTGGGCATTTGGGTGTTGTCATTTGTTTGTGACACGTTTGGCATTTAATCGCATTCGTTACCGGTTCGTAGGGGTTTAAAAAGGTGGTCTGGGGTCTAGGAAAAATTTCATGTTCAAAATTTTGAGGGGGGGGGGGACAACGTAGTGATCAGTATGTTATGTATACACTCTTTAATCACTTTCAACCCTTGCATGAATTAGGAACTTTATAAACTTACAAGCCACTCATGTGCATAAAATGTGATATTTTGTAGCAAAAGTACCTTTCACACTGAACCTTTCACAGGATTCACGTCCTTAGTTTTTCTTCCACGCAAGGCGTTCCTACAATGCTTGTATGTTTTTTCTGTAACCATAGGAAACTGCGAACTGGCAAATCTCGTCAGATCTTCATCCATTTGTTCTTCGCCTGGCTGATATTGTACATCGTGTTCCTTGCCGGCGTCGACAACGCAAAGGTAGTTGAGAATTGACACTAGAAGTTCAATAAGGGAACAAAAATGTGTGTTTGGTTGGTATTAAACACTCTATTTCTGACCGGTTGCAGTCTGGATGGGTGTTCATCTCGGGTAATCACTCGTCCAGACTGCAACCAATCTTAAACAGAGTGTTTAATACCGACCAAACGCACATTGATTCCCATTCATCAATACCTTTTCAGTCAAAAAAAAATATCTTTTCGGTCCAAAAATCAAAACAAATAAAAAACTGGACGTTGCCCACCATTTTGTTGAACAATTTTACTTCACGTTTTATGAAACACCTTTGACTATAATATAGAATGTCCCTCTACAACTCCTTACCTTATAAGGAGATTGGCCTGTGCGTTGCGCATACTGCGCGATGTCACGCAAAACGCAGCTGGGCTGGTGTAGTGTGAATTTCAGACTATGAAATATGGATTCATTTGTAGTACATTGCACATGCATACGTTAGGAATATGTACGTTCAACCAATAAAATGTTAAAAGGCACCGGATTCGTGGGAGTCCTAATTTCATGTGACACTGGAAAAGTGTTTACGACCAGCCAGCCAAGTCTTTATCATCCGTTTAAGACCGGCCGCATGACGGGCTCTTGACCAATAGGAATGGGTAAACTGTCTGAGGTATTTATGAATAAACATTAGGTGAGGAAAATACTTTGCTGATTGAAATTGTGTTCACTTTACTGTATTGAAAGATTGAATTAATAACTGAAATTAAAATAAATGGGGTGTAATGAAGTGCTGTTCCATATTGTGTAAAGATGGATTATTTTGCAATTTTGTGGTCACTGGGGAAAAATACCAGTTTTTGAAATTTTATGTTTTAATTTTAGGGTACTGGAGGTGGTTGTGTGTTCGTTGCAGCTTTACTCCACTACTTTGTCTTATGCACTTTGATGTGGACGGCTGTTGAAGCCAGGAACATGTACGTCAGTGCAGTGAAGGTGTTCCCAGAAGACACGCCTCACTACATGCTCAAGGCTTGCCTCATCGCTTGGGGTGAGTTTCTTGCAATATCCTCTGCAAAGTTATTATCATTTTAAGATCAGCAAATGACGTACCTTGTCAGATGTTAACGTTTACCCAATCAACTGTTTTCCAGGATCTCCACTGATTGTTCTGACGATCACTTTGGCTGCAGCAACTGATCACTACAGAAACGAGGATTAGTAAGTAAAACAGATCACGTAATAGAAATTGTCTGTCTGGTCTCAATGAAGAGGTGAAATTTCCTATTGTATTTCATGTACTTTGTATTTCCTTTCAGCTGCTTCCTTGAGCCTGATCTTGTGCTGTTTCTCGGCCTCCTTGCTCCCATTGGTCTCATCCTCATCCACAACATCATCACCTTCATCTTAGTCATGCGCAGCATCCTGAAGGTCAAGGAGGAATCTCGCTCCCAGCAGATCTCCAAACGCCTCCAGAATGCCGTGGGAATCTCCACCCTCATGGGGTTGACCTGGTGTTTTGGGTTCCTGGTCGTCATCGACGGATCGCAAGCCTTCCAGCTCATCTTCTGTCTGGCCAACTCCTTTCAGGTGGGATATCTTCCATACTACAGCATGAAACCTTATTGTCTCCAGAATTTTCTTTGAGAAACCCAACTATTTTATCCACCTGTGCAAGATCTAATGGCACAGTTTTTTGGATTAGACAGAAAGGGCATATAAGTCACCTCCATGGCGAGAGCCTTCCTCACCCCAACAAATGTCTCTCAAACCTCTTGGTTGGTTTTGATCATGAAAGATCTGGGCAGGGTTACGGCTAACAGTTGCATCGGCAAAATTGTCGTTATCTTTCTGAAGCATTGTGTGAAAGCTGGCTTCTTGAATACAATAAGAAAGGCTGATACAAGGTCTTACATTGGTATAATTATGTTCTTGTTGAATTTGCCTTTTATTTACTTTACTTTATTCCACCTCAGGGTACATGTAATGCAAAAATATACATAGAATTCTTCTAAATTAATAAGGTATGTTATAACGAATAAGAAAAAAAAAGGAATGTATTAGTATTAATACCAAGAGATGTAGGGGACTTACACAAAGCAAGCACGTGGAGTGCGAGTCCCCGAACAACAAAAACAATATCTAAACGCAATTAACAAAGTACATAATAACAACAAAAAGGACTCCGTATAACATAGACAATAAGAATATATAATTGACAGGGACGATGAGTTTGAATTAATGTAAAGAAGCTTAAAAAAATTGACAGAATCCTTATTGAATTTAATGTCCATGGGGGTAAGGTGTGTTTTTGATCATGCTGGACCTCATTCTGAATGAGATAATAACTGTTCAAGAATGTTTCATTCATTTCAGGGCCTGATTGTCTTCATCATGTTTTGCGTGCGACGTGAAGAGGTCCGCACCGCCCTCGCACCGTACATGAAGCGCCTCTGCTGCGGTCGCACCTGTGATATACAGGTGCCTTGGAAAAAGGATAGGTCATACGACCTGCCCATATTGTCTGAATCGGTGCCGAGTTCACCATCGACTGCCCACACTGCTGAATTTGACATGTCCGTGTCAGGACCGTATTAGTGAGAGGCAGGCTTCAATACTCACTGTCTGAAGCGTCAATCTTTAAAGTCTACTTATAAGAATACTTATTACCTTACCATGCACAACATTAATGGACCGAGCTCTGTCTAATGTGGCTTTCTTAGTATATGTATTTCTCCAGCACTTAACTGGTTTGTTACTTGTCACTCAGTTTCTGATGGGAGGCAGCTGGCTCTGGACAACGACACACACATTGGGGATAGCCTGACTGTATGATCATGGAGCTATGAAAAAGGCTCCATGGTATGATCAAGGACAAACCATGCACTGCCGCCGTATGTGCGAACATATTAGGTCGTCAACTGATTGAGAAGCCTTTATCTCAGAAGGCTGCTCATGAATGCGTCGCGAAAGCCACATTAGACTGGGCTTGGTTCCGCAATAAAATGGTAGGTGGCACTGACATGGACACCACGCGCACCCACATCGGGGTTTATGGGGTACCACTATTATCTACTTTGCTTCCCTACCATTGTTCGCCTGTGTTTCTATTTGAAAGCGCTAACGCTATGGCTTTTCTGATGTGCGGTACCAAGATATCTAAAGACCAACTTGTAGGATACTACTGTCCCCATTGTTGCTCGCTGTTTTCAGTACCCCGTAATAAGTACCCATATGTATTAGTACACACTCGTTGGCACGTGCACTCGTTGGCACGTTGTGCCAGCTAAATTTATTTGAAATCCTCGAAAACAAACTTGTTACGCCTTTGTGTAAGGCTTCAGGCACCATTTGATTTCCAGTGAGCTTCCCCAACTTTTCCTTTATTACTGTGACACTATCAACTTTTGTCAAATGATATCTCTGTGACTCGGATCCTTGAGTTCTGCAGTTTATTTTCTGTGTATGAAGAAATACAAGAACACGTCTTACTCAAGTTTTCACAACACAAAGATAATGATGAAGAAAGTTATAAAGGTAATGCAATAACACGATAAATATATTACAGTAGATCAAAAGTATAATAATTAAAAACGGGAATAATACTATTCACAAAATGTTTAAATGTTTTGTATCTACTCGCCAAAAGTATTAGGGTCGCAATCCTGGCTTCGTGGCTTGCTTGAACCAGAAGATTGCTCAAAGTACTTAATCAATTTACGGGATTTAATATAAATACTAGTCTCAATCCTATCTTAGACTAGCAATCCAGTATGGCAACTAGTCCACCGATATCAAAGATCCACTAAAGAATAGTTATATACGGCAGTGACGAAGTCATCAATTCCAAACACTATTAAGGGAATAAATCTTACTGAATATCACAAAAATGAACAGATAAACCTACCATAGATGGATGTATTGATAAGGTAAACATAATACAATAAAATAAACTTATTAAAAGCGAATGAAATTTGTCATTACCTGTGAAGATGAAGAAATACAAAAACACGTCTTACTGAAGTCTTCACAACACAAAGATAATGATGAAGCGCGCGAAATAATCGACAGGATGTGTCTGTGAGGGCGCTTCCTATTTAGCATAAAAATAAAAGTTACGTAATGGTACGGCACTACTATGTCTGAATGGGGGTGTCCTTCTTTCTACATCACAATTTACTATACCCGTGACATTACAATGCAAGGAGTACTTGACCACAAAGTCCATAACCACCACTGGATAGAGTGACAGGTGCACTCAATCTGTGACTGCCTCGTGTACATGGCCATGCAGGCATGCATGATTTACACGTAGTTAAGAGCTTTTGCTGATTGGCAATTCTCGGCAACTGTGCAGAATTGTGCAGGCAGTTTTGCAGACAATGTGCAGACATACTTAAGCTTGACCTTGCTAATAATCTCCAGGGGCCAATTTCATGGGACTGCTAAGTTCACAAATTTGCTAAGCACAAAAAAAGTCTGGCTTGCAAAAACAGGTTGCCAGCCAAAACTCCATGAGATGTATAGGCCTAGTGCTCGTGAGTAGTATTCAGCTGTTGTAAATTGGGTATTGCATGAAAATCGCGTGGAGTTTCGGCTGGTAAACTGCTTTTATAAGACAGGTTTTTTTGTGCTTAGCAATTGTTTTTACTTAGCAGCACCGTGAAATTGGGCCCTGATTACTGTGGGGGGGGGGGGGGGGTTTTTTAAAGACTTAAGCAATGTATACCATAAGAAACGAAATCATTCCATTTGAAAAAAAACAGCAGTTGTAAATAATTATTGGTTGCAGAAGGAGGAATAGTCGTACGACATTATTATCATCAATATCAGTTTTTTTTTTATGTAAGCTAATTCTTTTTATGTAAGCTAATTAAGTTTTTCTAGTTATTGCTTCGTTTGGTTTCCGGGTTTTTTGTTAACTCCGCTCATAACTATTGATTTGAGTGATTCGAAATGCAGTAAAGATGTTAAACGAAAAAAAACCCAGCCAACTGCTTAATATATGAATGCCATTTGACAGTGTTAAGGGAAAATACAACATTTGCAAACATCGAAAAATAAAACTACCAAGTTTTTGCGAAATACCTTACTAGGATGTTGGTAAATGGGCAATTCTCCATGGGAGAGCAAAAAAAGTCAACAATAAATATTTACATATTAAACTTTTTTGTACTTTTTCCAGACCTCAATTAAATGGGGAATTCAGTTCAAACATGTCAAAACACGAAATTGAAAAAAAATACATATTTCTGGTAAAAACAGTGATTTTTGCAATTTATGATTTAAAAAGTTCAGATTTGGTAAAAAATAAAATTGTGTGTATGTATTACTTTCTGAATTATAGGGAAAAGATTTGATTGATTTTATGATGTTACAAATTACTAACATTACTCAGGGTCATTAAAAAAAAATCTAAAAATTATACATATATACACATATATAGTGTAGGCCTTCATTTAAAAATGTCAAAATAAGCACGTAATTCCGTTACTGAAAAAATGGCAAATTTGTTACTTATTTCACAAGTTTTCTTGTTTTTTTTCTTCAAATCATGTATGTTGAGAAAAGACCCTACTATAAACATAAATGAAAAATAAAAACTTTAAAATAGTAATTTCTTGGCATTTTTCCAAGTGGTAACGGAATTACGGTAACAGAATTTCGCATGCACAAAGTATGCACATTTCCTCCAGATTATGTACATGACATATTAAATAGGAGATTTGCATGTAACCTTGGACAATAACTTTAAATACTAAATTACTTGTTAAATCTTTAATTTGCTATTATACAATTAAAAACAATCAGGTGTTTCATTGATATTTTTTACTTTTACTTTTTCTTTTTTACTATTTAAAAAATGCTAATAGTTGTTTGGATGCTTAAAGGGAATATACCACATTTTCAAACATCAGAAAATAAAACTACCAAGTTTTTGCGAAATACCTTACTAGGATGTTGGTAAATGACAGTCTAAAGCATCCTGTAAAATTATGGCACCTGGTGTGAAGTAATTTTCAAGAAAATGATATTTTTGTATACATTTCCAACGGTGGTCGGCCGTTGGAAAAACCTGTTTTTCAACTATAGTTCAGTCGGAAAAGGGGGGTATTGTGCACCCTCGGAAATCAATTTCTAATCAACATTTCTAGGTCAGAAAAAATGCGTAGAAAACGATTTGCTATGTTAAAAAATTCAAAAAAATGTCCCACGTATTGTTTTTATGCAAATTAGTGCCGCCATTGCCGAAAAATCTATTTCTAACTATATCTCAGCCAATATTGCAGATAACTGAACGAACTAGGTGTCTAAACCCATGTTTTCAAGGTCAGAGATCACAATAAAACTATTCTGGAAGTGACCACATGTGTCTGTGGCATAGAAATATGCAAATTAGTGCCGCTAGTACCGGAAAATCATGTTTTTGGCATATCTCGGCCAATATAGCACATAACTTCACCAGTAAGGTGTCTAAACCCATGTTTTGAGGGTCAGGTATCATTAGAAGACCATTCACGAAGTAACTATGTGTATCTTTGGCATGAAAATATGTAAATTATCAAATGTCGGTTTATCAGATATTTGATTTTTAGCCAATATCTCGGCCAATATTGCACATAACTACACAAGTGAGGTGTCTAAACCCATGTTTCGAGGGTCAGGTATCATTAGAAGACCATTCACGAAGTAACTATGTGTGTCTTTGGCATGAAAATATGTAAATTATCAAGTGTCGGTTTATCAAATATTTGATTTTTAGCCAATATCTCGGCCAATATTGCAGCTAATGTTGACAGAAGGGTTTTTGATAAGCAGTAATGATTAAATGCACTAATTTGCATAAAAACAATACGTGGGACATTTTTTGAATTTTTTAACATAGCAAATCGTTTTCTACGCATTTTTTCTGACCTAGAGACGTTGATTAGAAATTGATTTCCGAGGGTGCACGATACCCCCCTTTTCCGACTAAACTACTACTGCTCCAACTTTACACTCTTTTCCAGTCCAAATTTTGTTTGCTATTTGTTACACGTTCATGAACGGGTGCAGGCCAGCTAGTCTGGTTCCCTTACCCTCCAATTTTCCGGCATCTATACATTGATCCATTTTACCTTTAGTGGAGTCAAGGAACCAGACTACTTGAACAGTTTTGTTTTTCTTGGTTTTTCCAGCATTTTCGAACGCAAAACTTCAAACATGTCAGTGTAACAATATTAATTTGATCTATTACTTACCCCTCAAAAAGTTCATTTCTTAAAATTAAAGCAAAAGCCAATGATGTACATTCCCTTTAAATATGTGTTGCCAAAGCCGTTGTACCCACAGAAAAAATATTTCACAACAAGTATATGAAAGTTGAGTACTAGACTGTACTTGTACTTCTAGTACTTGGCATAACTTAACATCTTCCCTTGCTCAGAGATGCCAACCAGTGCAGTTTTATTGTATTTTCCACGATAAATTAAATACGATAATACAATTGTTCATAGTAAAATTCGATTTTCGGTAAAAAAAATAATATACCTTTACATTGCTTTCTTTTGACCTTGACCTTTGACCTAAGAAATGAAGCCCAGACATGTTTAGGCCTACATTGATCTGCTAATTTACACTTAGCTTTCCCCTTGTGGCATTTTATAAACTTTGTTAAGATGATGTATTATTTAATATTTATTCCAGAGTGGTAGTAGTGTATTATTTATTTGGTGTGTGTAAAACTGTTTTACATAATATCGGTTTTCTTGTTAAAGAAAATAGTGGCTGGAACGATGTCTTAAACATTTTAACTATTCCAGGGGCGAGCAGTTTAACCCAACTGGGGCGAGCAGTTTAGATATGCAAATTATTTGGAGAGTGAAAAGTTAGAATTTACGGTATGCATCGGGTGTGCCTGGAATGTTCGTCCCCATATAAAATGGATCGTCGAACTTTGGGGTGTGCCTTTCATCCCACACCATCGGACGGAGAGGACCGTGAGTTTCACGACTGTGCCCACTGCATGCCGGCTGTTGGGGAGATTTTCCCCGGGGCACACGCCTGAAGACCAAGACCGGGAGTCTGCTGTCTGATGATCTCCCCCTGGATGTCGCTCGTCGACTGGACAGCAGATTGGAGCTTCAAGCAAGTTTGGAGTTGGCCCCGCTAGGGTGCTGCCTGGTTTGGGTTTGGCGACTTCGTCGGACAAGAGACTTGGGTTTGAGTTACCGGACCCTGATGTCACTTCACGGGGGTACTGATCCGACGGGCGTGAACTCACGAGTACGGCGTACTGACCGTACTATAGCTGCCTAACGGGAGGACCCGTTAGAGGAACCCCTTTTCCCCTTTTCCTGCTGCTCATCACCGGAATCATCATGGAACACCCACCAAGACAAGAACTATGAACTTTTGTTAGACACCCTGCTCGCCCCACCTCACTCTCTGGTAATCTATCATAGTATATTGGTATTTTCTTAAATTGAATTTGTGTGTAACGTGTTTTGTATTGGTTCTGTTGAAATAATAATATTAATTGTTAATTAAGGTGTGAACTGGTTTGCCTTTGCTTTATTCATGTCCACTTTGTTTTGGTTCTGTTTCTGGGGAGTAAAATTCGGGGTTGGGTTTACTCTTTGGTTTGGGGATCATAACAACTTCTAAAATTTGTATTGTGATGAGTTTATGTTGAATTCAATGTAAAAGTATTGCATTTACCTATTACATGAAAACCTATGGCGTAATTCCGTTACCGCCCAGGTGTAATTCCGTTACCGTGATTAAAATGCAAATTATGAAAAGAGTGATTATTTTTTCAACTTTGTTCTGCATTGTAGTTAACAACACCCCTGAACTCTACAAATAACAGGTAGTGTCCAATTTTAAAATTTCAAAACTTCAGAGAGTGGCAAGATTACCATATACGAAGTTCACTAATTTTTCTCTGTATTGACTAACAAGCCCCCAGATAGCAATTTCATGTCATCAAAGTCAACTTGAGCAGTGAGAAAATACAAGCATTTTCTTAGAAAACACTTAGAATTTTTCAGTCCAGTCTCATAGGGTTTGTACACAGGGTGTTGAGTGAACTTCGTATATGGAAATCTTTCCCAGAGAGTTTTATTAATTTATGCGAGAACTCAAATATGGTTGTCCTCCGTCCGTAATTCCGTTACCGATATTAAGCTCCGCCCCTTAAAGGGTAATCTTGTGGGACTTTTTTTTTTTTAGCGGTCAATCAATTCTATTGGGTCTTGGTTCCCTTTCCATGTTTAGATTAGTTGCCTAGCGTAGAACATATTTTCTTGGGAAAGAATAATCCTTGACAAAGTGACAAATGGGCGTAATTCCGTTACCAAAGAATTGCCCACATGGCAGTCTTAAAGCATTGATGTAATATTATGGCACCTGATGTAAAGTCGTTTTCAAGAAAATTGTATTTTTGTGTACATTTCCTACGGTGGTCGGCCGACCACCGTTGGAAAAACCATGGAAAAAGCTAACTATTTTGCAACTACTCAAAATTTACCATTTTTCAGTCCAAATTGTGTTTGCTATTGGTTTAACATGTTCATTAATGGGTGCAGGATAGCTAGACTGGTTCCCTTACCTTACAATTTTCCGGCATTAAATTGATCCATTTCATCTTTAGTGCAGTCAGGGAACCAGACTACTTGAACTTTTTTTTTTAAAGGGAAGTAAAGTCCGAAATTAATATAAAATGGTCTGATTCACATCTTGTGAATACGAAGTTATAACGATAATATTGGCATGGAGCCAGACTAAAATTTGTCACCGGAAAATGTTTGTGTACAAAAACACAGTAACTGCGCATGTTCAGTGCATATCCGGCAAACTAACGTTTACTAAAGGTTTGCCGTCTCCGGCAAAATATCCACTGCCGTGATACAATTTAGGGCTGGGTAACTCCAGCTAGGCCTACACCCCGCCCCCGATAGACGTTCACACTCCCCAGGCTTATTTTACCGATATATCGCCGTCTTTCGGTGACTTCTCTGCCGGTGTGGACGGTAATTCTGTCCCCCGTTAAAAGTGTCCGGGGGACAGAATTACCTAGGTAAAGTGTCCTCCCGGGCCCGTTAATTCTGTCCCCCTTCAGGTAATTCTGTCCCCTCCAGGGTTTTTTGTGTTTAATAGGAAGAGGCGTAATCATACATGTCGCCACTACATTTTAAGTTAAATGGAATGGAGTTTGGCCGCCACCATGCATTTAAGTTTTTATCAGACTTGTGTTTTCTTAAAAAGAATTGGTTTTTTTGGCTAGGAAAATAGCAAGGAAGAACCGGTTTTGTGCAAGCAAAATTCAGGGGAACAATCTGTTGATACTAATAACTTGGAAAGTTCCAAAGTCATTCCAAGAAAGTTGCCGCCGTGAATTAGGGTTTAAAACAAGGGAGGAGGATGGGATTCGTTATCAGCATCAGCAGGGCCGCTCCTCGTTCTTTTCTTTTTATGGGATGTATGATAAAATTGGAGTACGAGGGGCTCTGCGAGCTGATGAATCTTTTTGAAAACATGCATTGTATTTGGAACCAGCTAGGGAAGATTTCCGTTTATTTAAGACTTGGAAGCACTGGTATGGACACCTGTGTAAGTAAATGACTAAACTGCCTAGAGCGTATTTGTTAAGGTTTTTTTTCCTTTTTTGGAAATTCAATACGCAAATAGGGAGTAACATCAGTTCCACTGCTGGGTTAAGGTGATGGGTGGGTTACAACTTGTCAACACATACCTCGCCAGCGGGCCCATTAGATTGGTGATAACCGGAGAGCGGGAGTTTAAAAAAAACTCATCCGGTGTATAGGCGACGCAGGGACTGGTTTGTGTACATGTGGTTTTTGCTTCTATAGTAATTTTTCACTTAATGATTTGATCCAGCCATACACAATAATTCAAATGTTAAGTAATATTATTATGTACTTGTATGCGTTGGGAAAATTAAAGATTTGATTGATTGATTGATTGATTGATTTATACCGGTGATAATATGCCGTCCCACCTGTTTTTCTTTTGTGTGTGTCGGGGGGGGAAAAAGTGCGTATTTTCTGGGCCCTTTTTACGCACTTCATCAGTCACCCTTTGTTTAATTCTTGTATACGTAACGTATTTATTGCTAATGATGGTAAAGAATATTTTACGCGTTAGCATTTCTTGTAATGATCAGACTAAGTGGATTCCTTTTTTTTTATTTCGAAATCCATGCCTAAAAGACCATTATGTTAGTTCTGTTCTTCAAGAAGTTCCAATAGGATTTGTACGTTCTCCTCATCCAAGTGGGTTTTTTTTGGTTGGATGGTGGAGATGGGTTAATCCTTGATCGGACCAGGCCATCTTTTAGTTTTTGTCGTTTGTATGCCAGGATGGGTTGGGTCGCAAAGAGTGCACTGAGAAAATCATTATCGCTGATCAGATTCCAGTGTTTCAGAAGGGCCTGCTTAAGAGCTGGGTGTTTAATTTGTGGGTGTGGTAGGGTAAAGCAAAGACCAGCGGGGTATTCTTTCCGGTTTTTGCACGCTTTTTAGAGTTCACGCGAGTTTCGCCTTTTTGGGGAAGAAGGGCTAAATCTTCTTGGTTGTATCCGCGTTTCTGTAGTTTGTCTTTGAAGAATTCAACCTTCTCAAATTCTTTTGAGTGTGTGCATATACGGTCATATCTCATTATTTCTCCCTTAATCAAACCGCCAAACTCGCGACTCGGGGTGGGCTGAATCTCGAGCAAGATACTGAAAGGTATCAGTTTTTTGGTTGCTACTCGAGTATCCAGTTTCCCTTCTTTTTTGAACCGTTCGCCTTTGTAGATGACGAGGTCGAGGAAGGTGACTTGACTGTTTGATATCTCTGACGTGAACTTGAGCGTGGGATGAATTTGGTTTAGAGTTTGGACGAGGTCACTGGCTTGGTCTTCGTTACCGTTAAATATTATTAAGACGTCGTCGCTGTATCTCATGTAACTCACAATTGAAGGATTGTGTGGGAGAATAATTTCTTTTTCATATTTGAACAGGGTTATATCGCATATTTCTGGACAGCATTCGCTTCCCATAGCCACGCCAATTTTCTGTCTGAAGAGCTTTCCATTGAATTCAAATATGTTTCGATGCATGATAAGTTCCAGGAGACAGCGAGCGTGTTCTCTTGTAGGTTTGGGTATTGCGTACAGACTGTTATCGGCAACTTCAAGTGCATCGCAAACTGATTCAATTGCCTCATCTTGTGGGCAGTTCGTATACATGGACACAATATCCAATGTGATCAATAGGCTATCCTGCTTCAATGTCACGTTGTTTAGTTTTTCAAGCACATGCCCGGAATCGCGTGTATATGTGCTTTGTTGTTTGACAATCGGAAGCAAAAAATAGTCTATGTATTTTTAAATTGATTGAGTCAGACCTCCGCAACCTCTAATAATAGGCCTCCCCACAAACCGCGTTTCTTTGGGTGCTTCTTTGTGAACTTTCGGTAAGACGTAGAGGCAAGGAGTTTTGATGTCGTGGTTGTCATGGTTGAGAAACTCAAATGTTTTTTTGGATATTACTCCATCAATGTGAAGTTTGCGTATGGCTTGAGCGACCTGTTGCGCGGTTTCCCCAGTCAGATCCCTATCAATCTCTTCCAGTGGCGTAGCCAGGAATTTTTTCCGGGGGCTGGAACATTTCATGGGGGCGTCATGCAGGGGCGTCAATCGCTTCTCAAAAGTGGGGGGGGGGGGGGACATACCTTGATCAGAACTGATGCGAGCGCGAAGCCCTTACGGCGTGGGGTTCGGGGCCCGCTTAAGGGCCCCGAAAAAAATTGGATTCTCGATGCTCTGTGGTGTGATCTGAGGCAATTTCTTACCACTTTAACCAATAATTATCTTAGCACAAAAGATAATAATTTAAAGATAATTTACGAGGTTTTCTCAGCTAAAGGCATAAGAAAAATTTTTGAACATTGTTTTCGAGGTTGGAGTCATTGAATCAGCTACCAGAATTCTGGGCTTTAGGCGTGGGGTTCGGGGCCCGCTTAAGGGCCCCGACAAATTTTGGATTCTAAATGCTCTGTGGTGCTATCTGATGAGGCAATTTCTGACCACTTTAACCAATATTTTCTAAGCAAAAGACACATTGTACAATGTAGTACGTAATAGGGCCCTGTAAATGAGACACGAGTTGAAAAATGGGGGGGGGGGGGACATTTGCTATTGTGTCCCCCACCCTTAAAAAAGTGGGGGGACATGTCCCTGTCCCCCATGTTTGACGCCCATGGCGTCATGTAGATTAATGATTTTTTTTAGAAACTCAAAATCTCAGTTGGGGGGGGGGCGCGACAAGTTTTCATGGGGGCGGTCGCCCCCCACGCCCCTCCCCCGGTGGCTACGCGGCCACTGATCTCTTCATAATGTGGGCCTGATAATTGTAGCCCCTCATGTATATAGTCTTGTCTCGTCTTTGCTTAAGGCCGATCAGTGCGATGCGTTCCGCTTTTGATATGTTAGATTTTACATTTTTTATTTCCAACTTGGATAATTCCTCCAAAATACCCTCAATGTATGATTCTAGATTAAGGTTAAAGGTAGGTTGGGGATTCCAAGTGGAGGGCAATTTGAAAGTATGCGAATTTGAAGGTCTTACTCTCCCTGCCATTTTTAAACGTAATCTCATTTTTCTGAAAAATGTTTGGAAATGGCGAAGGATGGTGGACCTTTTTGGTTTTCTAGGGGCGGGTATAAAATTCAAACCCCTGCCTAGAGCAATCAGTTCAATGTTAGAGAGCTGAGTGTCCGAGACTGAGAGATGATTAACATAGGGCATACTATATTTAGCTTTTAGCTCAAGAGAGATCGTCTTCGCCCATTTCTTGTGCTTTTTGCTTATTTGGCGAGATTGGACAGATCTATTCTTGGCTGCATTCGTTTTGTTATTTTTTTGGCTTTTGCAATGATTAAGTCTCCTCGATCGCCATGCTCAAGCAGACTCAATGTAAACTTGTGTTCAATATTTAAAGTATTGACTGAATGAGGTCTGCAAGAGAGCGTGGAAATTGTGGTTTGGGTTTTAGTGGCATGCCAGCAACTTATATGTGTGAGCTGGGACCAGGGATGGGGTACTAGTGAGGTACCTTAGTGAAAAAATCGTGACACAGTGGACAAAAACACCATTTTTTCACCAAAGCATCTCCATGGTATACCTTTTCGAAAAATAGACGGACGCAAAAAATTGGATGATGGGAAGGGCATGTATGACGTCATTATGACGTCATCAGCTAATTATTACATGAAATATATATAAATTGATAATATCTTCTGAACTACAAACATCACAACAACAAAAGTCGCCTCAAATGAAAGGGAACAACAAGATCTTTCATTTAAGTGGTATGTCAGGGGCGTGAAATGTATTAAAGGGTGGGTTTTGGGGCCAAAAATAACTTTTTTTGGTCAAAAAACCTGATTTTTGGCTAAAATCATGTATTTTTGTTTGGCACCTTGTTTAACATGCAAACCGTATTTGTTATTGTGAGATTTTGTTTTTAAGTCAGAGAAAAAGGTTCAAATTCTATGCCAAAAGAGTTTTTGCAATTGATTATTATTTTTTATAATTGATTATAAGTATCTTAAATGCTTACACTTGTTCCTTAGATAGGTGGAAAAAAATGCAGTTACCTTAAGGAAAGTTATCACCATTTTAGGGTATGGGTTAAAATGGGACTTACGATTTCCTGTATTACCTTGATAAGGCCCAAAAATAGTTCTGCTTCCCATTACATGGCATTTGAAAACAGGGTTGGTAGGTAAGGATTTTTTGTTTGTGTACAATCATATATGGAGGCGTCTGCGTGTAGTCAAGGGTGAAAGGGAGAAATTGATTGTTTTGGGTTCTTTTTTTCTCATTTTTCCCATAAAACAAATTAGGGTAGGGGCTGTCAGAATAGGGTAGGTAGGGAAACCGGAAGCAGAACAGTTTACTATCATTTTTTTGGCCTAATAGGCCCTACATAGTTTAGTTACACCAGCAAATAGATGGTATGTATTACTTTTATCAATGCATGCCCAGTTTGAGGAGACTTTTGAATCAAGACCTCCAACAAATCATGCATAGGCCTACGTTCTTTTTATATATCGAAAGTAAAAAAGCTTAAACTGTTGTGCAACAGCCCACAAATAAAAGCTTACCACTTTGTATTCATTATGTTGAAATTGATTTTTGAAACCAATGCATTTAGTGGTGAGACTCCTTTTTGCGTCTCAAAGTGCCTGAAAATGTAAAGTTGTCGTGGAATCGCCCATAAACAATCAGAATAAGTCAGAAGTAAGCCTAATTCATTTGGGGTCAAATCGGTTAGGATGTGCTGGGATGAAATGGAGAAATGAGCAGCCCTATCTCCACTGAAATACTCCATTGCATAGCACAGCGTCTCAACATTAGCCTCTTCCAATAAAATTCTAAGGACCAGTTCTACGAGGAACTCAACACCACCATCAGAGGTATCCCTGTCGTAGAACAACGGTACCTCCTTGGCGAATTCAACGCCCGAGTGGGATCTGACCACAACTCCTGGCCCAGCTGCATCGCTCACGTTGGCGTTGGCAAGCTAACTGAGAATGGGCAGAGGCTGCAGAAGCACCTCAGATCCCGTCACTGGCTTCAGCTTCATCTCATCATCACAGGAAGACCCTCAGGAGACTGCGTTCTCATCACACGCAGCACTGACTGTAATACAGACCACTCCCAAATAAACAGATCCACCGCTCAAGGCAAAAAAGACGCCCATATTTCAAACATCGCCAGGACGTCAATCCCAGATCTGTGCAACACGAGGAATCTCCCTCCTCGGTATCGTTAAGAAGGCCTTCGCCCTTGTAGTGCTGAACAGATCGCAGCTGCTAGCTGAGTGCATATACCCTGAGAGGCAGTGCGGTTTCAGAGCTGAAAGATTAAAGATCGACATTATCTTCTCCATTGTCTTCGACTTACGGCAGCTCCAGGAGAAGTGCCGAGAGCAGCGACGACTGATGTACTGACCGCCGACCTAGCCGATGAAACCCTTTGACCTTCGTCAGTAGAAAAGGCCTCTTCAGGCTACTGCAGAAGATTGGATGTCTCCAAGTCATCAAAACATTCAACTCCATTACCTTATCAGCATCGGACATATGATGTGCACAACAGCTGAGCACCGCCGAACACTGGATGTGATCTGTCCGGATCATCTCTAGCAACATGTCTGCAACGAGGTTAACACAAACTCGAGTGCAAATACCTTACCAGTTCGTTGATGCGTCAAAAATACGGAGACAATTGGAGAAACCAACCCTCCCAATAAAGGCATATAATGTTTCCGGAATCATCTGCCATGGTTCGATACACCTTATGGGTATAGCAGCAGAATGACTGGCAACGTGAGAAGTTCCAAGTGGTCAGTGTGCCAGGACCAGCTATCAATGGGCTCCCTACTATACGAGCCGCACGTACCCTACGAGCCGCCCCCTACACTTGGTCAAAACCTACACTGGCACACTGCCCCAAAGCCTCAGGCCCCCACAGGAACCAAAGGGCTTTCTAGAAGAAAGTTGAAATAAGGTGGGGAGGGAAGCGATGAGTTGTTTTGGCTTTAATTCAATTACCATTGCGTGTAGATTGAGATTTCTGACATTATGTTTTAATACATGGATGGAGTGAGGAGCAGCCCGTCATCTTTATTTATTTTTGTATTGTGGAAAGGGGCTAGTCCAGACTCGCATTATTTATTTTATGAGAGGAATTAAGCAAAATGAGTGACAAATGAATGCTCGCAAATAGATAAGTGGATCTATCGTACTATTTAGACTCTTCAAACCAAAGAGAATAGGCTTTTTATTATTTTTGTAGAACGCATGGGGGAAGGAGAAGTGATAGTAAAAGAGTAGGAGAAGAAGGAGAAGAAAAGTAAAAGGGATAAAACATAGGAGTTATTATCCCCCTTTTACGCAGAATGGGAACCATTCATGACTATTTTTGGAACATTTGCAAGTGTTCTGAACAAAAGAGGGCGCTATATTGTCAAGATGGCGACGCCCACACGCAGTTTCATCATTGCGGCTTTTCAATCAAATTTGTGTATGAAAAATGTGTACGAATTTCGCCACTTGCAGTAAAGAATGTTTTATGAATGACCGTGGATTTTATCGGTTATTAGATTTCAGCTCAATAATCGGAATTGGATGTGGAAAAATCATGTTCATCAGCCTCGGAGTGATATTCCAATTGTTGAATGGCTGAGTGATTGAAAATTTGTTGATGACAGTGCCAGTGGCCATCATGTCAGTCATGTTACAAATACAAGAACTTCTTTACCATACTTTACTATTGACAATTTGTTTTGGTTTGCTAATTGCAGTGATTATCCAATGCTTTCTGAATTGGAGGCGTAAAGGTATTTTATACAGGAACACAGAGAAGAGACAGGAAAATACCAACTATGATGACTTCTCAAAATGTACCTCATCAAGCTGTGTTCGTTGTCAGAACTATGAAAGGCTAACACTGGACCTCATGGAACGATTTGTAAAATACAAGGACTTGGAAAGTGATGTAGGTGAACAAGATTTAACACGACTTCAAATTTCAATTGAGAACAGCTTAAAGATGTTGAAAAATGGCGAGGACAAATCTCAGCTCGGAGATGAAACTTCCTTACCTTCACTGCAAAAGCCCAATGTGTTCTTTCTCCGCGGCTTATCTACAAATCCATGGCATGATGGAGGATTTGACACTGAAACATCGGTCCTGGAAGCAGCACTGCCAACAATCAAACAAGAATACAGAGAACTGCTCACCGAGCAAAACATCTCTGAGAATTTCGAAGGATGGCTGGAAAACAATGTACCGAGCGGAATGTGGAGCGTGTTCTATTTGTTCAACCAGGGCAGGAGAATGGAGGATAACTGTGCCAAGTGTCCAAAGACGGTTGCAATTCTTGAAGCTCTGAGCGTTTTTATGAAGGGGTGTGCCTTTGGTAATGCGATGTTTTCAGTGCTGGAAGCTGGTACACACATTACAGAGCATTATGGCCCTTGTAACTTGAGGATTCGATGTCATCTTGGTGAGCAGTAGAACTTGAAACTTGAAGAGATTGTGTGGAATTTGTTTGGGGGGGGGGGTAGGGCAGGGCTGGTGTAGTGATGTGGTCAAGACTTCAAGTCATTATTGCAGTCCAACAAAAACATTGAAAAATATTAACACACTATCACATGTATCACAAACCTATCACAAACCAATGTTCTGCATGTATTTTGTTGTGGATACATGTACATGGTTTTAAATTTTGTTTTTCTTTAACTACCCCCAGGTCTGCACGTTCCAGCAAATTGCACCCTGACTGTCGCTCATCAGTCCAGGCAGTGGCAGGAAGGCAGGTGTCTACTCTTCGACGATTCCTTCCTGCATGAAGCAAGGCATGCTGGGAAGGATGACAAGGGGCCGCGGGTGGTTCTCATGATGGACTTCTGGCACCCCGACGTGACCGCCACCGAGAAGAGGGCACTGTGTCATTTATTTCCATCACAGTGAAGGACAGTCTAAGTTTATTGTTGGTGGTTAAAGTTTGAAGTATCTCACCCTATCTGTCTCAATTCATGGTACATGTACTTCGGGGGAAAAAAATAAAATTTGAGTTTCCACAAAAGAAGAATTTGAAATTGATTCTTTTTCCTGTAAAGGAAATTGGAGACTCTAGTTATTTTAACCCTGTATTTACATTGTATTACTATTACATTGTGTTTATTCGCTGAAGAATCAATAACAAAAACTTACCAGTGCTTGGGCAGTTTTGGGCGGTACAGTGACTAAAGGACTTTTACTGAAGGGACTTTTACTACAAAAAATGTATTTTGTTGATGTATATTTCAGGTTAATCTAGTCAGTAAGCAGGTTACAGCAGTTTAATTCATTTTCATGTGTGTAAAAAAAGGACATTTTAAGGTTTAAGACTCGATTTCCACATCTCATGTGAAATATAACTGAAAAGCAGTTATTGTATTCTACGAGAAAAGAGAAAACGAGTTGGACTTTTAGAAAGCTATTTTCGATTATTTTATTTAGGCTGATATTTTTTAAATTTTTTAAATTGGTGGTTTTTTTTTAATTTTTATTTCTTGACATTTTAAGAAGACAGTTGTGGAAAGCATCTCCAATGAATAAACAAGAATTAGAGTGCTCTGGGCAAGAAGGGGCTTCATTATTTTTTGAGGGACATTTACAATGTCAGGGCGTATCGGGTAAAACAACGGTCTCCCAAAAATAATTGGGTTGTAACGGTTATGAAAGAGAGGTTTCTTAACTTTTTAAAAAAAAATTGTCATGATCAATGGTTCTCGGTCATCCATGACTGCTAAGATGCAAATGAGTTATCAACAGAAAGCTAACAAACAAATCTTTAAGATGGAATCAATTTGACAGTGTTCAAGGTCATAACTTTCACATATGAACCATTTTGTTGGATAACCTATTTTTTGATACACACTGTACATGTACATGTATGTAATTTAAAACCATGAGGTAACACAATGTGCACAAAACACTTTTTGTTGAATTTGTAGATTTTACTTCTGTTGAGATGGCATTTATTCTCTAAATCTTGCACAAATGAGCGGGTGGGTCTGATGGTTATACATGTACAATGCCAACCAATAAAGCTCAAAAAATTTAATTTAACGGCACAAGAAATAAAGAACACTTACATGTAGTTTAGGAAAACTGATACAAAACACTGGATTATACACTTTCATAGTGACTGTAAACAATAATTATTACAGAATATTAAACTACAAAATGAGGAACAATGTGCAGGAGTATTTTCTTATAAAAAAAAACTTCATTTTTACCATATTTCATATTTTCCCCCAATGTTGGTTATTTAAATGAATTGGTTTTGTGTGCATAATTTTGAACAATTTTGAAAGTTGATGTACATTTGTACTTTCACATATTTGTATAATGTAAAACAGTTAAAATGTTTTTTTTTTTAAATAGACCATTCTTTGAACATTTTATAGAATTTTTTTTTATGAAAGTAAAATATACAACCTGTCCATGCAAATTTTGTAAACCACTATTTACATACCAAAACCATCTACGTACTGATCATATGTTTTTTTCTTTAATATTAAAACAACTATGTCTTATGTACATGTTTAAGTAAAGTCTAGCAAGGGCCAAAAGATGGCCTATCAGGCCGGTGTTTATCTCCTGTTTCAGTGACATGAAATGACTGAGAATATTTCTATCTCCCCTGCAACCCCCCCCCCCCCCCCTTTCAATAAATCAACTTCACACAAAATATGATTTCGTAATGTTGTTTGTGTAAACATGGAAAACGTTAAACTAAAAGTACCAATACATTTCTGGCTAGTATGAAATTTATACAAATACGCATATAACACGGTGGAAAAGTACTGTATGACTGTTGACTTGATTTCTACTGTACAAGGTTAGTCCAATATGGAAGAATTTTCACTCAAAATCGGCTGACTGATCTTGCAGCAGTTTGTGGCTCATTTTACTTACGTTGTAACTGTACCCAGCCTGTAGACTTTCAATTTCACACATACTCGAATTACTCGATCTCTACATTATTCCATATCATGTGCAAGTGGAAACCGCAAATGTGTAGTTTGATGTCCTTATCTGGTCATTTGAGAAAAGAGGGTCATTGCAAATGGGTCTCTTAATTGCGCACAACCCAAAATATACATGTGCAAAATACATACTTTGTGTTGTTTTATGTCCTAGTTGAGCATCTGAGAAAATTGCGTTCTACTTGGAAGACCTAAAATATGCACGATTGTGTTCGAGTTTTATGTGGTTAATTTCTTACTGGGGAAAATTGTGCCTTTTTTTCTGGAAACGAATCTCTACGGATTATATTCAAAATTGCATACAAAATACAGCACACAGTTACACGCAAGTCATTCTATAAATTTAGGGTCCCAAGTGTGATATATTTCCTGTCCCTGTTACCTTGGTACTTTGTAATTTACTATTCAAGCATCATTAAGAATGACTTCAAACAATTTGTTTGTTGGGTACGTAGTTTGCTATCATGCTACATGTATAGTATTCACTCTTGGATGATGATTGCATTAAGAAGTGCATCAGAATGATAAAATGTCAGATGTAACTGGGAACTGAAAAAAAAGTGGACCCCAAATTTATAAAATGACCCACACCTGTGTGTAGCTTTTTGTCCTAAATTGGCGATTCAAAAACAGTTTGTACTATTTAAAATACAACTGAAGTCCTGTGTAGTTTTGTGACCCAAATGGGCATTTAAGAAAATTGTGTACAACTAGGAACACCTGCTGCATCTGCACACGTGAAGTTTTATCACTCAAAAGGAAAAATGAGTACTATCAAGTCTACTAGTTACTACTAGGAATTGCACACTTACATGCAGTTTTATGTCCAAAAGACCGATTCATTAAGCCCGCCTAAACGTGTTTCGACCAATCACAGCACGTGTTCTCGCACAGTGGGCGGGGCAATTGGGCCCTGAAAAGAATACATTGGTGTTTATTCCACGGAGAGATCTTTCATTTCTGTGCTCAGTACTTTAGTCATCTGGATAGCCTGCTTGGCGCGGTCCGAGTTGATCAGGCTAAGAGCCACCTCGGCTGCTGCCCTCACATGAGAGATAATGTCCATTCTCCTGTAAGATACCAAAGGTGTGCGTTAGATAAACTTCGCAGTAAATACAATGCAGTAATTGTATGAACGCAGTGCATTAACCCTAACCCCCTATGACCTCTGGCTAGGATGCAACCTCAATCCTGCAAAATCCTCCCATTGCCACCAAGAAAAAAATGGATTCAGCCTCAATCCTCCAAAATCATCAGTTATTTCTTGAATTTAGTCTTTGGAGGGTGACCACTGCCTCTGCCAATTACTGCTATGGTTTGAGGCAGTGCGAATGGCGTTTAGAAGCAGTGCGGATGAAATACGAGAAAAACACAGGGCTGATTTATGCATGGCTGAACATAACCGATGCAGGATATGGCCTACTGGCTTGACGTAATGCATCCTCCGCAAAAAAGCGATACATCTTTGCCATTCATGCTCAATCCTCTAAAATCATCCAAAATCGGCAGGAGGATTTTGGAGGATTGAGGGTTAGGGTTAACAATAGATGACTCCGCTTCAGTGACCACACAGTGAAACCCTACCCCCTCCCTCCCTGCTCCGCCCCCCACGTTCAGAATTGGTTCACTGCCGCGATGAGGGGAAACAACAGCAACTGACAAACATTTTCTTGCAATTTTCAGACATTTTCTTGCAATTCCAATGGAACTGGGCAGACTCACCAGACATTGACAATGTGAGGCACTGCAGACTCAATCTGCATATGGCCCAAGGAAATACAGGCGGCCTCTCTCACCAATCGATCCTCGTCGGATAGCAGTTTGATCATCCGCTGGGAGACACGCCTACTCTTGATACCTGAAACAATCAAATCATCCAAAAATCAAAAGACTGATACATTAAAGATCATATATACAAGTTTGACTTTTGCTATAATTTTCAGAAATGAATGCATTTGGGGTTTTGTATTTTATAGTAAATACTGTTACTCTTGCCTGTTCCAAGTTTTGTGCTCATATATGAATTATAGCAACTGGAAAAACCAAGGAGAGAGATGTTCCTGTAGTCTTGTCCCCTGACCCTACTTCAGACGAAACATCGGGAAGTTGTCAGGTCAGGGAACCAGACTACCTAGCTTGCACCCGTTCATGGATGTATATTCCAATTGCAAACAAAATATGGACTTATAATTGGTAGGCTGGGGGAAGTATTTGAAAAAAAAGTTGTTTTTTTTCCCAACAATAGTTAGCCCACCATCATTTAAATTGATACAAAAATTCCACTTTTTTGTTTAAAATGACAGCACACCAGGTGCCATGGTTTCACAGGATGCTTGAGACTATTACTCACAGTCAGGCACGGTATTTCATAATAATTTGGTAGTTTTGTTTTTTTGATGATCAGCAACATGCAACACTTGTCCAGGTACCTAGCCTCAGTACTCAGTGTAGCGAGATCCATCAGGACAAACACCCCCTGAAGCAGGATACAACTGTGGCATTATTCAATGGGACTACCTCTCATTTTAGAATCGGCCGAATCAGTTAGGATTAATGTGCGTACAAAAAGTACTGCGTGTTTAAAGGGAATATACAACATTTGCAAACATCGAAAAATAAAACTACCAAGTTTTTACGAAATACCTTACTAGGATGTTGGTAAATGACAGTCTCAAGCATCTTGTAAAATTATGGCACCTGGTGTGAAGTCATTTTCAAGAAAATGGTATTTTTGTATACATTTCCAACGGTGGTCGGCCGACCAGCGTTGGAAAAACCTAACTATTTTTCAACTACTGCTCTAAATTAACCATTTTTCAGTCCAAATTTTGTTTGCTATTGGTTACATGTTTCATGGACGGGTGCAGGCCAGCTTGACTGGTTCCCGTGCCTTACAATTTTCCATCATCTATAAATTGATCCATTTTATCTTTTGTGGAGTCAGGGAACCAGACTATCTTAAACATTTTTGTTTTTCTTGGTTTTTCCAACCTTTTCGAACACAAAACTTCAAAAATGTCAGTGTAACAATATTTGATCTATATATATACTAACCCCTCAAATAGTTCATTTCTGAAAATTACATCAAAAACCAATGATGTACATTCCCTTTAACCTGTTAACATGCATAGACTTATATTCATTCATCTTTTGCATACATCCCAAAGTAAAGTTTGTCAAATCTTTATGTGTTTATGAACGGTTGGAATACTGAAGTTATTACTATGCAAAGTGGAGAGAACATTCCTGACTCGTTTACCTGTTTTTCCGAGGGAAATTGCAGCGACAGCTCGGGTGTTTGCATCCTTGTCGCTCGACAAGTCCAGCAGGGAAGTCAGCACGGCCTGGGTTTTAAACTGACCTAATGGATTGACATAAAAAAAGTCCTTGAAAATACCAACGTCTGATACAAATTGCACTATCAAATGTAGTATTGGCCCAAGACGTCAGTGATTAAGAGCAATAGTTGCATTGTTGTGTAGCGTCCTTGCATAATTGAAATTTTGCATTCTCTCACTGATGTCTTGGTCATTTCGTAGCAATGGGGGCGTGGCCATTTTATGTAAATAGGATGTCTGCATAAATTTGAACAAAACGGCAGTTCCCATTTGCCGCAGAAGTCGCGCCCTCCCCACTGAACCATTTCTCGATTGCTGATTGGTTCCCCAGGAAAGCAATGATGTCGATCACCGCACGTAAAGCGCGTATGTTTACAACCGTCGGGCGAGCCATTGAACCATTTCTCAATCTCTGATTGGTTCCCCAGGAAAGCAATGATGTCGATCACCGCACGTATAGCGCGAATGTTTACAACCGTCGGGCGAGCCACTGAACCATTTCTCGACCGATGATTGGTTCCCTAGGAAAGCCAGGGGAGAAAATAAACTGGAAAAAGTTGAACGGCTGATCTGATACGAAATGGCCAAGACGTTAGTGCGAGTAGACGCGCTGGTCCAATTGTTGTGCCATTAGAGGGCGCACTATGCACGATGCACTATCGATCACTAGTAGTTTTCTGGGTAATTGCAAACGCTCCGATAGGGGAGTCAGGTTGGCGTAGCGGTACTTTGCTCGCCTTCCACCGCTGTGACCCGGGTTCAAATCCCGCCTGGGCCAACATGTGGATTGGGTTTTCAGTCCCTGCCTGATTCCGTGGGTTTTCCCCAGAATATTCTTCTGGGCTTTTCCTCCCACCTCTAAAACTGTAACTTCTTCTCATTGTCTTCTCTCCACAGGTTTCTTCAGGCTTGCGAGCTACAGTGCCTAGGGTGCTTTTGAGGAATCCTTGGTTTCATTACCAGAAATGATTAATAATAATAATAATAATAATAATAATAATATCTAATATTGAAAACTCATTCACCATGTTCACATTTTCCTGATACATGTACAGTTAACATAACCACAGTCCACTTACCTAGCTTCTGAATCGCGTCCAGGCGTACCGTGCTCTCCATATTGAATACCCCCCTCATTGCTATGCAGCCCTTGGCGTAGTTGACCAGCCGATTAAAGAAACGATCCGGGTCTCGCGGCTTGTTAGGCTTGCGACGGCAGAACATCTCGTACGTGTGCTTGGTCACCACCTTCCGTAACAAGAGCACGTCTCCGTACAGCAGGTTGGTCATCCACTGGACTTTATCCTCTGTGAACTGATCCATGATCTGGCTCTTGTATTGTTCGAGGAACTTGTCGCGGAACTCAAGCCAGGGTACCTCGGTGGCGTCGCCAAATTTGTCCTCCCAAAAATCTTTGCCTTCGCGGATGGTCATTGCCGTGTTTGGCCTGTCTTCCCATGCCTGGAACGGAAAAACACCACATATTTACACCCTCCCCTCGATCACTGGATTGCAAATAAGCCATTTGCGAGTAACCTACACCCTTTGGGATTTACATTTGAAAAACATCTGGTACAATGACTTGCTCAGAATGCTTGGCACATTTTAACTTTGAATTCTCCAGACCACAGACACTGTTGCTAATCACATGATTCGGGGCAAGCTCTTGCATAGTTACATAAGCTGGTAAGAGACGCTCAGCACCAATACATTGTTTACAATGGGTGAGAATGGCACAAAGACACCAGACCATGCCGGAGGTTGCTAGCATAAGGCTTGCCCCGAATCCAAGATATAGAAACAGTGTCTTTGGTCGGGAGAATGTAAAGTTAAAAAGTGCAAACCATTGGATTAAGTCAGCATTACCAGATTTTATTCAAATTTAACTCGCAAATGGCTTATTCGACAAAGCCATCCCAGCAGACAGAATCAATCTAGTGACTGTTGGTAACAGTTAAAGGCAGAGTACATCATTTGCAGCTACCCAAAACGTAACCGACAAAATTATTGTTGAAAAGCATACTTGGATTAAAGATAGTAATGGCACTAAACTCCCTGTAAAATTATTCTTACTGGCATGCTGTCATTTTGAAAAAAACAATAAAAGAAGGTCATTTCCAAAGATGAGTCTCTAGACGATTTTTTGGAAATTTCCATTTGTAGTTCGTTTTAATTCGGCGAAGCCGTGAACGAGTGCACGCAACCGTTGACACGACGCACACATACACGGTTGCTATCAGTCGTTGGTTCAGTAAGTGACATCGCGTAGCTGCAATCGACTGAATGAGAACGTCTCCCAGACACTAATTTTGGGCGCAATTCAAAACATGACTGGGCAACTTCCGAATTGAAATTGAGTTCCTAGAGTATTGTTTTCTTGGCAAGTGTACAGCATTCACTGAGCTAAAACTTCATCAGGTTAGTTGTTAAGCACCCTTCTTTAGATATTGAGCACTTTTGTTGCTTCAAACGAATAAAATGCACAAGTGACAAATGATGTACTCTATCTACCTTTAACATGTTTAAGTGCTCCCTGCCTACATAAAGCAGGATTGACTGGCTGTGATCAGGGCCATGTCACAACGGGTAGTTTACTGGCAAAGTGTTCCAGAAATTCGATCTTCAAGAAGCAAGCAACATGCAAAATGAAATTCCCTGTAAAAATATAAGGAATTTCTGTATATCTATAATTTCTAAATACTGTAGGGTATACTGTACGTGTCATACATGTACTTGTAATATCAGTGTGTACATGTACGGCTTTACAATAGATGACAGACACACAATGGGAGAACAAAAGATCCTTTAATCAGTCCTCGAGCGTTGGGTCTTTTGTTAAAAACGGTCCTCGATCGTACGGTTATGTGCTTAGTCTATGGGAGAGTGTTATATTACAGAGACAAATTTGGAAACACAAAGCATTGTCCTCGGGCGTATAGAAATTTATGACTGTGTGGTCACTAATGTGTGGCTCGATAAAGCTCAACCCATCCAGACAGCCTAATGATAAAAGTCCCAACAAATAATACCAGAGTCTCATATAGTGCACGTATCTACCACCAATTAGGTACTCAAGGTGCTGGAAATTATGTCACTTATTACTGCGGCGCATTATTGCAGCCACTGCCAGAAACACCGGGGCAAACCCCTTCTCTTAGCGATAAGTGTTACTGGGTTCTTTAACTTGCATTACACAACACACGGGACCTACAGCTTTATGTCCCATCCGAAGGACGAAGCAGTAATGGTAAAGTACCTTGCTCAAGAGCACAAGCACCATGTTCCCACGGTCAGGATATGAACCCATGTACCACGGCACACGAGTCGAACACCGTAACCATTGGGCCACAGCACCCCACAAAAAGTTACAAGTGTCCTAAAAGCTCGTTATCATTTTCAATCCTGAATTTTAAAGAACTTGTAACAAAAGTGTGATCGCTTCTGATGGAACACTCTCTGCTGTCATTCAATTTTGATGACAGAAGACAGGAAACAGAGTTATTTTCTGTACCTGAGCTGTTTCGTCTTCGTCGCCCTGACCCTCCTGGTTCTCTGCTGCCTCGTCCGTTATTATGGCAAGAGCTGTGCGGATGGAAGTCAGCAGGACTGGGTAATTTTCCGCTTTCTGTTGGTCGTTTTCAAAGAACATCCAGTTCAGCTTGGCAACCATTAGCTTCCTGTGAAAATTACACAATGGACTAATGGGTTACTTGAATGGATGGAGGATCAATTCTTCCAGTGTGACATTTTATTCTCTTGAAGAAACAGGGGTGCGATTTTTGATGCATTTGTTATCAAAACACCGCCAGACGGGATCGTTCGGGTGGGAACAGAGTTTTAATTTGAAATTAGATCAAGTTGTCTTTCTTCCCTTTTTCTTAGTGAAATCTCCCCCTTTAATTTTTATTTTTATATTTAATTTCTTTATCAATTTGTAATCTTTTTTTTTTTTTTTTTTTTTAAATGCTACTGAGTCTTTTGCTTGGGACCATAGTGTGGTTTGGGTTATATCTATACTTCTCCTCTATTGTCTCTTTTGCAGTTCTTGGGTTTTTTTTCTCTGGTTGGGACTGGGTTTTTTTCTTATCCAATGACTGTTAGGTGGGTGTTTTCTTTTTTCTGTTTTCTTTTTCTTTTTTGTTTGTGTATGTTTTATATTAATTTTTCTATATATATATATTTGTGTATGGTTTATATTAATTCTCTATATATATTTCCATATATGATTTTTAAGCACTTTGATGTGGGGCAACAGGTCCGCGGACCATAGTATTTTTACTTTTGCTGCCCCTGGCCCATCTCTGTGTTTGTAATTTTGGTCAAATAAATAATACTAATAATAAAAAAAAAATGTGGGAAACTAGTGCGCATGCACTACATGTAATTCTGCAGGCAAAAGTGGTCTATCTTCGGTCACATGTGTACTACAATGTACGTACGACAAAATTGCTGTCATTAAGTTGCATTTTAGAGCTAAAATGCTAAGTATTGCATGGACGCTACATACATAAGGCAAAAACAGGTGTGCGTATGACATGACCGCTACAAGATTCCCAAGACATGGTTGAGATAGCGGTTCGTTCGTGGGTGATACGTAAGGCTTTGTTAATGCCCTCTTTCGGCGGGGTGATCGCGTATCCAAAATACAACAGCTTGACACGAGACTAGGCTCTTCAGTACTGAATTCTCCAAAATTAAGGGAATAAATGTGTGCTTGGGAGGTGTTATAATCACTATGTTTAAGACTGGTTGGAGTCTGGGTGCTGATAATTACCATCGGTGATCAGCATTCCAGACTCCAACCAGTCTTAAAGCTATAGTCCATCATTTGCAGCCATCCGAAAAGTAACTGGCGTAATTATTGTTGAAAAACATACTTGGTTGAAAGATAGTAAGGGGACTAAACCCCCTGTGAAATTATTCTTTCTGGCAAGCTGTCATTTTGAAGTAATCAACGAAAGAAGGCCTTTCCAATGGTGCGTCTTAAGACGCACCATAGGAAAATTTAAATTAGTATAGTTGGTTTTGTTATTTGGCGAAGCGCGCGCAAGCATTGGCACGATGCACACGCACGCGAGGTTGCTATAATTCGTCGGATCAGTGCGCGATATCATGTATAGCTGCAATCGGCTCAGTGAGAATGCGTCTGGGATGCTGAATTCAGGCCCAATTCAAAACATGATTCAGCGACTTTTGATTTGAAATTGAGATCCTAGAATGCTGTTTTTCTCGGAATATACAGCCGAAGCTGAGCTGAAACTTCATCAGGTTAGTTGTTCAGTATCCTTCATTAGATTTTGAACACTTTTGTTGCTTCAAACGAACAAAATGCATAAATTACAAATGATGGACTATATCTTTAAACATAGTGTTTAATTTTCGGTCAAAAAATCAAAACTGTTCAGTCCAAAAGTCAAAACAAGTCAAAAATTGAAATTTTCCAACCATTTTTTTCAACAATTTTACTTTTTGTTTTTCGAAACACCCCTCTAGCTACAATGTATATGGAATGTCCAGCTCGCGAGTAAGACGTAAGCAATTCCTTTTATGTAGATTGGCGCGCGTCGCACATATACTGCGCAATGACGCGCAGATGCAGCTGTGGCGAGTGCGTTGTGAATTTAGGACTATGAAATACTGACTGACTGGTAGTGTTGCACATGCCTACGTGAGGATTGTGAACGTTCAACCAATAAAACGGTAAAACTTGATTTCATAGGAGTCCAAATTTCATGTGACACTGGAAAAGTGTTTAAGACCAGCCAGCCATGTCTTTATCATCCATTTAAGACCGGCCACGTGACAGGCTCTCGACCAATGGGAATGGGTAAACTGTCTTAGGTATTTATGAATAATGGTTAACCCTAACCCCCTAGGCCCTTGTTGCTTACAACCATCCTCAATCCTCCAAAATCCTCCAAAATTTTTCAACTCCGCCTAAATTTTTCAAAATTGTCAGACAGTCCTGCCTCAAAATGCATTCATCCTCAATCCTCCAAAATCCTCCTCATCCCAAAACTTTGCACTCGTGTTTAAATGAAAGATAACCAACGCCAAATCCTTTAAAATCATCAGACAGTCCTGCCTCAAAATGCATTCATCCTCAATCCTCCAAAATCCTCATGTGCCTCAATCACCATTCATCCTCAATCCTCCAGAATCCTCATGTGCCTCAATCACCATTCATCCTCAATCCTCCAGAATCCTCATGTGCCTCAATCACCATTCATCCTCAATCCTCCAGAATCCTTTCCTTAAAACCGCACGAGGAAGGATTTTGGATGAGTGAGGTGGGTTTCATCAAAATTGAGCTATAATCTCTGGCTGCGATTTCACTATGGGAAAACCAAGCCCCTAACTGGCTAGATTCACTTACATGGAAATGACAGGGTGGGTGGGATTTTGCTCCATGAAATCCCCAAGCCTTGGGTGACATTAGGAAGATGCATGGTCTGAGACAAGCCATACTGAGACTTCTAGGCGCATTTTATTCTTAGCAATAAGTTGGTGACCCCTTAGTGAGGTGCCAGGTTCCGCCCCCTATGATGATCACAACCAGCTCACGGTCAAACATTTTGACAACAGATGGTAGAATAAGAATTGTATGGAACTACAGTTTGGCACAAGTAAATAAATCATAGACCACATGGTAAATAGTCAGTCCTCTGATTTGGAAAAATACTCACAGGCGTGGTGTTGAGACAAAGGCATCAAATTAAAACCTGGATTTCATCATCTTTCTAGGCGTGTTTCTTTTTCTATAGCAGTGTGATTTTTCTAGGCGCATGTGTATTCTGAGATGATCACCCCTGAAACTGGGATCCTGAAACCATCTGTTATTTGAAAAATTTTATACACTCCATTGCATGTTAGCGCTTTACAGTCCAAAGCAATTTTTACATTCCCAGAACTTTGGCACATGTCCTGTAAATGTAAAAGCGAGGTGTGTGTACAGAGGACCCTCAAGGCGAGTGGGCCCATTATTCACACTTTGGAAGCTTTTGAGGCATACAAATGATGCGATTGGCGGGGTGTGATCTACGCCAAATTTCAAAAGGGACCGATTGTGTAGCATTTTGTAATAATAGGTTAACCCTTAAGCCCCAAGGAGATGCTTACAACTGTCCTCAATGGTTTACAGATTTGAGTATTGTATTTTTAAACATGTAACCAAAACTAAATCAGAACTTATAAATGATAAACCCATTGAATCAATCATTAATCCTTTCATGAGTTGTCTCATCGTGTTTAAATGAAGGACAACTTGTCCGATTGCAATCATCGAACAGTCCTGCCTCATAGAAAATATAATCCTCCAAACTCACGCAGCATTCACCATTTTAACCAATGTAGGACAATGCCAGGCTTCAGTTTTAAGATACAATTTGATAATGTCCTCATTTTGATTCAAGTCCGTATTAACTCAATCCTTTGAAATCCTACAGGCCATGGGGAAGCCAATTTTGGAAAGTGACTTGTTGTGAATACCCTTATCCTTGGCTCACAGGACCCCAATGAGTTTCATTTCATTTCAGTCACATCACTGCACAATGGTCAAACTGACTGCTAACACAAAACTCTTTTGGTCTGCTTCAGGGACTCTGTGTGTCTGAGGATTTAGGGATGAGACTTCATCAGTCACAGTCTTGTCCTTGGAAGGTGGTGCTCATATTGATCCTACAACAAGCATACTGGCTGCAGCTGTTCAACACCGCAGTTAGACAATGTGCTAGTTTGCACAATGGCATCCACATGTATAGTAGTAGCATTTCCCATGCAGAAATGCAGTAGCAGTATCCATAATTCCGATGTGATTCACATCTTGTTGTATTGCAGCCCATGTCATGCATGTGGACAAAACTTTTTGAGCGTCAGACAAACCTTTTTGAATCAATCCAATGCCTGTGAGTTGTCTCTCCATTCCAACGAGCTGACCAAGTGACTGGAATTGTAAATTTACTGAAACACAGGTAAGTTTTACAGAACCTCGTTCCGTTCAATTGTTGACACTTAATGTCATAGGAAAAAAATGCCATCTCAGTTTTAAACTGATAACTTGAAAATGTCCCCAAGAAGAATCGTCTTAATTATTATTCAATACATTTGCAGAGTCAGATGACCGTGATAGACGCCAGAGAATACTGGTGCACAAAATCCAACCAATCAGAGCAAGTGAACTTCATCAGAGTTTCATTTCCCAGTTCGCATCCTTGCTCTGATAGTCCAGGGCTGGGGGTACGAGCAACAGCATTTTTGGACACTGCGACCAAGTTCCTTGCCGTTATCAATTTCAGTGCTGTGTTATAGATGCAAGCTGTGTAAAATCCTGCATGTTGTAAAAAAAAGCTGATGTGGTTTAGGATTGGAATCATTTGCCCTTGAGCATTAAACCGAGGTCTTGCCATGATGACTGATAGCCAGGCAAATGATTGCAATCCCAACCGCAGCCATTTTCACAACAGGAAGGATGTTACACAGCATATATAATTCATTAAGACAAGGAACTTGGTCACAGGGTCCAAAAATGTTGTTGTGATCAAATGAAACTCGTATGGGTTTAGGCCAAGGATAAGGAGTATTTGCACAACCAAACAATTTCAAATTTTGACTTCATGGTTTATTGTTACATGTATTTCAAAACTAGTCGGACAGACACTTTTTTGGGGACTGTAGTTTTAGAAAAGAAATTTGTGAGACCATGGCAGAAGACCAGAGCAAAAGTACATAATAAGAAAAGCACACACTTGAACATTGGACAGCAAAATTATTGGAGTAAATTATGTTCAACAACATGTTTCGATGAATGGTATTAAAATGGGGGAAAAAACCATAATTGCAGGAAATATGTACAATATAGATAATGAGTAGTAGTGGGAAAACCGCTTTTTAAGATAACTGGTCTGGTTCCGTCACAAAAACCACTACACTGATGCTTATCACTTGATTCGGTCAATTAAATGCCCAACAGTCTATATAGGCCTACTATGTTTCAAGTACATGTACATGTATTGCAAACTGATATTTTTTTTATCACTTGACATACAATTTTATCAGTAAACTTTACTACGCAAGTATTAATGAAAACCATCAAGAGTAATTTATAAACCTCATTAGAATATACAACCT
The DNA here is from genome assembly GCA_029964075.1 of Patiria pectinifera. NCBI lineage: Eukaryota > Metazoa > Echinodermata > Asteroidea > Valvatida > Asterinidae > Patiria > Patiria pectinifera. The sequence continues at coordinate 30,342,197 of CM057147.1, read as the reverse complement.
CAGACTGGGAACCTGAGTGCGGAAACACATGCAAAATTACTACTGACGTTTTTTACTCACTATTCGGCTTATTAATACCCACAAAAAAATGTATCGCTATCTAGTTGCTATAGTTGCAAGCATTTCTCCTGCAAAATTTGAGACCTTAAATCCAATTTTTAAGCAAGTTAAATTAAAGGCAGTTCGAAAAACATCCACGTCGTTCTCCATGCACTAAAAATGTTCGTATGATTCACAAAGTATTCTGGGTAAAATGTAGGAAGTGCCTTGCACATGTTGCAGCTCAGTTCGGGCAAGGACCATTAGTAGACTAATGGTTGATATCTGACGTACCTTACACCTGCGCACTAATGGCAGCGTGCGAACGTCTCTAGTCTAGTCAAATGCTGGTAAAAATGTCATCGCAAAACTTGTGGGTCCTGTCCTGTACGTTATGAATGCGCGCTGCTATTGGTAACCAGCGATGCAACCATGCCCAGTAGGCTGGTTCCAAATAGTCAACTAGCGAAGTCAACCATCGTCGACTGGGCAGAGTTTGGGCCAACTTTTGTCGAGTTATAGGTATGGTTAACCATTGGTCAACAATAGTCCTTGCGCGAGCTTGCCCTATGTTGTTTTCTAATCGATGGCCAAAAGAACATAGCACCCTCTGTTGGAAACGCACACGAGTGCTACGGTGTGAAGATCAAAAAGAGCCTAGAGGGCGCTGTTTTCATCTGCACGATGAGTATGAAAATGTTATAGGTGAGGAGTCTTTTTGTTATAAACGTAAACTGATATCAACAATGCATTGTGATACACATCAACGTGATTTGTCATACCTCTGTCTTTATACTGAATTTTCATTGGCCCAGGACGATCACTTGACCGGGCGATAAATATGCATGGCACACTCCCGTTGTATATCACATTGTGATATCACATGCGTGTAGACTAGTCCCCGCCCCACAGTCCAAACCATTATGCGCGGACCGCGTTTAAACCAGACTATACTTGTACTCACTGGTACCCCGCAGTACTTTCACGTTCCACAATATAATGTATAGCAGTGAGGGAGCAGTGCATTTGCAGACGATATTTACTTTAATTGAGCGATGAGCATTAAGATTATGTTTACGTTTTGACTGAAAGATTCCTTCAGTTTGCCACTTTAATTTCCCTTAGAAAAACAAGTAAAACACATCATCAAGACAGAGGTATGACAAAACAGTTGTTGACTGATGCATGTGGAGGATATGCTTGAACACCCTCGGGGACGCATAGCACCCTCGGCTTCGCCTCGGGCGCTATGCGTCCCTCGGGTGTTCAAAACGTCATATCCAACATCACATCAGTCAACAACTGTTAAGTATCACATTTCGATTTCTCAGCAAAATTAGAATTAAAAGCTGACTTTTCGATGATGCAATGCTCCCAACAGCAACTTAGCAAGGCAGAAGTTTCGAGGAACGTTGAGGAACCTACATTTTTGTTGCTCATTTCAAATTTAAAAGAAAAAAAATAAAGTACAGGTCTAATACCTTTTTTTCAAACATCCTAGTTATTGATGTAGTCAAATTGGCAATCTTACTTGAAAGATAGTCTTTGAAATCTTCATCCTCATTGTTGTAGATGAAATACACATCGCTGCAGTACACCATGATGACGTCGTTCACACTTCGCCGATGAAAAAATGACTTGTTTCTTTTCTGCTACTACGTGTACTTGCTGCCAAATTCTTATTGTAGGCACTTTTATCTGTTAAAATGTATATTAAAACAAATAAAACAACCATTTTTCAAGTATTGCACTAAGTTAAATGATGAAGTGGGAACAAGAAAGCACTCAGAGAGTGCAAACCTCTGCCAAGGCTGAACAATTCCCCGCCATAAGTCATGTAAGTACATGTACACCCAAAAGAAATACTCGCATAAATGGTGCTCAAGAATCTTCAAATTCCAAAATCTAATCGATTTGTACTTGTACCAAGGACCACCCCGAGAAAATGTTCACGTAAGTCTGTCCATTAACTTTTTGAGTTATCTTGTTATCAGACAAATCAACCAACCAACGCCGATGAAAACATAATCTCCTTGGCGGAGGTTAAAATATGCAGAATAACCCAATACAAACTTTCCTTGCATTTAACCTAGGGCCCTTTAATGACAATCAGTCACTTTGTTGTGCCCATTCTTGAAAATCACGCATTCTTAAGAATGTGCAAGCACAATCTTAAGAATGTGCAACTGGATCCTTGCCCAATCTTCGCAAAAAATAACTCTTCCAGATTGAGCGCACATCTGGCAAGTCTAGCTGCATCCTCGTTCACTGATTCTCAATAATTCAACGCAAGGCGCTGAAAAGTAGAGTGGATATGATAAGTATCTATAGGCGTATTGATATGGGGGGGGGGGGACCGGGAAAAAATAAGAGACATAATAATACTAGCGGAAAGAATTCTGATTTTTGGGATAATAAAAGCGGGGGAACGTAAGAATGATGAATGTGAAGAATGAGAATGAATACTGCGACATCCCATAGTGCTAATGCTATTTCCCATTTAAATTGCCACCAATTTATTGTCCACACCCCACCATTACGCCGCAGAGCTGGATTCTATCTAGTCAAAAGAGCAATTTTGGCAGCTTCTGGACATCGTTTTTTTTTCGTGGCATGCATGATACATACAGGGACTTGTAACTTGTCTAGCCTAAACTAAGCACTTCCCAGACTAGTTCCCAGTCCTCCGTTATTACAAAACTTCACATAGTGGGCAGAAAAAAGCAATAATAACAGGTTTAATTTGATTCAAATTATCGTAGTTATACGAGTAGGCCTACAGAAGCAAAGAACATTTTCTTTCCTCTTTATATTTTTGTTTCCCTTTTAACCGCTATACATTTCATTTAACATAATTATGTCGTACAATGTTTGTTAAGATTGGGCAAAATTCATAAATTGTGCACGTGATATTCCCACCCAATCTTAAGAATGAGCGCTCATTCTTGAGAACGCGTGCTCGTTCTTAAGAATGGGCGCTCATTCTTAAGATTGCGTGATTTTCAAGAATGGGCACAAGGATGGGACGTACGCCGTATTATCGGGGTACTTATCACGTTTCTCGTTCGGAATAGAGATGGCCCACTAACCTTCCTGAATTGTCCTGTCTTTTGTGTTGTATAACTCTACCTTTTCAAATTGATTAAGCAATCTGACGGGGGTGTGGTCTATTCTGTGTACGATGCCTGTGACAATAGACATGCTCGGAGTGTGGGAACGGAGGTATGCGGGAAGTGGTTTTTACTTGATCTCAATTTTTTTTTCATAGTTAATGTTTGACCAAAACATCCCCTGAATAAAGTCTGAAATTTTCCCTGTAACCATGGTAACATTCAAGTTGTTTAAAGACTATGCCTGCAGGATGATTTCTTAAGACCCTGCCCCTCCCCGAAAGGAGAACAAAAATCACTGAGACAAGTCTACTGATTGGCGATTGGGGGCACCATTCACTTTACATGGGGTGCCGTTTTATTGTTTTAACGCACTGTCCTTTTTTTGATCCCGTAAAAGTTTTTACAATTTCGCGGTAAAAATATGAGGGGAGGAGAAATTTGCAAGTTTTGGAAAACGTTAATATTTATTGAAAATTGTTAAAAGTCCCGAAAGACACAACATTTTTTAATCGTCCTTTTTAATACAACTCGGCAGAAAGTCCTTAATGCCTGGTGAACTCGCCACTTTAAAGAGTTTTGGCAACGCAAAAAGAGAAATTTCCCATGCCGCGATAATAGGGATGCCGCAATAATTACTAGGGAGTCCGACTATATACCTGAATAGTAAAATTTAAAATGTCAAATTTAGCAAAATAGCAAAAAATAGCAGCATGACTGAGCAGGGAAAATGTTGTGTTGACGTATTTATTTTACTTGGAAAACACTTACAAAGTTACAAGTGATGGTCAGATATGGGAATATTTCCCTAAAATCACCCTAAACATTTTGTACTGATCACAATCCCACCCCACCCCACCCCACCCCAACTAAATAACTCATTTTAGCCCCGCCCACTTGCCAGTAGCATGTATCGCATGCATCCTGCCCGCATGATCGCAAGCACCTCGCCGTGCACGTACATATACGTACGTACGTACGTACGTACGTACCGAGCATGTATACAGCTTAGCCCTGGTGGACTCCCTTTCCTCCCTACGTTACGGAGGGAGTCCTGAGTACACATGTGCTCACAACCGGACGAAAACACCTTAGCAATAATTCTTACCAATAATTTTAATATTTTACCTTGTTGGAGAAGCTAATTTTTACGTCGTAGTATTCTATGTGTCCTTATCTGTTAGTACGCTGGGTTCAGGAATTCCATATGCGATGCTGACTGACGTCAATCAGGAAAATAAACTCGAAAGCATCGTTAAACTTGTACGTGTTTAGTCTCTTTTCATCAGTTTCTCACCGCCGAGTCTATTTTAGTCGTACATCATGTACGTCTGTACTGTGCAGCGTGTAGTCTGGTTCCCTAGACCGGACAATTATTCTCGACGCTCATATCACATCTGGTCCGGGGGACAGACTATGCTGCATGAATATGCAGTGCGCACGCGCGATTTGCTTGGTAACCACCCTCATACGCACGCGCACTTACTTGAAGGTGCGGTCGCTAATCCAATGACCGAGCGTGTTTTCGCGCCAGTTACCAGAAACACGTTTCGGCTTTGGTCATTGGTTGAGCGTTTTCCTGACATCGGTTGGCTGGAGTGACGTCACGGTTCCAACCAAAACTAAACAAATGAGGGCGCTTAGCGTGCGTGCGCGCTTTCGGATTGTACGCACGTACATTTGTACATTATCATGTACATTGTACATGACGTACGGCTCTGGGAAAAAACTGATGAAAAGCGACTACAAACACGTACAAGTTTAACGTTGCTTTGGAGTTTATTTTCCTGATTAACGTCAGTCAGCATCGCATATGGAATTCCTGAACCCAGTGGCCAATAGATAAGGATACATAGAGTATGTTGGCGTGAAATAAGCTTCTATAACGAGGTAAAACATAACAAAACTCTGGTAAAAATGTTGGGGTGGTTTCATGTAGAAAAGTCTTGTCCTGGACGTTAGTCGTATTGCAATGAAGACTTCGTCCAACCTGGGCTAGTATACAGCTCTATGGTACGTACAAATGTGCCAAGGCACTGCACTGCAAGCACAGCATATGCATAGGTTCTCGATCTCAAGGACAAAATTCATACTCACGTTGTGGATGGAATCCACAATCACACCTCCATGCTTTCCGGTGATGATATTAGAATTGAACTGAAAGTGCAATATAAACCTACCATGGAAAAATCCTAAGTTTGTTTTTGTACATGATTTGCGTACGTGACAATCCGTCAGTAGTAAGAATGGTATGGTACCTTGTGTACATTGACTACGACAAGTTAGCAATATACGAAGAAATGAAGGAAATTAGTGCGTGTAACCAGACTCTGCAAAAGCGTGATTGACAACTGCATTATTTCATTCTATATGCGGTGTAGAATGTCATGCATGCGCATAGGCGTGGCTGAACGGGTCACTACAGGATATCGGAGTCGAAGCACTAAACATCACACTTCCATTATCTCTGGTGTTAAAGTTTCGTGATTAAAAGTTAATCCCCTGTCTAAATTGAGGTAAGTGAGCTTGGGCTTTGCTTTGTTCTCATTGTGCATGGATAAATGTGGCAATAGTGAGCGATGGATCTTGTTTGCGAAACTGTATTGGCGCAGGACAAAAGTTTGCGCAAATTTCGGCCAGTACTTGCTAGATTGCTAATGCTAGTCTAAAAAATGTATACAGTTTTATGATCATATATCCACAGAAATAAAACATCAACATGCATGCGCAAAAATGAGTCACATTTTCCATCACCACATAGTGATGAAGTGGACTGGAGGTCCATTCTCTCCATATTTTCCTGGGAAAGAATGTATACATACGTCACTTTATTGATTGTGTAGGCTACTACAAGAAAGTCGGGAATAGTTTCAAAGTGTTTTCTGACAAAATTGGAAATGTTTCTTACTCCAGCCCCAGATTCATGTCTTTTCAACATTTTTGCAATGACTGACGTTCAATCAAGACTATGTCAAGTGGCGTCAGGATGCAAAATTCTTTCATAAATTAGAATATCAAAGATTGTGTACAACTACACGAACGAAGTACTATAGAGTTGGCCTGCTTTTTTGGCGGAAATAAATGTTGCAACCTGATGACGCCACTTTTTTTTAAAAATATATCATCTCAATGAAGGTCATTCATTGCAAAAATGATGATAAGACATGAATCTGGGACTGAGAAAATGTCCAATTGTGTTAGGAAATTTATACTCGATTTATAAAATGGTGCACACAAAGTTTTACATGAGAAATAGGCCTACGTAATATAAATGGAGTTAAAATACGAAACGTGTCAATAAGTAAATTTCATTTTTATGGCTTTTATTTATAAATATATGCATTATGCAAAATATAGTGCATGGATAACACTGGGAAATGCTAATTTTTGAGCGTGCTCACTGCTGTATCATCGAGATTATTCTCTGAGTATAAAATGTTTAGGATCTTTTTATTCATCAGTTCATTGAACATTAAAGTATAAGATGTGAACTTGTTTGAAATGTGAAATATTTGGGGGGTTTTTACTTTTTTTTAATGATTTTTTGACTTTAAGATTGCAGTGGTTAAATTGATAAACTTTTAACAAAGTTTCAAGCTTGTCAAACTTATCTTTCCCCATTTTGTTAAATAAAAAGCTGCTGAAAATGAATTGATTTGGAAGAGGTACATGTCAGTGTTGGAGCAAAGGCTTTGACCCTCAAGGCCAAGGCCAAGGCCAAGGCTTTGACCCTCAAGGCCAAGGCCAAGGCTTTGACCCTCAAGCCTCGAGGCCAAGGCCAAGGCTTAACCCTCAAGGCCAAGGCCAAGGCCCTGTTTTATGAAATGACCACTGATATAGAACTAATTATAGTCACATGAGTGACACATCATCACGCAAGGGCGGATCCAGAACACAATTTGGGGGGGGCAAAAAAAATTGTTTTGACCCTCAAGCCTCGAGGCCAAGGCTAAGGCTTAACCCTCAAGGCCAAGGCCAAGGCCAAGGCCCTGTTTTATGAAATGACCACTGATATAGAACTAATTATAGTCACATGAGTGACACATCATCACGCAAGGGCGGATCCAGAACACAATTTGAGGCAAAAAATTGTTTCCCCCTTCAAAAAAAGTGGGTCAAAAAATTACAGCTTGGGCTTCGGGGCCCACTTAAGGGCCCCGAAAAATGTTTGGATTCGAGATGCTCTGTGGTGCGATTTGAGGCAATTTCTGACCATTTTAACCGATGTTTTTTGAGGAAAAGATGGTGGTGTACTCATTGCCTACCTTTATTACGACGTCACATAAAAAAAAATGGTTTCGTTGGATCCGCCCTTATCATCACGAATTGCTCGTTACGAAGAACAACATTTCTTTAATTGCAATCAACATGCTCGCATAGGCCTACATGTACACCGTTTTATGACTGCACTGTATCTATTAAAGTATAAGTTCAGGTCTTCAATATGGTTTAACTAAACAAATAATGATTTACTTCTATATTGACACACAATTCTCCCAAGTGTAACAAAAGGGGGATCCAAGAAACTGATTTGGGAAATTTTTATTTGCTGGTCCAACATGGTTAGAAATATCAGCATTATCTAAAACAGATACATGCAAATCTTTAGCACTTATCAGGGAGACATATACAACCAATCAGATCTATTCCATAGTTATATGCAATTAAAGTGATCATCTCATTAGCCCCACAAGTGTACGGAATATTTTTGCAGCAAATCTACTACAATGGTAACAAAATATGATGCTATAAAAGTGGAAGTGTGCCCAACACACAAATCTATAGGGTGCTTCCCTCCTCCATGGTAATACGATTAAAATGGTAACATTTATCTGGAAAATGCAAAAATCTATGGGCCTTGAAGAGCCTTGACTCAAAATTGCAAGGCCCCGAACCCTCAAGGCCAAGGCCAAGGCCAAGGCTTTTGCCCTCAAGCCTCGAGGCCAAGGCCAAGGCCCTAAAATCCAGCCTTAGGGCAGCCTTAAGGCCAAGGCCCAGCATCAAGGCACTACATCACTGGTACATGTACATAATACATTAACAAATAACATCACAAATTTAGTTCACAATTGGTTGGAGGAAAGAATGTTGCAACCTGACGCCACTTTCTTCTTCATTATGTATCATCTCAATGAAGGTCAGTCATTCCAAAAATGTCGAAAAGACATGAATTTGGAACTGAGTAACATTTCCAATTTTGTTAGGAAATACTTAAAAAAGCTTTCTTGACTCTCCATGGACTTTGTACACAGCCGCTGAAGTGGCGTACATGTACATTCTTTCCGGTTACCTCCATGGAGAGACATACAAAGAGACAAATGAATTTTTGTTTTTTGGAGGTTATTCTTGTGTGAACAACTCAACAATATTTTAAGCTGAATCAAATTTCCTTCTGGCAATAAAATAAAAACGGTTGCGTCATTTCTGTCTTTTCTGTGACAATCAGGTTTTGGAAAAATCTACTCATCAATCGACCCTACTGGGCAGAGATAGAGAAAAAGTGAAAAATTTCTGAAAGATTATAAAAAGGTACATATATGTATACAAAGAGACAAATGAATTTTGTTTTGGTGGTTATTGTAAACAACTCAACAACATTTTAAGCTGAATCAAATTTCCTTCTGGCAATAAAATAAAAATGGTTGCGTCATTTCTGTCCTTTCTGTGGCAACCAGTTTTGGAAAAATCTACTCATCAATCGACCCTACTGGCCAGAGATAGAAAAAAAGTGGAAAATTTCTAAAAGATTGGAAAAAAGTACATACAAAGAGACAAATGCATTTTTCTTGTGGTTATTCTTGTGTAAACAACTCAACAATATTTTAAGCTGAATCAAATTTTCTTCTGGCAATAAAATAAAAACGGTTGCGTCATTTCTGTCCTTTCTGTGGCAACCAGGTTTTGGAAAAATCTACTCATCAATCGACCCTATTGGCCAGAGATAGAAAAAAAGTGGACAATTTCTAAAAGATTGGAAAAAAAGTACATACAAAGAGACAAATGCATTTTTCTTGTGGTTATTCTTGTGTAAACAACCCAACAATATTTTAAGCTGAATCAAATTTCCTTCTGGCAATAAAATAAAAATGGTTGCGTCAATTCTGTCCTTTCTGTGACAACCAGGTTTTGGAAAAATCTACTCATCAATCGACCCTACTGGGCAGAGATAGAGAAAAAGTGAAAAATTTCTGAAAGATTATAAAAAGGTACATACATGTATGTATACAAAGAGACAAATGAATTTTGTTTTGGTGGTTATTCTTGTGTTACAACAACTCAACAACATTTTAAGCTGAATCAAATTTCCTTCTGGCAATAAAATAAAAACAGTCCTTTCTGTCCTTTCTGTGACAATCAGGTTTTGGAAAAATCTCCTCTTCAATCGACCCTACTGGGCAGAGATACAGAAAAAGTGGAAAATTTCTGAAAGATTGGAAACAGGTGCATATAAGAAGAGACAAATGCATTTTTTGTGTTAGTTATTCTTGTGTAAACAACTCAACAATATTTTAAGCTGAATCAAATTTTCTTCTGGCAATAAAATAAAAACGGTTGCGTCATTTCTGTCCTTTCTGTGGCAACCAGTTCTGGAAAAATCTACTCATCAATCGACCCTACTGGTCAGAGAAAGAGAAAAAGTGGAAAATTTCTAAAAGATTTGAAAAAGGTGAACTATGACTCACTCAAGAAGGGCAATTTCCATTTTGGCGTTGATTACAAAAATATTATGTCATCCCCAGGAACAGAAGCAAATGTATATGATGAGTCAGTTTACCCTTAAAGATGTATACCAGTACGGTGAATACCGGTAGGGGAGACGGGGGTTAGTTGGAACGATTTTCACAAAAACCTATCCATAACACAAACGGGTTTTCTTCAAGAAACAACAACTATGCCAATTTATTCATACACATGTGGGTTGCAAATGTAGCATATAAAATTCTCAGAATTGTTGATGGTTTTTAAAAAATCCATCTTGATCACAACTACGACATGCGTTCCAACTAACCCCTCCTATGGGGTTAGTTGGAACATGGTATGGGGTAAGTTGGAACTTGGTATGCTGTTAATCTGAAAGTATACTACAATTACTTAAAAACTGCATTTATATTAGAGTTTCAAGTAAAATAATTGTTCCAAGCACTGGTGATGCTCCTAACATTTTTTTTAATTAACAAACTGGCAAGAAATGGCACAAACAGCACCAAGACAAAAAAAACAAAGGAAAATTGCGAGGCAAGAGTCAGCTACAAGCCTGATCATAAAAATAAAACATCAAAACGGGAAATTTAACTCCCCAAAAATAACATGAAAAGCTTGCATAAAATTGAGGTAAGGTCAACGTGACCTGTCTATGTGCTTTCAAAATTGTTTGCCAAGTCAGAATATTTCCTCAATTATCATCATTATGTTCCAACTAGCCCCCATCAAAATGTTCCAACTAGCCCCAGTGGCCCATGTGACATTTGTTTGCTCACTCTACAAAACAGGGGCTCCAATAACATATCTTTTTAACCTTATTTTGTAGCTTAGTACTGGAGCATATAATACCCCCAAACTAGTCACTGTTATCTATAAACATCATTAAGAAAGTACACATTTTTTGAATGGTGAAAAAATTACTCAAAAGGTGAAAAAACAAACTTATCTTTCCCACTTGAGCACTATTGTTGCAGTGTTGCTGCAGGCAATATGGTGGATGGCTGTTGCTAAGGGACATCTCTTGAGGGCAACATTTTATAAAATTTAATTAAGATGATCAAGAAAAATTCATTGTTTCAACTAACCCCGTGTTCCAACTAACCCCCATCTCCCCTACTGGTACATTTGATTTTCGTGAATTTGTTTTGTTTGAAATAACAAATTTGCTCAAAATCTTAAGTAGGGCACATATTGCACAACACCAGTTACAGTTTTTAGCTTGACGAAATAGAGAAAACATTTGCAAAATTTTTTGGATTCTGTGGCTTACACGCACAAAAAGTGTGATACTTTGTATATTTATTTAATTGATTGATTTCCTTTTTTGGTTTTATTTTTGATTTATTAATTATTTATTTACATTTTTAATAATTTTTTTACGTTTGTTTTTTTTATGTTTTGTTTGTGTAATTGTTTTGTTTTTATTTTATTTATCTATTTATTTTTTAATTTTGTATTTTTCATTTTTGTTTTTATTTTTATTTATTTATTTATTTATTTATTTATTTATTTTTTGGGAGGGGGACGACTTTGTACTGTGGCATCATGCAGCCCAAAATGGTGTTTATCGTGTTTTCTGTTGTCAAATAGGGTTTAAAAAAATCAGTAGTAACTAGGAAGTTCTCAGTATAAATTTGTGTAAATTTAAACAAAACTTTACAAGTGCATACATGTACATGTACAACTACATTGAAATGCCTTAAGAAATATTAACACATTTGAAACCCATCCTTCACCCTTTAATGCATGCACTGCATACTGTTTACTGGACTTTGATGGAACACCAGAAAGTTTGTGCAGTGGCCCTGAAATTCCCAAATCTTTATCAACTTCTTTCTTTCTTTTTCAATGAAGGTTGGTACGTGCACAAACTGACCAAACACTAAACCACAAATCCTGTGTGACGTGTCTGGTTGAACTGGGTGTGTGAATTGCAAATATTGTACACAGATAAGTGAATTTTCACACGGTCATCAGGACTGTGTGGGTCTTTGCTCCATGGTCTGGGTCAGCTAAAAAAGGAAATACGTACCCACAATTTCAGCTGTAAATCTGTTCAGTCTATGTATTGAAAGGAAAAGTACCAGTACGTCTATACGTAGTGTTTGCCTGACTCATGTATCGCAGCTGAAGGAAATTTCCAGTTGAATTGTAATTCTGTAAGTAGGTGACGTTATGGTGTACCAGTACTATGAATGGTCTGATGAACTTGAAGTGGTCATTAAATGCATGGTTTATCTTGGTAATCAGTTACATCTACACTGTATTTGCATGGCTCAAGTCATAACGGCTTTTGCTCTTGGGTACATGTACATGATGTACGGTACAACACATACATGTATGTACCAGCAATTGTTGTGGCACTATCGGCAATCAGCTTGCATTACAAGTTAAGATTAGATGTACATGTAGTCATGATAGTTTAAACAAACGTCTTAAATCAACTTTACATTCACACATTTCTCAGTATCTTATTTTTCTTGATCTCCCGGTAGATGCAAAGGGAAGCAAACAGCATGCTCTGTGTACCCACCTAAATCTATATTGATTACATTCATTTGGTTACCATGGGAACAGCTGGTAGCAAGCACGGCCACGGACACAAGAAGAACAAGAAACGGCCACAGAGCGCGCCTGGCGATCTCGGCCCAAAGAGCCAAGATCCCGGTGAGAACTACCGGCCCTATTCCCACTCCGATCCGAAGACTGCAGATGCAGGAAATGGGAATAAGGTTCAGGAGAGGTCACAGCCGCAGGGTACCAGTGAAGTTCCTGTGAAGGATCAAAGCACTGACACTGGCAGCGGGAACCGGGGAACTGAGGAGAAGGCAGATCCAGTGAAAGACAGTGGAGACAACATGGAGAAGGGCTCATCAGAGACGGCCGGTAGGGCCCCTAGTCGGTCACTCAGCATGGAACCCAAGGACATCATGATCAGCTACAGTCATCAGGACAAAGATCAGATGAGACAAATTAAAGGTACGTGATGCAGGGGGTTTATAGTTTGCTATACTAATGGGGGAATGATGAATGTACTGTATTGTTAGTACTGATTGAATGCACACTATAACGTGATTAATGTATAGAACATGTAGAATGAACAGTTATTCATAATAGGAATTTGCGCCAGGGTGATCTAAAGTCAATATTGGGTTTTTCCCTTCACCGACATATTTTCTTCATAAACACTGATGATTCATAGTGCTTTCAGTTTTGTTTTAATTTTAATTTTAATTTTTGTTTAAGCTGACAGATGAAAAATACATTACTGCTGTATTCCAGGACAATTTGACATGGATGACTTCAATTGAAACTGAGTTTTTACAAAATGGTTTCTAATAAAAATCAGTGGTCGAAGACGTGGCCTGGATTTTTTTTTTTCCAGGAAGGAGTACATGTACATGATGTAGGCCGAAATTTCTGGTACTATTGTAGAAACCACTTGCTGTTACACTTGATCATGTACATGTACATAGCAAAAGACGAAAGGTGTGGGGGGGGGGAGTTGATTTCATCTTACGCTTGGGAGCACTACCACTGTACCAGTAGCTATCACTTTTCAAAAATGTGTGTGACTCCATGTATGTACAAATGTAGTTGTCGTGTTTTAGGCCCATGTTGGGGGGGGGGGTGGGGTGGGCTGGAAACGTTTTTCCTAATTTCCTTGTGATGACTGCATGTTCCAGTGTCTCATTGATGATTCATTCTACATGTAAATGTCAGAATTGTGAATTAAGGCAGTATATAGTCATATGCAACATATACCGGTACCGATTACTGCATTAGCCTAATGAAGACGGATCTATATAGATTTTAATTGTTTAATGTACGTGAGCAAGCCCGTGCAGAGCTTTGCATAATTTGCAATGCAGTTTTCTATTTTGTGTTTGTGTAGCCTTCAGCTGGCTTGCCATGCTTACCATGCTTACTGATTGATCTGGCTTACTGATTGATCTGTACAGTGTACAGGCATATGACATTTGGATTAGAGTAAAATGCAGTCGGTAAATTTGCATTCATTTTTTTTGTGTCTGATCGCATACGCAGACAAGGTTTAAATTTAGCTAATTTGTCAAGCTTTCCCTTTTTGAAATTTGAACAAGTGAAGAGCAGTACGAAAGCGGTTTAGCAATTCAAAAAAAGCAAAGATTCTTTACCAGTTCTTGTTCAAAATGTTAAACTTACACATGTATACATGTACCTGAATGCTACTTGTTTGTGTAATGTAACATATGGTAGCTTGAGTTACAAACATACATGTTATTCTTCTTTCCTCAAGTGACAATGTTCATTCAGTGCTGAAATATAATAAATATATTCAAAAATATTTGATCATCCACCAGAAATCCAAACAGTATTTTTCCTATTAAATATTCAAAGAAAAATATCTTCTACTTGTTCTAGCTGTAATATTAATTGGAAAAGTTGCGTGGTTTGACCATTGTCAAATGCTACATTTTTGTAGCCCAATTTACCGCACGCATGTCTTGCGAGCTTCTGTGTGGAATATTAGCTCTAATTGCATCTTTAAAATGTTTCACATATCAGCTTCAATGTCAGCAACCTTGAAAAAATATATTGACGCATATATACATATACAATATATCGTCAATTTTTAATCGACGGGCGCACTTAATCCTGATTGACACCCATGCCCCATTTAATTTCTGACTGCCGCATTCATTTTAGGTTGGTACAGGCTGCATGTATAATTTACCAGCCTGTTGCGAATATTCAAATATTTGATCAAATCCAAGTTTAAATACAATGTAATTGAATACTAAATTATTTTAATGCACAGCACTAATGAAATGGTTATCTTTTTGAAGAGCTTTTCATTGGGATCATAAAATTGGCTTGAAGCAGATGGCTTTTTGGGGCCAGCTTTTTAATATTTTTTACAATTAGAGTTTCATTATATACATGTAGTTATTCCTCCCTCTCTCGTAAATTCAGCTTTATTAACACAGAAATCAAAATCCATCAACTGAATGTTTTTAACAGTTAATACATGTCATAACTCCCTTAATTTGACATAACCATGCTTTGACTGGAGGTGATTGATATGGCAGCTGTACTGGTACCTACTAGTTACGTCTTTTGTCAGAAGGGAATAAATGTGTGCTCCGGAGGTTTTTATCACTCGTTTAATACCGCTTAGAGTCTGGGTGCTGATAATTACCCGAGCCGGAGGCGAGGGTAATTATCAGCACACAGACTCTAAGCGGTATTAAACAGAGTGATAAATACCGACCGAGCACATATTTATTCCCATTCATAAATACCTTATCCGTAAAAAATATCAAATAATTCGTTCAAAAAATCCCGATTTTGTTCAACAAGTTCACTTCATGCTTTTTGAAACATCCCTCTAGCAAAATAATGGAGTGTTCAGCTGGCGAGTAAGATGTAAACAACCCTTTTATGGAGATTGACGCGCGCGTACCATGTTCTGCGCGATGTCACGCAGAACGCACCTAGGACGTTGCGTTTTAAATTTAGAACTACATGTATAAAATTCTGACTCGCTTGTAGTGTTGCGCATGCCTACGTGAGGATTGTGAACGTTCAACCAATGAAACGGTAAGAGGCACTGGATTTTTAGGAGTCCACATTTTATTGTGACACTGGAAAAGTGTTTAAGACCAGCTAGCCATGTCTTTATCATCCGTTTAATACCGGCCACGTGACGGGCTCTGGACCAATAGGAATAGCTAAACTGTCTGAGGTATTTATGAATGGAATTTGAATAGTCGCCAGGAAGGTTTTAACAGTAAGTTGTTTTCAGTCGTACACTGTCTGTAGTCTTCAAATTAATGGAAGTTCTCAAATTACTGATAACATTGATTTGGATTTGTGTAGATGGTTTGGAGAAGGCTGGCATCACCGTCTGGGTGGATGAGGTTGGGCTGAAAGCCGGGGTGGAATTCTTCAACAAAATTGGACAGGCCATCGTTGATGCCAAGGTACGTTGACGTCGAAGTTTGGGGAAAAATATACAGATCCATCTTTCAAACAAATTGAGAAAGACACAACGCCACGGCAAAAGCTTAATGTTGTTTGACAAAATACCCACTATAGAGAAAGCATATCCAACGTCTAGCCTCTTCTCTGGCAGATACAATGTATATACTCCCAGAATATTTACTAGTGTCATCTTGGGTCCATTCTCATTCTCAGCATCTGTCAAATATCTTCGCTTACTGAAGCGAATCCCATACTGCTTGAAGCCGCCATTTGTGTTGACAAAATAGTACCGAATGCGTACGCACAACTGCTACACGTTCTGTTGACTGGTAAACAACTGTTAGTTTCTACACTTTTGATTGAGTGGGAACCAGCAAAATTTGTCTTAAGCTCTGAGGACAATATAAAAAAAAAGTTTTTGTGATTCGGGTAATTTTACTGGAATAATTGTTGCAGTCATCTGGGTACTTTTTATGAAAGCATACAATACGCTGATTTATTTTTACCACTGGAAGCCTGATATCAATAATAATAATTGATACCATTTGTTTATGACCCCCAGCTGTTTCTGTCCTTACTGAGCACCAGGTCGGTCGTCTCCAAGTACTGCAAAGATGAGCTGGCCTTAGCCTACGTCTCCAGCAAACCCATCTTCCCATGTGCCTTGGAAGGTAGAGAAGATATGATCCCACTCATGGACTTCGGAATGTAAGTACTCCCCGACCCCCTCCCCCAACCCAACAGGAATGCATGTCCTTCCTCGGCTCCATCCATCCGTCCCCGACCTCCACCAGCCCCCTCCCCCTCTCCCAAGCCCTACCAACTTTCCGCTACCTTTAACCGTAACTCCCTAATGTCTTTTACTAAGTACTGGACCAACTCTGCCAAAATCCATCAATCACACTGCTTCCAATGCATGCTTTGCTTGAGGCCTCCAGGCCCAAGTCCATCATACTCCATCAGTGTTTAGTCAAACCAGGCCTGCAGGACCAAGTCCCCAAAATCCACCAAAATGGGGAATGGCTTTTGATGGAGTCGGGGCGGTTGGGGTTAAAACAGGTTCATTCAATTGCAATATCAGCATGTTGCAAACGTGGGATATAGTCGACAGGGATCACTCAGAGAAGATCGCAGTTTAGGAAATGGCCCACATTTCAGTGGATAGCTCAGTT